>JANHMN010000001.1:198195940-198239504 GCA_030674055.1 Rhabdomys pumilio | reverse complement strand
GCCTGCTGCCTGCCTGCCTGCTGCCTGCCTGCTGCCTGCCTGCCAGCCTGCCTGCCTGCCTGCCTGCCAGCCTACCTGCCTGCCTGTTGCCTGCCTGCCAGCCTACCTGCCTGCCTGCCTGCCAGCCTACCTGCCTGCCTGCCTGCCTGCCTGCCTGCCTGCTTGCCTGCCTGTGGATCCCATTCCCCTAAATGGACTACCTCAACTGGTGTCAGTGGGAGAGGTTGTATCAAGTCCTGCAGAGAACTGATGTGCTATGGGTAGGGCATGGGAAGGGTTGGTGGGGGTGGAGTGGGGAGTGAGGGATAGCAGGGGGAGTGTTACCTAAAAGGGGGGCTCTTCCTTTTCAAAGGAGAAGGGTAGGGAGTAACAGAGGGAGGTACTGGGAGGAGAGGGAGAGCTAATGTTGGGATATAAAGTGAATAAATTTTAAAAAAAGGACAGCTGGGCAATGGTGGCACACGCCTTTAATCCCAGCACTTGGAAGGCAGAGGCAGGTGGATTTCTGAGTTCGAGGCCAGCCTGGTCTACAGAGTGAGTTCCAGGACAGCCAAGGCCATACAGAGAAACCCTGTCTTGAAAAACAAAAAACAAAAAGACAAAACAAAACAAAAAACCCCATAAACAGGCTTTTAAGGGATAATAGTAAAATAAAAAAATGAGATTAAAGAAAAAGAATTTTTAATTAGAACTATGTAGTAAGTAGGTTTGGATGTTCATTCCATTATTTAAGCTTTCTGGACATCTGACTATTGTATAATAAAACTTGGAAAAAAAATTAAATCTACTTTTATAATTACAAAAAAAGATCTAGGATTTCTACAGAAGTGGTGAAAAGAGCCAGTCATGAGACAGGAGCATGATGCTTGATGGAGTTACAAGTTGACGGTCACAACACTGCTGTCTCCCTGGTGAGCAGCAGAGAGGCTCAGCCCTGTGACAGCACTTGTGTAGCTCAGATATAACAAGCAGTGTCCTTCTGTAGGAGACCATGACGCTCTTGATTGTTCTTAGATCTCTTCTGTCTAGTATAATGGGAAGTACCTGAGAACTGTGGGTATCCCTTTGACTGAGAGGAGAAGAAACAAGATGATTCCACAGACAGACCTAGGGTCTGCTGGAGCTCACCAAACGCCTATCATTATCTGAGTGGTGTTAGCAGAGATACAGATCAATTCTGTCTGTTGTGGACCTACTGGCCCCCAGGCCCCCTTGGTGGAATAGCCTTTGCTTTCCTTCTCCATGAGAACTAAAAGCACAAGGCAGAGAGACCCTGTCATTTATGGAGCCCAGGCCATTAATTGGTGGAGGTTGGAAGATGAAAATTCATACCAAGCTGGCACTTATAAAAGCAGGGGGGTTTCTAAGGCAAATAACCTTTATGTCATTGGCTAGGCAAACTTCCATGATAGTGTAAAGTAACTCACATACAGAATCATATTAAGAATATTTGAAAAAAAAAAATCAGTTTGCTGGGCTGGAGAGATTGCTCAATCGTTAAGAGCACTGGCTGCTCTTCCAGAGGACTTGGTTCAATTCCCAAGCACTTATCTGGGAGCTCACAACTGTCTATAACTCCAATTCCAGGAGATCTGATACCCTCACATGGACATACATGTAAGCTAAACAACAATGCCCATAAAATAAATAATAATAATAATAATAATGAGAATATTTGAGCTAGTGGATAGTCTCTAGAGTGTCAAATATGTAACTCAGGCTCTGGATTCTGATTTTAACAGTAATACTCCTTGTCACTGGTTTGGGATTCAGCTTTGAGATTCAGCACCTCATGTCTCCATGGCCTGTTTTCCTCACTGGGAGATTGGGGATTACAAGGATACCTCTCATAGAGATTTTTATAGATGATGAAATAACATACGGTCAAATGCTTGAGGGGCACATAGTAAGTGTTTGGTACATTCAGACTGGTATTAGCACAACTGAACTGTGTCTTCTTTGACAAGACCAATGCCTTTTCTTCTTCTTGCAGCTCAGCTTTCTTATACAAATACATGTGATCTCAGGGCTGCAAAGCAGCTGTTTACTCTTGAATTTCTCTAAGTCCTCCCCACCCCCCAGAAGGAAACTTCTAAATTTCTAACAGGGGCTTCCTGTTTCCATTGACCCATCAATATATAAAAAGTCTGACCTTTTTTTTTTTTTTTTAGTTTCTGATGGTGAGGAACACTTGGTTCCCGTGGAGAAGGCCTTCAAGTCTCTCTTGTGCCTATTTCTTTTCTCTTGTGTGTACTAGTATTTTTCTGTTGCTGTGATAACACACCATGAGACCCATAGCAGGCAACTTATAGGAGAATGTTCATCTGGACCTGTGTTTCCAGAGGTATACGGGTCCAGAGTACCAGGTAGGCATGGCTGCTCTGGCAGGATGCTGAGCTCTCACATCTCTTACTGCAAGCACACAACAGAGAGTGAACTAGGAGTAGGTTGAGGCCTTAAGGTCTCAATGCGACATACTTCCTCCAGCAAGGCATCATCTCCTGATCCTTTCCAAATAGTATTGGCAATTGGGACCAAATGTTCAAATATGTGAGCCTATGAGGGTAAGGAGATACACTGAGTTCAATACATGGCAGTCCTAGGGATACCGTTAGATCATAACAGTAGCTTCTTAGGAACTGGTAGGAAACCTTAATGACAAGAGCATTTGTTTTTAAAGAGAACCTGGGTTCAGTTTCCCGTACACCCTCTACAGCTCTAAACCATCCATAACTCCAGTTCTAGGTGATCCGATATGCTCCTCTGGTTTCTGTGGGTGCTGTATGGTCATGGTGCACATACATACAAACATACACGCAGACAAACAGACATACAGACATACTGACACAGTCAGATTCACAAGATGCCTTCAGACAGGCACATAGGGAGACCCATGCGGACAGACACCAGAAGGAAAACATATGGGAGCACAAAGTAGAGAATTCAAGTCAGTCTGTTCTCACTCTTGCTTAAATGAGTCAAAAAAAAAAAAAAAAGTGGGGGTGTTTTTTTCCTTAATGTGACACTGATCCATCATCGGTGGCTCAGAGTTAATCACTAATGTGTTTAATCCATGCAGTAAGCAAGCAGCTGGATATGATGGGGAGGAAGGCTTTAAAGAGTAAGGAAGCCCAAAATCCAGAAGGAGCAGGCTTAGATTCTGGCCAGCACCTAAACAAGAGATGAAATAAACAAATAAAAGTAAGAGTAAAATAAAACAGAAGGAAAAGGAAAAGTTGCACCTTTCAGAAAGATGGACAGACCTAGCTAAACCTTCCCCATGTGTAGGGGCTGCTCTGGTAGGGCAGGAAGCCTGAAGGAAAGTACAGCACCTCATTAAAGGGATAATTACTCCACCCATCTCTTTATCATGGCTCAAGGTGAAGGTGCCTTGTTAGGACAGTCCTGCCTTCCTGAGAGGTAGGCTCTTAGGTAAGTGATTGACACTGTCCATCTTAAGGTTAAGGTCTCTATGCAGGCCAGAGTTTTCAGTGTCTTGATCAGAAGTTTTCCATTAAGAGGCCTTTATTGCTACTTTAACTAAAGTTCTTCCATCTCTGGAGTGAAGCTGTCGGTGCTCTCTTGTGGCTCAAAACGAATTGTGATAACAAGGCCCCAGCCATTTCCAAATCCCTTGGCTGCTAAATGCTTTTGGATTGGAAGCTCTGAATTCCTTGGTTATTGAAGGCTCTACATTTAGCATGGGAAATTTGCCCTTTTCTTCCAGTTGTAGAACATAGTAAATTTGGCTAAACTTTAAAGAACTTTATTGAAAAGAGAGAGAAAAATGTCAGGTCACTTCTAAGTGCTCGGCTAGTGGGGTTACAGGCAAGGGCAGAATGCTGTGTACCATGTGGCTATGAGGGACCAAGTGCCCACCACAGTCTGGGAGCTGGTCTGCCTGCTCCAGGTGGACCACACTCCACTCTAAGATTTTCCAGTTCTCTCTCACCTCAGGTAACACTACAACACGCTGCCTCAGGACATGAGCTCCATCTCTTTAGATGAGGGTTCTTGTTTCTCTTACACAGAAAGGCCCTCCCTGTTTGTAACTTCCGGCTTCTTACTGTAGCTCTCTGTTCTTAGCAGCACCTTGTCTCATCTGCATATTACTATTTGTTTACCTTCCTTAGCAGAGGAAAATCTGACCCCACAAACTCTGCATAATGCCTTTTTTGTTTTTGCTAGCATTGGTTATGGCTAGTACTAAAAATACTTAAGTTTTGTTGATATGGTTGTAAAAAGTAGAGCCTCAGTGATGTATGCTTTGAGTACTGGTGAGGGCGAGCTTGCACGTCTCAGTGGTCAGTGGTGTCTTCTTTTATGAGTTTTCTATTCATATACCCTTTACACAAAGATAAATATCTATGTTCATATGGGTGTCCTTCCTTCCTCCTTTCTCACTTTTGTTCCTTCTCTCCCCCAGCTCCCCCTTTCTTTATTCTTTGTGTTTTATTCTCCCCCCAATCTTTCGTTCCCTTCTCCTCCCCTCCTTCCTAATTTCTCTTCTCTCTCTTTTTAAAGACCTTGCCATTTTGTCCGACCTGACCTTTCTCTGTGTTAGGGATTGTGCCCAGGCCTTGTGGATGTGAGGCAAATTATCTCTGAGTTAAAACCTTGGCCTTTTTTTTTCCCCCTCATGGAATTTTTTTTTTTTAACATGAAACAAGCAAAACTGTTATATGTTTATCCTTTTGACCCCAGCATTCAGATTAAAGTGGAGTGGTGTCACTGGGTCCCCTGGTGAATGCAGACAAGACCTAACATTATATGGGTATTTGCAGCAGTTTAATTCCCTTATATCATAAGTTCAACCTCCAGCTTACTCAAACTTTGTTTTGGTTTAACTTTTACACATGAGCTGTTTTTGCTTTTTGCCAGTTTTATCTATTCTGTTATGGGAGATATTTGATGTTCACTTCTGATTATATCAGACAATAACCTATGAAACTTGTTTCTCATGGGTGAAGAATCTTACATGTCCCCTGTGGATCTGTTGAGAGAAAACCTTTGGGGTTGCATAATTAAGAATGCCCTGACTAGCACAGTCCTTTAATCCCAATACTTGAGAAGCAGAGGCAGGGGATCTCTGTGAAACCAACTCAGCATACATAGTAAGGAGAAACAGCCAGGCTATGTAGGGAGACCCTGTCTTAAAATTAAAACAAAATGAAATGAAAACCAACCAACCAACCAACCAACCAACCAACCAACCAACCAACCAAAACACTCCCAAAACAAAACAAAAATCATAGAAACAAAAGCAAGCTCTAAGCACAGGCAGGATGGCTCAGTAGGTAAGGGTGCTTACTATGTAAACCTGACAACCTGAGTTGGATCACTGGAGCACGAGTTAATGAAGGAGGAGAGAACCGACTCCACAGGTGTCCTCTGATGTCCATAATGCATAATGTGGCATTTGTGCATGCACAAAACACAATGTGTACATGCAAATCATGTACATAAACACAATAACAAATATAATTTAAAAAAAAAAATGTCCTGACCACGTTGAGCCCCTTAGGTGATTTTCCTTGGAAAATGTTGAAATCTAGGTTTCAGGAGTTAGATTCATGCTGGGAAAACCTTACCTTTCCTCACTAAGTCATGTTGTCAGCCCTCTGGTCTAGTGTCAGATCCACTTGGAAATGGAATTCCAGGTAGCTGCCTGACATGGGTGCTGAGAATGGGACTCGGGTCCCTGCAAAAGGAGCAAGGGCTCTTAGCCACTAAGCGATCTCTTCAGCCCCAAGTTACATTTTTAAAAGGGGGGAGTTGAGTGTCAATGGAGACACACAATAAGAACTTCTAGGTAGGAGAGGTGGAGAGGGCCAGATTTTCCTGTGTAAGGAACTTCTGGGTTGAGACTGGGAGAATGAACAGGAGTCAGGGAACAGAGTGGTGAAGGCCTATACCTAGCTAACAGGGTGCTGACTGGGCAGGGCAGAGTGGAGCAGCCAATTCTCTTTTGGTTGAGGTTCATCCACCTGTGCTCTGGACTAACTCCTTTTCCACCATGGGTAGGCTGTCTGATAGGATAGTTGGCTTTCCTGGACTTGGAGGTACACTCCCTGGGAGAGGGAGTGGCCCACGGGTAGTACCTTGTTGGTTCCATTCTCTTGTATGTGGACTGCATGGACTGCTTTGAGGCCACTCAGTGCTCTTGTTGGATCAATATTAAATGTTGTCATCACTGACAGTTTTTACTCTTCTTTATTAATATAGAAAAGGAGCCCGAGGCAGCTGGACCAGTAGTACAAAGCACCAGGAGTTAATACTATTCTGGTGAAAGGGTTGGCTTTATAAAAGTGAAGGAGGAGGCAGGAACTGCCCGGCTTCTGGGGCCAGGCCCAGCCTAGTACCCAGAGCCTTAGTGCAGGACCTGGAATGACAGTCATTGGGCTGATGGGTAATTTTGAAGCAGAGTGAGTTGGAGACCATGGTGACAGATGATAGGCATAGAGGTTCAGGAAATGGGAAGCATTTCTGTGGCTGATAAGGACAGACAACTGCTGAATTAAAGCTCCTCAGCGAGCCATGGGGAGGGGCTCTCAGCTCTAGGGCCAGGTAGAAAATGCTGCAGATACTTGAGGACTTTGTGAATCCAGACATGACTCTAAGGTAGAAGGGCGTTTCCCCTTCTCCACCAGGAGTCAAGTCACCTTTGCTCTATACTACACATGGGGCTTTAGAGCCCAAGGCACAGAAGAGGCTCAGAGCCTCACAGTGGGAGGAACAAGAGGAAGAGACTCAAGTGTCCCAACTTAGGCAACCAGGATTGAGACACAGGGCAAGATAATAGAGTACCTGCACATCAGCTCAGAACATGGAGCAAGGTTAACTCTAAATTGGCTCCACAGCAGTGGTGTCTGAATGGAACCTCAGCATGCAAAGCTTGCTGGGCTACAGACTCCATTCTGCTGGAATCCATCATGTGCTGTGTCCTGCCCTGATCTCTTGCCTTTCTGCCAATAAGAGCTTGGGATATGACCTCCAAGGTCATGGAAGCAGTTGTGCAAGTGAACAGAGCTGCTCCTGGTGGGTGAGTGGAAACTGAGCTTGGATGGAGGTGTGGAGTGATGGAGAAGGAAGACGTTCCTGTGTGGGACCTACTCTCAGACACATTCCCAAACTAGAAAGGCTGCTGGGAGCCCTCCTCTGTCTAGAGGAAGGGAAGGCCATGCAGGGAGATGACATGGTTCTCACAGTCTCCTCATAGTCACCACCTGGTGTGGAGAGAACGGGTGGTACTAGGCAGCCCTTTTATGTTTTTCCCCAGAGTGGGGAGTTCAAGGCCTCTGGTGGATTCTGCCTCTTGCCCTCAGCATGGGATTGGAAGTGCTCTTTTTCACTGTGGTCCTATCTTGGGGACAGTCCAAGACTCTGCCTGGCTGGCACATGTTAGTTGGTGAGGAAAGGACAGAGGTTCTGACTAAGACAGGGAGAAAGATGGCAGCAGCTCCGGCTTCCTCCTCTCCCTCTCAGAGCATCTCAGTCAACCGAGTTACAGATCTCTTCCACCACAGCATTGAAGATGTGTGGCTGGTCAGCATACACGTGGTGCGATGCACCCTCAATCTCCTGTGGACAGATGACAGCGGTGGCTCAGCTCCTCAGTCCCAGCACTGGGAAGTCTCTTCTCCCCCAATGGTCCCACCATTTCTTCTCCCCCAGTTCCTGCTTGCCTATTACCCTCAGCTCTTCTCAGGAGCAAGGCTCTACCCTTTCTCTGGATACTGCACATTCCTTTGGGAACCAGTGAATGTCAAAAGCCCCATTTAGTTTTAGGGAACCATCCACTGTGTTTTTCCTGCTTGATCTGCTTGTTCTATGCAGGAACCAGGACCACATGTGACTCTGTGGGGATGGGAGGTGCAGGAGACACAAGTGTGTAGGAAGTCTTCACTGCAACCCCTGCTGCTCACAGCTCTGCTTCGGGGTAGGGGAGGCTGGAGGTCTGGAATAGAAGCACATGCCTGGCTACTGGTCAGGAACACATCTTTTAGCTGAACTGGATTGCACAGAAAAAGTAAAATTCCTAACTACCTAGCAGAGAGGGGACCCTTTCAAAGCCACTGCTCTCTATCATCTGTGTCGTTTTTGTTCTTACTTTGATCACCCTTTGTCACCCAAGACTTTCCCACCCACTGTCCACTTCAACTTCCATTCCTTAGCAAACCAACCTACCATGTCTCGGACATAGGAATCCGGCCTTTGCATTTTCACCTTTTTCCCTGTGCTGGTATCTATCCAGGTGTTGGCCCCATAGATCATGGTGATGGGCACATCTTTTCGAATTAAGTGGATTCGCTCCAACATGGGGCGCCGGGCCCAGCCGAAGGACTCCATCATGGCTTTGAATGCTGTTTCCCCACTGACAGAACAAAATGGCAGGGGGAGAGGTTGGGGTTAGGTGGTAGGATGGACAGGAAAACAAAATGTCAGCTCGCTGCTCTTCAGAGATCGGACTGGGTCTTAGTGTCTTTGTTATCTCCTGGCAGCCAGCACTGGCTCATCAAATAGTGATGAGACTGGGAGATGAGTGACAGGCTTAAGGGATGTTTGTGAAATCTGCATGGCATAGGGCGCTGTCCAAGAATGCAGCAAGGACTTGGGCAGTGTAGATTCACACTTGGGCTGGGGGAAGGGACACAGGCACAGGGCAGATGTGGTGCCTGACCTCCTGGAGCTTGCATTGTTGCTTATGCCTTTGGAAGGCAGTGTCTAAATAATCATAAGAACTGTGCTTTTAACTCAGAATTTCCCAAGGCTTATGAAAGGGGGCTAGAGCTTCAGAACATGATGAGGAAGTAGAGGTGAGCCCTGAAGAGGGAGGGCTATACCCAGAGGACTTTGCTAAAGACACACTGGGCTGAGGAATGAAAAAATGTATCAGGCTTTTGAGACTGGGGTTCAGCAGATTCTGTTAGGGGGATACCACAAATGCGAGCTTAATCTCCCCATCAAGTTTGTGTGAAGCTGGGACAGGAGCCAGGTTTCCGACTAGCTTGCAGCTTTTGTGGGAGGCGGGGGAGGCAGAGGACAATGTTCCCTCCTGGGCTCTGCCTGTTTGGTGTAGCTGTACTCCAGGTTTCTGTCTATTCCAGCAGATGCAGAGGAACACCTCTATGAGATATTGCAATATAGACTCTGTAGTCTGTCAGACATGAATTTAAACTGAGTCTTCTTAGCAAGTCATATAACCAAATACACCTTAATTTTCTTATACAAACTGGAGGGAACTATGTACACTTCCTTAGGTCAAGCTGAAAAGAATGAAGATACAGATAGAGCTCCCAAGTCTAGGTGGAGTGAAGAAGGTACCACTCAAACATTTCCTCTTTGCCAGAGTTCATGGTTTCCAAAGGACCAATGGGAATTACAGACACTTGTCAGCTACAGTAAAAGAGCTGAGTGTTATAAAACTGAATGGTGACCAGAGAGGATGGGGAGAGCTGGCCACCTGGTAGCAACTTTACTTCGGTTGGGACATGAACAAGTAGCAACATTAAATATTCTGTGGGTTACACTGAGAGGCCACTGAACAGAAGGTCTCAGGTGAAGGGAAAGGCAGAATTGTGCCAGTTGGGCCTTCAGGTAGGTACAGGACTGACAGTGAGCCCATGAAAGCTGAGCAGAGCCAAACAACAGGAAGCTGGGTGTGCTCACTTTGCTGGGGGCTCCTCTGAGCTGAGGTTTAAGCAGGACTTTGCTGTCAGCATACCCACATGCAATGGCTCCCCTGCTGCAGTGAGAACAAGGCTCACAGGATTGTGGAAAGGCCAAGCCTCACCTTCCTCACAGCCCTGGGCCCACAGCCACTTGGACAGCCTTGGAAAAAGGTGGGTAGTTCTGAGCCTCCTTCAGGGTCAGGGTGAGGTCTCCAGGGTGGTGCTACCAATATGCCCCACTGGTATCAGCCTCTCACAGGGTCTGGCTGTGGGACAGGATTACTTCCCTGGCTGATAACGCTGCCAAAACTGCAGGTAAGCAAGCTTTCGGGGCTTGCTTGGGAGCAGCTAGGATAAGAACCTCTCACAGTTCTGAGGATACCTTTATACCTCTAAAAGAGGTAAAGTATTTTTATGTCAATTCTGAACTATTTCAAAGTGTGTATAATTGAAATAAATGCATATTCTTTCTTTGAATGTATTCCAGAAATGTATTCTATAGATATATTACAATATGTATAGAAAGGACCACATGCGAGAAGTCTTTCTGGATCAACATGACATGAAACATTAGACTAAAAATGAGGAAATCTAGAAACTGAAGGTTGTGAATGGGCAAAGACTTCACTTTCTCTATTTGCCTTAAAAACAAACGTCTCCCCTCATATTTGCCTATAAAATAAAACCCAAAACAGACACCAAATTTTTTTTTATCAGTTTTTCAGTTAAAAAAAATCTTTTAAATATTCATCATGCCAGCTGCTGCTGCTGCTGATCGCTAGGGAAGCCATGAGGTCTTTCTCTAGAGAGGGACAGCATATTTAATTAAATCCATTATCTCCTATAGCTCTAGTGACCACCCCCAGGGAACTCTGGAAATGACCAAGCCTGCTGGTGCCTGTGTCCCCTGAGGCAGGGTCATGTGGAAGAAGAAAAATCTTGTAGCTGGAACTTGACTACTCAGCCACTCCCCACCCCCACCACTCTCACCTGGGATTCTGTGCATTGCAGTGGTAGATGTACTCTGAGATGGTATCATCCTCAAAGAAGTCTGCAAATTTACGCTTGAAGTCTGGACGGAATCTCTGCACCAGCCCAGGCCCTGGGAGTGAGTAGGAAAAACAACATGACACTGGGCACTGGCATGTGCCTGCAATTTCAGCACTCAGGAGGCAGAGACAGAATTATTTCAAGGTCAAGGTTGGTCTGGGGATGCATGAGACCCTACTTTAAGCCCCTGCCAGAGAACAAAAAGAACAACACCCTCATCCCCCCTACCCCCCAAAAAACCCAAACAACCAAACAAAATAAAAATCCATGGAGCAGTCAGCGTGAGTAGTGGTGATAGAGAGAGGAGAAACCCCTGCCTGCTTACGTTTAAACATCCATAATCCAATTTATCTCTCTAAGAACTTAGTTCCTTTATATGTTTAACATGACAGTGGCCAAAAAAAAAAAAAAAAAAAAAAAAAAAAAATGCAGGAGCCTGTTGGGAGGCAACAGATGACTTCAAATGTCAGAGTTTGATTTTTTTTGGTCACCAGTGAGTTTAGTGACAGTCTACCATCCCCAAGTAAGTTGGGGATTCACTTCAGTAAGCCCCAGCACTTTTCATACAGGTTCAAAAGTTCTGTAGGGTCTGTGGTTGAGAGGATTTTTGTTTATAGTCAGAGTTATGTTCTCCCTCTTCTCCACCCCAACCCCACCCTACAACCTTAGGCTTTTTACTTTTCTGGAGGTAGCCATGAAACCATACCATTTCCCAAGCACTCTCTCACTTTCAGGCTGTAACAGAATACTTGGAAAGGTGACCTTAACAGCACCGCTGGCCCTGACTTTCATCACAGTGCATGTAGATGCTGTAGGTATGCAGACAGACTGTGAGGACTGGGTCCAATGGACACTTCCTCTGTCCTGGCAGGCCTTTTGTCTGTGAGAGGTGTCTGGGGGACATACCGTGAATATAGCCACAGGCCCTGCTGTCCCTCAAGCACAGTCCTCCATGGCTGCCGGGCAGCCACCCAACACCATAGCTGATGCCTTGCATGAACCTGGTCAGATCCAAGGCCAGGGGAGGGGAGAATGGTTAGAGTAGGAAGGATGGTAGTGAGTCCGCTGGAGGCGCCTGGACTCTGAGGTCAGCCCTCTGTCTGCCTACTTCACTTGGGCACCCATGTCTCTTGCTTGCTCCCTTTGTCCCAGAACTCTTGTGCTACTTTTACGTCAGGGCTCACTTTCTACTCTGTTAGGAGCCATTCTGTTTCAGCCACTGTAATAAGTGACTACTGAACATTTCTATGTAGACATAAGCTATCAGTGCAAAACAGGGACCACCAACCTTTTCAATCAAATGAATCTGCTTCTTATGTCAGCAGTGTAAAAAGCTCCTCAGAGGGAGGCACACAGGCAGCGTGAGGTGACAGCATGCAGAGCCTCTGACACTACAGACCACAGTGTGCCCTGCCTCTTCTTATAATCTTCTGACAGCTACTTAGTGCTAGGAAATGCAGAAGAGGGAGATGCAGTGTGTCTCTGGAGCAGGACATGGCTCAGAGGGACCTGTCAGTCACGGTGTTACGTTAGAAGCTGAGGATCTGAGCCCTGCTTGCTGCAGGTGCTGGTGAGCGGTGGAAAGGGATCCAGTGGTGGCTATTGCACCTGAGTCTCTAACAGGTTGTTATACAAACTTATTCACGTAGCAGAGAAGTGGCACATCAGAGCCCCTTCCTTTCTCTAGGTTCTGCCAACACATAAGGTAGTCATTCTGTCCTATCTGCTGATGCTGATAGAGGGAACATATATCAATCACCTGAAACCTCCAAAATGGAGACATGGTCCTGATTATTGGTTTTAAGGAACAATGCTAGGTACAGGCCTACTGTTTAAGAACAATTTAGGATGACAGAGACCAGGTAGGTGCACCAAGGATGGCCTTGGTTTAAAGACAGAGTCCTTCATCTGGAGGTGACTCACCCCAAGGCCCAGCCACTCGAAGAACAGCCAGTGGATTGGAACGTCCTAGGACAGATGCCACAGCCTTGACCCAAGTTGGAGGTGCACGGATCTCACTGGGGTCAGTTGGTCGTAGGGGAAAGCCCCACGGATCCACCAGGATAAGATGTTTAACTCTACATTAACAGAAACAATAAACAGAGGATACACTGTATTTGCTTGGAGGCACCATAGCTCTTAACTTGCTGGGGAATGAGAGTATTACTGGAAATAAATATTGGAATGTGCCTAGTAAAGCAGACTCAGCTCAGGAGGGAGAGGGGTAGCTTCACCTTACCTTTCAGGGTACTTGATAGAGTAAGAAGTGGCCAGGAATCCTCCCAAACTGTGCCCCAGGAGGATCATGGTGGGGATTCCCATGGTCTCCCGCCATGTCTCTATCGAGGTCACAAACTCATCTTCAGCTCCTTCTGGGTCCCTTGGGAACGTTGGCCTTGAGCTTCGGCCAAAACCAAGCAGATCAAAGGTATGGAGTGTGCGGCGGGCACTCAGTGAATCCATGTTAAGGATCCAGAGGCCCACGCCACCCCCAAAGCCATGTACCATCACCAGAGGGGTGCGGTCCTTTTGCTCTGGGCTCACAGTCACCGTCCAGATCTTGTTCTGGTTTGGGAGGGATACATAACGGGCCAGGAACTTGTTCTGGAGACCTGGGAAGGAAAGAATTCCTGGGTAAAGCATCAAGAATGCTTCCTCGGAGCATTGACATTTTACCTGGAATACACTCTTCAGTTTTCTCTTCTCCTAAAGAGATCATCTTAGGAAGCCCTCCTCGTCTCCACAGTGAGTTCCAGGATGACCAGGGCTACATAGAAAGACCCTGCCTCAAAAGAAAAGGGTAAACAACCAAAAACAAACAAACAAACAAAAACTAGTAAAAAGACGACATGCTGAGGAAGTGATAGGAAGCCAGCCAGTGAGCCTCAGTGCTCTGAGGTCTCTGTTTCAGGTCTTGCCTCCAGGTTACTGCCTTGGCTTCTAAACTTCACCATGGACTGTAGCCTGTAAGCCAAACAAACTTCTCCTCCCCAAGTTTGATTTGGTCAGTGTTTTATCTCAGGAACAAAAAAAGCAAACTAAAACAGCCCCATCCATCTTCAGCCTCCTTAGCCTTAGAACCCTAAGTCAGGTTAGCAAGAACTGTCACTTTGTTCCCCATCTTTAGATCTGACCCAGTGAATCAGCTTCTACTTTTTTTGTGTTAAGTCCTTGACTTTTCTTCAGCAAGAATCTTGCTGAATCCACTCAGAAAAAAACTCTCCGTCCTTGATGTCTTTATTAATTCCCCCCACTGACCCTGTTTGTTCCCTAGCTCTAAGTTCCCAGTTGTTCCTGCAGTCCGGGGAACTGAGAATGAGAGAGTCCCAGTGACAACAGGCTTTATATAGTCATTCTAAAAGACTTAAAAAGTATCAGAATAATTTTTCTTTTATACTTCATATACTAATGAATTCAAATCCAAGGAAAAGGCACAGACCATTTGGTCTATAGGCAGAAAGAGAGACGATATCATTTTTCAAGATGGTGTGCCCACTTCCCTTTGGGTCCCTGATGTTATACAACTCTTGAACTCATTGTCTTAAATTTGCATGTGCATGGAGATGAACACAGAGAACTGTGGTCTAGCCAGGTAAAGATGGTGATGGAGTAGGTTGAGCCAAGGGCTTATTCCTCTTAGACACTGAAGGAGGGCAGTGCTTTTTTGCTATCATGGCTACATGGAAAGAGCTGTTTATGTCAATCATTCTGCATCTGGATGGAGCCTTGAAAGCTTTGGGTTTTTTTCCAGTTCTCAGAGAGAGAAGCTCTAGCTGGGCAGAGCAGCATGGTGGAGAGGATCGTGATGGGGCTGAGGTGTGGGGAGAGACATGGTCTCAGGGTCTTGTTTGAACCAATGACTATTGCTGCTCATGGGGTATTGTTCTTCACTACTGATCACGAGATCCGATCTGTGTGAACTCCAAATAACTGTGGTAGGCTATGCCTGAGCAGAAGGCAGGGAATAGCAATATTAGAAAACACAGGATTGCTGACACTCAAGTAGGAAGATGGCAAATTAAAAGGTGCTTAGCTATGTGTTTAGAAGAGAGGGAAAAATCAAAGAAGAGATAGGGAAAAGAGGAAGGAAGGAGTGAAATCTCTCTGTGTGTGAATCAATGCACATTATTGTATAAGGTTTAAGGTGAAGCTGTAGGATGTGGAAGGAGGGAGCTACCATAGGGTCAGGGCATTGTGGGACCGCTGTCGTGGAGCACTGTGTTGTCTGTCTGTATCTCCCTTAAGTCACTGATTTTCTTTCCTGTAACCCATACACTCCTAATGAGGAATCAGTGGACTCAGTGGACCCAGGTTGGGGGAAGATCCTGTATCCTTTCCAGACCTTTTAAAGGGGAGCAGCAAACTGTCCCTTCTACTTACACTGGAGGATCCTGGCTTCCACATTCTTCAGCTGAGACATGGAAGTGGGGCGCCAAGTGGGGAGCCAGCTACTCAGCCAGCCCTGGGGCCTAAAAGACACAAAGGCACTTATTGGCAACACTGAAAAGGAGGCACTGTTCCCACCCAGCCTTGCTGATAGCTCGTAGAGTTATCAGGGTACAAAGTGTTTCCTAACTTTAGGAGGCCTGTCTCTCATGGTCTTCAGTGTCCGCAATGCCTAAGCAGTCTGATACACCGTTACTCTTTCCTAGGCAAATGGCTATTGAGAACAAAAGACCCTTAACAGATAGCAGATACAATGTACACAGAACTTGACTTTTTTGTATTTATTATCTTCCTGGAGTTTTACAACTCCTCTTTGTTACTGGTTATCTTAATTTACGTTCAAGGAGATTACAGAGAGTAAGGGAGAGACTTAACTAATACTTCTATTATTCTTTGCCACCCCCAGAACTGTTCTTTTAAGGTATTAACAGACAAAGTCTTGTGCCATTTGCTGTCTTGCATGCTTCTGGAAGTTTGGGGTACTGTTATTGCCTGATTAGGGGACCCATCAGGTCTGAACTTAGAGCTGGGGCAGGCAAGGACCAGGGGTGGGATATCTGGATTCATGTCACCAAAAGACACAGGTTGCCTCTGGTCCATTTTTTCAGGCTGAAAAATGAGGGAAAAAATTTGCCTATGTCCTAGAGTAAAACTGATAACGTATCCTGCTTTCTTGTTCACACCCAGTGACTAAGCCACTGAAGAGAAGAGGTTCCAAGCACTAACTCTGGAGTAAACAGGACTCCTGGGTCTGAACTACAGACTTACCAGTGATGAACATATGGGGGGAAGGGGAGGTTGAGGTTCAGACATATAATGAACCTTGACAGGTGCCTGCCACAAATGGAGCTGCTCAGTGAATCAGTTTTTGTTCTACCTTTCCTGTCTTGCACGTTATCTCTCTTTTTGTGAACTCTGCCTAGGTGAAGGTAATAGGATGGTTGCCAGAAACTGCAAGCAAGGGCTTGTGGGTATAAGAAGACATGGTATCCTGTGGAGGAGCCATTCTGACTCACAGCATAGACAATGGGTACCCTGAGCATCATGTGAAGCACAGATGTTAGATTTGGATGTTTTCTTGGAAATCACCTAGTCTAGCCTCTTTTTCATAGGTGGGCAACCTGATGCACAGAGCGGTCACACAGCAAGTTAGAAAAAGAATGCCTTTCCTGTGGGCCTTCCAGCCTCAGCTTTTTGAGGCCACACATGAAACCACATCTTGTTGGATTCTGTTTTTGAAGGGAGTGCCATCTAAAGCCAGAAGCTAACGTTCTAATCCCAGCATGGCGCTTACCAGACTGTGGCACATTACTTTTCTTTGTCAGTTTCTCCATCCTTAAAGGGGAGGTAATTGTATCCACCTCCTAAGTTTCTAAAAAGTTTGTGAGTTAACATCTAAAGCATATAGATAAACTCCAAATCACCATTTTTTCCTTTGGCTGAATCATTACCTGTATATGTTGTTACTATTTTGTAAGTAGTTGCTCGAAGAGAAAGTTTGCCATTAAAAAACAGAAGAAACAAAAAAACCCAGTGTTGCTGTGGGAGTGGGGACATCAATGACTTTGGTCAGATGAAAGCTGTCAGTCTCAGTCAAGCGGAGTCTAGGGACATCCTTTTAACAGTCTACCAGAATTCCTTGTTGGATGAAGCACCAGTACCTGGACTCAGTCTCAAAAGAGACACCGTGGACTCTAACAACTCAGACCGTGACACCTGAACCCACACACATGTCTAACTCTCCACAGCAGACCTCCAGAGAAATGCTTCCCTATGAGACAGCAACACTGGCAGCAGTCCACACAGTCCTAGAAGGGGTCGGGGGTGGGGGACAGGGAGCTATGTGCACAACTTTGCCTTTCTTCTCCAAAAACAATCCAGAAAGAGAACAGGCCATGGTGCCTGTCACACTGTGCCAGTGCTATTAGGGAGGTAAGAGCTGAGGTGGGAAAGTGAGGCAAGCAGCCTCTTAACAAAGCCTCTCAACCATGAACTTGGTCTGGCCTGGCTGCTGCCTCTCATTGGGCGAATAGGAGCAGTTCTGCTCTAGAGAGAGAACCTGTTTTAGAACCCTGTAATTGAGCAAGTCTCTGAATTTCTCTGGGCATCAGCATCTGTTGCTTTATTTGTAAAACGGAGCTGAATGACCTGAGTCTTTTCTGGCTCTAATGCTGTTTCCTCAAGTCACTGTAGGCATCATAAATTTCCTCTTAGAAAGCAATATTCTCTTGGGTAGTTCTTTTAAGTCCCTTATGTGATTGTTTACTATTGTTACAAAGTTATTCTTTCTGCAGGCTACGTGTTCTGCAGATCCAAAAGGACAAATATTAGGTCAAGGGAAGGCCCTGCTCCCGTGAAACCCTTGGAGCTGAGTCATTCTCCTCTAAGCAACTTTGTTCCTGATCCTGTTAGACCCCAATCACACAGGTGGCATCTCAAACTTGATGGCCTTGGGTGAGCGGTAACCCTACATCCCAACCTAACCTACTTCTGAAACAACAGCAGTAAGCATGTGTTTATGATTAAGAACACTATCAACTAGGATTACAAGCAGAATGTGAAGGCGGCCGAGGGCTTAAGGAACTTGCAAGTCAGTTCTACACTAATTCCACCGCAGTGGAGACTTCTCTCGCCTACCCATGCCTTGTCCTTCAAGGCCTTTCACACCCACGACTTTAGTCCCGGGGCAAGTCTCACCACGCACCCGGTTGGTGGCCCCACGTCCGCGTCGGGAAGAGCTAGCTTATTCCTCATGTTTTACCACCAATCTAACTAGGCTACCAGGGGCCGATTGCGAAGACTAAGTGGAAAGTCAAGAATCCCCAGACTGAACGCAAGCTCATCCCTCAGCGCTCCCCCAACTCCGCAGCCTTCTCATCCCTCAGCGCTCCCCCAACTCCGCAGCCTTCTCATCCCTCAGCGCTCCCGGGGCTCCTCAGCGCACCACATCCCTCCCCTGGAAGCCAACCTGAAAAGGAAAGGCGGGGAAGTCTGAAGCTGTCCGCAACTACAGACAGTCCCCGGATCCTGGCCCGGACAGATAGACAGAGACAGAAAGAGAAACGGACAGGAGTAAACTCACTGCTGCTCCAGATCATCAGCCATAGTAAACAAGCCCTGCCGGGTCGAGCTGAGCCAGCCCATCCCTCCGCCTGACGCCAGAACCAGCTGACCCAGGGAAGTATCGGATAACAAAGGGGCGGGGCCGGAGGCGGGGCCTGGACCGCTAGTGGGGTCCAAATGGGCGCCGGTGGTCGTCGGACCAGCTCCGTTCCTGGACTGAAACCAATTGGGTGCTTCCTTCTGTTTGCTCCCTCTGGCCAGCTTCCAGGCTGAACACTATGGTCCCACAAAAGTAGGCTCATAATCTGGATCACTTACCCTTGGGGGACAGCGAGGGAGACAGTGTAGGAGACCGATAATTTAAAATTCCAAGTCCCTCACTGGAATGTAACCAGCCCCGCCTCCACCTCTACTTCAATTAAAGAGTGAAGGAATTGCTTTGCCTCTTGCTCACGTTCCGGAGCTTCCCTCTCTAGCTCAGGTCACAGACAGGTCATCTGCCTTTGGTACTCCTATGGAAATGGTTTAGATGTCCGTGGAGTCATCATAGGTTGGTTCCTACAAAAGGGCCTTGGATATTGTAACCCAAGATTCCCAGGTTCCAGAAATACAAGATGCAAGCTACCTAGTTAAATTTGAATTTTAGACAGCAAAGTTTAAGACTAAGTATGCTCCATATAATATTTGGGGCATCCTGTATTCACAGCTCTAAGATGAGGGGTGACATCTGTAAGCATAAGCATGTCTCTGCTCTGCGGATGTCTTGCCTCAACCTACCTTCCAAGGAAAAAGCAGCTGTATCCTGCTTCCATTTGGAGGACCTCCCAGAGGAGGGCCAGTTAATGGACTAATGGGTAAGGCTGGGCACGCTTTGGCATGTGGGTATAGGATAAAGGACGTGGGACATAAAGAGACTTAAATCAGAAGCTTTGAGCATATTTCAAGCTGGCTGGCAGAGAAGCAGGGCACATCTTGAAGCTGGCCTCAGAATTCACTTGAATTGGCAAAGGGGGTGTGGCATCCCTGGAGCGGCTCCCAACCCACCAAGTCGTATGTGTCCTGGGCTGGCCTTCCGTTGGATGTGTATCTGAGAATGACCTTGTGCTTCCGATTCTCCTGTTTCTACCTCTGGAGTGCTGGGATTATAGGATGTGCGGTCAGGCATGTTGATTCAGGACTGGGGATTGAACCCAGGGCTTCCCGCTTGCTAGCTAGACACTTTAACAGCCGAGCTATATGTTCCTAGTCCTACAGTAGTTTTCTTCGGTCCTCTTGAAAGACTTAGGAGAACCTGAGATTTCTTCTTTCCAGAAACACATTGTTAAACTGATCATTATAAGGGTTTAAAGTTTTAAAGAACTGGAATTTTCAGAAATTTCCAACCATAATTTTAGCTAAGTTCAGTGGTCCTACAATTCACTATACACAGTCATTGGGAAGGCATGTTAGCAACGCAGACTCCTGATTGCCATCCTCAGAATCTATTTCAGCTAGTTTGGTTTGAGGCTAGAAAGCTGCATTTTTCTTTTTTTAAAAGAAGCATTGAAGGTGCTGGTGTTCCAGAAGGCCCACTAGTCAATTAAACAAATAGGACACATGATCAAAAGTCTGGGTTAAGTTCAAGTTCTTGGCTTTGTCAATCTATTTCCTGATCTTGGGCAAGTCATTTTGTCTGGTTGCTTCTTCTGGAGTGTGGCTTGTGAGAATTAAGATAATTCAAAGAAGCATTTAGCACATATACTTTAACAATGATATATTTTATGTCCAAAGCCAAACATTATGTTGGCACAAAGAATCCAATAATAAAAAGAAAGAAACTAGTCTTCTTTAGTGGTCCCCACAGACTCCCTTAGGCTGGCTTTGGACAGTTGGCCACTATGTAGTCAGAACTTAGCTCAAACTTCCCTCCTTTTAAGAGACCCCCATCATCAGGGCACCACATGATCTTTGTTTATTTTTTTTTCAGAACAGCATTTTGAAAGGATCTTGTATAATTCTTAATCACTTTCTCCTCCACCACAGACTAAGTTTCAGGGGTAGTCTTGTCTCTCTAGCACTCTGCTTTGCTCTCTGCCCACAGCAGGGTATGTGCTTGACACTTAGTAAATGCATGGCCGAGCAAGTTAGTAAGCAGAAGCATGAGTGGTGGCTGACAGAATGAAGTACTAAGTGCTAAGAATGAAGTACTAAGTTCTGGGGGTACTAAGTACTAAGTGGGTGACAGAATGAAGTACTAAGTGCTAGTGTTCTGGGGGTTACTATCTAAACGACACTATAGAAATTCCCGGCTGTTTTCACAGGACAACAAAAGCTCCCATAATTCTGATGACCTATAAAATGTGGTCCTTCTGAGGAAAGGCTGATCAGGTGGAACTGGTATTAGGGTTCTAGTTTTTTTTTTTTGTTTGTTTGTTTTGTTTTTGGTTTTTCGAGACAGGGTTTCTCTGTGTAGCCCTGGCTGTCCTGGAACTCACTCTGTAGACCAGGCTGGCCTCGAACTCAGAAATCTACCTGCCTCTGCCTCGCAAGTGCTGGGATTAAAGGCGTGTGCCACCACTGCCTGGCTAGGTTCTAGGTTCTAGAACATATATCAGGAGCACAGAGCATTTGTATTCTATCTTTACATGTGTCAAATAAGCTTTAGCATAGTTGTTTAGAAGTAAGAAATTCAAATATATGGAAAATGTCTTTTATAACTAAAGTTATCCTTTAAGGTATTCCCAGAATTGCTATAACTCAGGATTGAGTGGATCTGCTAGAATTACATACAGTCAAATGAACTCCTGGTACCTACTCTAGACAGGCCTCTGAACTCCTGGTACCTATTCTAGACAGGCCTCTGAACTCTTGGTACCTACTCTAGACAGGCCTCTGGAGAGAAAAATGCATTCTCCTAGAAGTCAAGACACATGACAGTCACACATGGAAGACTATATCCTAAAACATATTTTTAAATCATGCATGATTTGATACATAAAGTATTATACTCTTTAAAAGATTTAGATTATTTTATGCGTACAAGTGTTTTGCTCAAGTGTGTATCACATGCATATTTGTTGCTCAAGGAGGTCAGAAGAAGGTATCTGATCCCCTGGAATCAGTTGCCAGCCTCCATGTTGGTGGTGAGAATCAAACCCAGATCCTCCACAGGAGCAACAAGTGCTCTTAACCAATGAGCAATTTCTGTGGCCTGATGTAGTTTCTAGGAATAAAATCTAATTTGTCAATCTCTTTCCTGTGCCTGCAAGTTATCATTAAACACTGCAAGAGTAGGTGGAGCTGATAAGCTCATATATCCTGGACCTGGAAGGAATACATCATTCCTTCAAATAGGTGTTGCTGACTTTTCAATGAATGAGTAAGACTTAGATTAAATGTAGGTACTAAATAAAGGAGCTTCAAAGTCCTCTGTCCAGTGATAGCTGTATGTGGCTCTTTTTATATTTTTAAGATTCAACTTTGTATGGGAGGGGTTGGGTGGGTGAGGTAGGCATATGGGAGAGTGGAGACAGGCCACAAGAGCATGTCAGATTTCAGTAGAGCTGGACATACAGGTGTTTGTGAGCTACCTGACCTGGGTATTGGGAACTGAACTCAGGCTCTCTCCAAGAACACCTGAACTACTTTTATTGCTGAGATTTATGGGACCCCTAAATTGCTGGATGAGAAGAAAAGCAGACAAAGGATTCCGAATCACTACACTTCAGGAATGACTGGATAAAGGGATGCAGGCTCATTGGAGACAGTTGCTGCTCAATTAGAAACTAGATCAGAAAACACCATACTTGAAAAAATTTCCCTTTGTGTTGATTGAGATTTGATTCCATTAGTTTTTTTTCCAAAGTAACCCAGTGCTAGAGGCGTAGGTGAGAGATGCAGCGTTTGCCCAGCGTGAACCCTAGCACAACCTGGCACCATGTTTTACTTGCTGAATTAGGGAACAAGGAAAGATGGGGCTTGGTCTAAGTGGAACCAAAGTTCAAAAAGTGGATGTTTACATGCTAGAGTACAGAGCAGCAAACGAGTCAAGGCCAAAAAGAAAATACAAAGAAAAAGGAGGGAAGGAGAGGAGGGGAGAGGAGGGGAGAGGGAAGAGGGAGAAGGAGAAAGAGAGAAAGAGAGAGAGAGAGAGAGAGAGAGAGAGAGAGAGAGAGAGTTTCTTTACAAGAATCTTTTTTCTACTTTGGAGGATTTGTATTTGTCTTAGTAGATAATATAGTTTGTCAGGAGAAAGGATGGAAAAGTCAGTTTGCCCCCTGTTGTCCCCTCTACTCTCCCATATCTTATGTTGTGGAGCATCTTAGTTATGAAGCCTCTAAGGTCTTCTCTGACTTTTGATTTAACTTAAACCTAATTTGTCTTTTGCCAGCCATCTGATTTGCAGTCCTGGTACCATCTTTTGCATGCCCAGATTATTGGAGCTTTGCGGTGTGGCTGACTTTTAATTATTTGGAGAAACAGAGGTAGTTCATGTCAGAATGAATACTTATTAACAAGTGCAAACATTTTCTGGACATTTACCATGGGTTCTGGACTTTGCTAAGTGCTTAATGTTTGACATTATTTCATTTAACCCCAACAAAATAGTGTTGTGATCCAGGTATTGTTATTTCCATGTCATGGAAATGGAAAATGAGTAGTGTATACCTGTAATTTCAGCACTTAGTAAGCAGAGGCAAGAGGATTGCAAATTTGAATCCACTATGGGATACATAGTAAGTTCCAGGCTAGTCTACATAAAGAAACCTTGATAAAAAGAAGGAAAGCAAGAATTAAATGTTAAGTGATCAGTCTCAGGTTAGATAATTAGCAGTAGGTAGAATCAAAGTTCAAAACCCTCTTTGTCTGACTCTGGAACTTGAACTTTTATCTACTATTCTACACATGAACTTTCTACACATAGTAATGTTCTGACTCACACTACTCAAAACCAACAATGGTATGATTTCCTATTGAGAGGTTAAATATGATCAAGTGCTGAACACGAAGCAAAACTTTTCCTTATTGTTAATTCAGGTAGCTGAAAAAACTTGTAGTTCAGAATGGCTTTGTCTCAGAATGAGGATGCTTGTCTCAATAAGTGATGTTTTGCATTGAGTCTGTCTTCCTAGGAAGTTCCTATGGAGATTTTAATGATAGTAGTTGACAGATCAAAGGCTAAGACCCTTCTGGAGGGAGCTGAAGTGATGGCACAGAAACTTGTGGAAGAATTCATTACTGGATGATTAGAAACAGCCAGTTAGCCCATTTTGCCTTAAGTTGAATAGCAGAGGAATCTGTTCTCTTATTTGTGATGAGACAGGGAGAAGGGTTCAATTTCAGATACATGCCATATTATGTGGATTAGGAACTAGTCTGGTTATCCTTCCACATCCCAACTAATGCAAAAGCCCTGAGGCTACATTTCTTTAGGAGTGCAAACTTCTCCCTTGTGAATACGGATTTACCTCTTCTAACAGACTAAGTCTTTCCAAGGACATGAGTGATTCACCCAGGGAAGAGCTATTTACTCCTCATAGGATTGTGATGCTAAGTGTTTCCAGGCTAAATACAGATAACAAGTGACAGTATCAGTTGCTGTTTTAGAAATGTTGCTAATCTAGTTAGGCAGGACTGTTGAACGTGACTTAAATGCTGAAATGAAGTATCGGATTATATGAGAGTAGACTTTTCAATCAAAGATGAGATACTAGGTTTAGGTCTGGTTTTTGTGAATTTGTAAGGGCAGTGCAAACCAGAAGGCAGAACTTAAGTTTTCTTCAGTTAAAACGCTAAAACGCTAAAACGCAATTAACCGTACTTGTTAAAACCTCAAACTTTCATTTCTTATTCTATAAAATGATTCATAGAGGGCAAGGTTGAACCAAACATGCTCTTTGGACCCTTTCAAGGTTGACATCTCGGGATATTATTACAATACTTGTACGATGTCAGTTTGGGGCATATTGCTGCTGGTCCTGACCCTTCACGCTACACACAAATAACTATCTTTTTAGACAGTGACTGATTAACCTAGAAATTCCTACAATTTAACTACAAGTTATTGGTCCTTTCTGGTACCCAACAAACGTTTGTTGAATGAATGAATACCTGCTGGCTTAGGTTCTTCGAAGGGGCCAGATCCAGCCTTCCAGTTCAGGATCCTGTAGAGGTCAACCCTCTCCCGCCAGTGTAAACTGGCGCTTGCCCCTTATAAGCATAGCTCTCACTGCGGAGGAACTTGACCTGCTCTAATGATCGGCCACAGGCATCTGAAGACAGAGCTTTTAAGAGAATTAGGGCCAGGCAGGTCAAATCCCTGGACCGCCAGCTTGGCCTATAAGCAGATTCCCAAGCTTGGCCACTGAGGACAGGGGATCAAAGAGAGCCGGAACTCTCTGATACGCGTCTCTGTCCGCAGTTAAACCTCTTCCCCTGTTCCTGTCACAAATCTCGTCGCCAGAGCAACAGTGGGCGTCAACAATCGCAGGGCGGAAATAAAGATATAGTACACGTCTCCAGAGTGGAGGTAGGGCATACGCAGGCGCATTAATTCATTTCCGGCTGTAGTTCTCAGTCTGGAGATGCAGCCTGCGTCTGCGCATTAATTGTGACGCACCAAGGCTGGCCTGTACGCCGGAGCCAATTGGCCCACCAGTGTGGGCGTGGCTAAGGCCACTAATGCGCATGCACGAACTCCATACCCTGTGGTCGTCCGGTACCTGAAGTGCCTGCGTTCGACATGTCGGCGTCTGTGATCTCCGTTATTTCCCGGTTCCTGGAGGAGTACTTGAGCTCTACTCCGCAGCGGCTGAAGTTGCTGGACGCCTATCTCCTTTATATACTGCTGACCGGGGCGCTGCAGTTCGGCTACTGTCTCCTCGTGGGCACCTTCCCCTTCAACTCTTTCCTCTCTGGCTTCATCTCTTGTGTGGGCAGCTTCATCCTAGCGGGTAATGATTCTGTATCCTATTAATAATGTCCCACTTTTGGCGCGCAGTCCATCCTCACGGTACCCTTTGGTAGTTTGTAGAAGGCGGTCGCCTTTGAAGTCACGCTTCTTTTCTTTGGATCCAGGAAGCAGGCTCAGAAGTGTCACATTTCTAATGCCCAAACAGAATGCTGGCTAGGAGCTGAAACTGAATATGTAAAGAAATAGCTCTTCTGGTGATCGTTGCAATTAATAATGTTCTAAGAAAAAATGTCCGACTTTGATGAAGCTTTAATACAGATTTAAAGTTGGAAGAGCTCAAAAAGCCAACCTAAGCCATTTCCATTACTTTAGCCTAATCCCTACTCAATCTAGAAGACTTTAGTGATAGTATAGGAACATAAATATTAGTGATTGTGAGGAGGCAGTCCAATTGATGCTGACTTTTTAGTTGCTCCTGCTTATTTCTGTGCATAATTTCTGTGCTTTTCTCATTATCTTGAACTCAATTTTTTAAAGATTTATTTACTTATTTTATGCATATAAGTACACTATTGCTGTCTTCAGACACACCAGAAGAGGACATCGGATCCCATTATAGATGGTTGTGAGCCACCATGTGGTTGCTGGGAATTGAACTCAGGACCTCTGGAAGCGCAGTCAGTGCTTTTAACCACTGAGCCATCTCTCCAGCCCCTTGAACTCAATTTTTATTCACCCAATTGTGTATTAGCTTTTATTTCTGGTCTACACATTTGATAACCTTATAGACTTCCAGATTGCACCGTTAATTTAATGAGGATTGCCACCGTGAATTTCATTCCAAGTCTGACCTTTCTTGCCCCATGGAATTGAGAGAATACTAGGAACAGATTTGGCTCAGGAATGTTACTACCAAGTGCATTATGGTCAGCACTGTTTTGGGGGTTTATTAGTAATTATTTACCTCAGTGAATTAGAGCTGGTTTGGGCAGAGACAAAATACTGGACTTGTCTGGAGATTTGGTTTACAGTCTTAACATAAATCTCACATCACATGTACACATTCACATTGCTAGTTCAGGCACACTGGGAACAGTTTTACTTTTCAGATCTTAAATAGGCCCCAGGACATCACAACTTGTGCCTCTGTCAGAGCTAGAGCTGCAAAGTCAGCTTGTTCAGTAGTCATGATACTGTCCTTGCATTTTGGTTCAGTTTCTTTGAGGCTACACCCTAACCGTCAGGATATGTTAGCACCACCAGCCAGATCTGACAAACCTCTTTACTGTGCCCAGTACTGTTCATGACAATTTTATTAGCCAGCCCGGAGAAAGCATCTTGCTGAGAACCTCTTATTTATTTAGCCTCTGGTTATGAAAGCGTAGGAACAGGGTGGGTAGGAACAGGGTGGGGCTGACAGCTGATTTAAGTAAGCCTTCTCCTGTTGAAGCCTCCCATCTTCACTGTTTCTGCATTAAGTCCTGACTTCGCAGGACTACATAGAAAAGAATGATTTGCTGGGAAGTTAGGTTAGTGTGCTCGATCTCTCCCTTTCCCTCTCCCTCTCCCTTTTTCTCTCTTTTTCTCCCCATCTGTCTTTCTTTTTCTTTTTTTTCTTTTTTTCTTTGTAGATGGCTTTTGCTTTTTTAAAAAAAAATTCTCTTTTAAAAATATTTTTGTGGGCATCTGGGTGTGTATATAATGTATTGTAAAGTGCCATGTGTCTGTGTGCATGTGTGTGTATATGGAGGTCAGAGAGCAGAAGCATTCATTGACTAGACTGAACTGGCTGGTGGCTAGAGAACTCTGGGGAGGGGGTGTCTTCCTGTTGTGTGGTGTCTTGTCTGCCTCTCAACCCTCCAGCTCCACAGTTACAAATGTGCCAGCAAGCCAGGTTTTACATGGGGCCTTATGCTTTGAGGCAGGCACATTACCAACTGACCCCCCACCCCCAGCCCCTAAGTCCTGTTTTTGTGCCAGTTGAGGCTGAAATGATGAAGTTCTAGTGGGAGTATATGGCTTGTTATTGACTATAGGAGGTATATGGCTTGTTACTGACTAGACTGCTTAGCAAAGGAGACTGTTAGTAGTGAGGTCATTTGTAGTAGTGAGGTCATTATTAGTAGTAAGATTGGTGTTAGTAGTGATATTTTCAAATCTTTTGGGTAACAGGGAATAGGGTGAGAGAAATAAAAGTGGGTTTAAGGAAAGAAAAAGATTTCTGATAATTCATTCTTGCTGCAGAAAGTTGTCATTTGCATTCCCCTTCCTTCAGTGAACTCAGAACATTTTGTCACTGAGCTAAATCCTCAGATCCATTCATCATCCATCATCCATCCATCCATCTATTCATCCTTTTTTTTTCCCCTTTGTGACAGGGTTTTAGTGTGTATCCCTGCCTGGCTGGAACTGTAGACTGGGCTGACCTTGATCTCAGAGATCCATGTACCTCCATGCTCTGAGTGCTGGGGTTAAAGGTGTATCAGCAGCCTGGCTGCCATGTTTCTTTTGACAGCATTAATTTTACTAAATCCAACTTCTTTTACTATACCAGATCATTGCCTGGTAACTTGTTTTAATGAAAAAAATTGAAATTTGGCTGGTTGGCCTTTCTTTGTTCATATTGTTGAGACAGGAAATCTTATGCCTGCTGATGTTTTTCACTTTTCTATGGCTTTTTTTTTGGGGGGCAGAGAATGGAAGGGCAGTTTTGGTGAAGGGAAGGTGTAGGAAATTATGGGGGAGGATTTTGAAAGACCAAGTGGCACTAATGCTGGAGTTTGGGTGTCTGGAGATTATCTGAGAATTAACAATGGCAACACAGGTAGGTGAGATGGCTCAGTGGGTGAAGGGCCTTGTCACCAGACCTGAGCATCACCTGAGTTTGATCCCTGGGACCTGGGTCGAGGGGAGAGAACCAGTTCCTGCATTGTCCTCTCACCTCCACACGTATACACTCACACTTAGTAAAGAGTAAGTAAAATATAAGCCAGCTGTCCAACAACAGTTCTCTCTGGGAGTGAAGGGCAGACTTGAAGTTGCTGTTAGTTGCATGACTTGCAGGGGGGTCTCTTTAGCTTGATTCTCTTCGTTCTTTTGCCTTGTTGTTCTTTTGCATGTACATTTGCTCTTTAGAAATTGTTCAGAACACTGTAAATCAGTTTAGAATGCTGCTACCAAACATTTAAATCCTGTAAAGACACAATAGTGTCTTCTGTTTCCTCATGGCTGGGTGGCTTATTCAGGGTCTCAGGAAGGGGCTTGAGGTGAGATGGCACTAGGGATGGGCTTGCTCAGCAGTGTATAGTGTAGTAGGTTCTAAAGGACCTCAGGGAAGTAATTTTCCTGTCTCAGCCATGCTCAGCAGCTGTCTGTTTATGTTTCTGTTAGCTAATACTAGAGGAGGGACATCTGTCACTTCAGACGTAACATTCCAGTGTTGGTAGTCTTTGTAGTTTCCTTTTTTGTTGTACCTAGCTGGGATCTGCACATCTCAAGAACTGTTTAGGAATATTAAGCAGAAATTATTATTTTTTAAAATTTTTTTAATTTTAATTTTTTTTTTTTTTTTAGAAATTATTTAAGTCTGTCTTTAAAATAAGTCTTACTAGGCAAGCACTTCACCATTGAGCCACATCCCTAGTCTGTGAAGTCATTGTTTTAAGTTACTTTACAACTTTGGTTCTCCTGTTCTTAAGCTTAGGAAACAGTTTTGTGGGCCGGAAGATGGCTTAGTGGGTTAGAGTGCTTGCAGTGGTGAGTTCAGATCCCCATCACCAATGTCAAAAGCTAGGCATGGCTGCATATGCCTGACCCCAGTGCTGGGGTAGGGGTTGGGGGTATTGCACAGGGCAGAATCAAAGAATTGCTGAATCTTGCTGGCTGCCAGCTTCAGGTTCAATGAGAGACCCCATCTCAAAGGAATAAGCTTGAGCAGGACAGCCGATGTTCTCTGAAAGTATGCACACACAGGCATGTGCATCTGGACACACACACACACACACACACACACACACACACACATCACACATATACCACATTCATACGTCACACACACACACACCACATTCATACGTGCCACACACACAAACACACACATCACACATATACCACATTCATACATGCCACACACATATGTACACACACACACATACACACACACACACACATATACCACATTCATACATGCCACACACACATGTACACACACACACACACACACACACACACACACACACACATACCACATTCATACATGCCACACACTCACGCACACACACATTTACAAAGTAAAGTTTTAGTACTCCCAGTTAAGAAATCACACAGGAGTTTGAGTTTGAGAGACAAGGAGAGTCATCCAGAGTGCTTTCTGTCTGAAGGGAGCCATTGGCGTATGTGGACTGGGGTGGAGCTGCTTCAGGGAATGTGCTGTGATCTGGATTCTTCTCAGCTGCTGTCCAGGAGATTGGGAGTTTGCCAACTTCATGGCCGATTGTCTGGTGTCTAAATGTCCTATCCATTACTCTCATTCTTGATGCCTCTGGCTGCTTCCTGGCTTTGCAGCCCCTGGTATCTCTTTTAATTTGATTTGATTTGCAAGCCTGATTGTGTTACTTAACCAAATTTGCCTGTGGTTCCTAAAGTAGAGTTTGTGTTTTGTTTAGTTTGCTTATTTTTTTCAGGACACATAGGCTCTTTTGGCAGCTGGCCTTGTTGACACCACCCTCTTCATCACTGTCCAGTGTCACGTCAGTGAGTTATTTGCCATTCCGAGGTCCTTGTCCCTTTACTTGTCTAGCTTCAGAACCTCTCAGTTCACAGTTGCTGACTCTCCCAGTGGACCCAGGGCTCTTGTGCCCTTGCTTCCCTCTGTCTGTGAGGGATGAGGGTAAGGAGGAAGAGAGATGGGACTTGACCATTAGTCAGCATTTCTAGACCTTGTCTGCCCTCTGGGAGGCGAGGGCAGTTTTCATGCCCGCATCCGTAGTCAACACTGTGCGTGTTAAATTGTGAGCAGCACTATCTTAATTTAAGGAAGATGGAGGACTGTTTGCCAGGCTCTCTGCTGGTGTGCTGTGGGTTCAGCTGTAAGGATCACAGTCTGAAAGCTGATGCAGACAGGTCACTGTGGAATGGTGCTGTTGAGGGTGAGCCAGATGAGTGCCCTGGCCCTGCCAGTGCTCCTGCAGTGTGTCCCTCAGATGTCCACTTTCCCAGAATGTGCTTTGTAACTTCTCACAGTTTTCTCCATTTCTTTGCCTGTGTTCACAGTTTATCTTCTTTTTAGTTTTTTACTAGCAAAGTGAGAGTAGCCAGGAGTCCGTTCATCTTCCAGTGGCTCACAGCAGCCCGCCTGCTCTTGTGCTTCTGCTGTCTGACTCCCTCCCACGTCATCGACCAGCTTTTGCCCTTACTCAGGGGCACCGGTCTTCTCTGAGCAGCTTCTGTGGTGATCCCTTCACTCAGCATCATGGATTTCTCTATAGAATCAGTCTCAAGTTTTAGACTTGCTCTAATATTATCTAATTTTAAAAAGTTGAACCAGGTGTGGTGGTGCATACTTTAGTCTTAGCTCTTGAGTGGCTGAGGCAGGAGAATATCTATGAATTTGAGGCCAGGCTGGTTTACATAGTTTAGCTCCAGGCCAGCCAAGACCCTGTTTCAAAAAAAAACCCTTCTGTTTGATCTCAGGCAATCCTAGCAACCATCACTGGCATCTTCCTTCTCCCTCATTGTAGAGCTTCCTAGAAGAGTAGTTGCTGTATCTAAACACCGCCCCCCCCCCCCACCACTACCACCACCTGTCTCAGTGCTCTCATGCTAAGGCCTGGCCCTACCACTTCCTCAAACTGTTTCCCATGTTGTCAGATCGAGTAGTCACCCGCCTCACCTTATTTGACTGCTCAACATTAGCATTTAGCTCAGATGGCTGGTTCTTTCTGAGTGAAACACTGGCTTCACAGCACTCTTGTGACTGACTGCCTCCTCTTGGTTTTCCTCACCTTCTCCTTCCCACTGTGCTGGGTGCTTCATTTTGTGTTTCTTTTCATAGGTGAACTTAAGTTCTATATTTGTGCATACAGTTATCATGGTATTGATATTTTAGTTTAGACTTGTCCAGTTGGTTCAAAATACTAAAAACAGTTCCTGACATATTTCTCTTTTTGATGTCTCTTCTATCTCTCATGTTTATGTATCCCAAATGGACACCCCACCCACACCCCCTTCCCAGCCATCTGCTTCTTTACCTGCAGTGTTCACTGTCAATCCCGGGTAGGTTGTTTAGCCCAATATTTAGGAGGTCTCTCTGATCCCATAATTTCTTTCGACTCCCACAGCCATTTCACCAGCAAGCTTTGTCTTCTCTGGAATATAGGCTGTTTCCCTGTTTCTGCCTATTTTTATCACCTTAACCGTGAGCTCTTCAGTTCCTAAGTCATTCATCTTTAGTCCTGCAAACCATACTTCACATTGCAGTTCTAACCATGAGTAGTCGTTGCTCAGCGACTCAAACCCCCGAATGCTGCTTCATTGCCCTTTGGCTAAGTCCAGACTCTGTCCTGAGTCTTCTCTGGTCACTGATATCTGACCAGATAGCTTGTCCCGCCTAAGAAGTGTCAAGACTGTTTTTACTGTCTGGATTGCCCTGCCCGAAGTCTTATGTGCCTGGCTCTTTAGCTTTTAAGTGGTTTTTCGTAGCATTTTTAAAGACACGACTACTGATTAAGATAGCTTTCTAGTCTTTTTCTTGCTACATTTTCTCTGCAGTGTGTACCCTCCGCAGAATTTCCTTGTTCGTTTGCTGACTTGTGACTGGAAACACTTGCTTGTCTCCACAGACTACAAGTTCCTTGGGAGCCAGACTCGTGTCCATCTGGCTCTGTGCCGTATTCCCAGCATCTACAATGATGCTTGGCTCATAGTAGGCACTTGTTAGAATGATGCTTGGCTCATAGTAGGCACTTGTTAGAATGATGCTTGACTCATAGTAGGCACTTGTTAAATTTTTTGCTGAACAAATGAGCATTTAAAGAGATGATGAAACAGTTGCAGGATGGGCCAGGCTGTAGCAGGAGGGTGTCGGTTTCTGTCTCTGGAAGTGCTTAGGGAGACGCTGAACCCTCATTTCTGGAGCAATTTCTCTACCTTTCTTGTGTCCAAACCAGCTGAGGGATATGGCATGTTTACAAGTAGCACAGGTTTTGGAGGGTTTGTAATTCTCATGCTTATCAAATCCAGGACCTCGTAAGTGTCCTTCAGAAAATCTCCCAGTCTCTCTTGGGGGCTCTTTCCAGCACACCTGTCTCCCACCACTTCTTGGACATTAATCTATTCTGCTTTTTATCACTGCGATAAACTATGACCAGTAGCAACTTGCTTTTTATCACTGCGATAAACTATGACCAGTAGCAAAAGGGCATATTTGACTTACATGGTATAGCCCACCGTCAAGGGAAGTCAAAGCAGGAACTGAAGTCAAGACCATGGAGGAGTGCTGCTTATTGGCTTGCTCACCTTGGTTTCTTACACAACCAGGACCACCTGTCTGGGAGGTTGCACTGCCTACAGTGAGCTGGGTCCTCCCATATCAGTCATTAATTAAGAACATGCAGGAGAGATGACTCAGCAATCATGAACACTTTTATGGTTGCTTTTCTAGAGGACCCAGGTTCAATTCCTGGCACCCATATGGCTACTCAAAACTGTCTATAACTCCACTTTGAGGAGGTTTGACATGCTCTTCTGGCCCCCTAGGGCACCAGGCACACAAGTGGTACACAGACTTACATGAAGACACAATACCTGATAAGTAAAGTAATTTTTTTTAAAAAGGAAAGAAAATACCTCAAACCCCACAGGCTAGTCTGATAGAGGCAACCCCAAAGCTGCTCCACATGCTAGTCTGATGGAGGCAGTTCTCCAGCTGAGGTTCTCATTTCAGCTGACTAGTTTGTGTCAAGTTGGGAAAAAATCCAACTAGCATAGGCATTTTATGCACCAAATGGGGTGTGTGAAGGGTTGGAGAGATGGCTCAGCAGTTAAGAGTATTGGACCCAGGTTTCATTCCCAGCACCTAACATGGTGTCTCACAACCATTTATGTGACTTCAGTTCTGGGGGATCCAATGCTGTCTCCAATGCTGTCTTCTAACCTCATTGGGCACTAGGCACATACAGATGATACATGTGTATACATGTAGGCAAAACACTCATACACATAGAATAAACAGTTTTTTAAAAATGGGTTATTGACCTAAGGTCCATTGGATGCTTGTGGGAAACTATGCACTGTCACTTAATTTGACCATAATAACTGTCATTCTCAGATTACCATCAGTCCATGGCTGTGTCCACTGTCACAAAGCTCTTCTCTTTTCCCCTCATAAGTTACTCTAGGCACTGCCTCATTTTCTATCCTGATGCTGTTAATAGTTCCGTATCTATTTCTCTAGAGTTTTTGCTAGATTGCAAGTAAGTGATAGACTATTTACATATAAAATAAAGATATAAACATAGTAATTATATAGAGAAATTAAGGTTTTAGAAAGAGCAGTTTGAGGCCCAAGGCAGAGCAGTTGCTGCTAAAGCATGAAGACCTGAGTTAAGGGCCCGGCACGTACAGGAACAGTTGGACACAGGTCTGTAACCCAAGGTGGGGGAAGGGGAAAAAGGCAAGCAGACCTTGAACCTCATTGGCTGGCCAGCCTAGGGAATCTAAGCTTCAGTGAGAACCCATGAGTTATGGGAACTCCTATCTCAGAAACCAAGATAGGTGGACTGGAGAGATGGCTCAGTGGTTAAGATCACTTCCTGCTCTTCCAGAGGATCTGAGTTTGATTCCCAGAACCCACATTCAACCTCCAGGGAGTCCAGCTTTTAGGAGCATCTGTATACACAGGTCATATAGACATGGCATACAGTGAAACACACACACACACACACACACACACACACACACACACACACACGATAAAAATAAATCATTGAAAAAAATTAGGTGGGATGTGAATGAGGAAGACTCCTGAATTCAACCTCTGGTCTCCACACACGTGTATGTGTGCACCTACCATGTACGGCACATAGGAACATGTACATATAACATATACACACACTACAGACACATACAAAAAGCTGACATGAGTTAGTGCTTTTGGCTATTTTTTCATTCAGTAGAAGTGGAGAGCTTTCTTGTCAGTGTATAGAGAGTGTGCCTTATTCCGAATAATTGTATGGGATCTCATTGCAGGTGTGTAATGATCTAATTACTCCCCTTGGTGACATTTGGACCATTTCCTTTTTTTTTTTTTTTTCAATTTTACAAACATACTGTGTTTTGTAAGACAAATTCATTATCAAAAGGTAAAAACATTTTAAATATTAAGTGGTATTATTGCCAGTAGCTTTCACCCAAAGGTGGACCAACCTGGCCTTTTACAGCAAGGTTTTAAATGGTTTCTTTACTCCAGCCGGTGCCCTTCATAAAGGTCAGTGCACTTCCGTAGTGTTTCTGTGCTTAGGTTGATGGGAACTGTTGCCATGGTGATGAACTCTGGAGGACTAATCTGATCATTCTGTCTTCTGAGTGGATTCTTTGTTAACGTTGGAGCAATGCTAGCCTGAAGCAGGTGCGATAATTTATTGAAGCCATAAAAGGTGTTTGAGCAGAGAATGCCCCTGGAGCTTCTTTTCATGTCTGGGTGACTGGCTGCTGCCTTGTTAGAGACTTCAGGGATGCAGAGATTCAGGACTAGAGATCACTGTCAAGGGTCTTGTGTGTTTGATCTTCTGCTGTCTTTTGAGACAAATAAAGCCACTAGAACTTTACCAAACATGGTTTATCCACAGGAGGAGGTCTTTGTGGACCATCAGCTGTACTTAAGATCTCTGCCGTGTATCATGCACGCTTCTTGTAGAAGATAGTTAGGATATCTTGGCTTCATCATTCATCCCAACCTTTGTTACTGCTGTATCTATAGCCCCGTGTAGGTATAATTAGACACCTTTAAATCAGACAGCTCAAGAGAGTGCTTAGGTGTTTAGGAGGTGGAAGTGTGACTAAGCTTATATAGTTTTTAGCATAAATCTGAGGTGTTGTTTTTCTCGTTTACTTTCCCTTTAATAAAGGATAGTTAAGATTGTAAAGGTGTATAATTTTATAGGTTTTATTTTTCTATTTACTTTTTACAAGTTATAGTTATTGTATGTGTGTATGAAAGCTGTCAGGCTTGTCAGCAAATGTTCTTACCAGTAAGCTATCTTACAATCTTAGTTTTAGTTTTGTAATTTTTTTTCCCCTTCCCTTCTCCCACTTGCTCCGGCCCCCCGCTTGCTCTGGGCCCTGCTCTTTCTGGCAGGGCATCAGATCTCATTACGAATGGTTGTGAGCCACCTTGTGGTGGCTGGGATTTGAACTCATGACCTCTTGAAGAGCAGTTGGTGCTCTTAACTGCTGAGCCGTCTCACCAGCCCTAGTTTTATAATTTATGAGACAGTATCTTATGTAACTCAGTTCACCTTGACTTGCTATGGAGTTGGAGATGACCTTGAGTGAATCCCTTTACATCTGCCTCAGAAGTGCCAGGTGTTTACAGCTGGGCAGCACCGCACCTAGCTTGGAATAAGGTTTTAAATACTCGGATCTAACTATAACCCGAATCAGGACAGAGCATTATCAGTACCATACAAGGTTGCTTGCATGTTTGAAGCCATGTTTCCGTCTGTGAGAGATGAGAACCACTATCTGACTTACGCCACTCAATAGATTTATTTTGCCTATTTTGTTTGTTTATTTTTGTTGTCTTGCTTTTTTGAGAGAGTGTCTTAACTCTAGTCCAGACTGGTCTCTAAGCCTGTGGCTGTCCTCCCTCAGCCTCCCATGTTCTGGGATTACAGGTGTGTACCACCATGTCTGGCTGGTTTGTCTAGTTTTAAGGCTCCATATGTATGGAATCGTCTAGTGTGTACTCTTTCTGTTTGGACTGTGCTGCGTAGCATCGTGAAATCCGTCCAACTTGGATCCAGCAGAATTCCCTTTCCATTGCCGTAGAGTATCTCTTTGTCTGCATAATAATAGATATTAACTTTTCTAGTGGGGTGCACATCATAGGCATCACTCCCGTGCATGCCTCTTGTGTGGTGCTTTCATTTTATTAGAGAATTTTCATCATGAGATGTTTTTGTGTATTGATTAGCAATCATTTGTTTTATATTTCTGAATAATAACTTTTGTGTTGTTTCTTACCCAGTTTGCTTGAGAATACAGATCAACCCCCAGAACAAGGCGGATTTCCAAGGCATCTCTCCAGAGCGAGCCTTTGCTGATTTTCTCTTTGCCAGCACTATCCTGCACCTCGTCGTCATGAACTTCGTTGGCTGAACTGGCTCCCGTTTCCTTACTGTGGAGTTGGAGATTGGCGGACCGTAAGTGACAATCCTAGTCTTGTCCCGCTGTGCTGATTCCAGCAGGTGAAATTAGATGGGCTGGTTCTGGTCCTGGCTGGCCACGTTCCCATAGTGCTGTAGGATGTTTGCAGGCTTTCCTGGAGCTTCAGCGTGCATTAGTATCCGCAGTCTCATCAGCCTGGGCATTACAGGTGTGCACCCGAAGGCTTTTGAAGAAAGATTACATATTGACTATGGCCATTGTTGCCTCATCGGTATTCAGAGTAGTGTGAATGAATGACAGCCGGTTCTTATGAATATGTGCCCTGAACTTAAATGGTAAAGTTGGGTTAACTTGTGAGAAGATTTGGAACCAGACTGGTAGCATTTAGTTTGTTTGCTACATCCCTGGTCAGGCATCGAAGCTGTCTTGCCTCCCAAACTTTACAGAATTCTGATGGGGAAACACAGGCAGGCCTGGATCTCTTTTGTAGAGCTGAAAGCCCTCTCTACCCTTCCTTCATAGGTTGTGTGCCCTCCTCTTCACTCTCCCCTCTTATTTCAGTTATTTTACCAATACTGTGACAAGACACCATGGCAGAGGCAACTTGTAGAAGAACGTGTTTTATTTGGTTTTCATTGTTGCAAAGAGTTAGAGTCTGTGACTGTCGGGTTGGGGAGCATGGCCGCAGGCAGGCATGGTGCTGGGCTGTGACTGTCAGGTTGGGGAGCATGGCAGCAGGCAGGCATGGTGCTGGGCTGTGACTGTCGGGTTGGGGAGCATGGCAGCAGGCAGGTGCTGGAGCAGTAGCTGCGACTTTACATCTTGATCCAAAGGCAGAGAGAGGATGAGATTGGGCCTGGCCTGGTCTTTACAACCTGAAAGCTTATTCATAGTGACACACCTCCTCCAACAGGGACACACTTCCTCATCCTTCTCACATAGTTCCATCTCCTGGGTGGAAACATTCAAGCGTAGGAGCCGGTGGCCATTCTCATTCAAACTCTACACCCCAGAAACAGAGTCTTAAAGCTCTGATAAGTATATGATTTTTTTTTTCCCCAAACACATACCAATATTTTTCATTTGCTAAGGGACAACAGGCTGGGAACAATGCAGTTGCTTCCCCACATGCACAGGTACAGGATGTAGAGTGTAGCCTCTGCCTCTTGGTGTTTGGCCCTGTGCTTTATAACTCACTGACGAGTGTCTGTGCTCCTTCCTTGTACCATAAGATTTGTACCATAAGATTTCTTCTTTGTACCATAAGATTTGGCACTATTGCTTCCAGGTGGCGAGAGAAGAGATTCTTAGGAAATAATAACTTTTTGGGAGAAAATGTCCCAGGACCAACCTCTTTACGTCCCTACATGGAAACCTGTGTCTTGTTACTGATGTCATCAGAAACTTCACACAAGAACCAGGGTACGTGCAGTGATGTGACAGTAGCTGCATTGGAAACGCATAACTCCACCTTAAAAACAGTTGTGTGTGTTGGGGTAGACCTTTCCGTTAGGTGGTGGTAAGTTGTTGGGATGCGGTAGTCAGTGAAACCGTTTGAGAAGCACTTCATTCTGCTCTCTGAGTACAGTTTCAGTCATTGGAGGCCTGATCCCATCCCTCCTCCTCCTCCCTAGTCAGTGACAGTTAGTGGGGATACAAAGGAAAGTAAAATACCTTTAAAAGTGAACAGTTTTAAAAGTATGAACAAAAGCAAACGAAACAAAGCTGGAGATGTGTGTCAGCTGGCGCAGTGCCCTGGGTTTAGCATCAGTACTGTACACCAGACGCAGTGATGTGTGCCTGTCATCCCAGCGCTCAGGCGAAAGGAAAGGCAGGGTTAGAACTTCAAGTCCATCCTCCGCTGCATATCAAGTGGAGGTCAGCCTGAACTTGATGAGGCCCCATTGTAAGATGGTTAAAGACCCACAAACGTACAGCGAGAACATGGCATGATCAGAGCATTACCAGACACCAGGATGAGCTGCTGTGAGAGGTGGGGGAGGAGTGAGAAGCGCATCGTAGCTCTGACTGTTCCCAGGTGACTGTTTCCAGTGGATACCTTGAATGTAGCCTCCAGTGTTGACCACCTTGAGTTTATGGATACTAGATCTAACTCTGTTCTGAGGAGACATAGAAACAACTATGTCTTCTGATTGCCTTACTCTGGATTTGGGAAGGTGTTTCCCAGATGAGTTATGGTATGTATTTAGGAAGGGACAGAATGCATTTCCAGGGTGTTCTCTGGGCTCAGAAAGACCACAAATCATGGAAAATTCTTTTCTAGTGCTGCCATGATTGGAGGAGGACTCGGCTTTCAAAGAACTTAGTATTTCAAAATTATGACAAAAGAGGAAAAGCAGGCTCAGCAGAACTGTGCAGTGCGGATCATAGTAACAGCCCTGGGCCACATGCCCGGCTGGGAATTATGGGCTAAGAGTATGCAGAATCACCCGATCCCAGATTGCAGTGTCCAGTCTCTGTAGAAAATAGGCAGGCTCCTAGAAAAGGTGGGAAATGCTCTTGTCTGCGGGATCAACTAGCACGTTCTCCAGACACCTTTCACCTGATACACGCTACCCTGTCCCTCACATTTGTCTGTTCCATCTGTGTGGTTTTAATTCAGCTGTGTGCTCACTGTGCCAAGTGAGTTCTAGTGGTCATACTGACTCAGAAGGTAGGATGAAAACCACTCAGTGCGCTGATAAAACACTCATTCATAAGACACTGGAGGCCTCCATGTCCTTATTCTGTGAAAAGAATTACGGGGTTACCCGGCAGCACAGTTCGAGCTAGATTCTCATGTTGCTGCTTAACATTCTCATTATTTTCCAGTTGACAAACGGACATTTAAAAAAAAATCTTTAATGAATTTGAAGATGATATTTAAAACCAGGAAGAAAAGGCAGATCAGAAGAAAATGGCATTGAGCTGTAAAAGTCAGTGGACTTAGGAGAGCCAAGGAAGAGCAGACAGAGCACTTGTGAAATGTTTTATTTTCAGATTACCTCAAGCAGGTGAGCCTGCCATTCCCATTTGTGGAGACTGGGCACTGAGAGATCCAGTGAGCACTAGGAGAAATCTTTTGTTTGTTTTTGCTTTGAAACAGGGTCTCATGTAGTACGAGGTCACTTCAGTAAGTTGGGTACTAAAGGATGACCTTGCACTCCGGATCCTCAGACCCTTGCCTCCCACGTGCTGGGACTGAAGTATAGGGTCTCATCTCCCGGCCCCAACTCAGATTCCTTTTTTAATTTAAAAATTTTTTATTTTTAATTTGCATGTTTGTGTATGTCTGTGTGGGTTTGTGTTAGTGCAGGTTCCCATAGCGACCAGAGGTGACAGGTCTCCTGGAGCCAGAGTTATAGGCAGTTAGGAACTGCTCGTTTTGGTGTTGGGTACCGAACTTGGGTCTTTTGAAAGAGCAGTGTATAATCTTAACTGCTAAGTCATCTCTCCAGCTCCAGTTTCGGGATGGTTGGTTTGTTTTTCTAGACAGAGTTTCTCTGTGTAGTTCTTGCTGTCTTAGAACTTGCTCTATACACCAGCCTAGCCTCAAACTCAGAGGTCCTCCTGAGTCTGTCTGACTCCCAAGTGCTGGGATTAAAGATGTGTGCCGCAGCCTGCCTGGTTTCAGGGTTTTTAAAAGAAAGAATGAAAAGGGAGACAGAACAATGTTGGGTTGCATTTGAGGAGTTAACATTCCTGGTGATGTGGCCGTGGGACAAAAGAGAGTGAAGTGGTACCGAGGACCAGCACAGGGTAAGTGTGCTTGCCTCTCTGGGTGGAGACGGCACTGTTTGCAACTAGACAATCCTGGCTTGTTTTTAATTTATCGAAATATAGTAATCTAGAGAATTACCTTGGGAAGGGACTCATTGTGTGTTCCTTTTTTCCATCTCCATCTTTATTGTTAATTAATTAAGAGACAAGGTCTCCTTATCTCAGGCTTGCCTGGAACTTGAAAAAAATTGTTTAAAATTTACTAGATTTTATTGAGAGAGACAGAGAAGTGTGAGTGTGTGGGTGTGGAGAGCACATGTGGCGAACAGGACTGACTCCCTCAGAAAGTTCTCTCCACTGTGTGGGCCCTAGGGATCACACTGTGGCATCAGGGTCTAGGGAAGCGCTTGTGCCTGTACTCTGAGCCAGCTCACTTGCCTGGGACTTTAAAGAAAAAAAAGTTTTAATTTATTCTTTGACAATTTCACACATTTACGTAGTGCATTTTGGTAGTATCACCCCTGTCGAGAACCTCACCACTTGCTCTTCTTTTTAAATTATTTTAGAACCCACCTAGTCCACTTAGCGCTTCCTGCATGTATGTCTATGGGCGTGGGGCCGTCTGCTAGGATGGTACCCTCTGCACTCTGCTGCCATCTAGTGGATGCACCTTTCCTGTGCTGGGAGTTGTATCACAAAGCAGATGAGTTGTATTTTGGTGAAACAACAAAAGCTAGTTCCTTTCCAGTCATGGGAGGGCAGCAAAGGCCCAAGTGAGCTTAAATGCCGATGGGGTGGGGGGTGGGGTGGGGGGGTGGTGTCTTTCCATCCTGGCCAGGAGTGGGCAGTGCTGAGCTAGAGGTCCTGAGCAGGACCCCAGACTTGTGTTCCTCAGACCTGTGTGCATAAACTAGGATTTCCCAGGGTTTCCCTTTGTCAGTTTCAGGACTTGCTTTTCATTTAGTCTAGACTTTTACTGCCTCCAGCTCTGAGCTCCCACTGGCAGTACTATCCAGTTTTTAGTTGATGAGCGAGAGGGTCTCATAACCTTTTCTCAGTGCCTCAGTGCCTCAGCCCTGAGGGAGCTGGAAAGTCAGGTAACTTCTTTATGATTGGTATTAATAGTTATTAGAAAGCATTAATTGACTTTTAATTTGTGGCTGAACTCTTCTGATTGGTATTTTGTTATTTACTTATTTATTTATTTAATGTATGTGAGTATACTGTCACTCTCTTCAGACACACCAGAAGAGGGCATAGGCTCCTATTACAGATGGTTGTGAGCCACCATGTGGTTGCTGAGCATTGAACTCAGGACCTCTGGAAGAGCAGTCAGTGCTCTTAACCACTGAGCCATCTCTCCAGCCCTCTGATTGGTATTTTGAAGGCAGAGAGCTAGACAGATGTAGTTAGATTTATTCCTGTGTGTGTGTGTGTGTGTGTGTGTGTGTGTGTGTGTGTTTGTGTGTGTGTGTCTGTATATATGTGGATGTGGGCAGCATAGCACATGGTCCAGGGACATTGTTCAGGGGTTGCTCTCTCCTTCCGCCATGTGGTCCCTGGGGATGGAACTCAGGTTGTCAGGGGTAGCAGGAGTACCCACTGATCTATCTAATCAGCCCTGTTTTTAAATTGTTTTAAATTTATTTTCTTTATTTTATTCTTATTTATTTATTTTTTAGATAGTCTTGTTCTGCGGCCCAGGTTATTCTTGAACTCTTCCTCTCCTATGCCTCCTGAGAGCTGGACTGTAGTTTACTGGTGGATCTGTGAAGAGCATTGTCACCACTGCTCCTGGGCTCTCAGGTCCACAGTGCACATCTCTCAAACCCTGCATTGTCATGTTGCTTTAAAGTTGTTCACTCTTGTTCCTATCCACACCCACCCCACCCCCGCCCCCACTGCACTCCCAGGTTCCTGAGGGTAGAGGCTGATCCCAGTCTAGTGAGGAGCTTGGCTTTCATCATAATATCTCACAGCCGCTAACTCACTAATACAGTTATGATGGTCACTGTTTTGTGGACTCCATTTGGGCTCTCTTTCTCTCTGTCTTTGTCTGTTTGTCTGTCTGTCTATCTGTCTGTCTCCCCAGTCGTGACTTTTAATTCATATTCTCCTGGTTACTGAAGGGAGGACATTAACATGAGATTGTTCAAAATAAACTGTCCAGGGTTATGGAACCATCTGTTGTCTATAAGGTGCTTTGTCAGCCTCACATCTTTAGGATTCATGTGTCTTCCACATGCACCTTTATATCAGTGCAGATAATTTTTACTGCCTGCCCTGTGGTGGGGGACAGATAGCTGTGTGGGTACCTGCTTTGTACCTGAGGGAACTTGGCCTTGGCAAATTTCAATTACTTTAGTCCTTGGTACTAAGTGACTGAGTGAGCATTTATTTAATTGTGTGTTTGGATCCTAAACTCGAATGTTCATTGCTCTCTGTTTTCAAGAACTTGTGACAGATGATTTTATATGTATATATACATATATATATGCATATGTATACACACAGAATTGTGTTTGTTAAAATATTGAACTTGTTTAAATAGGAAAAATTAAGAGTGGTTTCTCTTTGGTTTTTTCGAGACAGGGTTTCTCTCTGTAGCCCTGGCTGTCCTGGCACTCACTCTGTAGACCAGGCTGGCCTGGAACTCAGAAATACGCCTGCCTCTGCCTCCCAAGTGCTGGGATTAAAAGCATGCGCCACCAAGAGTGGTTTCTAAGAAGGGATAAAGGCAGGTCATCTTAGGTGTTTCTGCAAAGGCAGGTGTCATTGCTGGGGTACAGGAGAGCTGTGGGAGGTGCAGCTTAGGAGAGCTGAGGTAATGCAGTAGTGGTGAGGCTGGTGACCTCACACAGCACCTGAGTCTGTGTGGAATCCTCCGAGTCTGCCCTCCCCACACCATGGACTTTGGTCCCATGATTGCTGCTGCTGGTGGACATCTGAAAAGAGACTCACCAACCAAGGAACTAAATTTTAATTTCCTTAATTTATTTTATTAGACAAACTCTTCTGAATCCTTAGCTAGCCTTGAACTCAATCTGTAGTTAAGGAAGACCTTGAACTTCTGACCCTCCTGCCTTCACTCCCCAAGTTCTGGGATTCTGGACATGAGCCAGCATGCCTGACACTGGGCGCTGGGTGTCATGATGCTACGTAAGCACTCTGCCACCTGAACCGTCCTGCCTGCCTGATGCCTGCCTGATGCCTGCCTGATGCCTGCCTGATGCCTGCCTGATGCCTGCCTGATGCCTGCCTGCCTCCCTGCCTGCCTGCCTGCCTGCCTGCCTGCCTCCCTGCCTCCCTGCCTCCCTGCCTCCCTGCCTCCCTGCCT
>JANHMN010000001.1:198128771-198195930 GCA_030674055.1 Rhabdomys pumilio | reverse complement strand
CCCTGCCTCCCTGCCTCCCTGCCTCCCTGCCTCCCTGCCTCCCTGCCCAGGATTTCGGGTGGTTTTAACTGAAGTTAAATATATCTGTGTAGCTGCTGTGTACTGGGTTGGACAGAATCGCTGTGGGTAAAATTTCCAAGCTATTAAGTTGTAGATTTATCATTTCTAAAAGGAGAGGATTAGCCTAGTTGATTTCTGGAGTGTCCTTCACTTTTAGAAGTTGTCATCTGTACCTTGTAACATTAGAGTGACTCAGACTGTGCTCTGCTTTGGGAACTGTGCACAGTTGCCTTTGATTTATATCACCCCCGGTTTCAGCTGTAATTGGGTGATGAGAATCCAGGGAAAGGTCAGCATTTGATCATATCTGTCCAGCAGCAGTGCCAGTCTAGGGAGGGTTCTGGGGAAGAGCCCACAATCCCAGGAGCAGGACTCTGTCTGCTGGTGTCATTTTTATATATAGAATGAAATACAGAAAGTGTTATTTTCATCATTTCTTATATTTTTCCTTGCTTTTGTGATTAGAATGGGTGTGTGTGGGGGGTGTCAGATGGCGTTATTTCTGCCTGGGGGACACACTGGGTACCCTCTCACCTTTCTTAGTAGGTGTGTTCCATTCTGCATGTTTCACCATCAGGGAGAAGATTTTGAGGCAGCTTTTGATAGCAGCCTTTACTCCGTCTGTAGTTAAAAGTATTCTTCTGAGTTGCTCACCAGGCCCATCGTCCTAACTTTTCAGAAATCCCAAGGTCTCTGTTAGAGCACTCGCCAAGTATGTCCTCAAACTACCACCAAAGACCCGTTCTTTCCTGAGCTTTTCCTTTCTATGTGACTGGCCTTGGAGTCTAAGGTTCACGTGTTTTAGTAGCAGAATCTACCCAGCTCTAAGCAGCAACCCAGTCCCCCCTGCAGTCATTGCCCATCTTACCCAAAGTAACTTAGGAGAAGGGAGAACTAAATTACTCTTCACAGACTTGACCCTTTCTGAGGTTCTGAGAAGTTGTATCTACAGTCTTGAGTCTGTCCTCAAACTAGACATTAGAGCTTTGAGGAATATGAGGGCCAAGAAGGTAAGAGGCTGACGCAGAGTTAGGACAGGTAAGTCGGGAGCTGATGCAGAGTTAGGACAGGTAGTCGGGCTGAGGCAGAGTTAGGACAGGTGGTCAGGGGCTGAGGCAGAGTTGGGACGGGTAAGAGTTAGGATGGATAAGTCAGGAGCTGATGCAGAGTTAGGACGGGTAAGTCGGGAGCTGGATGCTGGTCTCTTCAGCGCCTCCACAGCCTTTTTTTTTCCTTTTATGTGAGCTTGGAATTTACATGTGAGCATAATCCTTATAGATACTACTCTTGTACACTGCTTGTGAAAACAGTTAGCCATTTTCTGGTTATTGTAGTCTGGTCTAAATACTGCGATGTATTAGGAGTGCGGCAGCTGTCTCCTGGGTTGAGCATCTACATGGAAGGATTTGGGACATGACACACCTTTCTGCTTCTTTCAGGCTCACTCTTTGACGTCCCCTGGATTGGAATTTTTGAGCTGGCAGCTTGTTGCACATGGATTCTTCAGATTTGTGCTTAACTATGACTCTCACTGGGCGTGAGGTGGCACGTCCAGAGAACTCCCTTCGCTCTATCGGACCAGCTCCACAGTGCACGTCTGTTAACACAGAATCTGCCTCTCCTCAATGTAACCCTTACTTTCCAAATTAAACGTTTCTCTGCCACCCACCCCGAGCCTCTGAGTGCCGTTTGTCTGTTTGTTCCTTCACATTTGTGAGCAGATCCGTTTCCCTCGGGTCTGTGCTCTTCACGACTTGCTAACCCGAAACTGTGACCCTTCACCTGTGACCCTTCACCTTTGTTTTCATTAAGTAGTTGTCATTGAAGTTAGTGACAGAAGACAGTGCTGACAACTTGGAAAATGGCGGTCCTTTGTCCTTTGCTGGGTCAGGCAATCCTTCACTGATCCTTCACTGTCTGGAACTGCACCAGTAAGTGCTTGTCAGAAACTCCCCGTGTGCCTCCTCGTTCTGTCTGTTTCCATATGCTTCTGGGGGAAAGTGAAATAAGTGCGTGTCTCTTAGGCAGTAGAAGCCAAGTGCAAAGTGCGTGTGTGCGTGTGCATGTGTGTGCGTGTCTGGTGAGAGAGACAGAGAGAGGTAGGTGTCTCTGTGTGTGTCTGTGACTGTGTGTGTGTATGAGAGACTGCTATCTGTGGTTTGTGACTGCGGTGTGTTTGCGTGTGTGTGTGTGTGTGTGTGTGTGTGTGTGTGTGTGTTGATTTCTATCACATTATTTTCCAAAGCTCCCTCACAAGCCTCCATTTCACCCCCAGGTGTCTTCAGAGGTTTCAGTTCTCATTAAGTAGGTGAAGAAATGAAGCTCAGATTTGTGCTCACGACCACAGGTCTTAGAAACCACAGAGGAGCACATTAAGGGCAAAGCCAGAGCAGGTTAGCGTCTGCTGGCTGAAGTCTAGGCAACGGTGTTTCCAGTGAGTTCTGCGTCCGGCTCAGGAGCAGCCCTGTCCACTGGAGCCCATTACCAAATGACCCGCGCTCCAGAAGTCCTGTGGGACTGCACACTGGCATAGGTGGAGGAACTCAGTTCCATTGCCTGGGTCACACCGGATCAAATCAGTCTTCAGGGTATAGCTGACTACCCCATCCTAGCTGACTGAAGGTACTGCCAAACCTGGAGGTTGGCTATTCATTGGGTAGTCAGCCATTAGTAGTACTGGCCACTCAGTAGCTGTTTGAAAAGGAGACTCCCAGGTCTTATCCCAGGCTACAGAAGCAGAGCTTTGCATTTTAACAAGGTCCCAGGTGGTGGTGAGCACCCAAGACTGAGATGCACCCTTTTCAGCTTTGAGTGTATCCTGCAATTACCCGGATGCTTGACAAAGCTTCAGCCTCTCCATTCTTTATCGACTGCGTAACTAGACGTACTCCAGATTGAGTGGCTCTACACAGTTAGCAAGCTTTTGACAAATAGTTGGGTTCGATATAATGTCAAAAACTGACGGGTTCTGTGGGCCATAGTCTAGCATAGCACTGTGAGGAGAAATTCACTAAGATGGGTCAGTGGTCAGTGTGCTTGGCATTCCCACAGACGTCACGAAGCTTTACTGGGAGATCTGGGTGATTTTTAGTTTGGATTCAATAGCAGATGCTTCTGAAAAGTAATCAGTTTAAGGGAATGAGTCAGCCTAATGAGCAGTAACTTGGCAAGGGGGACATCACCACAGCCTTTACCATGCATGCAGGTTTACGATTCTCCGTGGTTGAAGGCCACACGGGCCAGGAACTGAGTTCCCAAATGTCAGGCTTTTGTCTGGGGTTGTGATTTTCCTGGACTAGCCCTTGGTGGCAGACATATCTTGGTGTGTATTGTTACTGTTTACAACTTTTGGAGTCTTGAGTTCAAATTTGAAAATGCACCACAGGTTACTAATTTGCCATAGACTTTGGTTAGCTTGCTCTGTGATTCTCAATTTCATATGCACAGGAGACTGGCTGAGGTTATTTCTCAGTTAGGGAAACACCTTATTTCTCCTCCATGACTCCCCATTCTGAGGTATTTGTTTTGCTGATTCAGGTGAAGCAGGTACTGTATGGACTGAGGGATGTCCTGCTGTTTGCTGCAGCTCACACCTCCTCTGTGGGGTGGTTTATTTTTATTTCCTGTGTTCTTGCTGTAGGGCTGCAAGCCATTTACCACAAGTACTGTACATTGTTCATTGCTCTGCCGTGGTGGGAAACAGCCCTTTGCACCTTCTGCCTACACACTTCCTGTCTCCACTGTATGCAAATGTCTCTCTTGTTTCCTCTCCAAGCTGCCTGCACCTCTGCTCTTTGATCATGTGCTGTGATCTTGGCCCACAAAACACTTCTATTATGATGGTTGGAAAATACTTGGGGGAAGTTAACAGAGATTTATTCCCTTCTTTGGGAAATTCAGCAAGCCAGCATCAGCCAGTTTCCAGCACCTGGGAGCTACTAGCTCAGTGTGGTTCTGGTGGGTTGTGGCTCTGGGCTGGAAGTCTAGGCCAGTATTTGGGTAACCCGTGACTTTAGACTTATCTTAAGGTTTTCATTGCTGTGATAAAACACCATAGGGGATAGAAGCCACTTGGAAAGGATAGGGTTTGTTTCAGTTTACAGCTCATAATTCATCAGTCAGGGAATCAGGGAAGTGGGGGCAGAAACTCAAGGCAGGAGCTGATGCACAGGCCCAGGATGAAAGCTGCTTGCTGCCTTGCTCCTGATGCCTTGGCTCAACCTGCTTTCTTATGCAGCAGAGCGTTTGCCCCGGGGGTGGTACCACCTACAATGGGGTGGGCTTTCCCTCATCAATTATTAAGAAAATGTCCCACAGGCTTGCCCACCAGCCAATCTGAGGTGGGCATTTTCTCAGTTGACATTCCCTTTTCCCAAATGACTCTAGACTGTCAAATTGATATGAAAACTAGCCAGTACAAGACTACAGCTAATTTTTAAAAAATTAACATAAAAATGAATTGTCCTTGGGTATGTGTGATCCTTTTCCTTGAATAAGGACTTTAGTGAGAAAGAAAAAAGTTTGAGAATTCCTATGTCAGACCAGACAGAAATATTTTACTTGCTTAATTTTGAATTTATAAGTCTGAGTGCACAGAAAGGCTTTTTTTTTGGGGGGGGGGGGTGGGGGGAGGGAAGGAGGGTGCATAATGTGGGCAGCCCGGTATTGTGGACTGTGCTTTACATGATCTCAAGTGTTGAACTGATACTGTGTTCTGCCATATATTGTCTTTTGAACTTTAGAGGACCCTCTGACTCTACAATTCTGTAAATAATTAATTAGGCGCCTGGGCTCTGCCCAGTAGGCATGGGCTATAAAGATAAGAAGCAGCCTGGCTGTGTAGGGGTGAGGGAACTGACTCATGCCTCTGTGTGTGTGTGTGGCATGGTATTAAGTGCCTGTCCCTGTCTGTTGTTTAAGTTCTACGACCCTGTGAGGTGCTCTAATCCCACAAGGATGGAGTCTCATTTTTCCAAGTGGGGAAATGGAGTCTTGGTTTGCCAGTGTCAGGATGTGAATCTTCTTTCTGACTCAAAGCCTTTGAATTAGGCTTTGGATGAGCTAATTAATAATAAATCTGGGCTTGATGATTCTTCATGTTACCGCTCAACAAATGCACCAGTCCTCATGGAAATCAGCAAAACAGAGGACTCTGATATGGTGCTTTTCTCCCTCAGCAGGTATCCAGCCTTTTGCCAGTGGGAGGAGCAAGGTCTCACTAGGGGACCCATTCCTGCTGGCTCTCAGGCTCTCACAGGGCTAGACCACTATGCTTTAAAAAATTTAAACATTAGAAAATTTGTTAGTGTGTGTGTATGGTTGGAGGTCGATGGCTTGGAGACAAGGACCCTTACCATACCCTTTGCCAACCCTATTTAAAAAATAAATTTTTTTTTTAAAGAACAATTTGGCTTTTTTAAATTAAAAAATTGCAATTAAAAATTACATCATTCCCCCCTTTCTCCCTCCCATCTATTCATCTCCCCCTCCCCACACTTTCTCAAATTCTTATCTAATTGTTGATAGACATTGTGTGTATACACATACATACACGAATATATGTATGTATACGATTTCAGACCATTTGGTATTGGATAGCTAGTTGGGGGGCTCTTCCCTGGGGAAGACTGTTTCCCACTCTTAGTGTTCCTTGGCTGCTGGTCATTCTTTGTTTAGGGTTGGGGCCTGTTTGATTTCCTTCCTCTGTGCTAACATGTCTATTGGAGTCTTTCTTGCTCAGGTCTAGTGTAGGCAGCTGTGTTGGTGAGACTTCTGGGTGTAGCTTCCCTCACATTGCTTCTAAGGAAGCAATCTCAGAACACACTTCCTGTTTCTCTGGTTCTTACAATCTTTGTGCCCCCAACCCCCTTCTAAGCTGCTCCCTGAGCCTTAGGTGCGGGAGCTGGGTTGTAGATGGATCAGCTGGAACCAGGCACCCCATGATTCACTGTCCTCTGCATGTTGACAGGGTGTGTATGTTTGTGGGTGTGTCAGAGGACATCTTGGCAGGAGTTGGTTCTTTCCTTCTACCATGTAGGTACTGGGGATCAAACTCGGGTCACCAGGGTTGGCAATAGGTGCCTTTGTATACAGAGCTATCTTGCCAGCTTGTCTTCTGATTTTTGCCTTATCACTGAACTTTTGACCATGGGGCTGGCAAGGCGGCTCAGAGAGTAAAGACACCTTCTGTGCAATCCTGGTGACCTGAGATTGACCCCTAGCTTTCATGCAGTAGAGAAGTGACTTCACTGAGATTCTCTGACCTTCACATTGCACCTCAGCACAGCCTCCTCACCATGGCAACTATCCTGCCATGAGACTGAGTAGTACAGTTTATGCATGGAAAGTGTTACCTCGACAGGTGAACCATGTCCGCCCATGTTCCCTGGAGTGTACAGGGCTCTGGTTTGTCATTCTAATTCAGTCCCAAAGAGGAGCAAGTAAGTGCACACAATCATAGAAGAGTCACTGAAGCAGACAGAGTAGCAGGAACTGGTCTGGTTGGGGAGGCGGGATGGGGTGGGGTTCTGCTTAAATGAGGGCTGCACCTAGCACTGAGACCTCATGTTCACTCTGGTGGAAAATCAAGGGGTTAGGACCAGTTCACTGTGGTCTTATGTAAGCCAATCCCTATGCTTCCTAATTTGTAAAAGGGACAGATAAACACTCTGCCTATGCTTTAGGCTTGTGGGGATCTAAGGGGACAATGTTGAGCACACACTATTGTGACTAGGGATTCTAGACAGGATGCTGCCAGCTCATAGGACCTGGCACATCATTGGACTAACTCAGCTGAGGTTGGCAAGGAGAAGGAAGGATACCCTAGAGTCCATAGAATCATGTCTTGCAGTTTCACTGACGACAGTCTCTTAGGTTTACCTTGGGTTCTTCCTGCCCAGGCTGACCATGACACAGACCAGTTGCTCCCACAACCTAAACCACATTCTTTAATCCACTTCACTCTCAAGTTCTGCCAGCCCCATCTTACATCTGTATGCGCTTCCTCTAGCTGGTGTTTTCCGTTTTTTTTCTTGGTTGATAAATTTAATGTGGATTTTTCAGAGAAAGGGTGGAACTGGACAGCTTTACCATGGATTCTGGGAGGGATCCTGTGGCCTCTGGAAGGGAAGTATTATGTTCACATTCCCAAGGCAAACACACCCTGGGTTTGTCTCTCAAAGGTGGGATGCCCTTTGGGATGATGTTGGACACCCTGGTCTGAGGAGGGTGCTGCTCAGAAAACCTGCCTGGGGGAGGTGCCTTGAGAAACTATCCTGCTACTTCTGGCTCAAGGAATCCTGCAATCAGGGAAGCCCCTGGGGTGCCAGAGAGGAGGGAAAAACGTGTCTCTTCGTAAGTGGTACAGTGAAGCATCAGGGAGGCCATGGGCTACTGTGGTGTCTTGTGGTCCTGGAAATTCTCCACTGTGACCAACCAAAAGCTGGAAGTCATGGAAGTCGTAACAAATGTGTGTGGTAGAAGCTGCTGGGTCCATTGTCATGGGAGGAGTGACCATCTGCTAAGTGGGGACCTGGCGAGCCCCAAGCCTACATGAACATCTCAGCATCTTAAGCGGCAGTCGGCTTTTATTGCAGCGTGGGGGAGCATGGGTGCATGCGAGCAAACACAGTCAGTCTTGCACGCAGGATTATGGTCCATCCTTTTGCTCATTCTGACATCCCACTGCTTTATGTCTGCCTCGGGATTTCAGTTCACCAAGCATTTGCATACCCATTATCTTCTCCGACACCAGCGAGAAGCAGGTGAGCATGCATTCTGGCCTCCGTGTGAATAATGAAAAATCAAGAACGGAGTCAAGTGTGCCGGGAAAGAAGGTTGGGGAAGTGTCAGGGGCAGGACAGTGAAGCTTACAGGCCCTGCTTTGCCTGACCCCTGCCTGCCTGGGGAGTGCCAGGAAGATATTAACAGAAGCCATAAAATTGCAGCCACTATGTCTCTCATGCTCACACACTGCCCAGACTGTCTGTGCCTTGACTTTAGGCACTCTGTTGAATTTTGTTTATACACACTGAGATGCAGCAAACCTAGGCTTTCCAGCCGGATGCATTTTGACGGGCATTTACCCCTATGTGACTGTCATTCAGATTCCAGGTCAACAGCCCTGAATTCCAAACCCTTGTTCTCCTTTCCCAGCCATCCTTTCTCTCTAGAGACACCCAGCATGTGAGTACCGGTTACAGATTATCCCTTTGGCCTGTTCTTAAACTTCATCTGTATGGAGTCACAGAGTCCCTGAAACCCGGCACAGTGTCTGACCTTGGACAGGTGTCCCACTGGAAGAAAACCTTCATTCCTAAACAACCTGAGAGAATGTTGGTACAATTTGGGAAATTGAGGCTGCGGGTTTATAGATTACAAGGACTGAAGCCATAGATCCTGGGCCTGCTAGGTCCCCATAGTTCATCTCTTGTCTTCCAGCAGGTTAATGTCTTTCTGGGTTTCCCCAGAAAGAAGTAGCTGGGTCTTCCAAACCTGGGCAGGCAGTGCCCCCTGCTGCCTGAGGGCCTGATCCTAGACTCTGCAGGGTAAGAGGATCTCACAAGTCTGGAGTCCAGTGACTGGCACAGGGCAGGACCTTGTGAATTAGAAGTCACTTGTCATTTTATTTTCCTTTGGAAAGAGTTTTTCCGTAAGCTATGGGGATTTTCTTTATCCAGAATAAACACGCCAAGGGAGAAGCAGCCTTTTGGTGGAGTACTGCTGCCCCCGTGTGGCTACCCTTAAACACTACAACAGAGTGGGACTCCCAAGACGGAAGTTGTTCAGGTTTCAGGTTTCTGTGACTTCCTTGGACCCTGAGAGACAGATGTCCACCAGGGTTATCTCTTGACACTTACGTTTCCTCCTGGAGTGGGAATGAGGGCGTATGGGGCTTCTTGTGGACGGTATCCGTTGGGGAACCAGCCTTAGCCGTGTGTGTAGGCAGATGCCTCTTTTACATCCTGTCCAGCACAAGCTGGGCTGGACATAGACTTTCTCCCTTGAACTAAGTATATAGACTGGTCTAATTTGAGGGAAATAGAGGTCAGGGGAGGGGGACTTCTTGGGAGTGGAGCAGCAGTGCCTCCCCAGCCGGCTGCTGCACATGGGGATTACCACCAAGACCTGCAAGCCCCACCCAGTGTGCTCCCTGGCCTTCTTTTTTGCACCTGTGGTTGGCCTGCGGTGTAACGGCCCAGCCTACCTCTTCTGGGCACGTGGCCCGGAGAGATATTATCTCTAACTCTGTATTTTTAACTCTTCTTTCCAGAGGATGTGGCTTCTGTGGGAGAGCTTCAAAGGGTGCCCTGTTTGCCAGTGTCAGCAACCATGACGTCATGGAAGTGGGAGGCTGTTCAGACCCAAACACCTGGAGGGAAGTGGGAAACTTTTTCCATTTCCTGTTCTACTTCTGGCTATTGATTCAGTATCTGACCAGCTTACCCATTTCAGGGTGCAGCTGTCTGTGTGATTCTTGAAGGAAATTCTATGCCTTGTGTGTTTGTATGAAAGAAGGCCTAAAGATGGCCGGGTTGCTCGTGTGGCCTTTACCCAGTGCAGGGCTGGCGGTCCTTTAGACTGCCCCGTAGCCAGTACGTGTTTCTGCAGGAGTCACAGTATTCAACAGGTCTCTCACGCTCACCTCTGGGAGTATCCCTTGGCAACCCAGACTTCACATCCAGGGTGGAGTGGGCGGGATATAGACTTCCCCCTTGTACTAAGGGAGCCGGAAGTCCTTCTTCTCACATGTTTCTTGAGGAACTAGGTTTCAGGGAATTTGTGTGGGTCACTGGGAAAACCGAAATGGACGTTAAGTGACCTTTGCCCCTGGATGCTGGTTCTCATGTATGACCAGAGTTGAGACTTTTAGAAGCTGGTGTTTCCTAGTATCTGTCCTCCAGGATTCCATCAACAGTCATGAGGCTCACATGAGTCTGAACTCTTCAAGGGCCCACCATTCAAGTTTTGATCATTCTAATAGTTTTTGCCAAGCTTCTCTATTCCTTGCAAAACTGAAACAGTGGCTCATGTGTCCTTCATTAACATCACCATTTCCCCCTCAAGCTCACTCCCCTCCCCAGTAACTGTGTGGACCCCCATTGGGTCATTTGTTGGTGTCTGTTGGGTGCCAGGTACTGCACTAGGTACTGAGGGCCTACTGGTGAGCAAGGTACTCCTCCTGTCCCAAGGGTCGTCTATAGTCCAGCACGCTCCTTTGTCAACATGTCACCTGGTGATAAAGTGATATTAGGGTTTCCCATGAGATTTGGGAGTTGGATTTTATGGTATATCCCAAACCAAAATGAGACAAAACAAACCTTGAAGCCTCAGAGGGCTGCCTGAGTGGATGCTCCGTGGCCCCTCAGAATGCCTTCCGCAGTTCTAGCCATGGGACACGAGGAGTCTATTTTTCCTGCCTTCAGAGCTGGCCTGTATAAAGCCCTTGAGGGAGTAGGGCATTTGTCTAAACTCTAGAGGTATCCATTTTACAGCTGGTCCTGGCAATGTGTTTGCTGGGGTAGGGTTCCTGTCTGCGTGAGTTGGTCCAGACTGGTGCAGTGGCAGACTTGTGACCATTGTCAAGTTGTCATGTCTTTAGGTTTCCTCAGTAGCCTCTTCCAGACTAAGCAGTGGGTGGCCCACAACTGGACATGAAGGAGCCTCTTTCTGTTCCCCACACTTGTTCAGCCCCCCATGGAGACTTAGCCTCAGCTATGAGGGAGAGTTCTGGTTCTAATTGGATGGAGATTTCTCTAGGGGTGAAGTTGACTCTGATCTCTTAATGGCCTCCTGCCCGCCTTGTCTCAGCCTCCTTTGGGTTGGGCCTGGAAGGAGGAGGAAGCTTTACTCACTTCATGGGTGTGGGTGGACCTTCAGTTTCCTGCCATATCACCTCTCTCTGGTCCTCAGGTGACTTTAGGGTTCTAGTGACCTCTGGATGTTGCTATTTGGGGACATTGGACTAGCACAGTTCAGCAGAGGCCTGGGCCTCTTTCATGTTTAGTGGGGAGTCTGTCTTTGGCTCCTATATTGCCTTCCAGGCTTCTTACTCTGTCCCACACCCACAGGGTCCCCTTCAGCCTCATCATTGCAGTAGCCAATTTTCAGGAACACAGCACTACCTCAGCCACCCACGCTTTCTTTGACTGGATTTTTTTTTTAATAGAACAAAGTGAATTACCACTTTAGGAGGGGAAAAAAAAGACAAACTAATTTGCCCTAAGTTCTTAATGGTTGATAAAGGCTTGCTGCACTAACCTTCCCATGGGCACTTTCATCTAATACAGGGAAGAGAATGGTTTAATTAAAAGAAATTCCCAGTGGTAGTCTCTGGCATCATGTCAGACACGCGAGGAGGGGTTTGGGGAAGAGGCTTTTCGCCCCTCCTCCCGTGTGTGTGTGTGTGTGTGTGTGTGTGTGTGTGTGTGTGTGTGTGGCCCCATTATGGTGGTGTCTCCTGAGGCCTTCCCCTTTACTGATCTCAAAAAGCTTCATTGTAGGCTAGAGATGAGGCAGTTTAGAAATCATGGGGTTCTGGGGTCACTGTAATCAGGGGCGGCCAGGAGAGGGAACATGGGTTTTTGCTGTAGTCTCCAGTCGTACCTGACATTTCATAGTTGGTGACCTTGAAGCTCTCAGGAGGGAGGGACATGCCCTAGATCACGCTCTAAAGCTGTCAGACCCATCTCTACAAGAAGAAGCAGGCCTGGGTCACACGGCTGGGAGGATTAGCATATTTCTGGTTAGTGTGGTCATGGACACACAGGTGACCCATGGAAGTACTGGGTAGTGGCAGTGGGTGGGGGTGGGGAGTCCTGGTCGTGAGCAGGGAGTTGTTTGTTGCTCTCTGAAGTGTATTCCTACCAGAATCCCTGCCCTTGGGGAAAGGAGACTGACAGGAGAGGCTCCCTCTCTGCAGAGACCAGCGTGCTGTGAGGTCAGGGACTCTCACTGCTAGTGAGAGCTTAGGACATCTGTTGTCCTTGGCCAAGTCTGAGCCTTAGATTCCTGAGACAAAACACAGTTTCAGTAGCAAGCCAGTCTGAGTGTGAAAGCAAAGAAGATGTCCGTGGAAGGCAGGAGCCAGTGGGTGAGAACCTGGAGGACACTTGTCATCTTTGACTGGTGAAGTTCAGCTATAGGTCAGAGCCTCCCCCGCCCCCGCTGTCAGCCTGTTATGGGTGACCCCAAGGTGCATGAGCGGGCACTCACACTTGTAAAAGGACCTTCCTGGCCCTCGGCACAGCTTGCTTAGTGCGTTTTTTTTAAAGAGGTCATTCCAAGAGGTTGAATGGAGAGGTTTGTTGAGGTAACTGTCTGGGCAAGTGTGATAGACATGTACTTTGGTTTCTCTCTGCATGTAAATGCCCCCACCAAACCCAGTCAAATAGGATCACAGTTTCGGTTTTTCTGAATCACCTTTAATGAAGTCATGGGTAGCAGAATAATCTACAATGTGGCTCAATACACACAGCGGGCAGGGAGAGTCTAGACAATGAGATAAATTTTACACCTTGATGAAAGAGTAATACGCATTTCTTTAGGGATGCTTAAAAAAAAAAAACCAAACAAACAAACCAAAAAAACCCCCAAAATAACCCCAAAAAACAAAACCCACAGAAAAACATGTTCTTTACAACATTCTCCAAGAGATTCTACGGGGGAATCTGTCATGCGGAAGGGCTCTTCAGGTCCGGGAGAAGCCCCGCCCCTGCCTTTTCTGTGATGGGTCAGCAGCAGTAAAGGGCTGAGTGGGTGCAGCAGCGCTTAGCTCTCCAGCAACCGTCCTCACAAATCCGGGAGATCTAGTTGGTGGGATCTGAGTGGGGGCCAGCCAAACCCCAGACAGCCTTCTTTATGAGGTGGGAGGGCTCCTTTTGGCTTGAAGAGGGATCAGAGGGGTGATGAGGAGGAAGGAGCTTGGGAGTCAGGCTCTTTCAATCTTGCCGACCTGGAGTGAGGAAGCACAGAGATCAGGCTTGGTACGGAGGACTAGGACCCTCAGGGGCGTGATGGGAATGAAGTTATTCGGGGCTGTGCAAGGTGACCAGGGACCTTGTCAGGCTGGGAGCACGATGACCGCAGCCAGGCTCAGGGGCAATGACTATAGTATCTTTGAATATCAATCTGAAAGAGCTTGCTAGGTAGAAAGAACCCAGCAAGGGGACATACACGCTGAGAGGCAGGGCCAGAGGCCCGTGGTACGTGTGCATCAGGGTCAAAGTTTTCTCCTCCTCAATTCCTTGGCTGTGTGACCCTTGATATGACTTGGCCTCACTTTCATCATTTCTAAATTAGGATGATCTGAGCTGTTCTTCAAGTATCTTAGGAGAGTCACCGCTGGACCAAGGATGCTGAAAGGATTGTGTTCTGCTAACCAGGTGTTTCAGGGCACTGTTGCAAAAATGTTTCAACTTGCAAAGGGTAGGAGGTGGAAAAGTTCTGCGGGTCCAGTTTTAGGATTTAAAAGCAAATTTTAAATCTGAGGGCAATTTGCTCTTAGGGTTGGGTCTTGCCCTGAACCCACAGCTCTAAGGTTTCTCCAAGCTTTGGTGTTTTCTCACCTCAACTGGACCACAGCCTCAGCGTCATGAGCAGGTTAAATCCGGCCACTTTCAGCAGGAGGATTCGGAGTCCCATTACTGACAGGTTTTGAAAGTTTAGGTTCATATCTGTAAAACCAAGAGGCGGTAGCTATTAACGTTACCTGCATGAGAGGGCTGTACAGCAACTCATGACACTATGGACTTTCCCAAGAGCTGGTTAGACTGGCTGTGGGTAACTTCAACTCCCAGAGCTTTCTTTGAGCTTCTGCACGCACCCCAAGGGAAAGGTATTTGTATATATTTGTATATTCTTCTAGGGTAGAAACACTGGTTTTTTTTTGTTTTGTTTTGTTTTTTTTGTTTTTGTTTTTGTTTTTTTTTTTTTTTGCTTTTTAGAGACAGGGTTTCTCTGTGTAGCCCTGGCTGTCCTGGAGCTCACTCTGTAGACCAGGCTGGACTCGAACTCAGAAATCCGCCTGCCTCTGCCTCCCAAGTGCTGGGATTAAAGGCGTGTACCACCTCCGCCCGGCAAAACATTGTGTTTTAAGACAAAAACCACCAAAGGACTTAGTCTATATAATATTCTAAGGTCCTGTATGGATGGTGACAGGGTTGGGGGTAGAGGCTCAGAACTTGTCCTAATGCTCTAGACCTGGGCCCCTCAGTGAAACCACAGATGTGATGACTCAGTAACTATTCGAGTGGAACAGAGATGGTGCTGAGACAAGACCTTTGCCTGAGGCTATGTGAGTTCTAATTCCTTTCTAGAAAGGAATTCCCCCGAGATGTAGCGGTTAGAGTGACAAGGTTAGTTCAGGGCTGCTCTGATATGAAGTGGTTTTCTTTGGCTATTCTCACAGAGGGACCAATAAAAGGGACACCAGGCCTGAGAGTGACTCACCGGCCTCGTGAAACTGGAGGCACTTCTTAAGTGTTTAGAATGGGTAATGAAGTTAACCACACTGGGGATTCAAGACAGACCCTGGGAAGGTTGAAGCAGGATTGGAAGTGTTGTTCTCATCCCCAGATCCACCCCCTCCCCTCTCCTGTGCACTAGAAGTTATTACTGGCCCATTTCCCCTCACCCAGCATCACTCAACGCTGGTCAGATCCTTCTCTTACCTGTTTCAAAGCTTTTCTCTATCAACTTGGCATCACAGGGAACATCTAAAAGGGAAAACAAAGACATTTTCTTGGATTATAAAGCATGCTAATTGTCCCACCACAGGTTGTTGGTCAGGAAAACATCTCACAGCTTTTCTGTGATTCTTTGGGAGAGAACTGGGGGGGCATATTGCCTAAGGATATCCGCTGGGGCAATGGTCCTGATAGGACCAATACCCTGGCTGGTGGGCACTTTCTTATCCTTTCAACAAATATGAACTGTGCAAAGTATATGCTGTATGACATTGACCAAAAAGTCAAGATAGTCCCTGGACCTGGCAGGTTTCAGTCCACAGCCCTGTAAAGGCAGCGAGACATATTTAACAGCGACTAGGGCCATATATTTTCATGTAACCCCCAAATTTGCTCCTTTATCATCTCTCTATATATGGTCCCATTGACTGAGATGCTCTGCCATTTTCCTTGATGGCCACTGACTTATCTCTGTGTGGTTCTGTCTGTGAAACCTAAGTGGTGCTGGCCACTGGAGTCCTACCGTCACCTGGTAGGGCTTCCATCTCCTGTCTCCTGTGTTCTTTTTCTTCTGCCGGACCTACATTCTACCCTCCACACAGCACTCAACTTTATAGTTCATTTTTTTTTTTAATTTTTTTTTTTTTGAAACAGGGTCTCAGGTAGTCCAGGCTGGCCTTGAACTTGCTGTGTAGGTGAAGATAGCTTTGAATGTCTGATTCTCTCTCACCCCCTGCCTACGTCTTAAAACTCATTTCCTGCAGCTTCTCCTTGTTCTCCCCACTCTCCTTTCTTGGGCTTTGACAGGGTCCTCTCTGGCTCCAGCACAGCTGGTCTCTTCTCCGTTAACTTGTAGCGTGATAACATTTTCTCCGAGTCCTTCTCTGAGCAGTTCTTTCCTTACTTTAAGTTATTACATATTTTAATTGTAGCCCGGTGTCATTTACAGTCCCTCTGCTGATGGATGGTCTTCCTTGATTAGAATGGAGCTGATTCCCCCTCATCTGACTTCTTATGCCACTCCAGTGCCTGAGAGTACAGCGTCTCTGTACCCACACTACCTGGCAGACATAGAAATCAGGGCAGGCGGCTGGGGGGGATGGGGACAGTAAGGGCATAGAAACTCTGCCTGGGAGAACAGAGAGGGCACGTGGCTCAAGCAAAGACAGGAAGGTGAGCACTCAGAATCGTGAGACCAACGCTGAGCCAATGTCCTCTGTCATGTTCTCTTGTCTGCTTTTGTGACGCGCTAGAACAGGATGCGCCACTCCTTAATGAAACAGGATGTGGATTTTCCTGACTAACTATGAGGGTAAGATGACCCAAAGCAGCTTTTGGAAATCATAGATTTGAGCCAGGCCTCTCCTGAAGCAAGGAGACCTCTCTGGTCACCACTCACCGGAACTGGGGTAGGAGGCATCCACTTTGAAGGCGTCTGTGCAGGTGGCGCTCTTTTCGGTGCTCCAGGCAATGGCCCCGTTGCTCTTGGAATCCATAGCCTTCATGTCCAGCACGGTTTTGTTAGAGACGAAGAACATTGCAGACTTCTTGTTTTGCACCACATCGACGTGAGAATCAAAGTCGGTGAAGAGGCACAGGGTGCTATTCTTAGACTGAGGATCTTTCAGCTGGTACACAGCAGGTTCTGGGTCCTTGATATCTGTGGGCCAAGAGGACTGATGTTAGAAGGTTTTTTTTTTTTTTTTTTTAAAACTTCTGGGTTCTAACTTAGGTCAGAACTCAGATGCCAGTGACAGGCAAGAGCAGAACTCTGTGGACTAGCTGGTCTTGTGTTGGAAATGACGCCTTAGATATGGCTGCCCATGATGGACTAGGCTTACCAACAGGCACAAGTCGTGAGTGCCAGCCAAGATCTCTCTAGCTCTCAATCCTTCTCTATGTGCTCCTTTCTGGCATCTGGGAAAACCAGAAAGGAAGGTAGGACCACTAAACCATCTTGTCATTTTTCTACTTAACACGATCTTCAAAATCCCAGTGAGTCTAGTTAACAACTTTGTTTTGGCAGGACCACGACAAGCTTAGAAAACAGAGACCTCGCTGTCTCTCTAGGAGCACTCTTCCCCAAGTAGGCTGGACATTGGTGAGAAAGGTAGGTGTGTCATATTTTGACATTAAGTTGGAAAATCTATCACACCACCAGGCCATTTCTCTCTCATTGATAATGTTTTGAGTAATACTCACATCTGAGCCCTGTCTGTACAATTTACTCCCAACAGCCTGGATTAAATCAACAGAAGGCTCAGAATTCTCACTTGTAAAATGGACAAGTTGCTTCACTCCCTGCTCCATCCAGGCTGTTCTGAGAAAAGACTATTTCTCCAAATAAAAATAACTGAATAAACCACACAGCACTGAACAAACGTGCCAGGATTCCACCATGAAAACACACCATTTAGCAAACCAATCACACTGTCTCTTTATTCCAGGAAATCGAGTACATACTGAGACAATTCTTTACTTTTTCTGAGAGATTTTGTTTTTAACGTGACTCTCTCAGACTATTTCCCCACCCTCTCCAGTGTCAGAGGAGGAAGCAGAGGCTGGTCCAAGGGATTAACACACCAGACCACCTAGAGAGTTTCCAGCAAGGCTGGGATCAGAGGCTCCTGCCCCGTGGTTCTCACCCCCCCACAGCTCTTGACTGATCACAGGAGCCAACCAGGGTGGCCTTGGCAATGCAGGCTTCCAGCTGGATCCAAAACCGAAGGAATCAGGCCTGGCACCATTGCTCTAGGATGCTGAGTTAAGACAAGAGCTGCCTGTAGCAAGCAAGGGACTGCCTCAGAGCAGCAGAGCTGGGTGGGTGTACTGATCAGACAGTGGAGTTCTGGTCCCTTTCAGGCAAATATTTAAAGTCTCACTACAGAGACTTCCTAGTGTTTAGTCCCTATCATTTTCAGCCCCATAGATATCTACTGCAACTCTACCTTTTCCCCTGAAAATGAGAAACAAATCCCCTTTAACTAGAGGTCTTTGGGGTTCTGTCTCTCAGAGCCCTGCAGTGAGAGGCATTCTATTCCTACCTGGTAAGAAAAACACATTTTACCACCGATGGCATCAGAGGTCACTTTAGCAAGACTGGATCAATTTCTTAGGTAGAAGTTCAGCTGTTCTGGATCCTAACTTGTCATCATAATTCAAAACATACAGAGGCGCGTGTGTCCGAGTGCATTTGTGCTGTAGGTCCCCAGGGGCATTGCAGTGATGGAAGACTCCCTTACCACTAAATCTGTGCTCTGTTAAGTACTGGGAACCTAGGAATGAGAGTTAGTGATACAAATGTGGGTCCTACTCAGGTGTGGATAGCATCAGAAAACAGCACCCGAAGGCTTGTTGGGAAAGATGGAGCACCTATCTGCACACCAGTCCTAATGCTTCCTTGCAGTAACAACCCCTGGTTATCTTCCAAGGAGGCTGAGATGAATGCACCCAGAGTCTGATGAAGAGAGAGGGGGGATTCCTGGCCCTGGAAAGACCTGATCTCTCTCACCTCACATCTGGTCTGCTTAGTAAACTAGATTCTCAGTTTTCTTGTGGCTACCCCCCCCCCCCCCCGCCCCCATCCCAATCTCTATTCCCTGGGACGTTCTGGTATTTCTTATCTCCACTGTCTGAGAAGGCTCCTTTTTTGTCTCGTTCTCTTTATCTGTTTTTACTATCAGATCTGCCAAAAGGCCTGTGCCTTGTTTATCCCAAGATCAAATCTTTTTTCTTGTTGCCCCTCGGTTGGAATTCTGCCTCCCTCCTCTCTCTTAGTTACACAGATCTTATCCGTCTGTCAAGGCTCAACAAATCTTTTCTAGCACAGAAGGCAGCGCCTTCTCCCAGGACCCTGACCCCTCCGAGTCTGTTCATCTACAGCAGCAGCTGCCAACCCTCAATAGTATGTAGGTTGTTAAATGTACAGTGGTTCTGAACCTTTGTCTAGTCTTTATGCTGTCTGCGGACAGGTTAGACATCTATCTGTCTTAGGCTTTTTTTATTCTCAGCCTAACATTATCTAGAGTGATAGCTACTTAGAGGCATTTAAAAGTGTCCATTGAATGATTAAAGTCATCTTTTAATGAGTTTGACCTAGAGAAAAACACAGATATTTAAGATTGATAGTGAAGCCTTCTCCCTTCGCAGACCTCTGTAAAACAATTAGCAAGATACCCCAGTTAGCCTCACCCTGCCATGGGGACAGTGGACATCTCCAGAGAGAGGGTTAATGACCATGGCCTGTTGGGTTGCAAATGGTGCCACTTGGGATAACTTACCAGATATTACTGTCACTTGGGTCCCTTCCCCGAATGTTAATTTACCACTTAGTCCTCCAGTATTCTCACTGTAGGTGACACCTTTACAGAAGCTCACTCGACCTACCTACTCCTTAGCACTGGGTGCTTTCCTTCTATCTACGGATAATTATCTAAGAATAATTAGGGAAAATTCCTAATTGTTCCTAATTATTTAGGGAAATTATTTTATAAAGTTCCTAAATTAGGGAAAATTATAAAATTGTTATAATTTTCTCTCAGGGTGGAGACTCCCAGACTTGAGACTTAGCCCTTCTGCTATCTTACATTGCAATTCTGTCTCTGCTACAAACAGTCCTTTCCTCCTGCCTTGTTGTACTGTGAGGCCCCAAACTGAAGTAAGTTAAGTGATTTCCATAAATTCAGGAGAATTTATGAGATCAAAACTCCTTCCTCAGAGGAGCAGTTTCTCAGATATTCTAATTGAAGGATCTAGATTATCAACTGCCTTATGATTGCCAAGGGTTCAGAGCAAGGATAGTGTTTCTTCAGTACTGGGTGGGATGGGTTCTTTCTAGAAACACTTACAATCCTACAGAAGACAATACCAGAACTCAAGCTAGTGTCTTAGACAGAGAGGCAGAGGGAGTACGTGTAAATTCTATCCTTGACTCGTTGTCCGTATATAGTGGATTGCTTAGTTTTGTTTTGGCTCCAAAGATTAGTTTTGAGCTGAATTCCCAGTACGGGTAAGGTCTTTGAAGAAGCCTTTCTGACATCAATCAGAGCCCACTGAGGTCTCAGGATATTTCCCTAAACTGTCCTGGAGTTCTTGGTTTCTTACAATTTCTGTTTACCGAGGGAGCCGTTGCTCGATCTTTTTACAACAATATAAACTGTGTGTGGCAAGGCCATGATAATAGTACCCAGGGTGTTCTAGATGCTTTCCCAATGGAAGATTTTTGTTGTTGTTGTGTGCAGGCAATATCTCACATGATACCAAATGATGTGGGAATATCCTTTTGTTGTTGAAAGTGAAACACTATTAAATATAGCTGATGAAGGTAGAGCTTCCTCCTCCTCCATCTCCCTCTCTGTCCTTATAAAACACACCACACAGAGCTCAAGTCATTCTTACCCTTGGGTGCGGGTTCTGGGACTCAACTCAGTTCTGAGAAAAGTCTCTGGGAACTGGTGTCCCCTCACCACACTCATTAGCTAACCCAGGAGTTTAACTACCTGCTGCAATAAAAGAGAATTTGTGTTTGCCATTAACCCATCTCTTCCTCCCCAAGGGCACTTAGCTAATTTCCTGAATGTTCAGGTTATCTGGTGCTGATATTATCAGCCTCGCTTGAAAGCACTGAGTATGTGCAATTCTTTTAATTTTTTTTTCTATAAATTATCCTGTCCAGATTTTCATTTATTCTATTGGCTCTTGGCACCTCTCCGACTTCAGTATGAGAACTAAATATTTGAAGCTACCACCAGAGCCTGTGGAAATAAGGAATGATATTTTTCGCATCCCAAGATTTGCTACAGATTACATCAACAAGGCACCAGTTCTTTTTGTGCCGTCATTGGCCTGATCATACTCACATGGGCACACAGCCAGGCTGGTCCCTGCTCCAAAGGTCAACTTACTGAAGCCACCAGATAACACACAGTAGAAAGGTACTTTACAAGAATTATAATCTGGGCTAGACCAGTCTGGATGGGACACTCGTCTCCTGCCTCAGTTTATCAATTTCCCTTAAGTCAATTTTCCTTTGATGAAAGAGAAGTCTCATCACAGTTCCTTTTTTTTCAGGAGTAGCTCCATAGACCTTTCTCTCAGCCATCTTGGAGCTAGCAAGGTATTCCTGAAAGGAAGGTACCCTTTCTGGCATCAACAACCCAATTAAAGATGTAAGAGGTACCTTGGAAGAGTGTGATTAATTGCAAAATGATTTTAAAAGCACACAATGTTTTCTTTTCTGACATGGTCTTGCTCTGTAGCCCAAGGCTGGCCTTGAACTCATGATCCTCATACCTCAGTTTTTTTTTTGAGTGCTGGGATTATGAGTGTGTGCCACCATGCCTGGTATGAAATGGCAGCTCATGGAAAGCATCCTCAAGGCTTAGTGACAGGACTGAGGTGTAGGAAGACCCTCTCTTAAAATGGCGCCTGTAATTCCCTAGGCATGGACTGCAGTTATCATGGCTAGGAAGCCATGAGGAAACTCGGCCTTGTACTGATGTAATACGGGACACAAACCCCAGAGTCTGAGAACAGTGTAGACAAGTGAGAGCTCTTGGTGGGGATAGCACAGAGCCTCATTCCTTCTAAATTTCTGTGAAAAAAGAAAAAAGAAGTCTAAAGCCCGATCCTGAAGACTGACGGTGAGTATTAGCATTTTAAAGTTTGCAAAATCTTATAATAAAGTGAGCCCGGGCTCCTCAAGCTTACTATTTAAGGTTAATGTTACTATTCGTTAATACCTCATAAACGTACATGTGTCTTTATTTCCGTCTTTGGATATGCCTCCTCTAGCTCTAGGACATTAAAATTCCATTCTAAATGCTAGTCTAATTTTAGGCATTGGGTTCTCTGTGCTCCGAATCTGCTCATTCTCCTATTCACTCCTGCGGCCACAATTAGGGGCCTCGCTGGTGCTGATTGTTTCTTTCTAATTATTACGAAACAGCTTGATTTCCTCCCCACAACTGCAGAACACCTAGGCAGCTGAGCTGCTTCTGTCCTCAGCACTCTGAACCTCAGGGATTCGCACACAAGGACGGGATCTTCCCAACAGGTTAACCAGCCAGAACAATGTCAACTCGAACGCCTTTTCCAAACACACCCTTTTGAGCTTCCAGCCATAGTTCACCACACACCTGGGAGCTGGGCATTTCAAAGATGATGGTAATGCCAGTGGGACCATTTCCCCTGTGTACCTCTTTCCCTGGTGGTCCCTCAGATGGACACACAGGCATCACGTCTTTATCACCACATCTCTTCTTTTCCTGCTAAACCCTGTTGGTGCTAGGTCCTCATTACAGACGTTTTTGTTTGCCTTTGGCCTCTAAGCTCTGGTTTTCCAGAAACAAGATGGTCTTCTAATCCAGGCTAACTGACCCTTGGCAGGGAAGAGGCCCTTGGTGAAACACATACGCAAACAAACTTGAACAAAGGAGCCTTCCCTGGAGAGATGGGATGCTTCCCCTGCTGGCAAAGAGATTCTGGCCTCCAAGGCAATCTAAATTTCTACTTCTTGCTCTGCCATACTCCACGTGGCTGGACTCTCCAGTCTCTCTGCTTTAAAGGCCTAACAACTTTATCTGTTGGAGAGTACTTACTAATGCCAAACCCAACATGTTTTAAACAGTGATTTCCTCTTCACTGAAATCTTCCCAAAATCTTCTAGAAGGTACTTTGGGGAAAAAAAGAATCACTGATTGTGTGTGTGTGTGTGTGTGTGTGTGTGTTTTAAGTGTGTGTGTACGTCTGTGTGTCTGTGTGTACCATGCCCATGACAGTCTGTTCAAACTTGAACTCACAAGTTGAGGCTTAGACTCTGGATTTCCTGGTCTTCCTTCCTCACATCTAGTGTAATGGTTAAGATGGAGTTGCTCGGTAAGCAGCCACGGCATGGTAAATGCTCTAAATACTTTGTTTTCAGTGCAGGCCTGATACTTAGATTCTTTTGTTATGTCTGACTTGTCCTTTAACTTCTGCAGGGTCTAATTTTTTGATTTATGTTGTTTTTGACATTATGGAGGCTTTAATGTGCCTCCCTATCTCTTGGCTGAGCATGGAGTTTCTTGAGAGTGTGCCCCAAAATTCTACCTTTGGTGAGATTAATCCATCATCTTTTATGAAAGTGGATGGTAACAAAACCAAACATAAATCCTTTGTTACACTTAATCACAATTTCTTCTCTGAGAAAGATCTGGAAACCACAAAAGGGTCTATGATGATAAAGAGATTAATTCCCCTTGGCAGCTACCTTAGAAAATACACCAGTAAGCCAATGGCTGGGGATTTAGAATCTGAATCAACCAAATCTTATGAGGAAACACACAAATTTAGTTCAAGAATCACAGGTTCATCATGGAAGAGAGCAGACAGACTTTCTAAGGCCAGGCACTTACTTGCATAAACTTGGAGTCTTGTTCCAGTCCCAAAAGTGAGCTGGCCCACGACCTGTGCCCCCCACCCTGGTACAGCACAGTACAAATATCTGCTCCCTGACAGGGCAATTGCCCGTGATCCCTCAGAGTGTCTCAGGGAACAAAACTTTTATGTGGCCTCCTTTAAGGTTTTGATATTAATTCCTCTTTGTAGGTTAATACCCAATGAACAATCTCCTAATGTTTCTCTTTCCCTCTCCAAGGTTCCTGCATCTTACTTACACAAGTGTGACTTTATTTAGGTTCCTAGAATGCTGAGTCACTCTGCCATGGCCACTATGGCCAAAGTATCAGGATGTACCAGGTTGGACCAAACCTCTTCACTTGGGGAAGGAAAAATTTACACCCGGGCAACCTTTGCTGTATGTGTGGCTTCCTTCACACTAATACATCCTTTAGTTAAATAGATCTAACTCAACTTCAGTTGTGTTTTTTTTGAGTTATGCATTCTTGAGCAACTTGGTAACCCCAAGTTTCTGCTTCCTTATGTATAAAATGGGTCTAATATCAATTACCTATCATTAGTGTGGATGAGTGTACTGATCGAAGAAGGACAGAGCCCGGTCACTGGCAGGTCAGGCATGTTGTAAGCAGTAGCTAATTATAACATAATTCCTATCAGTGCTTTACATGGGGAAAGGGACTGAGGCTTCTTAAAGCCAGAGGAGGCCCATTTTTGTCTAGAATTCCTCAGCATCCTGGTTTCGAGCTGGGGGAAAAGATCTCACGGAATGGGCAGGAGGTGGCCAGTTTCTCAGACAGAGGGAGCAATAGGGTAGGCTCATTGTCTGCTACAAAGAAAAGTTCTTCAGAGACCTGACAAAAGTAAAACCTTGGTTCTCAAAATTTGGATATTTGTCCTTTGAAGCAGAACCCTTATCCATTATTCAGCGCAGCCTCATTAGACCTGACACACCGACAGTTACTTCTCTTCAGCAAAGGAGTCTGTTAATGAGTGTGGACCACTCCACTCTCTCACTGTGGAATGTCCTTCCTTAACACTCTGTCCACAACAATTCCCCAATGATTGTTTCCGCAGTACTCACATGGATGAACCACAAGGCTCGTCCCTTTTCCAAATGAAGGTTTGTAGTTTCCTCCTGAGGTACACAGTGAGGAAAGCCTTTGATGAAACCTATCTCCTGTGACCTCCCTTTGCCATTGGTCCTGTTGGGTTGGGGCAATAATCCAGGGAAACCTTGGGCCCACTGGATCCCCCACCCAGTTACACTAAAAACCTATTCCTTTCTTGTCAGCATAGAAGCAGGAATATCCTAACACCACCATGATCAACCACCTTGTCTGTGGGGCAGACAGTCTGGTCTGATTCTAGGGCTTCTGAAGTGCCATGGGAGTTGGGACTCTAGGGGATATTACACAGGTTTGTGCTGATGCACCCCTAAACTTCTGTCAGAAGCTCTCTTTGCTCTTCTCTCCTATACTCTGAAACCTTCCCATTATATGAGAGTCCCAGGCATTTGATTCCTGCAAAACCCTGTCTGACCAAGACTCTGCAAGATTTAGGCCCTTCCTGTGACTTGCGTTATTATCCTGGTCTCTCTACAGCCTGGAGATAGGTACCCAAGGCCATCTGATCATCTTTATTTCCAGTGACCTTGATTCAGACAGGGCCTTGTTTCTATGAAACCCCAGAGAAAAAAGTTGCAACTTTTGAAAGTCAAGAGGAGATGGAGCTCCTAATGCCTATCTCAGAGATGGAAAAGCTCACAGAAGTCACAGCCCAGGCTGCAGCCCTAAGCTGACGTGGGCACTCCAGCCATCTTTGGTCCTTGCATTTGGTTGACTCACTATTGATCTCTACCTGTGCTTTAGAATTGTTAGTAAAAGGTTGTGTGGCTCTACTGAACTCAGGGTGAGAGGAAAGGGCTGGGGTATGACACTACTCTGCATTGACCAAGACCCCAGGCTGCCGCAGTCACAGCAGCAAGGTGCCCAAAAGGTTCCTTCCAGCATGTGTTTCTGTAATCCACTATTTGATTTGAAAGCAAGCCTCAAGGAACATAGGTGGGGGAAGCTTTACAAAGAAAAGAGTGTGGCCATCGGAGATGCTGGATAGAGAGGGTAGGAGGAAGCTTAGGACCATCTGAGAACCTTGTTTGTAACATCACAGATGGATGGTGTCCTCTCTCCACTGGCCTGGAGTCAGGAGAAGGAGTTATCCAGGTGAAGGTTATCCTAGAGGGCCATTTGTGGCAGAGGACCTACTTACTTAAGAGGTTCACTTACTTGGTATCACCACCATGTGGGTTCCCTTCCCCAGTGTAAGTCTCTTGTTTCCATAGCCCCACTCTGAGTAAGTGCCTCACAAAAACAACCACATTTCAGTTCTTCCCTCTCATAGAGGAGATGCACCCAGAAAGAGGTATCTTGAAATTTCCTGTAAGGGGTGGTATGAGGACTCAAAGGAGCCCTTGTAATGAGAGCAAACAGGGCCAGCCCCCAGTGCTCCCATGGCTTCCATATCCCTCATCACAGCCCCCAGTGAGCATCACTTTCCCCCTCATTGGGGAAAGAAGAGTCTTTACGAGACTTTGTGAAACACTCTGCTTCCTACGTGGACCTGGAATGTGTGAGAATTTCTCAGGGCCCAAGAGAGAAGGCAACCACTTCTCATGTTTGCAGAAGGCCCTGCTTCCCTGTGGAGAGATTTAAACATTATCTTCCATTTTGCCAGGACATGCAGCACCAAGCGTAGCTAGCTTCTGCAGAACATTGGCACATGCTAAGAACACGCTGGGGCGTGTCTCTGGGCTGCCATGCCCTCTCTGGGCCTGAGCAGGAGCCTTGGTGGCCCATGCTAGGCTCAGTCCTGTTTCTGTCCTGATCTCACTCTAGGATATTAATATTAACTGTGATGAGCTTTTGCTCTTTTTTTTTTTTTTTTTTTTTTTTTTTTGTCCTTAAAAAAGTCAGACATTTCAATTCAGAACAGAGTTGAATCCTCCCTGCCCAGAAAAGTGGGGTGCAATTGTGTCTGTCTTCTGCCAAGAAATTTAAAGCATCCACTGTTATCTCTGACCATTTCAACAACCTCAATTTGCCAATAAGACTGAGAATTGTTTTTTTCTTTCTTTTACTTATTTATTTTTGAGACAGGGTGGGTGTCACTAGGTAGCTCTGGTTAGCCTGGAACTTACCATGCAGATAAAAGCTGGCCTTGAACTCAGCCTGCCTCAGCCTCTCAAGCACTGAGATCAAAGGTGCACCCCACTACACTCCAAGATTGAAGCTCTTGAGATCAGAGATTGTATCTCAGTTTTCTTCTTTGTTTTTAAGTTGACTACTGTCCCTGGTTGTGTTGGTGATACTCAATAATAATTTACTAAGAGGAACTGGCTTTTATTGAACATTATTATGGGGGGCAGAGAGGCCAGTTTTGGAAGAATTTAAAAGCTTAGCATACCCTGAGTTGCAAAATCTAAGTGCTTAGGCAAGTAAAAACCAAGGATGCATTTCTAAGAGAGATAATAAGGAGACAGTGTACACCCAAGCACTGTGACTTCCATGCTGATTTTGAGCAGAGAGGTGAGAACTGAATGAACAAATAAGAAATCACTCAAAGGAACAAATGTCGTCCCCTGCAGTATCTTGACAGTGATTCCTTTTAAGGGGCAAAAAGAATAATATAGCAGAAATGTACACTCTAAGCCAGCAGCATCGCCGTGATTACAACCAAGATAGTCATAGCAACGATCCCTTCCACACTAGTACAACAGCTGCAAGCACAACAAAGCAAAGCGAATTGAAACAAAACCAAGCAAAGCACCCGAGTGGTGGTCACCACCATTTACCAGGGGTCACTGTGACATTAATCCAGTCAAGGTGGCACCTGGAGTCGGGCCTGAGATTCTGATAACACTCAAGTTTGTTATTGGGTGTTCCAGGGTCCGTGTGCGTATACCAAAGCAGTATGAGGATTATCATTTTAACCTTCATCTGCCCAAGACTGTTGGAAGATGAATAGCAATAAGGAAGAACCCAATAGGAGAGTCTGCTTGGTATACAGCCGGTTTCATAAAAGCTCTTACAGAAGAAAACCCGTTCACACAGAGTTTCTAGTCTAGACAGGACCTACCGTGATTTTCTCTATTGGTGTGTCCTGTTTACCATGTATTGTTTCCAGGTATGATACTCATGGATGCTATATGTAATATAACGCCATTGTCTACTTATTTTCTTATTTAAACAGCACCGAAAGCCACCGATAAGCCTCCTTATCTCCCCTCAAAAGATAACAAAAGAAATGAAGAAGACAGATGTCCCCTCTACTGTAATATAAATCAAGTTTCTCATTGCACTCACTTGGATCAACCAACAGGCTTGTTCCTGTCCCAAAGATAAGTTTGGAGCCCATTGTTGCTCACAGTGATTTGTCCTGTGACAAAATGGGCTGTTGCCTCCACTTGCCACTTTCACAACACAGGTCTGGGAAGCCCACAATACGTCTTTAGTAAATGCCTTCTAAGTTTTCTGTTCATGAATGAATCTTGCACGTGGCCTGCAAGACGGTCATTGACTCAACAGTGGCCACGGAATATGGCCCCAGGGCCAGGTCTCAGCTTCTACACCTAGCCTAGCTCAGACTGATTTTATTTTTTAAAAAATATTGAATGATTAAAGCAACCCTTCTGCATCTGAATTGCTTTTTAGGAAGAAAATAAGTCCTGAATTAGATGGTTTCTAGAATAAGAGCTAAGTGGCCTGTGACCAGTGACTGCTCTGCCTGGGGAAGATTTGAGGAACAGTGAGGGAAGGGAGGGAGCCAGCAGAGGAGTGTCTGCTGTGTCCTTCTCCCTGCAGACCTGAGCATGCAGAGTGGTCAGAACAGCCCTTGCCCTGCTGTTACTCTGTTATGGAGAGGAGAGAATCCTTTAGAATAAGCATCTATATGAAGACTTTCTGAATCTTTAACTCATGGCATTAACTAAGGATGGAAAAGTTAAGCTCCACGTATTTCCCTCCTCTCTGATTGGCATTATCCCTTATTTCTAAGTAAACCATGACAGAGCCTCTGATAGCATGAAGTAGAATGAACAGAGCTTTGAGGCCAGACAGGCTGACCAGGTTTGAATTTAGGCCTTTTAGATAACTAGCCATAGAATTTCGGGCAAAAACTTTTCTGAGCCTCATTACTCCCATGCGAAATAAAAAAATACTGCCCTTACCTTATAGAGCTATAGACTCAACACTATACACACCCATCATAGGCACTTATATGAGAGTTATTATCATTTCTTTCCTCTTGTTGTTGTTGACGATGATGGTGGTGGTGGTGATGATGACAATGATGTATGTGTGTGTGTTGTGTGTATGTGTGTATGTGTGTATGTGTGTATGTGTGTATGTTGTGTGTGTGTGTTCCGGGGATTAAACCCTCATCATCTGGTTTGTGTATCAAGTATTATATCTCCTAAGGCATCTCACAGGCCAGTTATTATTATTAATATGCTGAGTTAGATTATTGATTAATGAGGCTATTTCATTAAGGTTACAGAATATGTTCCCTGCACGAAGAATTTATTTCTGAAATAGTCCCAAACCCATACTCTTGAATAGTATGAGCTTTAGGTTCACAAAGGAGGGAGCCTCTAAACTACAACTGTCTACACCCTTTCTCTCCCAAGAGTCAGAGGCTCACAGCGGGGAAACGATTGGTTCAATATCACACAGCGAGTTGGTGCCAAGCTAAATCAAATTTAGCTTCTTGTCTGAAACTAGCATCCCTGGGCTCCTTTGCTTGTACCTCATTGACTCTGTGAGGACCATGATTTGTGTAAAGGGGCAGTTAGCCTCTGGAATTTGGCTTCTCTTATTTGGGGCATAGGTAAAAAGACCTTGGATGCCCTCAATGGGACTGCAAGCAGAAAAGGTCTATTAGATAGTGGCTGTGTCATTTTCTGCTCCTCCAGCTGCCTCTGTCCACTCAATTCCACTTTAGCAGAATTCTCAGGTTAAAACTCTAATGTTAGACAGAGCTTCTGCCAGCCTCAACTCTTGGGAAAAGTCTTAACGGAACGACAAATTCCACCTCAGAGAAAATATGTTTAAATTGTTCTCAGACAACATCTGGAGGTTACAATATTAATACCTCAGCATCTGATTACAATCAATTAGGAATAAGGTACAATGATAAAAGCAAATCTTATCTAGTTCATTGTTCCATGTAGTCACTGGACACACTGCATTAGCACCGCCCCCCACTTACTCAGGTCCACTCTTAGCAGGGTTCCCCTTCCAAAGATAAGCGTGTTTGCTCCTTCCCAGCTCCCACAGTGTCTGAGGCCTCACACTAAACAGTCTTTCACAGTACTGTTCCCTCTTACACTAATGACTTGGAAAATACTTGAGATTTTTTCTTTTTCCTTCTCTCCCTTCCTTCCTTCTCCTCCTTCCTTCTTTCTTTTTAAGGTTTTTCAAGACAGGGTTTCTTGGTGTAGCCTTGATTGTCCTGTACCTCACTGTGTAGACTAGGATGGCCTTGAACTCAGAGATCTGCCTGCTGATGCTTCCTGAACGCTGAGATTAAAGGTGTGTGCCACCACTACCTGGCTCTGGAAAACACTTGAGATTTAACATAACTATATGACTTATTCATAGAAAGAAAAAGTTTTTACTTTATGGCCTCACATGGAGCAAATTCATAGAGGGTTTGTGAAAAGGAGGAACAAAGGTGATATGAGCCCACATCCCAGCTTAAAAAATATATAGAGAGGAAATCTCCAAGGCAAAAAGGCTGCTGTGAGGTACATAGCTAATTGATAGCAGAGACAGAGTGTGGGTCTTCTTGATTCTCAGTCTGTTTCCCCTTCCTCTCCATCCTTGAATGCCCTGTCATTTGATTCATTTTCCCTTCTCTTTGGACTGGAAATTCTGATATCTCTGGGTGCTCAGTTTCAATTAAACAGATTTTTATCAAGTATTTTGTAAAAGAGCCATATTAGATATTGCAGGATATACAGAGCCTTTGCTCTCACCACTCTTAGTTTTTGCCAGTGGGACTTTGAAGCAATGGGTTTCTATAGCTATACACGTTGCAGACCAACACTGCACAGCTAAATTTGTGATACAGAAGGTAAGAGGAATCTGAAGGATATCCAAGGAAAAACACATAGTCCAGACCTTTCCCAGGAGGCTGGGTTATTTCTAGAGAAACTACTATTTCCTAATTATTTACAGTTTTAGTCTAGGCTCCATCCTGTTCTAGTGAACCAGTTCTCCTGTTATTTATAGCTTGTCTCCTATTTTCTTGTTTAAACGAAGAGCCCAGGAAGCTACAGCCTTAAATTCACGGATTATTAACCAACAGAGCAAGAATGAGGCAGTTCATGGGGAAAACACAAAAAGAATGTGCAGAAACCTTAATTCAAAGGGAGATGAAGCTGAGATGGGAGCAGCGTTTACCTGGAGAGACTAGAAGCATCGTGCCCTTTCCAAAAGTGAGTTTGTTGTATCCTGATTCACACAGTAGTAAACCTCTACACTAAAATGGCCTGCAGAGTAGGGCTTTTCAGCCCATGATATATAGTTTGGAAGGAGAAAGAAAATTTATCATTTATGGAGAACATAGGATATGTCAAGAGGCTTTACAATCTACATAGATTACATCACCTCACTAGGACTGTGTCCTTGGACGTTATTATCCTGTTAAATGAATGAGGAGCAGGTGACCTAAGACTAAGCAGGCTAGACTACTGCCACTGCCAATAAACATTCAAACATTTTGAATCTACATGATATTTTAGCAAAGGACTCACAAATCTCAGAGGACTTGCCCTCATTCTTTCCAGTGTGGGGTTGTGAACACACACACACACACACACACACACACACACACACACACACTTTTTTGCTAGAACTAGTGGGACCCTAGTAACAGTGAGTCACCCCACTCCCCAGCTTGTTTTTCATCACAGGGTCATTCTTTGAACCTTAAAAACCTTTCACCCACAGCCTTCCCGTCATTCCTTGGACCATAAAGACCTTTCACTAGCAGCCTTCCCATCATTCCTTCCTTAGCTCGCTTACCAGGGCTCACCAGCAATTGAGTCCCACTTCCAAAGATCAGTTTATAGCCTCTACTGTCCACAGTGTTTCTTAGTCAGTCAAAAACACCCGTAGGTGAGCACACACACAGACTGGAACTGTAGCTTTCCATCGACAAACAGGCTGCACCTCACTTTTCTTTTATATTCCACAAAGCACACGGGTCATTTAACTCAAGCCTAGGGCATTTGTGGCACCAAGTTTAAAAATGAACTTGCTTTTTGCCCAGGTTTTTCAATCTATCGCCACCAAACTCCCAAATTTTCAACTCTATTTATCTAACAGATGTACTGAACCTTCTCGAAACTCCACAAGTTACAGTTTCAGATTCTTGCCACAGTTGTCTCCCTAACTTTAATGTTAGTCAGTTGACAATTTCATGAAGAAAGGATTAGATCAGTACAAAGAAAGGCTTCCCAACCTCAGTTAACTCATTCTAAAAGCCTGGGGCTTACTCAAGTTGAATTCTGCCTTCAAAGTCAAGTGGCCCTCTTATCATACAACATGATACTTCACATTTGTCTAAAGTAAACAAACACCAGATCTCTGCTTTGACTTTGTGATTTGACGTTTGGTCTCATTGGCAATGTCTTAGTTTTCTTTCCCATTGGAAAAGAACAAGGGTGGAACAAGACTCTTAAAATGTTAAAGGATGGATGAAGGATGCTATAAACACCTTTGCTTACATCTCCTGAAAATGACCAAGAAGGGGGAGGTCTAGTGTACCCCATTTTGGGCTCCAAATGCTATGATCTTAGAGAAGACAACACAAGGCGGAAGGAACAATTCAGACATGGACTCACTTGGGATGACTTGGAGTTTTGTCCCAGTTCCAAACCTCTGGTAAGTTCCAGAATTTGCACTGTAAGTGAGGTCTTTACAAAATGGCTTCTTTCCCTTCCTGTTTTCATCAGAGTAACTCTTAACTCACACACTTCCATGAAAGAAAGGGTGTTTTTAACCAGTGCCTGAGGCAACAGATCCACACGAAAACAGCCTTTATTGAGAACTCACACTGTCTCTTCATCTTAAAGGAGAAGACCCAGCTTTTAATATTTTTTTGTTGTTCTATAGACCCATATTTTATATGTGGGCAGCATTTCAAAATCTGTAAAATATTTTCACATACATGACTTATCCTTCTAATAACTTATGAAGTATTATTAAATACTTTCCTTTTACAGATGAGACTGGTCCAGTGCACTAGTCAAAGCAGATTTAGAGGACCTGGATATGTTCGGCTAAGCAGCCCTTTCTTTAGGATCAGCTCTCTGAGCTGTTATTTCTAGGGTTCCTACATAACTTGTCTTGTTCACAGCAATTTCTGTGCCCTTATTTTAACAGCTTTCCTGTACAGGGAATGCATTTGTCTGCATAAGCCATTAATTCTTTGACCGCCGTGTTTCATAAATACTGTGGCAAGTTCAGTGGGTCTTAGCATCTGCATTAAGCATCTCTTTAGTGATATCTTGTCCCCCAAATGAATATGTTGTAAATTGTAGTCCCGTGCTGTCTGACAAAAATGCTCAATCTTCTGTGATCATAGATTAATGTGATCAGCATGGAGCTATTCTCCCTCTTGGGAGCTCTGCTGGGGATTCCCCCCTTTTGATTACTGGAATAAAGGCTAAGCCATAGAATCAAGCCCATGAAAGCCTCTTTTAAAGGCTCAACAACAGTGGTGCCGTAGACGTAGCAGGAAGCCCGAGAGGACAGCAGCTGTTATTCTCCAGCCAATTCTGAAACACACTGCTTTAAAAAAAAATCTGTACAATCTCACCAAGTAGACTTATTTCTTTTTCTAGCCAAAGCCTGTTCCGTCTGATCCCCACTGTAACCTAGGTAATGTGTAGATACTTCCATTTTCACCAGTGTTTAGCAAATTGCATTCATCCTTCTAGTAAATTTCCTGTTATCACTTAAGTTATCAATGTAATTATGAACATACAATGAGATATGGGACGGAGGACTGCATCCACTAATAAAATTTAATTCCTTTCCTCATTAAACTCCAATTCTACATTACTTAAATGATAAGAAGGCCTGTGGTCATCTGTGTGATATAGGCTATGAGATAAGGGCAGGTGTCGTAATCAATAGCTATCAGGTACTTACTGGGACTGACTGATACCATGGTTCCTTTCCCAAATATCAGAGTTCTGCCTGCTTGGTAGGCACAGTGAAACGAGGCCCTGCAAATTCTTCATTGGCTCCCTCATTCAAACTCATTGTGTATGCAACTAGATAGAATAGAAATCATGTCCTGTCCTTGCCATGGCCAGACTCTTGAGTTTTCAGTTGTCTGTAAATTCAGTAACAAAACTATAATTTTTTTCAAAACTATAATTTTTAAGAATGAAAGGCAGTTTGGCGGTTGGATCTTAGTGCATATAGTAACAACACTAGACACTGAGAAACAATGAAAAGCAGTCACTGTTCCACGAAGGTAACATTTAGGGGTGGGGAAACAATAAAGAAACATATAGATTTATAACATCAGGTGACCGAATGGCATACATTAAAATCAGGTTGGGTAACAGGCTAGAGGGCATCCAGGCAACAGTGTGCTTGATGGCATGCTAGTCTGCTCTCTGGAGATATGGAAGAGCTAATCATCACCCTCACTGACAGACAGATAATGGAGGGTGGAAAGATCAAAGCTTGGCTCCAAATTACAGCATGCCAACGAGGGACATCTACCTCATGCCTCTTTCTGCTGATGTACGAGATGTGAATATCACCAAAAAATGCTTTCTTAGAAAAAGATAAAGACAGACAGATGGGTTAGAAAGATAACTCAGTCGGTAATGTGCTTGCCCTGCATGCATGCACACCCAGGTTCCATGCCTAGAACCCACAAAAAGACAGGTATAGTTGTTTGCACGTGTAATCAGCACCAGGGATGTGCAGGCTCTTGGAGGCTCCCTTGTCATGTAGCCTTGCTTTATCAGTGAGAGGCTTTGTCTAAAAAAAAAAAAAAAAAAAAAAAAACAGCATAGATGACACCTAGGAACGTCATCTGGTGGCCTCTGGTCTCTGTACAAATGTGTGACACATATTTACACAGCTACATGTGTGAGAGAGTGGGATGTGAAAACAACTGAAAGATGTGGCTGTGGCTCTTTAGGACTGTATGGTCATAAGATGATGGCAAATGGAAGGGAAGATGGCATTTCAGGGCAGCTTCCTCTGATGGGGATTGGGTTGACTGCTGGGCATAGGAGTTAGCTTCCAAACTGCTTCCCCATTATGCTTGCAAACAGTATAAACTAGTGCCTGCTTTTCTAGTCAGTCTGGGGAAGGCATAAGAGGGTACTTTGCTTGCCGTGATATCTGGATGAATGGAGACATTTGATAGCCCACTTACATGTCCAAAAAGTTTGCCGCTTGTCTCAACAATGAATCCAATTCAGAATCCATAAAAAGAGAAATACTTACTAAGGTTCACCTTTAATATGAGGTCCCCTGTCCAAAAACCAGTTTCTGGCCACTTGAAGATGCCACAGTGATCTCTTCCACCACAAAAACTAAATGATGCTAGAGAGTAAAACCTCCCAGGGTCTTTGCTTGGCTCAGATATAATCCTATACCAAGCACATATTTTCAGGAAAAATATTAAACTCCTGTACTCTTTCAAATCACTTAGTACACTTGCCCAAGTGCCTATTTGTCTACTATGTGACTACATGGGTTTGAAGATTTCCAGAGAAAGCCTTGGTCACTAATCTTTATGATTTTCCCCTCTCACAAATGGAAAGTCTCATCTTATTTCCAAATCCGAGCCTTTCTCAGCCATAGCCAATGTCCATCAAACTTGTTTGCTTTTAGGCTTACCCTCAAATGGAATTTTGCCTAAAAGTATAACTTAACAATCATGAATCATCTGACTACTTATACTTCCCAAGGGCATTTCACAAACATGATCTCATCCCAGTCTGGAGTTGTCTGGAGTAGGCAGAGCTGAAACCATAAAGTCTATGTTCCACATGAACCAACATTTAGACATCTCAACAGATCTCACGGTTACCAAAGGGATGGACTGGGTTTGTTGTCTTTTGTCTCCTAATCGAATGCCTTAATTATGCTGTGCACGTTTATGTATTAATCTTAGCATCTTGCCTCTCGAGTACTGTTTCTGTCTCATCCCCTCTTCCAATCTAATATAAAGTCTCCCCCTCCCCAAGAAATAAGTAAAATGAAGCCCCCTTTAGCCAACTTCTCTTCATAGGACATTGTCTTTTTAATCCTTATACACATTCTGTGAGCCGGGAGATTAGAGTTACCAATATTTCAGTTACGATAATTGGGAAAGATGAGAGCCAGAGAAAATAAATCAGAATGATGGTTATACAGGCTACAGCTGGGCACACACCACAGTAGAGTGAACCCTAGAAAATGTGGGCCCTTGCCCTGCCATTGTGAAAATGTTTGAATCACTTAACCACTCCGAGCAATGGAATCACCTCCCCTTCCTACCCGTACCCCCCAGTCTCTGCTTCTTGGGGGCAGTAAGTGGCTACTTTTAGGAAATCTGATCCTAGGATACATCAAGATAGCAATATCTTTTATCTGTACTGACTCCATTCATCCACTTACCCACACTTACATAAGAAAAATACTAAACATTTTTCAAGCCAAGTTTAGTACAGATGAATTTGGGCCAAACTATCATCCTTCACTTCAAAACTGATGACTAGGTTCTGCTTCCAAGTTTGGGAGTAGAACTGTGTTCCGTCCAAATACTCACCTGGCCTGACTAGCACCCTGGTTCCTCTTCCAAAAGTTAGCTTGTTCCCTGCACTGTTAGTCACACAGTGATCTGAGGCCAAGCAAAAACACAGGGACTGAGGAAACCACACACAGCAGATACTTGGTAAAGGACCTTCCCTATGCTTGAAAAGATGGAGAGCAGTCAGTCTGGACAGTTCAAGGGTAAGCCTGTCTTCTCCACTTTATACAGGATCGGGATGGCTGTGAGTGGGTACACATTTATGTTTACAAATTTGATTGTTTCTCAGCTTTGGTCATTTAGACCCCAGTAGTCAAGGATAATAAGTCTGAATCCTAACCTCATTTGGGAGTCTAGTTGACTATGTCTTAACACATGAAAAAAAACAAGAACTCTAGAACCTTCAGAGTCAGACTTATTCACCTAGCATGGGAATGCTGAATGTTCTGGACAATGCACTTCTATCTGAGTGTTTCTGTTTCATTTGGTGCCCAAGGAAGCCTCTAAAGAAGAGGGAGACTTTAGTCCTGGGTCTACTATGCAGCTTTACTCCCTGCCATTAACGTTTAGATCCAGACTTTTTCTAATTTTTCTAGAGACAATTTATTGATGCAGCTAGGGCCAGGGAAGGTGATCAAGAATCCTGAGGGGAGTTTACAGAGTACCATGCAGAGATCTTTATCCACAAATGGTAGTCAATAGGACCTCTCAGGGGGAGAGGGCCAAGAATCACAGGACCAAGGAAAGACCAGTCCTGTGAAAATCCAGTTTTCCAGCTTGGCTTGCCTATTCTGGTTGTAGGCTTCAGCCTGTCTATTTTCCCTTTGGTAGGAACGGATATTTCTCCTCAGATTCATGGGGTCCTAACAACAATTTTAGGCTGTCTTGGCCCTTCCCTCTGCTTTATCCTACCAGGCTGCCTGGGAGGTAGTAATGCAAAGAAATACTCAAAAAAAATTCTTTTTTTGACAATAATGAAATTAATTTGTCTCCCTTTTAAATTTCTTCATGGTAATGTTTCCCTGGAGTAGAAAGAAATGCACTCACCAGGCATGACAGTTAACTGAGTTCCAGTTCCAAAATGCAGCTTCCCTAAGGCTGAACCTCTATCTACACAGTGCTAGCCCCCTTTACACAAACCTGTCCAACCATTCCCTATCCTGTCTCCCCGGCTTGGGAGTGTAGGGCTGAAAATTATCTTCTGTCTGCTCTGAGCTGCCTTAAGTCTTTCCCCCCGAGCATCCAGCCACCTAAGGTAGACAGCCAGTCTTCTTTTAGAGGCTACATCTTAAGGGACAAACGATCTGTGGTAACAATAGTCTCTCCACGGCCATAGTCGTCTCCTATCAGAAAGCAATTACACAGTCTTTTGAGAGTGTTTAAATTGGAAGGACCTTCGCTCCCCTGGTCCTATTTCGCAGTCTAAAAGGCTGCTTCAGTTACTAGGACTTACATTATGCTTGGATCCTATTCTAGAGCTGAACTTATGAAAACCCCGATAGATCAGATCTTTCCTCTGCAAAATCACCCCACTTCCCTGTTTAACCTCTGGTCCTCCTTCAGGGCATTTCCTCTCTCTCTCTCTCTCTCTGCACCCAGAAACCATACTTTGATATCTTTTAAGTGTAAAAATCTCTGTAGGCTTCAGCTTGTGAACAATTTGATGGCCTGTTTCTTGGCTATCAAAATAATAAAGAATAGAAAAAACAAGATGTAGCCCACCCTTTTATCTTCTATGCTAGGGTCATGGGACCTTAGCACTTAGAGTTTACAGGATGTCAGAGCTAAGTGAGTCCAAAGTCTAAAATGGCACAGAAACCCCTTCCACAACACTCTCCACGTTGGCCCTGAGGACCCAGAGTGAAGATCTCGAAGGGCTCTCGCTAGACTTCACAGGGGAGCCTGCCCGCCACACTGTTCAGAAGCATCCACGGGAAGCTGGGTGCCTTTTCATCTACTGCTTTTGATTTTGCCTTTGGTGTCAAACTCTTCCATTATCTACACAACAGTTCTTCAAATATTGGAAAAAGAGTTATCTTCTAAGATTCTTAGTATGGCCCGGAGACAGCCTTTCTCAGTTTTTATCTGATTTCATCATCAACAAAGACATCAACAAAGACATGTAAGGGCTTCCCTGAGACAGAAGTCCAGCTGCAGAGGAAGGTGGGGAGGAAGGAAAGAAGGGTATAGAAAGGCTAGGATTCTAACCCAAAGGGAGGATGCATTTTTAATTTGTTTGTTGCCCGTTCACCATTCTTCCTGAGTGAAATTGCTCATGCATGTATTTGCCATTTTGTTTTAAAGCATTCTGAATCCAGAAAGCACTGAGAGTCTCATCTCACACATTGCTCTTACTGACATCGTGGTTCCTGACTCAACACCGAGCTTGTAGTTACCAGAGCCACAGGCTGTTTCATCCAGTACAAACCTCAACAAGTCCCTGGTTGTGAGAGTTAGCATTGGGGACATTCAGGCCTGCTGCTGGTCTAGCTTGGTCCTTCATTTCTCTGAACCATTTGGTAACAATTTCAACCTTACCTTTGAAAGTGGGATAACATCTGCCCCAGAGGGCCATCAGCCTCTTAAGTGAAATAAAGTGCAAGGGGGCATTTACACAGAGTTTTGCATATAGCAAAAATTCAATAAATGTTAGTTATGGAATCTTTTATGAGTACATATACTAAGCCATGTCTGCTTTCTGAAATTGTAGATACTCAGAGGCACTTTAAGTTATATCCAGATTTTTTGGTGTGTTAATTAGTAAAAGTAGTGGCTTCTCTTACATTGGGAACTTTCCTTTGGAAGACATCAAGAACACGGTTGTTTGTCTCAGAATGTTAATGGAATCATAGGATTTGTTTGCTATGTTTAAATCTGCTTAAGTGATAGGGACAAGGAGTGACTGATAAAACACTGGACGAGGATCCAGCTAAAGAGAACTAATATAGACTCAGAAAGCAAACAGAGACCGAGAAGAAGAATTTAGTATAATGGATGGGTAACGATAACTTACTTGGCTTTACAATGAGTTGGGTGCCGGATCCAAAGTAAAACACATTGTAATTAGACACACAATGTTTAGCGCTATTACAAAAAACCCTCTTCTTCAAAGGGAGGTCTGTTACAAAAGCATGACTAACCAAGTTATGTGAAGAGCAAAGGAAGCCTACAAATGCTGTGCAGTTCCAGAGGGAAGCCAAGAACAGCGAAGAATGAGCAGAGATGACACATTCATTATCAGAGACAGGCAAGAGAAGGGCAGCTGACTTTCCCTGGTGTCTATTGATTTTCTTTTTTTCTAGTTTTCGGCTTGGGTTCTTTCTTATGTCTTCCATGCTCTATACAGACAATCTTCGAAACAAGGCTGCACCCAGTAAACACTCTCTCCTCCCTTGCCTTCCTAATTATAAGTGAAAATTCCCCTCAGGTAGATTTGACTTCGAGGAAAGTCTTTATTCTGCCTTTAGCTTTTGGGCTATCTGAAACTTCTCTTTTGGACTCTGGATCTGAATCTGGATTGTTCTTGGCAATTGGCCCAAAGCATCTCTTCATGATACCCTGAGCCATGCAAGCTAGCTGAGGGAATTCTGCAAGCATGGCCTAACAAGACCACTCGATCTCGTCTGTCAGAATATCTATTTTATACAACCAAATGTATCTTGACATCCTCACTGGTGGTCTCCTTCTAACCCCACAGGAAAAAAAACCCTCTACTTTTTTTTATTTTTGCTTTCTTCTTGCAGATTCCCTTCAGGACAAAAGAAACAAAGGAAAAAAAAAAAGAGGCTGTAGCGTTGGCTGTCATTTCCAAGTCTAGATGAAACATTATTTATGGGCAAAATATTTTGCTGGCAATTTCAAGAGAAAGGAAGCCTCAGTGCCATCAGTGTCACACCCACACTGTTTGAATTTAAACAGCTCTCAACAAACCAGCACAGTTAGGAGAAATACAGTAGAGGTGACTTCAGTCTAAGCCAAGTAATTATAATGCTTATACGGCTTTGGAGGGCAAGGGGTTTACTTGCTCTGACTTGTAAAAATGATAAGCAGTGTGATGCATGTTTTACTGGTAGGGCACCAGAAAGCTAGAGAAGATGGAATCTAATTTAAATGTCCTAACTCGGCACCCTTGTGTTTAAGGACTTGTGTAGATTAAGCTGGATGAAGCTAGAAATGTAGCCGGCTAACTTGGTTGAGTCCTTAAGACTTAGCTCTGGGCAAAGCTATCTTGTAGCATTTGGTTAGTTCTAGTGAGAGAATATCATGAAAATGGCAGCTTCCCTTACAGTCTGCAGCCTGGTGCAGCAAGTTTCCGGGCCCTGCCTGGCTTCTCTGCTCCACTCACTTCTGTAGAATCTTAGCCAAATTTCCGCCTCTCATCTTGGACTTTGATGGCCATCTACTTTCCCTTTCTCAGTAGACACTGCTGGTAGCTCTTTCTTATTCTCAAGCCCAGGCTCTCAAAATAACTTCCACACACTTGTGGCCTGGTCAGTTGGTGTAAATAGGAATTAATTGTAGTGGCCTACCAGGCAGAACTGTCAGTTGGGTTCCAGATCCAAAGGTGAGTTGCCAGCTTCCACTAGAAGATGCACTGTGATTTGCCCAACAACAAGAACCTCCACAGAGAGGCCAGGCTGGCTGAGTACCAAATCACTTATCTACAAACTCTAAATGAGTCCTTCTTTGTCTTCCTAATTCCATTTTCCTTCAGGGGAATCTCTGATTTTCTTTTTTTTTTTTTCACCAGAGTTCTGAGCATCAGATAGGTGTTTCTAAATTCATACATAGTAAATGCTCTTTGATTTTAGATGTCAAACCACCATGCAGATTTTCCCACTCAAAGAAAGTCACAAAGTTAGAGCAGAGGAGAATTCTACTATGGGCATCAATAAAATACGCTTGCAGAAAACTGTCCTCTCTACTTCCTACATCCTCCTTAGCCCGGATTTACAGACCCCCAAATACAGTGGGCATGGAGCTGGCATCAAGTTAATTTGGCTCCTGCTTTCATATTGAAATACTTTTGCTAAGATCAAACTATTAGAAAATTGCTAGTTTTTAATTTAAATTTTAGGCATTTTATTTCTCAGTCCCATTAAAAGTCACTTTTAATATTTCCAAAGGTAGTTAATATTTCCAAAGATAGTAAGGATAGTATGCAAGGGCCATGCCCAGGAGGGGTTCTGGGTGTGCAGTGCATCTGTGGGAGGAAACAAGGGGACTCATGTCTAGCAGCAGATATAGCAAGTATCCTTCAGTATTCATGAATACATGTTTTTCCCCCCATGTAACTTCTCATACTCTGTCAGAGAGACTAGTCACTTACTGTGGTCAGTGGTAATTATTTCCAAGATTCATTCTAAACATGGACATAACCTCAGAGTGAATGGTGCCTTAGAGAGCTCATTAAGGAATTAGAAATCTTGTCACTGATTACCGCACAAATCCAGGCCTATGATCCTAGCCAAAGCCCAAGGTAATCAGTCATGTATCCTTAGTCCCAATACATATATTCTGGGAGCAATTCCCAGAGACATCCCTCCACGGCTCATTTTGCACAGAGCTGCCAGATCCTAACCAGGGAGACTTTTGGCCTCCTCTTTGACACTCATTCTCCCTCAGTAGGCATTCTTTATATAGTGTATAATTGAGTCAAAATCAGCCGGTAATCCATAGACATTGCTTAATCCAAGGATAAAATTTTATACTTACTGGGCTTGATAGATAACTTGGTTCCCTGTCCAAAGATAAGCTTCCCCTGGTTATAATTCACACTGTGTTACATACCCTGTCAAAAACACATCCAATCTGCCTGAACACATTTCTAATCCTCCACTCCCAAATCCACAGCCGACAGCTCCCACACCACAGCATGAATCATGGCAACATGTCTTACTGTAACTTCTTCTTATAAGGAGAATAAGGGTATACACCCAGGAGTCTGAGAGACAGTAATGAAAAGTCTTATTTATCCAAAAATGTTTCTATTTAATGCCAAAATGGTCTCTCATTTTTGCTTAATGGCTCTGGATATTGTCCTTTGGGGAAATGGCTTCTTTCCCAAATCATTTCTCAAAGGCTTACTTGAAAATAAATCACATACAAAGGTTAAGTTGAAGGGAAGGTAAGGCTCCAAGGAATTGGGCGTACCTGGGGTCACCACAACCTGGGTTCCTGTTCCAAACTGCAATTTCCCCAAGCCGGTAGTTGTCACACTGTGATAAACACTTCTACAAAATGGCGTCCCCAGAGAAGACAGCTGCTAAATGAGGACAAACTGCTCATGGGAAAACACTCTTGCTACAAAATGAGGGAACTGCATGATGTGAAATACAAACATTTTCCTCTTCTCTTTTAATTTCTCTTCTTTCAAGATGTTGAGAATGATGTGTGCCAAGAGGCATGCTCTCTGAGCAGTATAACCGGAGAGAGCCATCATGGGGTTAATAAAGCCTGCACTGCGTCAAGACTCTGCAATGATGGGAACCCTCCCTGCTCAAAGTTTATCTGATCCTAAACCCTTCCTCAAGAGGCACTGGAGTTCAGCCTCAGAGGATCTCACTGTCTTTAAAGAGCCTGGGTTTTGGATTCTGGAGTCCAGTGGAAAACCTGTGTCTGTGACTATTCTGTCTTTGTTGGAGCGACACCCATCACTGATCTCCTTTTGTATTGTTTTTTAAATCTATTAAGTGAGGATAACTATTGCTGGAGTTTCCTGCTGAGCGAGACTCTGACATTGAGACTATTGGAAGTTTGGTAGAAGGGACAGACCCTAGAGCTGGCTTTTTGGTGACATTCTTGTGTGATTCTTCCCTTCTCCACACTAACCTCCTTCTCTGATAAAGAACGTGACAAGATACTGGGCCTTCATCTGTGCTCCTAGGTACTTTTGATTCAAGGAGGACCCGTCCTTGGGAAGTAGATCATCCCTTTGGAGATAATCTTATACAGCACATAATTCAAATTATTTGACACTTACTTGGCTTCACCAGCATCCTTGTCCCTGTCCCAAAGACAGAGGAGACTTTTGTCCTTCTACAGGGCTTGTCTCAACATCAAAACCTGCTCAGGTTTCTCTTCCACCAGGCATCACAGAGAAGGGGACCTCTAATGCAATTCCCCTAGTGTTAGCCACAGACTGAATCCCTGGCCCCCTGGCCCCCCAAGCAAACTCTCCTATTCTGTTCTTAAGAACTTGTTCCTCAGTCCCTCTTGAGATCACAGCAGACCTCAGGCCCCTCTCACCCCCAGCTAATCCCCATGCCAGCACTATGTTCATTGTGTCATTTCACTCAAGTGTACTTACAGGGAAACAGAGACACTCTGGTACCAAGACCGAAGGTTACTCCCCAGTCATAGCTACCTACACAGTGCTTCTGCTCTCAGCAAAAACTCACTAGAGCCTCCTCTCTGCACCCCAAGGCATTGCAATACTACAAATGACTCAGGACACAGAACCTGTGCTTCTGGCTTTAGAATCATCATCATCATCATCATCATCATCATCATCATCATCATCATCATCATCATCATCATCATCCTATTTCTCCATTGAGTCTTAGGAACAAAGGGAGTTTGGGAACCAAGCAAGCAATGGTTCTAAAACCTACCCCAGTAAGCCATGTGTCCTGAAGGCTTAGCTCTGCCCTAATCAGTCTTGTACTTTCACAGAGAGAGGCTCTGAAGGCTGCAGAAAGCTTAAAGAGGTTCTCTCATTCCTCCAACTGCCTGGAGGCAAGGCTGCACTTTACTTACTCCTGATAGAAGGTGTCTATCTCCTTTCAGAAATTCTCTAGAGAAAGTGCTCTGGCAATGACTCCTGACGGCTCATTTTCACTGTTCAAAAACCCATTAGGAAGGCTTTACCACTAATGTTACTGTTACTCCCTTCCTGCAATATCAACCGCATCTTATGCTCTGTGTCCTGGCCAGGCTGGAGAGCAAAGCCCCTCTGTCTTGTCTAATAAGTCCCTCCCCAGACTTAGAATTGGCACTCTGTTCCCACCTGGTCCTCACCAGCTTTCCCCTGAAATCAATGGTCCCCATTCACTTCCATGGACTTTGCTGAGCCTCCATCTCCAGGCTTGAGAGCTTTGTCAGAGATAAAATAGTTTTGGAAGCCAAATTTCTAATGAGTTTCATTACCGAGATGATTAGGGTAATTTGAGACGTTGTCCTTCCTCTAAAGTTTCCCCCTTTTTTGTGGTATGGAAGTCCTTTTGGGGAAGGGGATCCATGTATCTTGGAGGAAGTTGTGCTGGGATCAGGTTGGTGATGGTAGTGTGAGGATTCGGTGTCTACTATGCCTACTCTGCAGTCACGGTCTCCAGGACCATGTCCAGACCCTGCAGCTTTACAGAAGCCTTGCCCCTGTCTCTGACACAGGGATGGTTTTTTATTGAAATGAGTCAGGATTCTTTCTATTTTCACTTTCAAATCCCAGGTGAAGGATTTCCTAGACAGGCTGACATTCCTTCACCTTCCCCCTCAGACCCCTCCTGATGTATGACAGAGCCTTGACAGAAGAGCCCAGAGGGTGAAGCAAGAGCTCCACCATGCATCAGAGATGATGCTTGTCATTATTACTAATGGCTGGGGCTTAATGATGGCTCCCTGTATTCTGTTCACTGTGCTAAATGTGTGACTGTACTATTTCATTTGATCCTCACAATCATTCATCAGGGTAGACACAGAGCACACTTCTTATTATGGGTGGAAAAACTAAAGCTCAGAGAGATTAAGAAACTCACCTCAGATTATTCAGCTGGTTAAGGAGCAGAACAAGAATTTGAATTTAGATTTTTTTTTTTTTGGTCTCCAGAGCTCATGTAATATTGCCCAACCCATCATTGCTTCAGTTGAAAACATCTGGAGGGGGCATAGGACATTCTCAGGAGCCATAGGATTGAACGCAGGGATGAAGGCCTGTGTTCCACAGAGGATAAATATTTTTATCAATCCAGATGGACAAAGTCCTCCTGGTTCTTTTCAGTTATTTAAATTGTAGCAGGGCATCAGAATTAAAGGTGAGAAAGTACTTTCTGGCAGTGAGGGTTGCTAGCTTTTGGAAGTGATTACAGAGAGCGGCCTGGGGACTTTTCTGCTCTTGACCATTAGACAGAGCCCAAGTGCATCCCACATGACCAGGGAGCCTGGCAGGAAGTCTAGTCAAAAGTGGTGGGGTACTGGATTCCCTTGAGCTTCCTCCTAATGTCCTCGTTGGCTTAAATATTGTTTATTTCATTACTCCCCCTCTCCACTCCCACCTCATTTTAAAGCAGGGAAGAGAAACAGCTTTTTTTTTTTTTTTTTTTTTTTTTTTGGCCTGAGGAATGAACATTAATAAAGAACTCAAGCAGATGCATAAGATTAAAGTATTTTTCAAACTAATGATTTGATTGATTTTTCCCCAAAGGCCCAGGCTAAGAAGAGGGCAACTTACTTGGCTTCACTGTGAGCATGGTCCCATCCCCAAAGGTTAATTTGCCTGCATTGGAGTTACACAGTGCTCAGTGCTATTGCAGTAACCTTGACGGGAGCCTCTAAGAAGACAGGTGGAGGTGGGGGGGAGGCGAGCCGGAAAACAAAACCTGAAATGACTGCCCATGGCCAAAACAATCTCCTTGTAATTAGGTTAGAGCGTGGGAGGAATGTAGATAACCAGCCACTTCCCCGCTCCATTCTATCTGCCATAATTTTTCCTGAAAGGAGTCTTGGAGAGAACCCCCTCCTGGGAAATTCACAGAGTGGCTACTGCCAGTCTCTTGGGGCCGAGGCTTGTTCCTCCCACAGGCTTTTTTCTCCATTTGCCTCCAGTTCTTGCCCCCCCCCCCTTACTTTCCCTGGACCTCCCCATTCCTGGTGGTTCACATAATTTCTCAGGGAGAGACTACATGGATATTAAAAGCCCAAGTACAATGCCTCAGGGAACACATGCATTAATAACCTTGTTTTCCAACTGGTATCCCAAACCACCCAACACAAACCGAGCAACAAAAACACCACCTGTGTTTTGACAGCTTCCGAATGATGGAGGGTGGGCTTCTTACGGAAAATAATTAGCTAGCAAGAGGGACTTACTCGGTATGAGTGAGAGTTTGGTGCCTTTCCCAAAAGTGAGCTGGTTACTCCCAGTGCCTGGTAGACACAGAATTTCCTTTCTTTGCAAAAACTCCACAGATGCTCAGAGAGTCAAACCCTGCAGCATAGGAGCCCAGGGAGGAAGCTGACATCAAGGGGAGGGCCTCAGTAAATATTGTCTTTATCCTTAATTGGAACTGTTTACAATAAGAACACTTTAGGTATTACTTAGGAAAACTAAACTTTGTTATAAATTCGAAATTAAATGGAAATCCAGTGTTTTTAAAAGTCACCCCTGGGCCCCAGACCATCCCTTCTGTACTTGACCAGGTTAAGGTTCTCTGTCCAAGACTTTGGACTCCTGGGGTCAGGAAAAGGAACCTGGGTGGGATGTGTGGTCAGAAGCTAGGGTGTGACACAATGCAGAGCAAGGTCCTGTTCTGTGCTTGCCCACGACCTGCTGGCTGGAGTTTGATTGCTGCTTGGCTCTAGTGACTTAGCTCCTCTGACAGACTCAGAAGCCTCATGTATGCTAAACATACTCTGGACCTAGACTACTCCCCAACTCCTAACAGACAGTTGTTGGGAGAAAAGGCATTCCTACATGCACTGGGAAGTCATTGGAGGGAAGATGCCATTGTTGATTAAGGTTAGAGAGTTGGCTAGGCACTTTCAATCACAGAAAGTCTTGTTTCCTTTCCTAAGACAAGCTCCCTGCTTCCTGAATTCCCACAGTGACCATCTTTTTACTCATCCCCCACCCCTACCCCAATGCCTGCCCAGTGTTTTTCTTGGGCCTTTCTTCTTGTTAATCTTTTTTTCCTGGAGGAATCACCCAGCATTCTCCCCATTTAACCACCTCTTTTGTTTTCCCTTTGAGTCCTTATCTCCAATCTTCATAAAAGACGGTATAATAAAAACATGTCTGGCTTTGTCTGTATACCCTGACCATAGAATTTCCATAGACAGAGCTGTGATCCAGGAAGGCATTTCTGAGCTCCCTGAGAATGTCCAGCCCATTGTCAGCCTGAGAAAAATATCCCAAAGGAAATCCCTGGTCCTGGCCTTAAATGAACACTTTGCTGTGTCTGAATATTTCACAGACATAAAATAGGAGTGGCCATGCTTCTGAACAGAAGAAAACAAGTGGGAAATGGTATGGTGTGAAAAGACTCCATGTGCTCTGTTACACTTGGCCAGCAGTTCATCCCTGTTGTCTGCGACATCAAAGTGGCTCTTAAAGAAACTGTCTCCTGCCTGTCCCTGGAACAAGGGCATAAGGAAGCATGGGCACAGAGCCAGGATGCCAACAAAGGCCAAACACAGAAAAGCAGACCTTTTATAAAGAGTGGGCGAGAGATTGTGGAAGTCATTAAAAAAAAAAAAACAAAAACAAAAAACCCCTTATTATTTTTAGTAGCAGCCAAAAATCATGTTGAATTTACAGTCGGCTGGGGACTAGTGGGTGTAAGGTGGACTGGGGTGGGGAGACTTGAAAATGGATTCTGGACAAAGGTTTTTGATTTTCCCTTTTGTTCTTCATACTAGGTAAACAATGAAAAATATCTGGGTATCAGATGGAAGAGTGGGAGCAATTTCTTCTGTAGTAGAGGATGTGGTGTCTGGCTGAGCTGTGGGGTGCCCTGGACTGGAGGGCTGCCCCCATGTCTCAGTGTATGAAACTTTCCCACCCTACGCTCACCACACCTTCAACTCAGTGGGAGAGAGTTTCAGAACATCAGAAAATGGAACATCACTTACTAGGGAGAACATGAAGTCGTGTCCCTTTTCCAAAGATGACTCTGTTAGCATTTGTGTCACACTGTGAATGGGACCATACCCAAAACCTCCAGTGACAGTTTTTGAGAAAGCTGTGTATTCTTTGTTGGCTATTTCACCCTCATGGGACTTAACAAACCCCACATGGCCTCTTCTGCTGTAATAAACAGGCCTCATCTATTTGGCCACCCACCTCTGTTCTTCCTTGCTATTTTCCTGAATTTTATACTGCTCATTGACCTCATTTGACACTGAGAGTGAATTACAAAAGCAGCAACTCAATGAACTCCTGTAGGATATCAAACACAATGCTGTTATTGCAGGCAGAAGATATCTGGCAGGCAGCTACCAAGCTAGACACCCTCTCTCCAGAGCCTAAACAAGGATGTGGACAGGGAGAGGCAGCTTGGGTCTCACAGCTGAGGTCCACTTGTGAGGAGCTGCATTGCAGAGCCCTCATCTCACACTCATCACTAAGATACAAGCTTGGAAACAAGCCATATTACCAAACTCAGGACACTATCCCTGAACCAAGCAAATATCTGTTGCATCCTTTAGAGCCGTCACTAGCTGGGGACAGTGGAGACTACTCATTTTGGCCCATAGGGATCCCTGGCTCTGGGGAAATATGTCTTGTAGCCCATAGGTACATTCTTTTACTATCAAGAAATGCTTACCAATCCTAAAAAGATCCTGTTTTGACACTCAAAGAACAAGTTCCAGTGTCTCCTTTTCCTACTCCCCACCCACCACATATTCACCTCACTACAGTCATTGAAAGAAATCAACTTGAGATAGTTACACTATCAGCTCTGAAACAAATTTAGGGAGCCAGCAGCCCACTTCTCTGTCTCTCGGCATTTCCCTCAGCAAAGCACTAGAAGACAAACTACCCTAGTTTAAAACTTGTTAGTTGCGCATCCTAAGTCATGATCAGTACCTGTTATAACCCTTGCCAGTCAGTTTGATAACAGTTGCCTCTTAACATAGGTATTGTCTGACATGTGTGAGAGTCTTAGCTCCTAAAATAGCAACATGGAGAAAACTGACACCCTAGGAGCACCCCTTAGGAGAGCCAAGCTCTTGAATGTCGTTCTTTGTTACCTCTCCAATGAGGTATGCTTATAAGTCTTTATTCTACAAGGAAGCATTGATTATTGAACAAGAATCTTGTCATGCCTGCAACCTTTTTCATGATGAATTTCCTTTCAGGTATTTACAAAGCCACCTTGAGCTGTCAGTTCTCTGGATTGCTTCCCCCCAGCCCCCAATGGTATTTGAACTGTGAGGCTGTGTTTTTAGTGGAATTTGACATGAACGAGGAGATCAAATGTAGACATTTACCAAAATAGGACAGTGCATGGATTTCCTGTTAGACTACTGAAGAACAAATATGTGCTAGACACAAGAAGAGAAGGTGCATTATAAATATTATTAGCATCAAAAATAAGATCCATTCTCATTCTTAACACAAGACAAGTTCTGTGGGCAAATTCATAACAAACACACAAATCATTGCAGAATATAGTTTAAGAGATATGGAGGCTATAAATAACTCATGGTTTCAGTATCTGTCTGGAAAAAGAGCGCTAAGCTACTATATTAAAGGCGATTTGGGATGGTCTCATTTCCCATCTGTTTATTACTTTTGCTGTATTCTTAGCCATCATGAATGTTTCATGTGTTAAAATGAAGATTCAGAAAAAAAATAACCAACCCACAATTGTTTTCGTATTAAATTGCATCTCTGCTACAGTCCCAGGATTTACTTATTTGGCCAAATATAAGGAGAACATGGGTACTCACTGGGCTTCACCACCAGCTGTGTTCCATCACCAAAGAAGAATTTGTTATTGTTATTCCCACAGCCTTTCTTGTCTTTACTGAAACCCTTTGCAAGACCCAGTCAAATACAAAGCATCCCAGAGAGCAGGCAGTTAGACCTGGTATACTTTTTTGTTTTACTTCCATGTTTCTGGAAATTGGCCTTTTATCACAGGGAGAAAACAAAGAGTGCTTTTGCCATACAAAGCTAACCATTTCTCCTTTATAAAGAGCAGACTTACAAGCTCTTACAATTCCCCCACTCCAGTATCTCTGAGCTGAAATCTACCCAAGCTGAATCAAATACTTTGTTAACAATTTTGTCCCTTGTGTGGGCTCAGCCTCAGATATGAGGTGCATTTTAGAAGAAAAAGCAAGATATGAAGGTCTGAGGAGGCAAATGCCTGGATAATCGGATGATACAGATTGTAGAAATGAACAAATAGAAACGTTATATTCCTGTATCCACAGGGAAACCAGCTGAGCTCTCCTCCAAACTTGACCTAGTCTTCATGGTCCTGTCCGTAATTACATATTTTGGCGCCTTCCCAGTGTGCGTCATAATGCTTAAGTAATTGCCTAGACATTTACTGAAGAAATTCCACCATGGGCTGCTATGTGGTTTCATTCACAAAGAGTTGGGAGTGAAGATCCACAAGTTCTCACAACCTTAGGAAGACTCAGGAAGGCCTGAAAGAGTTGAGCATCTACCATTATGGAAGTTGGATAAGCGAACACAAGGGTGCCAAGGACTCATCTATCCCAAACTTGTACTTCAGCTGTGTTTTAATGTTCATGAAGTCATTTTATTTAATGGAGAAGGTGAGCAGACCAGGTCGGCACAGCAGGGCCCTGACTTACCCCTAGAAGTAGGGCTTCACCGATAGCATTTAAAATTTGAAGAGAGGGTGACTTTATCCCATCACTAGGTATCTGTGATGTTGATTCATCAGATTTGATGATGAGTTCAGGATAGATTTTATTGTTCCCTTTCTTGTCATAGAGAAACAAGGGCCTAGAATATAGAAAAAGAACTTCTTCCAGGAAGAGTGGAAAGGAGCAAAGGCAGGCAGGGTTAGCTGCATCACACTTCAACTATGGAGTTAACCTTTGTTTCCCTCCCCTCCCAGTAATCACGTCAACGATTCTGGAGTTTCTATTGGAAAAGGAAGGATGAGGAGGAGGAGGAGGAAGAAGAAGAGGAGGAGGAAGAAGAAGAAGAAGGAGAGATCTAGCTTAAGGAAGCTGATACAGAATTGTATAAACAGCTCCACAGAGAGGTTGCTCTGCACAGGTGACCACAGCTGATGAGTATCTAGAGAGCAGAACTCAGGAGCAGGCACCCTGCAGCATGCAAAGGTCACAAGCTTCCCACAATGAATTCCCTCCTCTTCCTAGGGTCTATCTTAAAATTAGCCAATTTCCAATTTCCTCTTCCCTGACTGAAGTTGCCATTCAGAAGAGTGGGGGATTTTTGAGAGTCCTGTGTCTTGGAATATTGTGACAGACAAAGGAGGACACAGCAGGGAACAAAGTCAGCCTTAGCTCTCCTCAGTAAAACATGGCTGCTACCTCCCATTTGCCAAGGGCAAGATCTAACACACAGATCCTATTACTCACGTACTTGGCTTGACGGACAGCAGGGTGCCAGTCCCAAAGATGAGCTTGTTGCCACTGCCCCCATAATTCACACAGCCCTGCAGAGCCTTACAATAACTCTGAGGAAGGGCCATGGGAGATGGGGTGAGAATAGCGTTGTGTCCTTTTATGTAAAGAGTATCTTAGTACCACTGTGGCAGAAGTCAAGAACCAGGAACCCTTTAACCTTCATATTCCAGTAAAACTGCCTTTTAATTGGTGTCTTTATGGGATTTGGGCTATAGCCTCAAAGCCCAAGTAACCAGCCAGAGACCAAAAGGTTTGTAGGCATCTGCTCTCATACACTGGGAAAGGTACAGCCACATGATTTTTAATATCTCTCTCTCTCTCTCTCTCTCTCTCTCTCTCTCTCTCTCTCTCTCTCGCTTATTTTGTCCAGTGGGATGGGCTGTCTTATCTTTGGGAAAGAATTCTAAACATACCAGAGGGAGTTAGACATTCCCTCTCCACTTGGCTCTGCTATTTTAGAAGGCCAGTCAAGCATTATTCATTCTGGAAGCAGCTATATTAAACACGAGAGTTGGTGGCTGACATCACCTTTCTCTGGGAGCAAAGACCCCATCGGGCTGAGTGCATTGTCTCCAGCAGGCTGGATTGTTCTTAAAAATACAATTTGCATGCTATACTTCATGCATTATTCAGCCAGTGCCTTCTTCCTTACTGTCATATATCCGAGACTTACCTGGCTTTATAATTAGCTTGGTCCCAGAGCCCCAGATCAACTGATAGTTGCTATCCACACAAACACAAAAACCTTAACAAAAACATTCACTGTCCTTTCTGGGGAGCCTATTAGAGATAAAGCCCCGATTAAAAAAAAAAAAAAAAAACAAAACAAAACTCCAGAGCAAAGCACATAAAACAATGTAGGAATATCGACGATTGAAGATTATTTGTTCATTTAATTACATCTGATTCCCTTGCCCATTATGGATTCCAGACACAGATGACAAAATCAAATGACTAACCATCCAAAGTCAGCCTCAGCTTTTCTGCATATAAGGGAGGCAAGAACTGTTTTCAAATTAGAGAAGTGAAGTTCACTTTATCTTCCCTGATATTCTACATAAAAATGGAAAAGAGAAATAGATCATTCTCTTGACATCCTAAGGTAGCTGACTCTTTAGTGTCTCATTTTCTGAAGAACTGTGTTCTCATACAGATGAAACGGCTTGTTTACAGAAGGTTGAACCTGGGAGAAAGATACCTTGCTCTTCCATGGACACAGTAGCTACGGACATGGAGGGTACCTGCAGAATGCAGTGCTAGGAAGGATGGTCTAGACATACCTGTTAAAGCTGGGGGTTTATAGAAAACACCTTTTCAAATTGCTCCATGGTCTCAGAACTTACTTGGTGAGACTTGTAATCTGGTCCCTGTCCCAAAGATGAGTTTGTCAGTATTGGAAGACACAGTGATATCATGTTCTACAAAAACCCGTGACCCCTCTGCTCTTTCTGTTTCTGGTACCAAATGACTGCCAGGAGCAGAAATTTGTGGTACAGTAAAGCTAAGTTTTAAATGCTAAGTTTTATCTCCTGGAAATGTCCATGGCCTGTGCTTTTCATTTTCCAAGTAACCAACCCAACAGCTGGAGATGATTCCCTGTGTAAAAGTAGCTCAGCTCAAGCCCTGAGCCCAGTTCTGAGGTTTTTGCTTTTTGTTCTTGTTTGGCTTGACTTAAATTATGAAACTCCTCTGCTCATCAACTTTTCTGCCTGTGAAATACATTTGATAACACGTGATCCTTTTGACTTTATTAGAGAAAGTGTGGAGATCAGGGTTACTGCTGGAGCAGTGAGTTATAGCACTGCCATGGGTCAATGCATTTTGAGTAATGTGGGGGTAAGATGTGACTGTTCAAGTCACAGTACTATTAATCTGAATAACTGGGACTACGCATTGGCAGAAATGTGTTGTTAAAGCCACTAACACACACACAAAAACTTACTTAGGGAGAAATAAAGGAAAACTCGCCTGTCATATGTATCTTTCACAATAAAGCTGGTAGACATAACCACTTCATCTCCCAGAAAAGCTAGGCTTGAAAAAAGGCTACCAAATTCTGAGGTCTAATGATGAGAGAGAAGACATGACTATCCTCATAGCAGCGATGAACATAAATTAGGTCCCTGGATAGGCTAGTCCCCTTGGCAGTTGGCAACATTAAAAGGAATCCGTCTAAGTTATTTTAAAAAATGAATTTGACCTTTTTAATGGTTAAACTGGCAGTGTCTGTAGACCCAGAAATTGTATCCTACCAGAGAATATCTGGGGTTGCAAAGAACAGTATTACTGTAAACCCAGGGAGCAAGAGAAGACACACTTACATGGTAGAACAATTACTTTTGTGCCAGATCCAAATTTCAGCGCAGCGGCAAAGCCTGTCTGCCACAGTGGGTGACTCTACAACAAAAACCTCTTCAGAGCCACACATGGTTCAAGGTGGAAGCTAAAACTTTTTAGGCCTGAGAGAAGATTCAGACATATGTATGGTGAAAGAGATGCTATTCCTTATTCCTGAGGCTTTTCCTCATCCTGACCCCACCCCAGTCTTCAGTAACCACCTAGGAACTAGGATACAGCCTGCACATCTTTAGGGGCTCTGCTGAAGGACCACTAAGGAGGACCCCAGGACCCCCAGTCATCTGAGGGTCACTCAGGGAGCTAAAACACTGCTCAGAAATACAGCAGGCCTGCTAAAGAGTCAGGCCGTGGTACATGCTTGGGTGGTTACTAGGTATGGTAGATAGAAATTCAAAGGAGAAAGAAAAGAGGATTATATAGGTGCTAGAGATGAAGGGAACAGGAGTTGGGGCTGGAGAATGTGGGAACCAGACAGTAGACCCACTAAGTGCCGAAGCCTAACTCTGCTTTGTGTACATATGAATTCCTAGCTGTCAGTTACTCTCACCTATTTAGATTCTTCCTCCTGGGTAAGTTCTCAGTGCAGCCGAGAAACCCATACCACAGATACTGACCACCTCTCATCTTATTCCTGTGTTACTTAGGTGTCTGACCAAGTGTTCTAGATGAGTGGCTTGGAACTGCAGCCACAAAAAGACTCTTCGAATCTTTTTCTCTCTTCCTAATTAGGCTGTCAATCTGTTTAGCTAATAAGTCGTATAAAGTGCTTTAATCTCTTCCACGGAAAAGAGTCATATAAATGCAAAATAGCGGCAGCAATAAGTCACGTGACTCTCTGCTCATCCTTTCTTTGTGTGAAGAGATGCTATTTGGAAGGAAACCTTTCTGTGAGGAGAGGCGGAGCGGGGAAAGCACAGCAGCATTTGTTTTTATTAGGCTGAGTCTATACAGCACAAAGTAAAACAGATTTGGCAATTATGTAGGTAATGTGACAGTCAATTCAAGCAAAGTGAGACCAAAGAAGTTTGCTCAGAGAGGTGCCTAAATATTTGGATCAGCTACTGGCATTAATCAAATTAACTGGACCTTGGTGGTGTACGGACACAACAAGCTGATGAATGTATCCTGACTTGGTTCTTATAAAAGGCTTCTATTTTATAAACTTAACATTAGAACTGGCTAGAAATTTATATCTGTTCTCCTTATTTTCGCAGTGCAACTGACATTTCCCACTTAGTCTTAGAATACCTATCTTACATTAGAACTGCAGAGGTAAAAGTGACCTTCTCCCCAGGGAGTCTTATCAGGTGAGCACATGGAATCTCATTTAGAAGCTCATTAGTCGTGAGAGCCCATTACAGATGAAGGGCTTTTTCTCAAGTGGTAAAGGACTTACGAGGAATAATGGTTAGTCTTGTTCTAGTCCCAAAGACGAGGTGTTTTTTGTTCAGATGTTGGCATAGTGTTTCTGCCCAGTCCCAAAGCATCTCTTACTTTGCTAAATGGGCTCCATTACCCTCTATAGCAGTGATTGTCAGCCTGTGGGGCTGAGTGCCTTTGGGGGTTCAATGACCCTTTTACAGGGGTTCCATGTCAGATATGCTGCATATCAGATATTTATATTAGGATTCATAACCATAGAATCATTACAGTGATGGATTAGCAACAAAATAATATTATGGTTGGGGGTTACAACATTAGGAAGGTTGAGAACCACTGCTCTAGAGTCTCGCCAGGAACATGCAATACACATTTGGATCCCTAGTTATTCAAAACCACTTAGTTAATATGGCTGTATTATGTTTCTTTTAACGACGACGACGACAACAACAACAGCAACAACAACAACAACAACAACAACAATAACAACAACAACAATTCAACCACAAACAGCACCTTGGTCGCTCAGTGGAAAGCCGGCCAGTTTTCCCACCATTTCTCTTTGTAGGGCAGACCATGCTTGAAGAACTTTGGAGGCAACCGTGGCAGCTTTTACTTTAGAATACTATTATGATAAAAAACCAAAACAAGCCCTTCTTTTCTGTGAACCAGGCAAACTTACATCCTCTCTACCTTAGCTAGATGTCTCAGATCCAAGTCACTGCAAATCCTGCCTGCCTTGGCCACGAGCTGAAACCGAACAGGCAGAGGAGGTCTTGTTACTTACTTCACAGACTCCACTTACTTCATAAAAGGAAAGGAAAGCCCGAAACCAAGAGTTTCAGTTAAAAGTAGGAAAGACAAAGGCGACTAGTAAAAAAAATGAGCATAAGCTACAGCTGTGGTCCACATGGGACTGTTCAGACCCACCTGGTTGCACTTGTAAAGTTGTCCCTAGTCCAAAGATGAGTTTCCCAGTATTGCTCGTTGCACCCCAATGCTGCACTTTACAAAAACTGTCAAGAGGGCTTATTTTTATTTTTCCTTCCTTTTCTCTAGCAGTCAAATCTAGCCACAGTGAAAAGATAAACACGGTACTTACTGTATGCTCAGCCCTGTAAAAACACCTGGAAGCTATTAGCTGTTAACTTCAGGACATCTTGGTAAGCTGGTTAGCATCATCACTCCCACTTTACAGTTGGGGAAAATGAGGCATCAAGAGAATGATAACCTAGTCGTGCACAGTGAAAGAGGAAATGGGCACCCAGATGTTCCTGAACATTCCTGGAGGGAATGGCTCCCCAGGAAGGACCAGAGCTAGAATGAAAGCAACTTTTCCTGTTACTTCTAGCAAGTCACAGAGAACACAGAGCTGTAAGGTTCACGGGGAACCTTTGATGGGGAAATATTCCCTTGCATGGTCACTGACTTAGAGATGACCCCAAGTCCTGAGGATTAATCCTAAGAAGCACTTGGCTGCCGAGAAAGTGTTTACCAACAGCCCGTGTAGAGGGCATTGTGGTGGGAAATAAAGAAACTGTGGAACAGGACGTACAGTCTAATTTTCCCCAATAGTCAGTGCTTCCGAAGCCCTTCTGGAATGTGAGAGCCTAGTTTCCCTGTTTAAAAAAAAGGGAGGGGGGCTCATACTCCAACTATCTTTCTACCACGGCCTTCTTGATTCTTTGATCTAGTTATTTTGATTGAGCAATCAGCAAGAAGCCAGCTTCAGTGGTCAGGAGAGAAATATTATCTATAAATGGACATTTTAAACATTGTGAGTGGAAAAGGAGGTGTTTCTGGGATTTTCAAACTGTATAGACAGTTAACATGGAGACTTACTTGGATTTACTGCCAGACTTGTCCCCAAACCCCAAATCAGCTTACTGTTGCCACCGACATTACACAGTTATAGAGAGCTTTACAGAAATGGAGCAGCCAATGAGGACCAGGAAATCCCTTTCAATCCCCAAATCCCAATGGCATGCTCCCTCAACTGGGACCTTGGCCAAGGAGGCAGTGGGAAAGATAGTTTATTATTATGGTTAGTTCAGGGTATGGACAGGGTAGAAGGGCTCAGGTGAGATTAAACACTATCTCTCTACCTCCAGGCCTAGCTACCCTCTCTCCAGCACAGCAGGGAGAGGTGCTGTATAGACATCACTGCTGCTTCAGGATCCCCTGACACCAGTGCTCACCCTTCCCAGTGTTGAACAGTCTTTAGGTTCTGAAGGGCAGAGATAAAAAGGATGAGGAATCTAATTTCTGCAGTGTCCATGTACACACACACACACACACACACACACACACACACACACGTCACATTTATACCACACCATCGTTAGATTAATAGAAAAATTAAACTGAGTAGAGAAAGCAGAAAACCGAGCCTAATGCTATGGTTCTTTTTGAAATTAGAGAGCTCGTTATTGATTCAGTTGAGATACTCACGGGGTTTGACCATTAACCTTGTTCCCCCTCCAAATGTGAGCTTGGCACCTGCATTATTATTCACACAGTGATCTTCAGCTCAGCAAAAACCTCCTAGAAACTGAGCTAAGTTTTCCCTAAAGATCTTCTGGAAGGAGCGATGCCGCGAACATAGAGAATATTAAGTAATTGTCACAGTAATAAGCTGGCACAGAATCTGAGTACCAGCTTGGGTTTCAGGTCTGTTTCCACATTGGACAAATGAAGGGTATTCTTTCTAACGATTCCAAAGAAGGCATTTTCATGCACAGGGCCAGAACACTGACTGTCAAAATCCCAGCACATCTTTAGTATTTTAGATAACAATTCTCCAGGGTTCTCAAAATCACATACTTCATTTGGACAAATTGCAAACAGTTTATGTCCATGGTACCTAAGCAAAACTCATCAGGGAGATTATCCTCAAAGAGAGAGGGGTTGGAGGAAACTGTCATTGTCTCCTTGGCAAGAAAGGTCAGAGTACTGCTCCACATTCTAAGGGTAGGGTCAGGTACTTCAGGCCATAATCCAAAGCCCAGCTCCTGGCACATCTAAGGGGTGGCTTACTTCTTTAGCACCCAGAGGAGAGACAGTCACACATACTTTTCTGCCTTGCAGTTTGCTCCTGTCCCAGATATTTTTGGTTCTCTACTTAGGTGGTCATCAGAAAAAGGACTTTCCACCTTTTATGACTTTTGTCCTAGGGGAGACTTCTCCCAGCAGATAACACAACTCAAAGATTAGCATGAAATCATTCCCTTATGATTAAGAGGGTAATTTCTTTCATTCTTTCTAAGTGCCCCACACCTTGCCCAGAAAGAGGACAAGTAAGATTTTAACATAATCTGAAGGAGAATCTTAGTCAAAAGCTCCATAGTACCACTATGTGTGTCAGTATGACTTCCTCTACCTTCCTTATCATGGGCCACTTTGAGCATTAGGTGCTTAACAACTGACAATCAGAAGTCTCTCTCTCTCTCTCTCTCTCTCTCTCTCTCTCTCTCTCTCTCTCTGTGTGTGTGTGTGTGTGTGTGTGTGTGTGTGTGCATGTGTGTATTTGTGCACTCATGCATGCATATGCATACATATGCATGTATAAGAAACATACAAGTAATACAGCAACTCATAAATTTCCAACTTGAATTTAGCCAAGGACCATCTTCCCGTGAACCCCTCTCTGCCCCGTCCCCACTTGCTACAGAAGCCAGCTCTTCTCTTCTTCCTTTTCATCTGCCTGCTGGATCCCTTATGCTGGCCTTCTTAATATTTAAACAAAGTTTACAATTTTTCATGTCTGCTTGTGAAATTAGGTCTGATGACAACTGTGCTGGATTTCCTGGCTACGTGATAGGAAAGCCAAGTGTTTACAAATCTGTACATGTCTGACTGGGTATTAGGCCAGGAAGTCTGAGGGTATGGACACAGCACACAGGTGCGGGTGCACAAAAGCGTTTGGGGTGGGACTGGGGAACACTTTGCCTGGGGCAGAACATTTAATAGGGAAATATCTAGAAATCAAATTAAAGCTCGGGAAATGCTCAGGTTTGAGGAAGAGAGAGAGAGAGAGAGAGAGAGAGAGAGAGAGAGAGAGAATGGATGTGATCAAATCCTGAGATAAAATGATGAGTGCCCAGACAAAACACTAAGTTGGTCGGAGAAGAGAGAAGTAGAGAGGGATAGAAAGGCAAATGAAAGCATGTGGACTGAGAGTATAGCTATGAAAGAAGAGGATGAAGAACACTGGATGTCTATTGCTGGAAGAGTCTCTTGAGGTCTCAGGCATTTCTTTCTGTTTGTTATACTTTACAACAAAGTCTTTGTGGTATAGTCCCAGATGGCCGTGAACCTGTGACCTTCCTGCACCAGCCTACCTAGGACTAGGGTTATAGATCTGCACCATTAAGCTTGGCTTCATTAGCATTTTTCTACTGAAAAAATTGCAAAGTCCATCATAATGGTTCCCCAGAGTTGTTTTTTTTCCCCCTTTCTCTTTAGAGTTGAGGGACCTGGACTTGCCTCTTCAGAGAGCAGAAATTTTAGCCTCTGTCATCTTGATCAATATTCTTTCTGCCTAACCTGTCTGCCTAACTCATGTATGAACATCAGGTATTTAAAAACCAAGTCTGTCTTGCTTGTTCTACTTACGTGTTATGACATTCAGTCTGGTACCTGCTCCAAAGACGTATTTGTAGTTTCCTGTATTAACCACAGTGTTCTGTGTCTCTACATAAACCAAGGTAAGGCTGCCATTGTTAAAAATTAACATCGAGCACTAGAACATGTTAGCTACTTTCTTCACTGAGAGAACTTAATGTTATGAGTCCAAAAGGAATTTAGTTGGTGTCATATCTCGATCTATATAGAAAGTCTTTGTTTTTATGTTAAGTTTGAGTTTGCAAAACTCCCTCAATTTCATGTTACTATCCCATGTGTTCATCAAGAGGCTGATTTAGCAAATGTCCTAGGACTCAAACATCTAAGCAATTGCTTGAACTCTGCAAAATATTCTCCTTAGGATTCTCTCTGAGAGTCAGTTTATGAGCACAAAACACACTGGTCACATCATTTTAGATTCCAAACAGTATTGGCAACTAGCTAGAGACTCTTCTCAATTGATTTCTTTTTCTGAAATCTGATTATTAACGATCGTGAAATCTGCTTTGCAAGGATAAAACCATCATGGTTGCTACAGGGAGAAAAGACTGTGTCCCTTGAGGGTCGTTTCACAAGAGGAAACGGTCAGTGATATTGCATGAGAAAGTTTGTAGACCACTTTAAGCTGAGTGCTTTGACTGGCCACTCACCAAAATGTACAAGTTCTCTGTCATCAGTATAGAATCCTGTCATGTTCTGGTTTCACACACTGAAGATAATTGATGAAATACTACAAAAACATGAAGTGACAGCCACTTCTGTAAAAAGTATGTCTGCATGGAAGGAGAAGGTACTTTTGTAATTCTAACAGAGAAAAAGCAAACCATGGACAGAAACCCTACCAAACACCAGAAAGGCAGGTAGCCTGCAAACCATGCATACTGTTTCCGTGTACCTATCTCCATAATGCTCACCCTAACAACTCACAACTCATATAAGTCTACTGCTTCATCACAGGTTGCGTTGTGGGTCTGTAGAGCAGGAAGCTGTCTAAGCTACCGGAATCCTCAGTCTCTCTCACAGGGTCAACTGAGCCAATGATGTTCAGTGGCGGCATTTTCCTAGGACAAAGAGCAGTGCTGTCCAAAGGACAAACCCATCGATATGACAAAGCTGTGGCTGTTCTCTGTCTAGAGAAAGTTCCATGGTTTGGCCACTTGCTCAGAATGAGATAGCCTGGAGGTCTGGCCATCCTCTGTGCTCCCCGCCCCATCCTCAGCCCATTTGCCTTATTTTTCAGTTCCGCCTAGATGTCGTGGCACAAACCCGATTGGATCCTCATCACTTATCTGCCGAGGACACGCTTCCCTGGCTGCTGCTTCCCTAGCCTCTCTTTCCGTTCTTTTGTTTCTGTCTCTATCGCAAAGCTTTTCTTCTTATCTCTGCCTTTCCCCCAAAGCCACAGTGTGCTTTGTGGACCTTCGAGAGAAACACTGATTGCAGTATTAGTACAATTCATCAAACTGCCCATAGACCTGATAACCAAATCCAGTCTCCGGGGAGACATGTATTCATATCTTGCTCACACATCCGACATAGTTAACAACTGCATGCTAAACGAGGCAATTAAATTTAGCTGTGTTTCAACAGGCCCCAGCGGATTTCTTTCCAGAAAGGAGAATTAGTTAGCCACAAGAACTTACCGGGTGTGACCAATAATAAGGTGCCTCTGCCAACATGGAGCTAATGTTTGAGACCCACAACGCATCCTCTTGAAACAATCTGCTTATCACAACAGTCGGTCTCCTCCCATGATCCCTTCTAGAAGCTAATATCTAAAAGCCAACCACCCAGAGTCACAGATCATGGCTCATTTAGGATTTTTTTCCACAAGAGCATTGCTGAAACAGTCACTGAGACCCCACAGTGTGGTGGGCCCTTACTCCTGAGGAAGTACCATCCTGGGAAGGAGGGCTCGCTAAAGTTATAGAGTCCAGAGTCTGCTTACATGTAGCACATGGAAGGGCTAGCCTGGACTGAGACCCACAAGGGGAGTTGACAAAGGCAGTTTTGTAGGGTTTGTGGGTGAAGTGAGATGAGGGAATAGCTCACTCCCTGTATGCTATACTTCAGTTACCTCGTCTGGTGGAGTCTTTGGAATCTTTAGCACTTACTTGCTTTCACAGAGAGTTTAGTGCCTTTCCCGAAGGTTAGCTTTGCAGAGTTTCCTCCAGAATTCACAGTCATTTGGGGCCTTACAATAACCAGCAGGCAGGAAGGACTGAGAAGCAGACCAAGAAAAGTGACATCATCTTCCCCTCTAGTGGAAGCCTTACTCCTTGCAGCCTCAGTCCCTAGCATCTGGAAAAGCTCATAGCATTCTCTTAAAAACAACAGCTGGTTGTGAAGCTACTTCTGAACTTGATCAGAAACCACTAGTTTTGTTGCCACAACACTGAATTCTGCTCTAGCTTAAGACTTATGAAGGTAATAGAAAGGTCAAGTATAGGTGGTTAATGTAGGAGTCAGAGAGTGGCAACTTTAGGGCTGGTAGCACCATGCTTTCTTCACAGGTAAGGATTTCACAGAGAATTAATTAATTTTAGCAAAAAAAAATCCAACCAACTAACCAACTGATATGACTGCCTGTCTCTAGTAAGGCAAATACAGCAACTGTTACCTGAAGGAAACTAGATGTGGTTACATTGCCCTAAGAGAGTTTGTGTGTGGGCGGTGGTGGCACATGCCTTTAATCCCAGTACTTGGGAGGTAGAGGCAGGTGGATTTCTGAGTTCGAGGCCAGCCTGGTCTACAGAGTGAGTTCCAGGACAGCCAGGGCTACACAGAGAAAGAAACCCTGTCTTGAAAAACAAAACAAAACAAAACAAAACAAAACACAGAGTTTGTGTGTGTGTGTGTCTGTGTGTGATTGTGCTAGTGTGTGAGTATGTGTATAATTGTGTTAGTGTGTGTGTGTGTGTGTGTGTGTGTGTGTGTGTGTCTTTGTATTGAGGAAAGCCTGATTTTTGAATTGTTAGGTTTTAATTTTATCTAACATGAACAGGACTCCTACATTTATAAATCACCTTTAAGCACTTCTCTGTATTCTGAGCTAATGAAGAAAGCAAGCAGTAACAATAATTACTTCTTCACCAAACCCTTGCAATTGCCAGACTTCATTAGGTAGCGGAGGTCCATAAGAAGCTATGTACACTGATCTTGGAGGTAGTGACATGAACCCACTGAAACTGCACAGAACAGCAAAGCCACACACGTTGGCCTTCGGATGAGCTCAGTCCTTTACTTACTTGGTTTTACTATTAATCTGGTTCCTGCTCCAAACCGTGGGGCATTGTTGTTAGTGTCACAGTAATACACACTCTAACAAAAACTTCTTGTAGTTATCTCCCAAGTATGGTAGTGACTGGGAACAGAGGACCCGACATGCCATATTCTTTTTCTACAGAACAAGGGCTATTTGTTACACATCCATACCGTGAGTGTCTATATTTGTCAGGGTAGTCAGCACACCTATCTGGAACTCACCTTGGTACCCAGCAACAGGTAAGTAGCTTTCAAACAGGTTCCTGAACACTACAAAACACATCATAGAGAGAAATCGTGCCCAGGTACACAGGCTGTCTTCAGGGACCACTGCCTGGTAGCTGGCTCCAGAAATTCTACTATTTGCATCTTAATCATGAATTAAAAATACTCAAGCCACTCATCTCCATCACTTCATGCTAATGACCACAGTCGTTCCATAACTGGGGGATGTCGAGACATGGCAGTACTTTGGAGTGAAGTATTTCTCATTTGATTCTGCTCTCAAGGTTTTGCTTTGACTCCACCAAGATTCCAGCAAGGTGAGTCTTCCTGGATGCTGCATGCATAAGGAATCAGGCTTCCCTAGGGTCCTTCTAGAGTGCCCACTAATAGGTCACAATAGCCTGTCTCCCCACCTTAAACTCATCACCCTCGGGAAGTTGTCTGAGTGACTTTCTATTTTCTATTTGAGAGCACTTTCACCCTGTTGCTAAGTGACAAAGTCCTGGCGATAAATTAATTTCCAAGCCCACTGTCCAGGGAAAACACGCAGTACAAGGAAGCCTGAAGAAGCCAGGAGCAGAGGTTGCTCTCACGGAGGGAAGGGAGAGGCTCAGTGATAGAAATCAAGATAGCATGGCTGATAACTGAGGGCCGCTGTCCTCCATGAGGGAAGTCTCTTCCCACTGGAAGGCAGGAGGGATTATCCCCAGCCAGGACATCTTTAGAAGATGCCTTCTCTTACAGGAATACCCGGTCAAGTTACTTCATGGTTCCTTGTACATACCAAGGTTGACCTGAAGTCTTGTTCCAGTCCCAAAAGTGAGTTTTCTGTCACTACCAGTGGTTACACTGTGAGACACTCCATATCAGAAACCCAGTGCTGGACTTCCCAGCCAGTCTCCACTGCCTGCCTCACAGCTCTCTCATGGCCTCTCTCCAGCCAGCCAGCCAGGAAAAGCTTTCCTGAAGTATCATCTCTGGTGAGGGCAGAGGGCTCTGGTCAGATAATGACTTGATGACCACATCCTGTCCGTTGCCCTTTGGCCTCAGTTGGTCATAGACACTGGCTAGTTGATTAAAGCCAAGTAGTTGTTAAGTCAACTCTGAACACGTCTGGAATTGAACCCTTTGCCCTCTCTCTTCTGGGTTTTATGTTAATGTGTCTTGTCATTTTTTATGAGCGATGCAGCTGAGAAACCTAATGATTAATAAGTGCTCTACTTTAGGTTCTAAGTCAGGCTGAGACAAAGCAAAGCCCCTGAGACAGAAAAGGAAGAACAGCGAGACTCCATGAGCACACCCATTGCAAAATTTCCTGTGAAAATAATTTTCATTGCAAAGATATTGCCAGCTAAGTGTCCAGTGTATCTTTACGTCTCAGTCTTTTGTTTGCTGGATTCTAGAATGTACCACAATGGACATGTAGTCAGATACCTTGACAAGGGTCAAATCTCAAGAGTCCTTCTAAGTATGGACTGCATGACTTCCTTCATCTACATGGCTCAACACCCTCTTTGTATTTAAAACAGTATCGGCGGTAGCAGTCATATCAGAGACTTGCAAGTAGGATTTGGAACCATCCCTGTCTACTTCCCATTTAGACTCCCATCTCCCAGGCAGAAGCACTTACAGGGCTGGATGATCAGCTGAGTTCCTTTCCCAAAGGTGAGTCTGTCTGCACTTCCTGTATTCACACCCTGAGGCAAGCCTTGACATAAACCTCTCTGACAGAAGCATACATCCTGAGCTAACAATGGCAGCACAAGCTCATAACCCTTGTCTATGCTACTGATCACTTCTTCCTCTGCTTTGTTTACCAAGCATGAAATATTTACCAAGGCAGGGGGCTGAGGAGTATGGGCCCTATATAGGTACTGACTGTATCACTGTCCATGTCTTCTGGATATGTCTACCATGGACTTTGTGGAAGTTTCTGTCTACCCGGAAGGGATAGGTAGCATGGAAGACCTTAGCCAAAAATATTTAAGAGACTATAAAATAACAACAACAACAACAGCAGCAGCGGCAACAACGACAACAACATGATGCTGGTTTGTGTGCCAGAATCTAAAGGAGGACAAATGAAATGTCAGTCTAGAGCAAACACAAGACGAAAAGGCGCAGAAAAGACCTCACTTTGTGCTCACTCCAGGTTCATCCCCGTCCCCAAAGCCAGCATGCCCACACCGCTGTTTTTCTCACTGTCGCCAATAACCGCACAGAAACAGGGCTGGTGCTTGCCATCAGCTGCTTCTTACCAACATGTCTGCCTGGGCTTTCTCTCCATGCTGATGCCGAATGCCTGGCAGCCAGCAGTGTGCATCTTTTCTCACACCCAGGTCACAGGCTAAGGACAAAGCTCTAGCTCAACACCACAGTCCAAGGTTTCCATTTTGCAAATCTAGACACCAAACAGCAAGCACAATGGTCTGAAGAGATGGCACTTTTTTTTTTTTTTCGAGTTTAAGCTCAGTTTTCAAGCAGTGGGCCACACCAGTGAATTTGGTGTTTACCCTGCTCTTCAAGGCACTTCGTGGGAAATTCTTAAGTGAACCACACCAGTGATCTGTCTATACTGCACCTGGAGCTTGTTTGATTCTTAGAACCAAGCCCTTCTAAGTGAGTCTCTTCAGTATACAGAGACGCTCAGGTTGGGATGGTGGTAGATCAGAATGTGTTTTGTACTTACAAGGTCTGACTCTCACAGTGGTTCCCAAGCCAAAGATCAGCTTGTTTCCATAGCCCACACAGCCTCAAACTCCTGTACAAAAACTGCCCCTGAACGTGAGTGTGGGTGGAGTGCGGGTGGGGTAAGTGAAGGGAGGGATGTGGGTGCTGAAGACGAGGCTCCCCTGCTTTACATTTAGGACCCGATGGTATTTGTCCAGAAAGCTAAAGACATTATACTAATTACAGAATCTTACAAATGTGAAGTGGTCAATTGTGTGTTGGAATTTGGCTGCTGTTTGCTTTTTGCTGCTTGGCCTGGGATAAACCCTGCCATCTGCAGGCTTCAGTATCCTTTCTTTCAGGACTTTTCTTGCCCTTAAGTCAGAAGTTTCTTTCATCTCATTAATCCTATCAGATCTTCCTGTTCTAAATTATTCCACTCTGCCGTGATGTCCTCCAGCTCCAAACTCATGGTAACTGCCTTCTCTTAAAAACCTCTGGGAGGTCTGTTTGGTGGGTGAACTCCTTATGGCTTCAGCGTGGTGTTTGCATATTTGGAGCTGGGAGCTGGCTTAGAGGTGGTCTGTCCCCTTTTGGGTAAAATATCCTATTCTGAATTGTTCTCAGTTGCATTTTCCCTGGGTGTACTATGGTCTCACCTTGACATATTTCTCTGAATGATTCTAGCAACTATGGTGGCATCAGGGAAAGAGCAGACTGACAATTACTGGGTCCCCAACTCCTGTGGCCTAGTTCTGTCACTGTCACTCTTAAGAACTCTGAGCTACCTTTCTCTGGATTCAGAGGACACCATTTTCCTGAAGAGAAAGAGAGAGAGAGGAAGAGAGAGAGGAAGAGAGAAAGAGAGAGAGGAAGAGAGAGAGAACCCTTGGTATCTAACAGTGCTTTATCCAGCCTCACTAGAAGGTGATTGGTAGTATAGGTTTTACTGTAAGAGTCTGAGCCATACAAATCCTCAAGACCCAGGCTTCTAACTTCCGATGCAGAAACACAGAGATTTCCTCCAGGAATCACAGTGGTTGGGACAGCTGGGAAAGCCTATGTTGGAGAGGTTCCATCCCTGTGGTTCTTGCTCCTTCAGTACAGCGTCCTGCTCTGTGATGCCTTTGGTGACATGGTAAACATATTTAATAAGTATTAAAGCTTTTAGCTGTAGGTAGGAGAACTCTATCTGCATCATGTTTTCACATTTCTCTTGGCTATACACCCTGCCTTTGTACCTGTGAGTATACACCCTGCCTTTGTATTTGTGAGTATACACCCTGCCTTTGTATCTGTGAGTATACACCCTGCCT
>JANHMN010000001.1:198106233-198128761 GCA_030674055.1 Rhabdomys pumilio | reverse complement strand
TACACCCTGCCTTTGTATCTGTGAGTATACACCCTGCTTTTGTATCTGCCTATTATTTCATCTCTCATCTCAGAGCATTTCTAGCAGTTAACTCTAGCTTCTAATTTTGCAAATCTAGACACCAAACACCATACAGCACAGTCCACAGAGAAAGCACTTGTTTTCAAGGCTAAGCTCAGTTTTCTAGCTGTAAACCACATTGCCGGGTTGACCTGTATCTTGCTTTCAAAGGCAGCGAGATAAGCTATTTGACAGGTTCCATTTAGGGGTGGGGAGGACCTGGAATTTCTCCTAAATTTATTTCCTTTTTGAGTTTGGTGCTTCTCTTTCTACCTTGGGTACCCGTCTCACGCAGGGCATCTGTGTTCACAACCTTCCCAATATCCTTGCAGTCTGCAAAAAGAGACACAAGGCTAGATTGATTCTACAATATTGCTCTGCCAGGAGTTCTCTGTCTGAATCTCTGTCTTCTGCTTGTCTCCCTACAGCTGATGTTCCTACTGTTTCTTCCAAACACTTCCCCAGCACCCAAAGTTAAAAATTATCTTACAAGATAAAGGAGGAAATGCAGTCACATGTCACCTTAGCGTGTGATGCCAGCAGCAAAAAGCGGGATTCCGAATCATATTTGCTAGTTATGAATTAAGTATTCAAGGCTAGAGTTCCCCCAGAAAACTCAAATACTTGGCTACCACCTCTCTCTATCAGCAATGACAAAGGACATGGACATTCCCTAAGTCTGTGTAGTTTCGTTTGATCCCTAAAATCTAAGTGGCTGGTTTCCTTACTAGGGATGAAATACTTACTGGGTATAATGGTGAGTTTGGTTCCAGTCCCAAAAGTCATTTTGTCATTTCCATAGTTGGCACAGTGTGCCAAGCCATTACAAAATCCACCATGCCAGCTCTGTAAACTTCCTGCAAGCCCCTCCCCAATTCTTATTTTTTTTTTATAATTTTTTTATTTTGCTAATTCACTTTACATTCCACTCATTGCCTCCCTCCCAGTTACCCCTCCCACACCATTCCCCCTCCTTCTCCTCTTCTCCTCAGAGTGGGTTGGGGCCCCCCTGGGTATGTGTGAGGCCAGGTGCATCTTTTCCACTGAGGCCAGACAAGGCAGCCCAGAACATATTCCATATACAGGCAACAGCTTTTGGAATAGCCCACCACTGACTCCCACTCCAGTTGTTTGGAGCTCACATGAAGACCAAGATGCACATCCGCTACATATGTGCAGGGAGGCCTAGGCCCAGCCTGCGTAGGTTCTTGCCCCACCTCGTTTCTTGTGAGCCTACTCCCTCCAACACTTTGGCAACATCAAAGTCTCTCTCCTAACACTGCCCAATGCATCCACTGAGACAACAGGCTGTCATCAGGGGAGCTTGTCAGGTGACTCTCTGCTAAATTTGTCTTTGGAAAGGACAGGGACCCCCTTCTCTGTCAGTGCCTGTACCTAAGCTCAGATACAAGCAGGGGACTCCTGCCATCTCACACCTCGACACCTCCCCAGGTTACAGTTTTTTTGTGAAGTTTTCCCTTTTTCTCACATGGCCTCTGTCTCTCTTCCCTCAGTTGAGTCACCCCTTCACCCTCTGCTCCTGAGGTGTGCACTGTGGTGACGTCCCTGATCACCACAGTCTTGGTGAGTGAGCAAAACAGAAGGCGATTGCTGCAAATATCCATTGTCTGTTCCCCTCCCCACAGGAATGAGGACTGGTCCTGGCATAGATCATCCTTAGGGGAAGGCCAGGGGCCTGTGCAATGTTCTAGAACATTCTGCCCAGGATCAGGGACCAAGCAGCAAACTTTTGATAGCTCCTTCTGCAGGCTCAGGATTCTACAGAAGGGTGACAGAAACTATTTTGTTTTTACTTACTTGGAATGACAGTCAAAAGTGTTCCTTTCCCAAAATAGAAGTTCTGGTTACCAAATTTCCACTGTGACAGTCACCTCAACAAAAACCAGAAGAAGACAGAGCTAGAGTCTACACCTGGGCCCCCCATGTGGCCAAGTGGGGAGTGACAGCCTGGCTGTCACTTTCCCTGTAAGGACACTTGGCAAGAGTATTAGAGGCAGAAAGTTCCAGGGCTTAAAGCCCCTGTGACCCTGTGCTGTCGGAAGGTGGCTTCCTCTTGGGAGGGAATTAGAGGTACAGCTTACGTGCCTTTACTGTGGCTTACTGTCTAACTTAAGTGTAGGTCATTTGTTTTATGCTTGGGTATTTAAATTCTTTTTTTATTTTGAAGGCTTAATGTCTTTTCTATTGATGATATGATTCTGAAACACATTTTAAACCTAGGATTCCTTAAGAAATCTCTTGACTTTGGGGAGGATTTTCTTTCTTTATTAAACGTCTAGAACAAGTCATTCTCCCTAGGTTAATCCAGACTGAAACTAGGACCATGTTGCTGTAACCCACCCTGCCTCATTTCTCAGACACCTCAACTCTTCCACATCCACCATTCTCTCCACCTCGCTCAGCTCCCATTCATGGCAAGAAAGTGGTAGTAGACCACAGATAAGGCCTTTTCATCTCCGCTGTCAAGGCCCATACCCTCCATGGCACTGTTTAAGGTCCAAATGTATATTTGCTATTTGTTGACCTCTTTTTCTGGTCAAATTTAACACAGGTCAATTTCTTCAGCTTTATGTTTTCAGCAATCCTACTGCTGAGCTCCACGTTCACGACTACGACTCCCACCAGACTCCAGGGCAGTGGTTCTCAACCTGTGGGTCTGGACCCCTTTGGGGCCAAAGGACCCTTTCACAGGTTCACAGGTCAGCTATCCTGCATAGCAGACTTACATCATGATTCACAACAGTAACGACATTACAGTTAAGAAGTAGTAACGAAAATCACTTTGTGGTTGGGAGGCCACCACGACTTGAAGAACTGTATTAAAAGGCCCTAGTATTAGCAAGTGGTTGAGAATCACTGGCCCACAGGCAGCATGCAAACTTACTTGGAGTGACTGATAAGGATGTCCCCTGCCCAAACACCGGCTTGTTGTAGGAGGATGTCACACAGCAAATCAACCCTTTACAATAAACTGGCAGGCGACCCTTACAAAGCAAGGATCCCAGGTTTTTGAGATACAACTTCAAAAGGCATCTCAGGTTCTGTTCAGCCTGTGAGATCTGAGTAGGGGACACATTTTGAACAGACTCCCTCGGGAAGAACAGGACACCTGCTGGGTGCATGCAGTTCTCTTTGGTGTCATTAGAATCTCTGGTATACTGCAGGTTTTAAAAGGTGCCATGGAGCTCCCTGGTCTCCTCCATCTTTACCATCCCTCCACCCTTACAGAATTTTTCATCCAAATCTCATTTCCATCTTCGAGCTAGCCTAGTGACACCAGGTCCTCGGGCTTCATTGATCTACCTTTTCACAGACAGCATAGGCTCTCCAGCACACTGTGATTGAAGGGCTAGAAATGCCAGGCTCTTCAGAGCCAAGATCTGGACTCCCTGCACCTTACCTCTGGTCAATATGTTGTTCTCATTTGTCTGGCTAATGAAGAGCTGACCTTTCTAAGTGGATGCATTTTGCTGAAATGACAACTGCCAGAGAGTTAACAACAAAGACCACGCTCTGGAGACACCTTGGCCTTTCAGACCACTCTGGCATATTTCAGTCAATTGGATCCTGAGCTAAAATGTCAAGTTCTCAGTGTTGGCACTCATACTCCTGGGCGTGGAGAAACGTAACAATATCATCATCATCATCATCATCATCATCATCATCAACAACAACAACAACAACAACAACAACAACAACAACATGAGCAATATTGGTACAACCTGGACTCTGCTCAATAGAAGCAGACTTTGCTAGAAGATACAATTTACATTTGAGACATTTATAACAGCCCCACATTGAACCTGAAAGCAATATCGGTAACAGTCTCACTCCACACCCACCTAGTGTGAGTCTATGCTGCTGAGGTCAGATAAAAAGCATGATGTTAGGTATGTCTTCCACATACCTAAGACTCTGTACTATGCTCTCTGCCTGCAAAAGAGTAGCTGGTCCAACGCAGGGCTGGCCACGTGTCTCTTCATGAGAAGACACTGTCTTTGGTGGAGATCCCAGGCTAGCAACTATAGCTGTCTGATGCCCACCTCCTGACTCAGTCCTCCTGACTCAGTCCTCTAAAGCTTCACCAAAGAGCCCATTGCTGCGTTTTAGCTGTTGCCTTCCTGCTTGCCACTCATTGAATTTCTTATTTCTAAACACCCATACTCTCCAAGCTCCAGGCTGTCTCTAATTCATATCTCTTTGGCTCCCTTAGGACTCCTACAAGAAAGATCTAAAAGCCCGAAGTGGAAAAGCGAATGAAGATATGTGGGGGCATTGAGTTGAGCCCCTCCAGCTTGCGTCTTTTAACGTATATGGGCTTCGCAACACGGTCTCATTTCTCTCTGCAGTGGGGGTTTTTACAACAGACGACAGAAGGAATTTTATGCATCTTAAAAAATAGTCACATCTCCTTCTCCATCCAGCAGGGATTCCGCTGCAAATACACCAGAGCCAAGTCTTCCTGTCTGTTCTAATTATTGGCAAGGATACACGCTACCATGAGAAGAAAGGTTTTAAGTCATGGATTGGACACTCTGGAATTAATTGTAATCCTTTGCCTGTGGTTTCGGTGATGGGGAGTGGACATAGTGGCCACTTCTTTCTGTCCGTCCTTTCTCTCTTTCTTTTTTGTAGTTTTGCATTTACAGATGAAACTGGATCCATGCAGGGAACATGGAAGGATTTGAAATGAGACCTTATAGTTCCACCCAGATTTCTGTTTTTCATTCTCTGCTTCATTTAAAACCCCTCTGAACTGAATATGTATGTCACATCTATTCACGCCCTGTTCTGATTATGTCTCTCCATGTGGAGGGCAGCAGTGGAGATGGTCTTTGCTGTGTCAAGGGCAGTCTAAGATTGCTGTAAGGGAGACATTTCTGACAGGGGTGCTGTGAAAATAGAAGATGGGATCCCCAGGAGTCATTCACCAAGGGTTTCTCCTCCCCCTAAAAGTTAGAGCCTCTCTTCCAGAAAAGGCTCTGAGAGCGGTAAAGATTCTAGCTTTTTCCACCTCAGATTTTTTTCTAACAAAGGGAAGCGAGCTAATGAGACTACAGGTGACAGAGGAGCTTGAACAACATTAGTTTACTTATGCAAAGTGTGGCTCTTTGCGTAAGTAAATACGAGTTAATACAGTCTTTTTAAACCTGGTACCAGGGATTCCACCTCAGAATTCCCATCATGCTGCATTACCTTTCTCACTTACTTGGATGGACACTAAGGATGGTCCCTTGTCCAATTGTCAGCTTTCCAGCGGCAGCTCCAGTGTTAGCACTGTAACAGGGGCCTTTACAAAAACACAAGTGGAGCCCGAGGACCACAGATACCTTTACAAAGACACTAGGTGGAACCCTGAGCCTCACAGACACCTTTATCTTTTAATTTTAGGCAAAGTAAACTCATTGAGAAAGGCCTGGGCCTGTGACACTGAGCGCAATTCTCTGAAGGTCAGGAGACCATTTCTACATCTGGCTCAGAGACTCGGACAGGCTGCACCCAGGGCCCGCCTCCACCCCTGTGTCCTCTGGTTTCATAATGAGCCTTACTGGTTTCTCGTGTTCAGTGTCTCTCTTCTAAAGGTCTCATTTCCATTTTACAACATCATTTTCAGGACGATTTCTCTATTCCGTTTTCAAGGCATGTCCTTCCCTCCCCTCGAGGTGTCACACATTTCTGATGACAATGAATTGATTACAAGGAGACGGGAGGAAAGTGTTCCACCATTGGGAGACTGACTAGAATTAGATGAGGGTTAGACTCCAGCCCTGAGAAACCTGCCTCCTCAGCTCCCTTCTCACCCCAGTACAGGAGAGGAATGACAGGTACATTGAGCTGAGCCACCACACAGCATAACTTTCTGTCTGTCTTGAACTGACGAACTGTAAGCAACGGCCCCCAGGAAAGCTCGCCTCTGAGCTTCTATTCTTACACTGAACTATCTGTTAATATAATTAGCTGCTTTGAGACGACCCTCAATCCGGGAAAGATCTGGTGATCCTATAATCTCAGCAGAGGTGAGCAACCTTTTTGAGCAAGCCTGGCACTACAGTGGAGACAATAAGAGATGTCCCAAGGAACAATTCCTGGAGAGTTACTTGAGAGAGCTGTATATTTCATTCCTTGAACACATGGCGTTCCTAGCACTAACAGTCATAGCCATGGGAATCTGGGGCGTTTGTTGGTGGCTGGACGCCACCGAAAACTGCAAAGAGCAAAATTCACGTGGTTTTATTACATGGCATATTTTAGCCCTTTAATTCAATTGGACTTTTAAACTGTTGAACAGTTGGTTTTTTTTCTTTTTTAAAGAAACTAAATTTATAGTATTGCTCTATTTACCTCTTTAGCAATTATTTATTAGCAAAGAGTTACAGCTTGCTCACTGTCAGTAAGAGGGTGGACAAAGGCTAAGAGGTGTGTGTCTGCTTTGAGCAGAGCAGTTGGGGACTTGTGCAGCCCTTCCTGTCTGTTTACTTACTGTCTGAAACTCTTTCCATTAACCTCAGAGAACGTAAGTCAAATAGGATGATTGCTCTTAGCTAAAACTCTCAGATGTGTGGGCGCCTAAGTGCTGCTATGGCAATAATCTGTGCTCTGTACACAGAAGGAAACAGAATTTCATCACAGGTTTCCTATGCTCCAGCCTTGCCTTAAAGTCACTGCAAAGAAAAAGCCCACTGCACGGAGGAACTTTGCATGCAATTACTGTTTTCTTTGCATTACTAGACTGGTTTGCCAACATTTTAGTGTGGAGGCCGTTATAATCTTCAGGCTCCAAAGAAGCCAATGAAGAGCTGAGAGAATGTCTTAGCTTTTCCATTCTGGAAAACTCATCACAGAATTCTACCCTAACACATTTCTTGCAAGACAAGCAAAAGTTAATAGCTACGGCCTGGTCCCCTGCCTTGTGAATGCACCGAGGTGTTCTGCTTTGATAAGCTCTGGAATGCTTGGGGTTTGATAGTACCAAGTTTGTTCCTTATTTCTATAGCCACGGATGGGCTGATTCTGCCAGCTCACTGTCGCCTTGTGGCTGAATATATCTTACCTTGAATCATTTACTAGTGTCCCTTTCCTGGAGCCAGTCTTTTTAAGAGCTTTGCCTTGGTCTGTTTCATAACAACCTCACTCCAGTGTGGCTCTTCCCTTGATCACAGAAGACAGCGCTGAACACATGAAACCAGGAATCTGGCTTTATGCAGTATCCAGGACACTCGGCTTAGACCAGGAAGGAGACTCGTGCCCTTCAAAGTTTTCCTGTTTTTACTTTAACTGGATTTTAGAACAGGATAGGCTTGAAGTATATCCTCAAAACCCGCCAGCAACACAGATTTTTTTTTTTAAAAAAGTGTCAATAGAAACCACAGTGATTTTGCTATAAAAATTTTAACTATTTCAGCACGCACACATCCTATCTAGGGAGAGGCAGGGTTGTATGTGAAGCAGAGACTGCTCTCTGCTCTGCTCTCACAGCTAAGAGGAAAGACAAATCTCTCCAGACTCAGGTAAATGCAGTCTCAAACCGAAACATGAATTTTTGTTACCAAGAAGGTAAAAAGGGATAGGTGCTCTGCCCCAGTGATCCAGTCTCTGCTGCAGAGACCTCAAGTATTCCAGGAAAGACTGAGAACAGTTCCTTTAAGAGAAAGAGTAAGAAGGTAAAAAAAAAAAAAAATCAGACTGTAGAATTCCCATCTCTAGTTAAGGAAATTACAGGGTCCCTCCTCATTTGGGGGAAGTTTTAGTATCTACATTATTTTTGATTCACTAAATTTGCATAGTCACAACATGCCAATTTCCTCTCAATCTTCCTGGAAAATCTTTTCTGGCCTGAGCCAGATCCCTCTGGATCCTGTATTCAATTTGCCTCCCTGTACCAAAGATTTCGTTTAAGATGAATGATTGGGATATTGTTGGCTAGAGGCAATTTAGTCTTTGCACAGTGGCGTTGGGGACCACCTCTCTGTAATAAATCCGCTCAGACTTAGAAGCTAAGCTGGGATGCTTTAGAGGGGCAATACTTGGAATGAGAAGTATCTGAACGTCCTCCTCTGCCGCTCCCGTCATACTTACTTGGATTCACAATTAAGAGAGTTCCTTTCCCAAATGTCAGCTTGTAGCCGCTACTGCCACTGTTCCCACAGCCCGGGGAGGCTTTACAAAAACAGGACCTAGGGCCTTTCCTGCAGTAGGACCCTGGCTGCCCTCATTCTTGCACCAAGCTACAAGTTTGCAGATATTTTTGAGGATAAGGCTGGGAGGAGCGCTGCAAGCAAGACCTGGGCTTCTAGAGGCCAATGGAGAGCGGTGATATACAAAGTTGAAATATCTATATCTGAATCTATATCTTTAGTCTTAAATACATTTTTTATTGCTCTTTTTATGACTGAGCTGCCTTCTTCATTTTGGTGTGCCAGTTTGCTCTCTCCCTTCCTAATTGTTTTCTTCTGCTTGGTGCTCATGCAGTTTCTAGTTTATTGTACTTTGGAGGTCCCTATTTCTCTACTGTTTATTGAAATTGCTTATAATCAACTCCCTGGTTTCTGGTCCCAGGGAAACAGATTTCAGAAGAGAAAGAGGATCAGGAACACACATATGATGTGAAGTTGGGAGCTTTCTCCACCCTTTCCGGTCTGCTTCTCTGGAGGAGTAGGCAAACCACGTATGTGCCTCTCCAGCACAGTTTGGAGGACACAGATGGCTAGAACCATGGCTGTGGAGATCTACAAGCAGTTTCGGCCTCCATATTCACTCGGTCAGCCTGTCCCTTGCCCACATACCAGCTTCTTAGAAGCCACTCCAGGAGCTGTGCCTTGTCAGACAGCTTTACGAAGTTTGTATACAAACCGCACAGCCAAAGCCTCTTTTCTCTCTGCTGAGGGAGCTCAGCCAGGTTCCCGGCAGCTAGGTCTGCTGTGGGGAATGGCAGCCTCACAAACCGGGGAGGGATTCGGCTGCATCTCCTCCTCTGGGCTCATTTGTCCTTTACAATGTCTCCTCTACCAGTCGCAGACATATTCCAGAAACGTTGATTTCTTTGTCAGACATTTAATGTCTTTATTTCTTTCCTTTTATAGATTTTAACTTTTTCCCTCTTACCCTTCATCCAGCCTTTACAGCGCTTTCCCTAAAACAGCTGGATTAGAAGAATCTTTACACTTAAAAGTCTCTGCAGTGAAGTTAAGCTGGCTTCCTACTTAAAGTTCTCGGACAGACTCTTGGGTCTCCACTTCAGGGACCCAGCACACTGCTCTAAGACAGCAAAGGTTAAAAGGTTCACGGAGAAGCTGGGGAGAAGCCTGCTGCCAGAAATCCTCTTGCCCCTCTGTGCTTAGGTGGATTTTATTTCTCAACATCCCTCATTCCTCTCCTCCCTGCAAACCCATATCCAGGCCATTGTTAGGATTTCCAATAACAGGGAGCTATCCTCAAAACCAATCCCAGAGGACTCTTCCCACATGCCCTCTAGTCTTGAAAGAAGATGTGGCATCTTTTTCCGCTCGGCTTCTAGTTGTGCAACATGAGGGGATTAGGAGACAATCAGTTTGCCTGTCTCTCTCCCCCATACCTCTTGCCTCTCTTTGATAGTTTCAAACTATTTATAGAAACACCCCTTTAGGTTAGAGAAATGTACTAAGTTTCTAATCGCTTCGTCATTTTCCTTGCTGTCTATTTATTGCGGTCATATATTTACAATCTAAATTTCCATTTCATTTCCATTTCATGAGCTCCCTAATGCACTTTTCTATTATTTCCAGAACACTGTGCAGAATGACAAACTACTGAAACAAAACACAAGGACTTTTGGGGGCTAGAGATGGACATTTCTGCTCAGGTCTGGGATAAACATCACTATGACTCTTCCAGGCAGTCCAGACAATGGGGCAACGAGGCTTGTGGGACTGACAGGCTATGTCTAAGGAGCTATCTACTGAGAATCATTCCTTGGGATTAATTTGGATTTCCTCTTTAATCTACTTCTCAAATGTCAGTTTTCTATCGTTTTTTTTGAACCCCTCTGGCGAGGAAAGATTAAGGTAGAGCTCAGGAATGTTTTTTTGAACCACAACAGATATTTCATCTTCACATACATCACAAATAAGGGGACCAAGAGAAAGGAGACTGTAACACTGTTGAGAAAGAATTTAAAACAGTTCCTTGAGAAGTATGAGGATTATAAATAAAGTAGAGTTGTGTATGTATGTATGTATGTATGTATGTATGTATGTATGTATGTATGTATGTATTTTTCTCATTACATTTCTAGTGTTTGGAGAGCTCTAAATAGAAATTGTCTCACAATGCAAAATTTCAGTGACACTGAAGTTAATTGAAATTAGGTTTTCTCTGTGAGTGGTGAGGGTGCATGCAAAACATCCCTCTGGGCCTTGTGGGATGAAGAGGAGTGTTGTTAAGATGCGTGGCCTAAGAATCCTTTTCATACGCGCAAGCTTAGTGGCCAGTTTGTCAGCAAGAGTACATAAGCATGAGAGAGAGTGTCAGAAGGGTCTCCTCTGATGCCTGGAAGTCAGTCCAGGCAAGGCTGCAAACATTCCCGGAGGACCCAGTTAGAACATGGCGGTGAAAGTCATCAGGGGCATAGTTTCTCATGGTCTTTCTGACTCATTTGAACTTTGTTTTGAATGTTGCCACTACCCTAAATATCTTACAGAACTTTACCTAACTAGCTCTGTTCCAAGAGTTTTCATTATAGAGTCCAGATAGTTCATTTCCTAATTGTGCTCACACAGAAACCCAGCATGCACTTCACTGTCTCCTCTTGGGTCAGGTTGCTTATGCTCTGACCACCATCACCTTGGGTCCAGCCTATATTCTCCTCGCTCTCCCTCCATTCTAGATACATTTTGTCCCTGAATACTAAAGCTTCAATTCAGCAGCCATTAGTCAGACACAGTTTCATTAACAGAAGCAGACTTAACATTTCCAAGTGCCTGAAAGTGTTGACAACAGTCTTAAAGGCTCTCTTGTTGGGGGCTGCCCACAGTGCCATCGTGACCTGATAGAAACACAGTGAAAGTTGCTAGTAAGTGGGCAACGCAGTTGCCCCTCAATGAGACTATAAAGGTGATGGCTTATGTTTAAAAACAAGTAACTGTCATCAGAACATACCTGGTGTAACGCTCAGAGTTGTTCCTTTCCCAAATGTCAGCTTATTGGCTCCAGAAGTCACACAATGAAACATGACTCAACAAAAACTCAGTTGTCCAAACTTTCCTGAAGCTTCAACATTTACTTTTTGATCCAGAAACCTCCCTGATAAAGCCAGCATTATATAATGAGGAGAAGTGGTGGGATCTGTAGACAACCTGAAGCCTCTCTTTTCTTTGAGGTTATGGTCACTTTTCTGGGATCATGTTAACATCCATCCCCTACTGCTGCCTGCCTTGCAACACATGTCTGGACTCCTCTTCACTCTCTACCATTTTATAAGGAAGAAAAACAGAAGCTCAAAGAGCCAGTTGATCTTTTAGTTTCATGGAAAATTCCACCAAATGTAATATAAAAAAATCATGTGTCTAGTAGCCTGATTCCTAGTACAATGGTCCTGTGTTATTCTCGTCATGCCTCACAGGTAAATAGCATGTGGGGTCAATGTTAGTGCCCTGTATGTTGGAGGAATATCCCAGCCGTCATTTGGATTGGAATCAGTTAATGAGACTACTGTGGTGTGGACTTGGGTTGTAAAGACAGAATAGAAAATTTGCATACCAGGGTGTTCTAGGGTAAAACTTGGAATATTAGAAGTTAAAAGTTAAATAAAATAAATTAATAAAAAGTAAAAGAAAGAAACTAGGAAACAACTTACGTAAGCTTACAGTCAATTTTGTCCCCTCTCCAAAGATGAGCTTCTCAGATGCTCCTTGAGTCACACACCCATACACTGCCTTACAAATACTATCTAGATTCTTCTGCTAACTGCTAGGAGCCAGAGCCCCAGCAAGTCTCCCAGGGAAAGGACAAAGGTCTAATCATGGTGTGGTGCAAGTGTGCAATTATACAGCTACTCCTGAATGGAACAATAGAAAATATTTGATTGCTCTTTTACCTAAGAGTCTATTAGAAGGCTGCTTTATTAATTAGGCAAGGAATCAAGCCACTTGGTTGGTGATTACAGTTAATTTGAAGTCTCTCAAGGCTCTGGGGTCAGAGACTTCAGTTTGAAACCATGGGCAAGTGCTTTACCCTCAGTTTCCCCATCTGTAAAATGGGAGAATGGCAAGAGCTTGTCAACGCTGCTGTAGGGATTAGTGGTCTGTCTGCTCAGTCCTGGGCTGTCTGTGAAACACACTTCTGTAGCACTGGTTTTTATAACTGCAGAGAGCAAAGCACCAGTGGCTTTCCCCCAGACACAACTTTTTCACTAGTAAGCACTTATTTCAGATAGTTGAATATAATAAACTAAGTTTTGTGTCTGTTCTTTCTTCCTATTTTCTTCTTTCCTTCTTTCTTTATTTTTAAAATTTTTTTATTTTATTCTTTCCTTTCTGTGACTGAGTCTCCCTATATAGCTCTAGCTAGCCTGTAGCTAACAATCTAGACCAGGCTGGTCTTGAACTTGCAGTGCGGTAATGTATAGGAAGCACACAGCAAGTGATCAACAAACCCCTGCTATTGTTTTCCTCCAAGTCAGGTGCATTGCACATTCTCTTCTTTAAATATAAAGACCTAAAAGTTTGGAAGCCCACATAAGATTGTAGAATTATAAGCCCATCTCTTTACTTGAAGGTCAGAATCACATTAAAAGCACAGAAGAGCCAGGCAGTTTTATAGGGTAGGAGAGGGGTTTAAGTGATTCTGTGGGAATTTGGACAGAGCTTTATCCACTTGCAGGTGGATCAAGTACTTTCTTTTTTCTTTTTAGCCTGACTGGACTTGAATTTTGGTGGACATGAGGACAAGAAGCCACATGCCCATCAGTTGGTGTAAAAGAAAAAAAAATTTTTTCTCAAATCACATTTAGAAAGATGGGTAGATAGTTTCTCACTTACCTAGACTCACTGTGAGTTTCGTTCCCTTCCCCAGTGACAGCTTAGACCCACTGCCTTGCTGGACACTGTGCCGAAGGGCTTTGCAAAAACCCATGGCAACAACTTAATGAGCAGAGCTTTGTAGAGCTCCCAAGGACTGAACGTTTCCTTCACTGTGCGAGTTTCAGAATAGGATAAGTGATACCATTCTTTTAAGTATCCTGGGGTGCCAGGGCTGAGACAGAGTCCAGAGATGAGATTTTTACTTGTAGATTCTGGGAGGCTTTGCAAGCCAATTCTATATACGGCATCCATGGTCCAAAGCCATTGCACCACACAATCTCACCTAATGTAAGTTCCCCTGGGAAACGAGTCAGCTTTGAAGGGTCAGTGGCAGTGTTTGATAGTTCTGGTCACTATCTGAAGGCAAGGTTAGTGTAGCACATCGGCTTTTGCCTTTCCTGCTCCTGCAGGTTGCTGTTCCTTTCTTCTGTTAGCAAGTTCAATTGCTGCCCTAGGCCAGTCATTCTCCCTGTTTCCGTAGCTCCTTCCACTCCTGACCAGCACACAGTGGTCTTATCTTTTTTTGGAACCCGACATTTTATTTTGGCTAACAATTGCATAAATGTTTACAAGCAGAGGCTGTGTGAGGGTGTGAGTTGTTTCCCTCCTTTGGCTCCAGGCAGGTCAGAGTTATGAGGCATCTTTGCTTTGCCCTGGACCTTGGTATTGGTCTCAGCTGTGTGACTTTGAGCAACTAACTTCACTAGTCTCTGAGTTTCACTGTTCTTATTTGCAAAATTAAAGCATTAGGAGATCATTAAGGACTTTCTAAGCTGTTGAGTTTTCCGTTTGCGTTCCTGGATTTAATTTATTAAAAAACAAAACAAAAAAAAAAAAAAAACAAAAAAAAGCTGGGCTCTTTTTACCCCCTGGCTCATCTAATTCTCCTCATCTCCTAAACAAAATCAAACAAAAAGTTAAAAAAAAAAAAAAAAAAAAAAAAAAGGAAAAGTAGGTCTCTACTTAGCATACTGGGAAATGGTGTTTCCAACCCTACCATCTGCCTGTGTGTTTGATCTTCTTAGAAGTCTGAAGTCAGAATTTTGGAACCAAATCCTTAGGGAGAGGTATATTTTCTAAAAGGAATCCAGATAATTCAAACCCAGCAAATAAACCGACACCTTTGGTTTAAACACAGTTCTTCCTAAGCTTCATGCCCTCCAGTTGCAAACGTAGTTTTATCTCCTCCTTTTAAGTAGGACTCGCTGTCTGTCCTTGAATCCCAAACTGACCTCCCAGCTTCCTCCCATTGGATAGGGCAATTCACTGTGCTGTGTGCTCCACAGCTCCAGGCCCCAGGTAATGTACTGAGGTCTGCTGAGGCTCCTTGGAGCAAGGTTCAATGGGCTGAAGAGCTACTAAGATCCTTTCTAAAGCAGAGCTCCTTAGTACTTCTTACAGAGTGCTAGGTACTGATCCTTAGAGTGGGGCAGGGGCCTTTTACACTCCAGGCCAGTCTCCAGTGAAATTAAGCAGGAGTGGGAGCCAGCATCGTAAACTGTCATTTGAGACTATCTCTCTTTACTAGTGCAGGCCAAGATGCAGCCCATGAGAAGGGTAGGCGAAGCCTGTCAGGATGCTCCAGATTTTGTCTCTGGTTTCACAAGGATTGGAGAGTCTATTTCTGGAAATCTTACTAGGCGATTTCTTACCCATTCTGTTCTATAGCTGATAAGAAGGCAACTCTTGGTGCCTTACCACTGACCCAGAGCAGAGAAGGAGAGCCCTGGGGGCCATAAAGAGGCAGGTCAGGCTTTCCTTTCCCCTACACAAAGACACAGAGTTCCTTCTGTACCAGGAGCTCACTGTCAGAAATACCATTCTTCATATTCTTTCTCTCTGTGGACTTCAGCTTAGAAAAACATGCAACCAGGGAGCTAACTCTGCCTACAAAGTAAGTAAACACACACTAGAATCAGTCAGAATTAACAGAGCACTGTTAATTACCTGGTGTTGAAGGTTACCCATATGGTGCACATTTTTTTCTTTCTGAAGCCACATCACTCAGGGCCACTGTTAGCTATGTCCCAGGCTCATGACGACGTCCACTACTGTTCATCCACATCCCTGGACCTTGACAAAACCTTTCTCTCTCTTGGGATATTGACAATGTCTTCTTAGAAATCAGTCTGGATGATGCATGGGAAAACTGTAGGCTGTTAGTACATATTTGTAATGTTGAATTGTATTAAATATCCATCTTTTCTTACTGTACCTTAAGGAATGCTTTTTTTAAAAAAAAGTAATCCTGTCAGACATTACTTGCTGAGTTTCATGAGTCTTCCAGTCATGGCTCCAAAAACTGCCAATTTCCTATTCCTTCTGTACCCACAGGAGTGAGCACCTTTACAAGAACCCACCCTGTCAGAGAAGTTCAAAGGCAATGACTTTGCTCTTTCCTCACTAGAAAGACATACCCTGTGTTCTTCAGAGAGGCCCGTCTTCCCTGAGAAGGGACCACCTTCTTTTCCTCTTTTGGAGGAGAAGTAGGGGGAAGAAGAGTTCATTTTAGGATAAAGATGATAAATAAGATTTCAAAAATCTTATCACACCAGGCAGTTTTTTTTCCTTCCAAATTGATGGCTTTGCCAAAGGCTGTTTTCAGCACTCCTCTCTCTCCAGATGCAATAATAACTGGATTTCAAGTTGGCATCTGGACGTGGACCTCCAGGCTCCAATGAGTTGCACACATTAAACCAAGGCATTCTGTTACCTTCCTATAGAGAAACATGCCTTCCTTTCTCTTCTTGCTGGGCAATGGGAGAATTCAAGCAACATACACTCGGTGATATAAACTCTTAAGTCTTGGGTCAGCACCACTGTTCTATATGTGGGTCTCTGGACTGAGAGACCTGGAAGGGATTGCCAAGTGCAAATTGCTCACTGAGAAGGTAAAGACAAATTTACTCAAGGTCACGTAAGTAGGTTTGAATCATAGCTAGGACTAGAATTTAGTACTTCTGAGTCCTAGTACTGCCTTCCGCTTCTCCTTGAATGTACCACAAGAGAGCAGGACTTTTCCTGGGCAATCTCTCCCTACAGAAGCTATTGGCTGGTCCAGGGAATGATTCTCCCTCTTAAATAGTGGATATGGCACCATGAAGGAGACCATGGCAAATGAGAGATAAAACATCTTCATTTATTTCCAATGCCGCAGGCAATAGCAATTGATAGTGAGGGAAATGGCCCGTGGGATACCCAGGGAAGCCAAGGAAAAGACAGAGATAGAAAAATTTGCCCTTTACCATAAGGATAATCCAACAGAGAGTTGGCTCTGATTAGTCTCTGCAGGACTTATTAGAGGGAAGGACACCTCATGCATAGAAGGTAAATACATGATAGTGTGGTCCTGCTTCCTCCTCTCACCCCCATAGTGTGACTAGAAGAGCTCTAGTTCCCTCTGAGTGTAGCCAAGAATGCTTCTCACCGGTGTGCTCCAGGGAGCCACTACCAATTGTCAGCTCTTGGTAACTGAGATGCAACCTGTTGGGTCTTGTGGAATAGATTCCACAAATGGCTGAGAATTCTGACCTGCAGGAGGCAGTTATAGTCCCATCATAAAAGGTATCACTAACTTGGTTGGACCAGGGCTGTCCTTACCATAGGCTGCTCCAGAGGTGGCATCAGTGATATAGTGGACTACACCATAGCCCTCAGAGTGTTTTTAAGAGCTTTATAGAGGGTAGCATTAGGGAAACATCATGGTAGAGTTCTTCATCCTTATTCTTGCCCAAATCCACAAAGTCTTTCTTCAAAGCAGGAGCCTTTGCATTGTCTCTCTCTGGAGATGTGCTGGTCCTTGCCTTTTGTTGGTGTACTTCTCAATACCCATCAGGCCAGGTTGTCCCCAGGCATCTTGGAATAGAAGATGCCACAGAAAGACAGTTCTGTCAAAGCTCTTTTGTGGACACTTGGTCCACAGCCACACATTCCAGATGCTTCTGAGATTTCCCTTTTAGCCACATATCTGAGTATTCCACAATATAGCTAGTGTCCTGTATCCATCAAAATAATCTTCCGTCTTCTTGACTGTGGCAATAAACATTTTTTGTAGACAAAACATCCACTTCTTTGGGTCTCTTAGAGTATTATCTCTTAACCTTGAAGCCCGTCTTCTTTTAGTGACTGGTGAAGAATGGCCCCATAGGACCAATAGAGAAGCAGATGTCAGTCTCAGGGATGAGAGGGGGATGGAGACAGAGATCAGCTTTGAGACCAGCTGTGAAAAGAGAGTGTTTTCCTTCTTTGACCTATTTTTTTTTTTTTTTTGAGCTCCAGTATATGTTTATGGAGGTGGGATACTTAGAGCAGCAGGGGGCGCTACAAGGTCAAAAACCAAAGCCACCCAGCTCAAAGGACACTGGAAGGACGAACATCTCTCCCCTCTTTTATTAACCACATTTGTTCTTGACATGTCTATAATGCATTCTTATTTCCTTCACCCTGCCTACTCTATCTTTCTTCTCCTCCAGTCATCCCCCTTCTGCCTTATAGGTCCCTTTCCCATGGTTATGTCTTTGTGTTTAGTTTGGTGTTCCACTGAGTAAAGCTAGGGCCATCCATGTAGCTATGGATATGGAGCTATCCAATGGAGTCTGGTAGGATGAATGCTGGGTACACATAGGAAGATAACCCTCATCCAAATCCACCATTATCCAATAGTTCAGAAGAGGTAGGCCCAGTGCAGGCAACTGTAGCTGCTGACTTCCTGATTACGATGGCCATGCCACAGCCAGAAGATAGCATTTTGAAGCCCTTCTCTCTGTCTTTTGGTTCTTGCATTCTTTCTAAGTATTTTAGTAATAATGGCTATCAAGACTCAGTCTGAAGGATAAAGGAGGTTTGTTTACCTCTCTTGAGTGGTGGTTTAAAACTAATGAAAGTCAGTCCTGGTTTTTAAGTGCGTGAAATCTTCCAGTGCCCTGAGAGCTGCTCAGGCTGCAGGTAGCAATGTACTACTAGGGAGATGGTTAGAGCTCTTGAGGGCATTAAGTCAGCAGTGGGCTAGAAAGTCTTGACAGAACTTTGGGATCACTCAGTTGTATAAAAGTTGCAACCTTTGAAAGGCCTAAAAACAGTGGGCATAAAGGCTAGTTTTTAATATTCCCCAGGTTATTTGGGTTTTGGGAAGAACATAGCTGGCTCAAATCTCAGGGGAGCACAGTGCTCTATGACAATGTGTTTGCTGCACTGACAGCATAAAGATAAGAAGTTTTGGGCTAGTGAGATAACTCAGCATGTAAAGGCCTCTGCTACTAAGCTTGATGGCCAGAGTTCTATCCCTAGATCTACGAGGTAGAAGGAGACAACAGAATCCTGCAAGGTGTCCTCTGACCTCACATGTATGTTGTGCTTTGTGAACAACCCATGCTAGTATGTTTAAACATACACATACACACACACACACACACACACACACACACACACACACACTCACACAAACACACCTTTAAAAATGTGAAAAAGGTATTATTGTCTTTAGATTTTTTTAAAAAAACCATTTATTGATAGGACAAGTCTTTAGCTAAATTTAGCAGCCATTTTTAAAAAATATTTATTTAGTATCTTCTCTAAGAATAGTTTTGAGAGCAGTGCCCTTAGGGCTATATTAATCTGTATGTTTGATAAGTAGGCGCTGGAGGTGGTATAGTCCTGGCAGGGTGTCTGCAGGAGCCTAGCTGGCTTGCTGTGTGACCTCCTCAGAAGTGCCCTTTCTGAAGAATGCCTTTCAGGAAAAGCTAGAAGGATGTGGAGCTGAGAGATGTCACACCACTGGCACAGCAGCCAGCATCTGTGCTTCAGTGTTACCTGGCTGCATGTGTCTCATGTGAGGGACTGTGGAGCCCATGTCTGTGTTCTTGTGTGTGGTCAAATGTCCCTGAAGTTGGGCACTAGGAGGAGGAGTAGCCAGCTATTCATCAAGAAAATGGTTTAGTTCAAGGGTGGGCTGGGGACCCAGAAGCTCTGAAAATGACTTCTGTCAGCAGGGGCTGGGTATGTGCAAGCTGGGTATGTGAAGGATTCTTCTAAGTGGTAGCCTCTGAGAAGGTGAGCAGCTCTGACTCTTCCTCTCCAACATCCAGGCCATCATCTTTATGGATGCTCACAGTGGGTTGCTGGCCCGGGGGGTATTTTTCTTGAGAATTCTCCATGCCCATGTTTGCCAAGATACAATTCAGGAAATCAAGTGAAAATTGAATTTCAGATAAACAATGAATATCCCTTTTTTTTTTTTTTAAAAAAATGTATAGTGTTGTCTCAAATATGGGATGATTCAGACAGAGTAAAACCTTAGCTACCACTCATTTGAGTTAACCATTGACTGCTCTTTTGCATTTTGATTTGTTACTCCCCCTCTCTTTTTCTTTCTCTCCCCCCCCCAAGATGGAGCCCAGAGCCATCATGTATGCTAGACAAGCAGCCAACCACCGAGTCCCACTGGTGAACTCTTTAGTGAAGCAGTGTTCTTTTACTGCACATCTAGTTATTGAAAGACAAGCTGGGGGTTGGGATACATCAAGATCAATGAAAAGATGAATGTTGTCATTAGTTTGTGGAGCTTGTGTGTGTGTGTGTGTGTGTGTGTACACATGCATGTGTGTTAAGATGGAAAAAAGAAGTAGTATTTATTTATTTTTTACAAATCTGGTGTCAAATGGAGGGAAATTTTCAACAGAGATGTAATCAAGGGTGGCAACGAGTAAGTAACTAACTGGAGTGGCCAGGGATGCTGAGCTGAGCTGAGGTCGATGAAGAACGAGGTCAGAGTTTTAGATAGCTAGAACAGTGGGGCAGATGGAAGACTCCATGAAAGGCTATTATTACAGCCGAGGCAGACAGAGAGCAAGCAACGTTCCTAAGGCTGGGGAAGAGGCAAGAGTCAGAAGTTTGCAAAGAGGAGCAGTCGGCATTCCAAAGACCTGGAGAATGGATGGTCATGAACAAAGGCAGAAGCAAAGGGGCCACTTAGGACGAACTGCAGTGGTCCCTGTAAGGGATGGCAATGTTTGCATGAGGGGGCAGCTGGGATGGGAGAAGCAGATGAACTCGTGCTCAGAGGTGCGAACATCTTACTGATGATGCAGGTGTGGGGAAAGGGGAGAAAAGGAACCTTCGCAGGTACCGGTGGGGAAGGTAGTGAGTTAGTGTTTCTGATCCCAGAGCAGCGCTTCCTAAATACAGGGTCATGGCTTACATAGAGAACCATATTGTTGGGGCGTGTGAGTGGGAGGAGATGGCTCAGGGGCTCCAGCCACCCCAGGCTCCTGAAGCTTCTAACAGTACCCTAGTAAGCTTGTGGCTCACTCATTGCAGTTTACCTGCCAGCAAGCTCTCTTTCCTAGCCTCCCTCTGTCCTTCCCTTTTCCCCGCCTCACCTTTTTTTTTTTTTTTTTTTTTTTGGTTTTTCGAGACAGGGTTTCTCTGCGTAGCCCTGGCATTCCTGGAACTCACTCGGTAGACCAGGCTGGCCTCGAACTCAGAAATTCGCCTGCCTCTACCTCCCAAGTGCTGGAATTAAAGGCGAGCGCCACCACCGCCCGGCCCGCCTCACCTTTACTTTTTAAAAAGTAATTCATTTTCATTGTCAGAAGTATCAGTTCTAGATGGTTTGAAGACCAACATTTCTGTAAACCACAGCAGATCCTTGGTAGAGGTATTTACCCCACAGTTTCAGTTAATCTAGTCACATGACAGTCATGTGAGGGGCTGCCTGCCTCACCTTCTTTCCCTTCTATCTCCTTCCTATTCAAAGCCATAGGATAGTTAAAGAGAGCCCAGCAGCCCTCCTCCATGCTGTGCCCCTGCATCGACTGAAAGGATGATTCTCACTGTGACCCTTATCCTTTTGTTTGCCTGTAAGAGGCTTATTTCTCTCACTATGCACTCTGCTTCCTTCTCTCAGACCTTCTGAAGCTTGCTCTCTTTTTCTTCACACTTAGGTTTCAGTCATTCTCTACCTGTGACTTTCATTCCTACCCTCTGTTGAGTTCCTCTGAGCTCAGTGTCTGGGACGCAGACTCTACTATTGTCTCATTTCCTCTTCACAGACGAGGATGTGCTATGCATCACGTTGACCCAGAGCTCCTCTGACCAGACAGTGGCAAGTGGCAGCGAAGTAACATTGCTCTGCACTTACGATGGGAATCCTCCAAACCCAGATTTATTTTGGTATCGCAAAAGGCTGGACAATTCCTTAGAGTTCATTCTTTATAGGGATGACACTAGGTCCCATGATGCAGATTTTGTTCAAGGTCGATTTTCTGTGAAACACAACAAGGTCTACAGAACCTTCCATCTGGTGATCTCTCCAGTGAAACTTGAAGACAGTGCCACTTATTACTGTGCCTCAGGGTCCCACTGTGATGCAGGTGCCCAGGGAGCCTGTACCCAAACCCTGGAGCACAGTTTAGGAGTGCCCCCCGATTCCACACAGAAAGTCACATGCCAGGTTGTTAGGCATCTGGCCTTTAGTAGTGCTCTCAAGTGACTAGGAATAAAAGGCCTGGTCACGGCCAGGGAAGACTCTGGCTTCCAAGGAGCACAGCATCTCTCATTCCACCTTTGTCATCCGAGGCACTTGTGGTTGGCTATGGAGAACTACAGCTTGAGGAAACACTGTATCTGTGTCCTCAAGTCTGTGCTGCTCACTGTGAGGATATCAGGACGGTGCAGTGCAGCGCCAAGGACACCACCTTCGGCGCTTTGACACCAATTTCTGCTGTTGCTCAGTTGTTACTGTGTATTAGTAGGTTTTCTTGTTGAGACTCCAAGTGGATTCTTAAACCCACTCCTATCTTACTCCTTTATGTATCCTGATATGTTAAGTTAAGATCATTTTGTGGAAGAACATGCCTGGCTAATTGTCTAAGAACCAAGGACGCCATTTTCTAAGGTGCCGAGTGTGGAGCTCAATGGTGTCCTAAGAGACCATTTTCTCTGTGAGAAATTGGCCATGTGATGTCGAAACAGATGCCCCCTTCAGCCTGTGAGTCTTGGGCTCACCTTTCTCTACTTCTGTTAACATCTGCATCTTAGGTATACCATCAGAGTTATTAAATACAGACCCAGGGATGGAAGAGCCCAGATATGAGAAATAGTCTCATCATTTCATAGCTGGTGCATGGCAGCTAGGAGTGCATGCTATACTTCTAGCACTCTATTGCGGCTACATGCTAGGAGGCACGGTCAAAGTGAATTTGGGAGGGAGTTTGCATGCAAACTTCAGACAAAGTAAGCAAAAAGTAGCCTCAATGTGGAGCAACGGGGGTGAGGTGAGGGAGCCACAGGATGTGGTTCCCAGCTCCTGCCTTCTGTCTACACACACACACACACACACACACACACAGAGAGAGAGAGAGAGAGAGAGAGAGAGAGAGAGAGAGAGAGAGAGA
>JANHMN010000001.1:198046737-198106223 GCA_030674055.1 Rhabdomys pumilio | reverse complement strand
AGAGAGAGAGAGAGAGAGAGAGAGAGAGAGAGAGAGAGAGAGAGAGAGAACAATTTCAGGGATGAAGAGGACCAGTGGGAGGGAGTGGGAATGTGAGAGTAATGGAGGTGGTGATGGATCTGAACAAGATACAATAACATACCGGTAGGAAAATCTTTCCATCAAACTTGTTATTCATATACTAACTAAAATATTAATTTAACATTTTTGGAGCCTCGTTTTGGTGGGAGGAATTCATAGTCCGGTGCTATGCTAGGATTTTATTTTTCCTGGCATGTCGCGTCAGAGTCGTCTGTCTCATTTGTTGCTGACAAGAGGCTGAAGCTCTCAGTGCAGTGACATTGAGATTGACACATTGTCCTCATTTTGGTGACACAGGGAGCTCCTGGGACAGTAACTTTGGGCTGTCAGACTTGAGTCCTTGGTTCCATTTCTAGCCATATCTCTGCCTCGATGAATGACTTTTGACAAATTACAATCATTTTTTTTTTCTTTCAGGTGGAGGGGAGGGCAGGCTGGGTAAATGTTTTTGTTCTGCTTGGAAAAAAGAGAATGTGGTCTTTTCTAACAACTTCAGAATAGCATTCCGATGTCACAGCAAGGTAGCAGAAGTGAGTGCTTTGGCACTAGGCATTCTTGTGGAGTGTTGTGGTTGCTTTTCCCTGGGTAGACCTGGCTTATCTCTCTAGATTTGCCTGAACCCAGTGACTTACTTACCTTCCTTGGTTTGGAGGCTGTGGTTGATGATAGGGAATTGGCAGTGATAACTGCTTTTTCACACATCACGTCATGACACCCTCCCCTCCCCCTGCTTTAGGGCCTGGTACCCTTAGTGGGTGTGATAGAGCTGTGGCCCTGCTGCGCTGGGATTAACAGAGCTGAACATCACACTGAAGGCCTTGCTGTTGTAATAGCAGCAGGAAACCAGGGCCCAGTTTCCTAAACAGGATGGAAGGCCCAAAGCACAGGAAGCTGTGGTGTGACTGACATGCTCAGCCTGGCTTCCAGGAGACTAATAGCTCTGAGCACCCCCAACCCAGTCACTTCACAATGAGTGAAGCCAGAGGTGAGAAGCTTAATAAATGCAAGAGAGGCGGGCCTGAGAAGAACGGCAGAAGGGCATGGGCATTAAAGACTGAGGGGAGAGGATCTGTGCCCAGTGATTTCAAAAGCCTGGGCACAGCCTGGCAGGCAAACACAATGAAAGTACTGTTTTCACAGGAAGAGAGGGAGGTGGCATCTCTATTCCTGTTTCCAAAACGCTTGCACAGTGAGTCGTTTGCAGGCCGGGCACAGGTATTAATTCTGTACTCTGTATTGTGCCTGGGACTCGGTCTGTTTGTACACTCAAAGTCAGTTCACAGAAGAGTGCCCTTCCTTTCTGTATTTCACTTTCATCTTTGGCAATAGAGTGGAGAATAACTAGATGTGATTTTAGAAGCTTTATTGTCTGCTTGGAGAGCATTAAGGAAGCCAAATGTGATCTTGTTTGTAAAGTATTAGGAGAAACAGAAAGTGCTACAATTGTTCACACCCTGGTGCTGCTAGGAAAACTCTCCTGCATCGCTGTTGGAGTAAATCCGGAGGTTGGGCCAAACATGCCTGGGGATGGGGGTGTCTGGCCAGGGATGAGCTGAGTGCCACTTTCCATGTTTGGCTAAAAAGATATGGGTTCTCTCTCCCAAGACCATTTTCCTCCTGGAGAATGACCCTGGTGATTTACTGGTCATCCCCACTTTCTAGTTCTGGGTAAATAAATAAGGATGAAACACCATTTTCAAAGTATACCAGTTATAGGGGCAAAATAAAATGGATCTGTTTTCGTAGCTTTCCATGCCTTCATAAAGCAGTGTGTAAACCAGGGCACACTCCACTCCCTAGGGCGTTTGCTTTTCTTCTAGACTAGAGGATTAGCTAGGCTTGTTGCTGTCACAGTAAAGCTGGTTTTGTTAGCAGCTGTTTAAATGTGGTGGTGAAGGGTCAGTTTGAAGCACTGAGAAGTTAGAAGCCTTGGATATAGCCTCTTTCTAAGCTTTTGATTTCTTTCAGGTATTGTAGTCTCCTCATGCCAGCCCACCTGTAAGCAAAGGAAAGTTGTTATAGAATCACAGACCCTGAGACTGGAAAAAGCTGTAGTGGTGATATCATTTTGGGAAGGCTGGTGACCACTCTTCAGTACCATTACAGACATCATTAATCAATTGCAGAACATGCCACTGCTAACATGGCAGGGGTTCTGCTGGTCGGTATAGTAATCAAACCTGTTTGCTTTCTTGTAGGTATTCTTAAACCCAAGCCCAGAGAGGGTAAGCAAACTGACTGAGGTATCCAGGAGTTAGTCACAAGGTCAGGAGTAAAACATGGTCTTCTAATGTCTAGGGTAACACTCTTTGTACTGCTGTGCTGTGTGTAACCTCTGAACTGCTAGTAAAGTTAACAGGCGGGGCTAGCTAGATACCCATTTAGGAATGAGTGGTTATACTTATAGATCAATCCAACCCTTAAATGTAGGGTCATCTCTTGAACACGAATTGATGAACATTTGGCTGCACTGGGGAAAATGAGGGAGAAGAGTATTTTATTTATGTTTATGGGTATTTAGTCTGCATGTATATCTGTGAACCAAGTGTGTATAGTGGTTTTGGAGGCCAGAAGAGGATGTTAGATTCCTGGAACTTGAGTTACAGATAGTTGTGAGTTGCAAATTGAACTCTGGTTCTCTGGAAAAGTAGCCAGTGCTCTTAACCAATGAGCCATCTCTCCAGTCCCCTGGAAAGTGGAGCTTTATAGGCAAGGCTAGGTCTCTCTCTCTCTCTCTCTCTCTCTCTCTCTCTCTCTGTCTCTCTCTCTCTCCCCCTCTCCCTCTTTATATCCTCCCCCTCTCCTTCCCTCTCTTCTTTTCTCCTTTCCTCCCTCCCCCTCTCTCTTTCTTTGTCTCTCTCTCTCCTTCCTACCTCCCTTTCATTTCTTTCTTTTTGTGAAATAATCTCCTTTATGTAGTCCTGGCTGGCTTGGTATTATATAGCCCAGGCTGATTTCGAACTCACATTACTCCTCTTGTTTCAGCTTCCCAAATGCTAGAATTATAGGAGTGTTCCACCATATTTGCCTTATTTATTACCATTTTTAACCTCCTTTACAATTTATAGCATAATTAGAGTGGAGCTGGGAAAATGAAGTGACTAATTCTTACCGTAAAAGAATAATGAGGCAGTAAAGAGAAAATTGATGGCAACAGTCTTGACAAACAGCAGTCGGAGCCCCAGCACTGTGAGGGACATCATGTTTACCTTCTTGGTGACTGAACAAAAGGAAGGACAGTGGAGTCAAGGGAGACCAAGTTTCTTTGTACAGTGTCAACAGCTCTCACTAGTCTGCTCCAAATCACCATGGTTCTTCCTGGTCTGCACTCCCAGTGTGGTCCCAAACAGCACTTGGAGACCTCAGGCTCCTGTACTCACCCAGACAGGCCAGTCTGGGAAACACTGGCTCATAGCCTTGTAAGCTATGCTGGGGTGGAGGCCAAGGGAACAAGCTGGGCTCAGTGTGTGTGTGTGTGTGTGTGTGTGTGTGTGTGTGTTTGTGTATTTTTCTTTTTTGTCTTTTGAATTTGATGCTTCCAGGTACCAGGTGACAACAACAGAATTTGTTTTAACCACTTGATTTGAACTAACCTCTTGGGCCATGGCAAGGCTCTGAAATTTGTGTGTCATTTTCAGGTTCTGGTGGTTTTATGTTATCTGGAAGAAACAACAGTGGTCAAGATGATGATGACAACCAGGAAGCCAAAAGAGGAGACTCTAGGTCGGTAAACTGAGGGAAAAAGGTTCACACAGTTGTTTGTTCAAATAGGATTCCTTTGGTTTGGAACTTTTTCGGCATCCTTGGTACAGCATCAAGATGCTCTCTAATTTGTAGGCAGGACAAGGATTTTTAATCCCACCATGAGACAGCCACCCTTGTGGAATTTTGGGCTTTGTGTTGGATTAAACGATACCCTTGGTATCAGACATTTTGATTGGTGAAGATGAGGGGTGGTGATTAAACAAGAGGAGAGATGCAAAGCATTTCCTTCTTAACCAGAGATGAGCACCTTCTTACTTTTACCAGCATGATGCTAAATCAAAAGAAATCCACCCAAGTTCATATCGCTCGCCTACCCCGAGCTCACATTGCTCGCTTCTCTTTCCTCTAGCTTTCCCATCTTACCTTTAGTTCTTTAAGCTAGATACTTACCGAAAGAATTTGCATATGGTTCAAAGTCAGTTGAGTGCACAGTTTCACTGTTGTGCTGAACTGAACATGTCACTGAATTTGAATCTCCATACTGACCAAGCTTGACAGCACTGTACTTCCCACTGGGGGAGATGACTATAGCAGGGTCGAATTCTGCTATTTTCTTGGATGATCTGAGACTTATATTCACGTCTTTGGGGTAGAAATCCTTCACCAGACAAGCAACATTTGTTCCATTTTTCATGATGAAAACAGACGGTTTGGCAGGAGGCTGGCTTTCTGAAAATATAAGTCAACTGAGATGATAGTTTGCAGCTCAATGAGAATTAAACAGGCTTTGGCTAGAATCTCGAACATTCTATATCTTGTTAGTAGTATTGTATCCCGGATAGCATTTCATGGAAGTGTGGACAAAGTGGGAAGAAAGAGGGGCAGTTAGCTTAACTTCTAATTAGGACCTGAAATGAGTTAGGGTTGAAGGAGGGATGGGGTAGGACAACTGTAGAGAAGTTTCTAGAATTGAGAATCTAGTATGGGCCGTGGGTGTGATCTCTTACACCACATAAACCCATCACAGTGCTATATACCACACTTTCCAGTAGGGAGGTAAAGGCAGGATGAGGAGTTCTAGGTGATCCTTGAGTACCAGTCCAGCCTTGGCTGCATGATAACCCTGTCTCAAATCAAACCAAACCAAACCAAACTAAACTAAATCAAAATCAAAAGCAACAACCTCAAAAGGCTAAGGGGATAGCTCAGCTGGTAAAATGCTTGCCCTGTAGGCATGAGGACCTGAGTTTGATTTCCAAAACCCAGATAAAAATACTGTACATGGTGGCCTGTGCTTGTAATCTCAGCATTGGGAAGGAATTCACTGAGACATGAGATCCTCAGGGCCTGCTAGCCAGCCCGTCTAGCCTCACTGGTGAACGTGAATGTCAAGTCAAGAAGAGACACTGTGTCTCCTATGAGGTAGATAGCATTTGTGAGGATAATACTCAATCTTGTCCTTTGGCTTCAATGTGCTCCTATTTGCATTATGTCAATTAAGAGCACAGACATCTAAAAAGGTCTGCATAGTCAATTCAAACTGGAGGATAGTGATGTTGAAGCCATTATAGGGTGTTTTCCCTGTTTTGTAGACTGGATAAGATCCCACTGAAAGGAAATGGTAGATTTATCTCTATTTGGGTGGACCTGATTCTTTTTTAAGGGCTGGACTATAATTTGAATTGAGTAATTTTTGTTTATGTTTGTTTGAGATAACTTTTTATGTATCCCAGGTTGTATGTATCTCTTTTTTTAAAAGAGATTTATTTATTTATTTATTTATTTATTTATTTATTTATTTATTTAATGTATATAATAAGTACACTATAGCTGTTTTCAGATGCACCAGAAGAGGGCATCAGATCCCATTACAGATGGTTGTGAGTCACCATGTAGTTGCTGGGAATTGAACTTAGGACCTCTGAAAGAGCAGTCAGTGCTCTTAACCACTGAGCCATCTCTCCAGCCTCTGTATTCAAACTCTTAATCCTTTTGTCTCAGTCTCCTAAGTGCTGAGCTTATAGATATTTGCTATTTTCTTTGAGTCATTTCTTTTGAGACATGGTCTCATGCATCCCAGACTGGCTTTGAACTTGCTCTCTAGACAAGGATGACCTTGAACAAGTGATTCCTCTGTTTTCATGACCTGAGTGCTAGGATTGTAGGCACAAACCATCAGAGGATAACAACTACCATTTTTAGAAAGTACCTGTAGATATAAAACCAGCTAAGCCCATATCTTGTTTTATTCTAAAAGGTGCTATGGAATGAATGCTGGTCCCAGAACTGAATCCTCTACCTGCCTCTTCTTCTTTTACACCTTGCTTTGAGTAGAACCTACCACTAATCCAGGTATGCACATTCTCCTCCTTTCCTTCAAACTGGAAATCTTAATGCTTTGAGAAAGACAACTGCCTGATTGAAGTTCCTGAATTGTGCTACATTTTGTGTTCTCAGAGACTTGGCTTCTGTATTATCTTTAAATAACTGCAAAGGAAGTAGCCTTGTTTTACGTACAATAAGGAATGACAACTGACCCGTGAACAGATTTCTAATCATATGTTTCATTTCTGACTTTCAACAGTAACTTTTCTTGTGAACACGGACCTTAGTATTTACTAAAAAAGAGTTGGGCTCATTGGTATCAAATGAAAACTATGCTGAATTACAATGTATTTCTATCTCTTATAGGTTATGGCCAAGGCAGCAGGTCTTCCTCAATAGAAAAGCTTGGTAACACATGTGCAAGTAGAAACAGATTGACTTTTTAAATGTTCTATCCAGCATCTGGGTTTGAGTTTTAGCAATGAGGTCCATGGTAGTGAAACTATAACCAAGTCAATTGGCCAGATTGGTGGAGAGGAGCGACTGTTGATGAGAAGGTGCCTGTTGCTCTCCACAGTAGAATTGGATCAGGACAGATCAGGGATACCCTAAGAGAACAAGCTGTTCAGAGAAGGCTTCCTCATGAGCACATTATAGTTCTCCAGGTTTTTCTCTACCAAGAAGTTCAAATGAAAGATTGGGATCTGTTCTGCACTCAGGGCAGAAGGCTAACTCCTAAGATTCTGTTTTGGCTTTAGCTCTAGACAAGATTGGCTTTCTTTCCTTTCTTTCTTTCTTTTTTCAAAGAGTTTCTTAGAATTATCTACTCTCAATCCTCCTGAGAAAACCTTTGCTTTTTAGTTTTTTACACACTGAAGTTACTGACAGCAAAACTGATAACCCCAGCATTAACGGCTGGAAACCACAAGTCTTCATTACTTGCCTCTCCTTTCAGAAGCTTGGTATCTCTTGTTCATTATCCTGTTTGTGGACGGAGATGTATTGTGGTTTATTTTTCAAAAAAGTTAGGAGTTAAAAATTTGTTAGAACAAAACGAAACAAACCCACCAAGCTAACCAAAGCAAACTCAAAACCCTACCTTACCAGTTACTCAAGAGTACGATCCAATCTGAATAAGCTGGACACTGAAGGCTTGCTTTGATTTTTGTTGAGACAGGGTCTCACTAAGAAGTTAAAGCTAATTTTACACTTTCAATCCTCCTGCCTTAGCTTCCTGAGTGCCAATAGTACAGTGTATGCTTCTGTGCCCAGCTGCTTGTGTGGATTTTAAAATCTAAACTCATTACGAAGCTATTATCAATAATCATCTTGGGCTAGGGAGATCATTTCTGAATAATATGTATATTATAATATAACTGGCAAGATGGATGTTTGAAGAGGTTCATGCGTGTACATGCTGAGCCTTGAAAGTAGTAGTCAGGTTTTCAAATTGAACATAGTGCATTAATTTAATAAAACATTTTCACAGTCTCTCTCTAAGTTAAGCTCCATATGTTTAAAACAATTGGAAGAAAACTTTACTCAATCAATTAATTGGCATCTGGTTGTCATGGTAACTAAAGAAAACAGATATCTGGCTTGAGTTGGACCTTCCTTTTTAAATAAGTAGAATGTACTCCATGGAATTTAGTCTATTCTGTATTTGATTTAAGCAAATATTTGAAGATAAGATTTAAGTGAAAAATTTCAGTGTTTATCTCTTGAGAAGAGTCTCTTGTTATTTCACAAATTTAACGATATTTCAATGCTTTTCCAGGTATATTTGCTCAGACAATACCACTTGGTTTTCAGACATTCTCCTCTTATGAGCACTCACATAATGCTAACATTACCTGCTGAGAAACAACACAAAGGGAAGACAACATCCTTTCTAAATGCTCTTTATGAGTTACAAGCTTAGATATTATCCACTGTAGAACCACAGAGTATTCTACTGCTTCTCTAAGAATTGTGACATCTGTAAGAAAGGTCACTCGGGATTTCAAGGGTCTTTGCCAGTATGGAATTGCACTTAAGCCCTGAAGTTTGTTCTACCTGGCTATTCTGACTTGGCTAATCACCTGTCTCTGAAGCTTTCCGGCCTGTAGGATATTTGTACTCTGTAAGGAGGCATGCAATCTAGTTAGCTCAGCCAAAGGTATGTGCAGGAAGCAAACAATTTCCTGGGGAGTTTGAGCCCAAGCACCTCCTATGACTGCCTCCTTCCCCTTAAGTGATACATTTATTAATATAATTTAAAAAAGATTTCTTTGTATTTTCTAGCTTGATCTGTAGATTTAAGAAATAAATAAGGACTAGAGTCTTAATACCTATATATTTAAAAATAAAAGTCATAACAGAAGCATGTTAGAAATTCAGCATCTTCACCGTGGCCCGCTTTCTTCTGTCCCACTCTAACGCTGAGATGTAAGTGAATCTACTAGTTATAATTTATAATATAAGATGGTTAGTAGCTCTAGTCTCAGGATTCAAATTATCCACAGAAATAGAGAAAAAAAATCAACTTACGGGGCTCCACAAAGAGCTTTATGCCAGTTCCAAAAAACATCTGTCGGGTGTCCCAGGAGCACATTATAATCTTGCTTTACAGATAACCAGTCTAGGACTAGCTCTGGGCCTGGGCTTGAACATCTGTGTCTTGCCTCTCAGTCTGCAACTCAGCCTATAGGGGCTACAGTTCAGAGAATTGCAAAGTTGTTCTTGATGAGACAGGAGGCCAAGTACACAGCAGTCCTTTTCTTTTGAAGCTGATAGCTGAATGTTTGGATAGGAAAGTGAGCACAAAGTCTCCATCTAAGGGATGAGGGGACAGGGCTGAAGTAAAGCAAGAGAGAGTGACAGACAGCTGACTTCAAGACACAAAATTTAATTCCCAATTCATTGAGAAGGCTTTCAAGAAAAACACAGTAGCTGGATACCGAGATAGAATACTAGATTTCTTACTGACTGAAAGGCAAGGCAAAGAGGCCTTAGAAACATTCTCTTCTCCTACTCCAGCTCCTTTCTCTTGAACCACAAACAGTAGATTTTGATTTGAGTCCTATTTTCCTCCATTACCCAGAGTGAGTTTCATGGTAGTTTACTTTCTAATTACCGAGCCTAGAAGAGAGCCGAGGACCTGAAGGTTGAGTAACAGATGGTTATGGTGGTCAAGACCCCATTGGTGCTATATCATGCCTGTAGGTCAGTGAGGCCAATCCTTGTGTGGTTGTCCTCAGTTAGAAATTTCAGTTTAGAAATTTATAATTTCTTCTGATCATGGAGCCAGCTACAAGTCTGAGGAAGGCATAGTAATCGTTGTGACTGTGTGGACCACATGGTATCATCACCAAACTCAAGGACTAGAGTTAGAACCATAGCAAAAGGAAATGACAGTAGTGGAGGCGCATCATTGGAAGTTGAAGCTTGCAGAACTGAAGACCTGATTTGAAAGTCTCACTTTTTGCATCTGAGCTTCACATATCAGATTAACTTCTCTCAGTGAAGGTAGAAACCAGAGAAGAAAGCACAAGATCACTGGGAAGTGTGGTCAGTGTCCCAACAGATAGTAAAGATTTATTTCTTCAATCTCCTTTCTCTCAAGACTCCCAAAGGCTCAGCCTTAAAGATTTGACTCTTAATTCAGAAGATAATTCTGAATTTCAAGTGGAAACGGTTTAAAGAGAAACTGTTATTTGCTCAGATGCAATTTGCCAAATGTCAATCAGGCTGCAATCAGCTATAACACAATTTTGCTTCCCTCTTTCTCTTTGTTGCTCTGGTGTTTGTTTCCTTAGAAATAGGAAAATTTAACAAATCCCACTGTTTCCCTGGTAGCAATAGGCAATGGAGAACCTTTGCAAGTTTTTATTATCCTCTGAGAGTCAGAGACCAAGCTGACAGTACCAGTCACTCAGGACTGTCAGGGTTTCCATTTTCATACTTTCCCCACTTCTTTATTTCCTCTAGAATGAGAAAAACTCACATGTTATATCATGTAAGATGTAATGGCTTCCCCGATGGACTTGGAATTTTGGAGCCATTAGAAAGACTGCTGGTCTCTGCTTTTGCTCCAGTGCTTCACTGCTGGTAGCCAAACCACTGAACATAGACTCTGGGTTTCAGACACTAGATCAGGTTACCAGTGAATAATGGTTTCAGGAGAATACCATCACTTCTCAATTGTTCTGGAGTCAGTGTCTGTGCTTCTCTGAGAGATGAGTCCCTGATGCCTTGTGCAGAGCCTCCAGATTCAGGGCTTACAGGAGAGGTGTTTCCCTGGGTAGCATGGGATCTTGGGGATCAGTTAGTCTGAGGCCAGTCTTGCTGGTTTAGTTCAAGTTCTCAAAGAAAAATGAAAGATAGAGACCAAGATGATAGATAGATAGATAGATAGAGTATATTTAATGCCTTCTTTCATGTCTTTTCCTTGTTTCTAACCTTCCTTCTTACACCACGATCACAATTCTGACTCTGAGAGACTCTTCTCACCTGGAGCTTCTGTGGTCCTAGTTCCTGACAAGAGGGCCAGAACCAGAAACCTAACCTGTGGCTTTTCAAGGTAGTTGTAGAAAATTTATTCTTATTAAACTCCAAGATAGAGTTTTTAATTATTCATAGAGTATTTTATTAGGAAAAACCTAATACATTTGGCCTAAATGTTATTCTAATCCATTGCAACAAATCATGAGTTTCAAATTTAGACCAATCCCCAATTTCCTGAGAAGCTTCATTTATCTCCACTGTGTTACTGACTTTCAGGCAGTGGCTCGCAACCTCCTAATGCTGTGACCCTTTCACACAGTTCCTCATTTTGTGGGACCCCCCAACCATAAAATCATTTCATTGCTATTTCATGACTGTAATTATTCTATGGTTATGAATCGTAAATATCTGGTATGCAGGATATGCACCTCCTGTAAAAGGGTCTTTCGACCCCCAAGGGGGTCACAACCCATAAGTTGAGGATCACTGCTCTAAGGTTCTGTGATGAGCGGATCCCCACTTCCATAGCTAAGCTACACTCTCATAGCACTAGCTTAGGCAACAGTTGAATTCTTTGGGTTTTATCCCTTTCAGTCTGCCTCGCCTGTTTGGATAGGGTTGGTGGATCAGCATGAGGGTGGCTGGAAGAGTAGAATCTTGTGATGGCTTCTCAGAGTTAAATGTTGTATTTTGCAGCCAGTTTAACTTCTTTTATCTTCTGAATGTTGACATTTAGGGAAACCCCTAGGCTTTTGGCTACTAGCTCTTCAATCTGCCATTTCTTATCCCTAGGTTTTGCTGGTAATTTCATTCTCCCTAAGAGAAACAAATAGTGTTGGTTTTGCTGAAGTGCTAAATGGCCGTTGTGAGCAGAAATAGTTATAGGAAGACTCAAGTAAGATAACGACCCCAGATCATGCATCATCTGGACAAGGAAGGGCAAAGTGCTCTTGGGCAAGGGCCACTAACTCAGGAGAGCTGAGTCGGTCCAAGAGTTCGTAACAAGAAAGGTGGGTCTGCCCCAGAGTTCATACTAACTATGTAAAATTACCATTCATAACAAAACCTTATACTACTTAACACTGGTTTGCATATTATTTTAGTAGACATTATAAATAACTTCAAGAACTGGTATTATTAGGTCCATTCTACAGGTGTTCTCACTGGAGGTAAAGACAGCAAACGTGGCTGGCTCTCTTTGCTAAGTCCCCCTACCCCAGTACACACACACACACACACACACACACACACACACACACACACACACATGTGCACACGTGCACACAGGCATGCATGCATGTGTAAGCAAGAGAGAGATGTTGGGTATCTTCCTCTATCATTCTCTACCTTTTTTGAGCCAGAATCTTTGATGGAACCTGGAGCTCATTGATTAGGCAAGACTGGCCAGTGAGATCCAGGGATCCTCCTGTCTCTGTCTCCTCAGTGCTAGGATTGTAGACAAGAGCCGCTATGCCAGCCTTTTTATATGGGTTCTGGAGATCTGCACTCAAGTCCTCATACTTGCATGGTAAACTCTTTGCCAACTAAACTATCTCTTCCTTCCAATATAGTCTTCCTTCCAAGTTTGTTCCCTGGCACTCTTTTTCATTCCAACATAGAGCCTCCTGACCATTCTTCACACACTCCAGAGAGTACTATGTTCCCTGTGCCTGGAAGTCCCGTTCCTCCGGGAAGCTGAAGGTTTTACTCAGCCATGTTAAATGCCACCTTTCCAATAAGACTCCTCTGAAATTACTCCCCGGTCCTTTCTGCACATGCCTTTTATCCCACTTCTTGGACCTTGGCTTGTTGCAACCTATTGTACTTTTATTTTGTGTCATTTGCCTTTACAGAGTAAGAATTTTGATCTTCTCTGTTTGTGCTGACGCCTTGTACCTAAAACAGTGCTTGGCACAGGTGACAGTACCGTGCCCCAGGCTGCACATCAGGGCTCTGCTTTGGTGCTGCAATTTGCTAGCATACTTTCATTTTGGTATACCACAACGGAGGTGTCCTCTGATGGACTGAATCATTTATGTAACAAAATACAGTCAGTGTCTTAAATGTCTTTGTGGAAAGTAAATCTTAACTTGTTTATCTCCATGGACCAAGAGAGATAGATAATAAATCCACAGACAGTTTTAGATGGACAAAAGGACTATAAATAATAGAGTGAAAGAAGGCGTTTGTAGGTGGGTTGGGAAGGCCTCACATTCTAAGCAGGGGTTGGGAGAAAGCTATACCAGTCCCTGGTGGAAAAATGGCTCTAAGTAGAGAACTGAATGCATAAAGACTCTGTTCCAGGAGATGCTTATGAGAAAGGAATGGGGGAGGGGAGCTGTTGAAGAGCCAGTGACCAGGAGGAATAAGAGAGTTAGCCAGACCTCTTGTGGGGCACGCAGATATTCCGACTAATTGTCTGGGCCTTTCTGTGTTAGGAACTCTGAGGCTCTAAAGCTCTAGCATGAGTGATGAGCCTGTCCTCCTTCATGAGAGGGATGGTGTGATATGAGGGAAGGAGCCCTTTCCTGGTGAGGGAGGTGTTGGAAATGGTGGCTGGAAAGGAAACAGCACAGAGTCCTGAAGAGGTGGCTGCTCTGAGTGGGATGAGCCCTACATGTGTGCAGATTCAGCTTGGCAGAGCAGCAGGGATCGTCAAAGCACAGAGGCTGGAACCATACAGGAGATTCAAATTAGAGTTTGGATAAGTTGTGTGATCTTGGGCAACCCCCTCCTGGATTCATTTTCCTGGTTTGCAAAAACACAAAGTGATAACTAATCTCACAAGATCATTGTGAGATTGAAGAAAAAAAAAACTGATGCAAGGTAAGCACCCCCAAAGCAATATTGTGATGTGGGCTGGTAATACACAATAATGGAGAGCACCGTGAGACATCTTACAGGCCCGTCATTTAGGATGATATTTCTGAGGACCATGACCCTTCTGTGAACTCCTGCCCTGAACACTGTCAAGCACATGCTTACATGATGGTGCCATATTGCATGGTATCCCCAGGTTACTCTCCACGGTGGGCTAGACTACCCAGTGGGATCTGCTGCTGTGTGTAGATCTGATCGGTTAGTGTGGGGCTTCCTGGGAACCTTGCAAGTAAGAGCTTGAAAGAGGCTCCTGAAGAAAGAATCAAAAGAAAGTTGGCTTCAGATAAGACAAAGGCCCTGTTTGCAGCTGTAGCTCATTAGTTCAGCACTGGTTGGTTAAAAAGGAAGGTGCTATTTAAAACTATTCTGGGTCCTACCCCCTACAAGCTCCTTAGCTTTTCTAGCTCAAAGAATAATGTAATGCCCCGGCTGGGCGGCTAGAAAACTTCAATTAATCGCATCTCTTTCTTTGGAGGGGGAAGAGGGTCATATCTACCTGCCGCAGTCTGCCAAATCATTTTCCTTAAGTTCACTCACTTTTGAAGTTAAAATATAATTAAAAGGAAACTTTAAGTTGTATGGATTTGAGAAGTGATTTCTGCTATTCTACACTTTGGGGGACATGGGCCCAGTAGATCAGAGCGAGTTAACTCATTAGGAAGGGCTTCATGAACAAAGGGAGATTAGGGAAATTGGTCACTACCTCATGGGGAGTGGGGACATGCTGTTATTTTAGTGAGATGTTTTAAAGTCAAAGAAATTTAAAGGCAAAAGTCGAGTTGCTTGACTTTACAAACTCTTCCAAAAAATGGCAAACTTGAGTTTCTCCCCTTCACTGTTAACGAGCTTTAGGTCTGTCTCTGTCTCGCGCTTGCTCTGTGTCTCTACAGTAGGTGCTCGCAGGGCGTCTGAAGACCTACGTCCCCAGACTTGGATTTCCCTTCCTGGCTCCAGATCCTTTGCTTTCTTCACTTTCCACAGTCAGGACCCTTCTGACCTCTTAACTTAAGGCTACAAGGTAACAAGGTTCAGAGCCTTCTCTTAAGCCCGGAAAAGAAGCAGAAAGTCAGAGCGGCAGGGCAGAGATCCTTGTTGCTCTCCTAGAAGCCGGTCTGGTGATTTGTGAGCACTGGAGCTTATCACTAAATGTTTTTAGGACCTTTGCACTGGAGTTTACCTTGCTGGTTTAGTAGACCCCTGGCTTAGGGTCTGTATCCACTGCCTGACTACAATAATTGGCAGAAACTGTTGAATTTAGATGACAACTTAAATGATGTTAGAAGACACAGTTTGTGTAGAGTGCACTCAACACCTTCAGTGTGACTGACACATTTTATATAGAATACACTCGTCAACACTGTTAGTGTGACTGCCTTAGAGTAGCTAGGAACATGGATTCACAAAGTCCATAGAGAGCTCACGCAGACTTTTAAGTGTCCCTTGGTTAGAAGTCCCACATTCTCACTAATTCTTATTCTTGGATCTGGTCTCACTGGGAACCATACTGCTCCATCCTTGTTTCTCTCTAGTAACAGTTTCTATCTGCAATTTGGCCAAATAGACACGAGTGTCTGGTGTCTGGACACCTTCCTTCCACAGAGGACTGTGGTGACGGACACACTTGTAGTGAATATCTACTTATTGTGGCTTCATGTTCCATGTCCAGGACACTGATTCCTTCTGTGCTGTCCCAGGAACAGAGGTCTGGCCTATGGAAGGTTAGCATTACATTAAATATGGAGCCACTGCTAAAGGATTGATCACCTAGGCACACATTCATCCTGACTCTGCTGAGCTGTCCCTCTCTGTCATTTCTACAGTTTGACTTGATTGGAGCAGGCACAATTCTCCCAGGTTCTTCTGAGATACATTTTTTTTCAAATCTCCCAAACCCTACTTTTTAAATAGACAACCCCTACTCCTATGGAGAAGCTAATCAGAGTTCACCTCTTCCCAGGCATCTTCCTCAATATGACTGGATCACCAGTAATAATATGTGGATATTATTACTTTCACGTCTCCTCATACTTCCAACCTCTTTAGGTGGAAGATCCCTTAGCCCCCAACTCAGAAAAATAAATGACTTACTTGGTTCCACAGTCACTTGGGTTCCTTGTCCAAAGATGAGTTTGTCAGTAGCACAGCTACTGAGGCCATTCCAAAAACCTCGATAGCTGTTTCCCATCTTCTTCTTGCTTTGATGTCATGGCTGGAAGGTTTTCATGCTTCTATACTTTAAAGATGACATGAGTTACTCATCCAGTTGGTTCACCATGACTTAACAACATGCACAAGGATGGGTTAGCTTACAGGAGATTGATGTTTGAGCAGCATGTGGGAGCAACATATTCCACAGTAAACCTTTCCTGCAGAGTACACATATGAAATTCTCTTAGCAGAGCTTTCTGTTGTTTTAAACGTGGACCCACACATAGCTCTTTGTCTCGGAAAGCTGCACTATCAGGTCTTGGATTCATGACTATTCCAGTTAAAGCTTTTACACGTGTCATGTGGCCTTAAGGTCAGAGAATATACAGGACAACAGGGAGAAGGTGCTGGGAAATGCTGATTAGTTTCAGATAGAAAACTTCAAAATTCCTAAGTGTGGCTAGTGAATTGGCCATGAACAAATCAACTTTCTGTCAAGTCCACCTTCCAAGCTGCAAAAGGAAAGAACTCAGGCAAATTTCTCTAGGGACATGATTTCACAAATTCCACATGGGATGTCTCATTTAGCTCTGTAAGTGTTATAGAACCGACATGAGAGCATGGCAAAGATACCCTTTTAGCAAATGCCTTTTGTATTCCTCGTATGCCATGGAAGTAAATGACAAAGTAACAGTTTTACCCAGAAAACGGATGTGAGACAGAGGCCAGCAGGTCGGGTCAGCTCTTGTCCAGTCAACTTCTTGACATTTTCCAGGCTGCCCCACTGTGTTCATCCTCCGTGGTGCCTGGCTCAGGCAGGACACTTCCTGGGAGATGGTTCTTCACTCTGCAGTTTTTGCACGGGTCCCTATGGGGTTTGAATCACCGTGCTCGTATCCCCCCAATCACGGTGCTACAGAGCTTTACAAAAACCTTCCCTGGGCTTTGTATCACATGTCTCTGAGAACCTCCAGTCAGGTGTTTTCTGTGTGTCAAGCCACAGAAAATCAAAGGGTTTGGCAGTTAGTTCAGGCCAGACTTGCCTGGGAACTACTGCTTAACGCTTGCTGCCCTGCTGGCTGGCTCTGCTCTGGGGTCAGAGTGGACTTTTAGAAGTTATAATGTCCACCTCTATCAATCCATACTTTTTGGCCAGTCTTCTCTCAGATGGTTTCCCACTGGGGACTGTGTTAGATAGCTGAAAGTCTCCTGTGCATGCTACATGCTGTGGGTTAGACAGAAAATGTTTGTGGTTAATGTAGCTTTTCCTCTTTCCCACCAAGCCTCAGAACCTCCTCTGCCTGCCATGCTTTCCCCTTGGATAGAGTTATAACATCTGTAGAAGGCTTTCAGGTAAATTTAAAATTTTATCCTCTCCATTGACCTCTCAGTTGCTTAATTTGGAGCTGGTAGCCCATATGGTGTTTTGTGAGAGAAATGACGACCTGCTGGGCTTGCAGAGGCTGCAGCATAAGCTCCAGCTTGGTAAACAGACTCTCTTTTGTAGGCTTTATAAAAGGTATCCATATCTCCAGCTGATGGCCTTGTACTAGGGTCTCACACACTCCAGCTACTTCTTTTGGCCCAATGACCTTGGTCAAGGCATGACCAGACCAAGCAGAGACATTAACTCTGCCTAAATGCAATAGATACATCTTAGTTATATAAATATTTGACTTCTGCTTTTGGGCTGAGTCATGCCCTTGAATCATGCTCTCAAATACTAATCTTGTTTGCTCTTGATCATTGTGAACATCACTATGAAAACACGGCAGCACAATAGGTTCGTCTAAAGTGACCCTGTTAAATGTTGAATATTAACGAGAGTGTATGAGTTTGATGCTTCTTGTTTATCAGGAGGGAGCAGGACTGAAGGAATTCACTCTTGGAGATCTCAAGAGATGCCCATGGCTTAACACAGATGCTATTATTTCACTTGTGGTCTTTCTGCTGACTTCTTCCCATCTAGATGTAATGACCACATGCAGAAGTCATGGAGAATAAAGAATTGTAACTCCGACCCTTGACTATGCTCCTATTGGGCTTTAGTCTTTGAGATGTCCAGAGGTGGATGGCTAGTCACTGTGCTGAAGGAAAAGTCAAACTCCTGGTTAACTCATATGTCATGCGCAGACTTTACCCCTAGTACTGGTGTGCAAGATTTCCCAAGAAGTGGTCAGGAGAAACTGCTCTGAGGGAGACTATTGCAGGAAGGGAAAGCTGGGTTTCCTAATGAGGATGTGGCTACTGTAGCTCTCAGCCCTCCGTTTCCCCATTCCCAACAGTGTAGACACAGATTTGCTACCACATGATGTACAGTAGGCAATGGTGACCCCTACTCATTTTTGATGCAAATGACAGTGTTTCAGTTCTAAGTAGGGGCTCCTCGTCATGAATTCCTACCAGCGTTCTCAAGCCTTCTGTGATACAAAGACCGTGCCCTAGGAACTCACTGCTGCTTCTGCCTGGGGCCTCTCTATCATGCGGAATAGTCTTGAACATAACCCACATCTCGAAACCAAATCCAGCTGGCCTGCTGCAAAAATAAGACATTAGTCTAAAAGTTTCGTGCTATTTGTTACAGAATATAGTAACAACAGAAACAGCTGACTTCTACCCACAAGCCAAGACTCTACACTGGGCTCAAAGTCCCAAGAAGCCAGCCATCTGGATACTTCAGAAGAAAAGCAGCTGACCCTGACCTCAAACACTAGCTTTGCAAAAAGAGAAAACAGACTGCCATTTCAAACAGTTTATCCAGAAATTAGCCAACTTCCCCACTCTGCCCCTAAGGAAACCCTTCTTCTCTTTCCCTACCTCACCCTAGTTTCAGGCACAGAATCTGAATTCTTTAGAATTCTGGTCATTGTGTTTGGGTCTTGTGTCCTAATTATCATGGCCTCTCTCCATTAACTAAAGCTGCTCTAGCTGTTTGGGTTCATCTAAATTCATTATTTCTTCCTATAAACTTAATTCTTACATATAAACTCCTACACACTGACATCAAAACTCAAGAAGGGCTTCCCTGATGGTAACAGCCTTGCCAGGCCCCCTTTCCACAGGGCTTTAATCTTATACCCCAGCTCCCGTTTCTCATCTTTCCTTCAGAGAGTCACTCCACTCTCAAAGGTAAGGCTGAATGGCTGCCAGCCAGTACGCTACCCCAGGACTCCATCGTATCTGGGCCCATGGTTTCTGGCTCCCTCACTGCCTTGCAAGTGTAGTACGAGATTTGTCTTAATTCTTATTGGCAATAGTGGTAAGTTCACTGTCTTATCTAACTGAATCTCCAGTACCTTAACCACTTTCAGAACTATCTGCAACACAGGCCATTCCCCTGCTCAGCACACAAATGGGTAAGGGCTCAGTCAGTTCTGTCTCAGGACCCTGGAGTCTGTTCTCTGTGATTCTCTGGAAACTCCCTTCTAGTGAAATGTCCATCTCCAGGGATCGGGTGGGGTACCAGCTAGCTCTGACCCATTTTACATCTATAAACACTGGCAGTAGTCCTTCTATTCTCAGATAGTTCTTTGGCTTGTCCTCTAAAAGTTCCTAATAGCCTTCAAGTCAGAGTTTGAGCTGGCCCCAGTAATTCCCTTGACAACCTGAACCTCCGGTTTAAATTTGGCATATTTGAACCCTTCATCTGTAGGACCTCAGCAAAACTCCTCCAGTGAATCAGGAGTCAGAGGTTCCCTGTCCTCAAGCCTCCTATAATCTCCACTCCCGTCCTACCCCCGTTTCTCTAATCTGCATGTCATGTTTTACTAGCTTCAGCTTCCAAATCCAGTTCTCCCGAATCCTGATTCAGCAGATGAGTCTCCTCCTGATCAAACATCATCAGGGCTTCCTCCTGCTCTGCCTCTCCACACTCTTCCCTTCTCTCATTATTCCATCCCTACAACCTACCCACCACTGCCTTTTATGTTTCCCAGAATGCCTCCCTTATACTTGCCCTTTCTGTACCTCAGAGACAGCTGGCTGGCACCTAGGCTTCTTTCTTTGACACAAATGGCCACATTAGGGTCTGGGGTTTCTTCCTTCCTGAAGGACTTTGACACTATGGGTTTAAGGATAAGTATTTAAAAGGAGCCAGACACTATCTAGTTAGCAAAATGACAGTAGGTTTTCAAGATGGCACTAAATACCCGTTAAGAAACCATGACTACAGGTTGTTTGTGTGTGTGTGTGTGTGTGTGTGTGTGTGTGTGTGTGCTGATGTTGTTTACTTACATTTTTGAGACAGGCTTTCACTGTGTAGCCCAAACTGGAACTCACTTTGGTGATCCTGTTGCCTTAACCTTCATAGCATCAGAACTACAAGTATGAGCCACCATGCCTGGCCTGTGACAATAGCACTATACAACCAAATAGTAATACAACCGAAATGTGGCAGGAGATAGTTTCTTGAATGTTGGAATCTGGAGTCTGAAGCCATTTTGGTGAACTTATTATGTTACATTTAAATAATGAACCATGAACCTTCTGCAGTTTGAATGAAACTTCTATCCAGGGATGGCTTTGTAACATCACCCACCATTCAACAGAGAAGTAACTGATTCAGTGAGTAAAGCACTGCTGGAAGTTTATTATAGTGTGTTATATAATATGAAAATATCAGAGTAGTTAAGTTAGCCACCACCAGCATACTTTTTATTTTCATGTGTATGTGGTATCTATGTGTGTACGCATGGTTTGCATGTGTGTGGGTACATTGGTGTGCATTCATGACCATGCAAGTGGAGGCATGAGGTTATGGTCCAGAGCTACCCTTAATTTCTCTTCAGTCTCTGGTTAAAGCAGGGTTTCTCGGAGCTCACAGACATGGCTAGTCTTGCCAGCCAGCCTTTTCAGAGGATCCTGGCTCTTTCAAAGTTGCAATCACAGGCGGCTGGCATGGCCATCCAGTGTTTACATGGGTTCTGTGGATCCAAGCTCTTGTCCTCATATGTGTACAATAGCCATACGAACTACTGGGCCAGCCAAGCCTTCAGTTATTAGTTTTCCATAACTGATGATATGTTGTTATTTTTACTGAAATGAAACATTCTCTCATGGATTCTGGAAGCCAACTAACTAAACTTAGAAGGCACAGGAAGCTCATAGTTTACAAAGCTCTTCCATGAGATTTCATAAACAGCAAACATTTGCTGCTCTAGGGGTGCCCACTCTGTCAATGGGGTGCTCACACTGTCAATGGGGTGCTCACTCTTTCAATGGGGTGCCTACTCTGTCAATGGGTCTCCTGCAGAAGTTCATATATATTCTGACTTCAAGATAGAATTGTTCATGTGATGCCCCAAAGACAGAGTTCCACAACACACTCTAACTTCAGAACATGCCTGTTCTCGGAAATGAAGCTCTCATTTCTAGTTCAACATAATTATTAGCTTTGGAAGTTTGTTTGCAGGTTCTAGCTTGGGAGCATAGAAGCTGCTCATATACCCTTAATACCGTAGTATGGTCTTCTTTTATTGGGAAAGGTTGTCTTTTTTTCTATGAAGAGCACTGTTTTGAGCGGGATACACAAGGAATTACCAGAATGAAGGAAACAGATTATAAAGTACCCAACTGGATTAGCCAAATGATAGATATTATAGCTAAATTGTCTACACACCCAACTGATGTCCTTATGAGAGAGGAATCGGGGAGGTGTGTGTACAGAAGAAAGAGCATGTGAAAATATGGCAAGAAGCTGTCGACCTTGCATGAGGCTTAAGAATAAACCAACCTTGCCAGTCCTTGGTCTTGGACTTCTATCTAGCCTCAAGAACTGTGAGAAAATTGCTTTCTGTTGTTTAAGTCCATAGTGTTCACTAATGGCAACCTGAGCAGAGTTTTGTAATTACACAGTACATTAATACATGCACACATTCATGCAAACAGGCACACAGAGCCCAAAAGCTGGTAGAGTAATAAAATGTTTGTCTGAAGTTACTTTTTTCCTTGTAAATATGTGGCAGTGAAGAACACGGGGAATGTTATTAGAACATGGTTGTAACTCCCTTGCCTCATGTTAATGCATTTGATGTTTGACCCAACATTGCTTTTGCTCCATCTGTGCAAATGTCAACATGGTGAAAGAAGAAACACTGTTTTGCCATTATGAAAATAGGCCTGACTCTCATGGGTTCTCTGATCAGATCTTGGGAACCTGAGGCCTCCATAGAGCCATATTTTCAGAAGCTTGCTCTAATTCTTTGTTGTTTGTGCTGTCAAAGCTGCAACAGAAGCAGGAGACACCAGCTTTCCTCTCCTCTTTCACCACACTGCCTGCTCTCTAGTGGTTGTGGATCACTCAGCATGTGTTTTGACAAATCAATGAACAATGGTCAGAAAGCATTTTGAGTGACAGCTTTCTAGGTTTGTAGATAGGATAGATTTGACCTGAACATGTTGGCTGGGATCTTCAGAGTGAAGGATCATGAATCTCTATGTTGCTTATTATTAATTTCTTCTTTCTGGTGGTACTCTGGAGGTCAGATGCTGGACCCATGGTGAGTGTTTGGTGACATAGGAGGACTCAGTGATAACCTGAGAGTCTGACTGTATATTCAATATACATAGTATGTTCCTTACATGCAAGTATCTACTTACTTAAGTTACTCCTTTGTTGACATAGGAAGGTTTAACAACTATCTAAGAAGTTGACTGCATATCATTGATACATGTACTGCATTTTTGGGCAATAATTCAGTATTTTCATTAAAATAAACGCTCATTTATTTACATAGCTGATACTTAAAACTGATAATGCATATTTACAAAACCATGAAGGGGAAGAATGGACTGCCACGGCTTGTAGGGTCAATTGGTCAATTTAGCAAACAGACAGGAAAAAAAAACCAAACCGGGTCTTTGGACTGAGACACATCTGTGGCCTTAAAATTCTTAAATTTTGTTGTGTTAGTTACTCATATTGTTGCTATAACAAAATAGCTGGCTGCAGTGAGTTGAGAAAAGAAACAATAAGATTCCAAAATGGACACAGAATTATTAATTGATTTCTTAATTATTTGATATGTAGATAGCAGATATACAAATATATGGGCAGGATTAACTGTTATGTGAGAAATGTATCATGATTTTGTTTAACTGTCATCTTGGCATGGCATGGCCATTGCCATCTTGAATTGTTACCACATGGAGGAGACCTGTACATTAGTGGGACCATGGACTTGCCCTCATGTTGGGGGACATTGCTCATGTACAAGGCCATGTAGCTCTCTAAGGGTGTATAGGTAGCTAACAGTTGCTAGGAGAAGGTCTCATAAGGTTTCTACATACCTCCCCAAGGATAAGTAGCTAGTTAACAGTTGAGGAAGAGACATTTTTCTTTAGTGGTCTAGCTACCCATAACTTTCTAGTGGTCCTGTGACTATCCCTGACACTCCTGTAAGTATCACCATCCATACTCACTATTTTTACCAAGCTACATTGGCATTGAATTGGTATCTTTGGCCTTTGTTGGTACCGTATAAAGGGTGAATAGGAACGTATTCACTTTTACAGGAGAAGTGAATTCACGTACACAGCATTTGTGTGAGTGCAGAGTCGTAATTGGTTTTGACCCCTATAGATCCTAAAAGAAATATGTGAATTTTCAAAACAATATTACATTCCGTGTTTTCATTTGTTTAAATCTGCTGTGGATTTGTTGACCAATTTAAAAAAGATAACCTGTGGGAAGCGGCTCCGCTCTCGCCATTACAAGATGGCACTTGGCATAAAGCCAGTCAGTGTGACTAGGCATTGCTTGGGAGAAAAACAACTCCATACATGGTGAGCCCACACTGAGAGGTGTGGTTACCTGATCGCCTTACCTCTCATTGAGAATGGCCAATTAGTAGTGACATCGTGGCAGTTGCTGATTGGGACAAGGAACAGGCTTTAAGGGGTTGCATGGGGAGAGAGAAGGAAAAGAAGCTTGTGGTACAAGGATTGCTGAATAAACCGCATGAAGAAGAACACGGTTGCCGTTGCCTTATTTCGAGGGTCGTACGTGGGTAGGGACAATAACCTATTAAAAGTTTTTGAATATTCTGAAGGAAACTAGGAGAGTATCACAGATGTGTCTGTCACCTAACCTTAAAAAGTGTTAACATTGACTATATTTTCTACTTATTTTGTTCAAAAAATAAAAAACACATCACAAATATGACAGCTCATTACTTCATACTTCAACATACATTAACTTTCTTCATGTGGCTTTTTGAGGCAGGGTTTTATTCTGCAGCACAGACTGACCTGGAATTTACTATATAGCCCACATTGTTTTCAAAATGGCAGCAATCTGGGCAACTCGGCTTCTTCAGTTCGGGATTATGGGTAGAACCACTGTGATTGTCTCTATTATGCATTAACCAAGGATTTTTTCTACACTATCACAATCCCATTCTCATCTATCAAAGTCAATAGTAATTTCCTCAAATCATTTAATAACGTCTCTGTGGTTAGATTTGTTTAATTCCCCATTTTTTCCAGATTAAAAAAAGATGAAGATCTATTTAAAGGCACTATAGTTTATTTGGTCAAGGTTATAGTTTCTATGTCCCATCTAACCCCTTTAAGTCCTATAACAGTTCTAACCCACTGTTTCCCTTCCCTGTGTCTTTCTTCTCTCCTTTCTCATATCATCCATCATGGGAGTGAGTGGGCCTGCTATTCTACAGAACACCTCACTGTATCTGTCCATTCTCCTTTACTGCAATGAAATACTCAGGCTGAGTACTTTAAAAGGCAGGTTTATTTACTTACATCTTTGGAATCAAGAAGTTAAAATAATAGGATACTGAGTCTATGACTTCCCTATGTCACACCATAATGAACAGCGTCAGGCAGCATCAGTTACAGACCAGGCTTGAGAGACCCCAGAGGGACCTTGTTCTTTTGCAGGCTTACTTCCCTTTCAGTGTTTAATAGTGCTTGCCGCTCTTGCAGAGGACACAGGTTTGGTTCCCAACACCCATATGAAAGCCCACAACTATCCTACAAGTTCAGCTCCAGGGATTTAACATATTCTTCTGGCCTCTGTGGGCACCACCATGCATATATGTGGTGTATATTTGCAGGCAAAGCCCATTAAATAAATAGAATACAAGCAAGTCTTTTTTTAAAGCCAATAATTGACTGGGGCCTGAGAACCTCATCAATTCCTTCTTAACAGAGGTGCTTCAGCAGCTTTCTTAACTTTCTACTAGGCTCCACTTCTTAAAGGCTCTACCCTGCTTTCCAATAGTACGAACACCTGAGCCTTTAGGGGATGCACTCAGATTCAATCCAAACCGTAACACTCACTGTCTGGATTTGTTTAGTTGTTCCTTTGTGAAATTCTGTTGCTGGTTCTTCTTGCTTCCTTGTTTCTTATTAGGATGGAAGATTAGATCAGACTTTACTTTTTAATTTCCATCAAGAACACCATGAAGGTCGTGTGCACTGAGTTTGGAACCAACCGAGATGGATGTAGAGGCTTGATGGGGAGACCCCAGATAGCGCAGTAACAGGCAGATCTGCTATTCTATAAGGTTAGCCATTCCCATTACAACCAGCAAGAATCCTGAGACTGTTGAATGTCTTAAACCTTCTATCCCTGCATGCCATGTGCTTTCTGGCATGGTTTGTCTGGGTGAGACAGAAAGCTCATCATCACATTTCTCTCTGTAACTATGAATGTCTACAGTCTGCTATAAGAAAGCAATTACAAACCATTACTCTCTTCAAAAGTTAATATCTACAAGTTTGCACTTTTATCAAATAAGCAATCTATTTCTGTATGAAAAAATGATAATTTCATTAAAAGTGTTATGACTGTGAATTGCTCATATTCTCTCACAATGAGCTTCTTTGATTTTATTTTGATTGAGTTGCTGTTTCTATCACTGGAACCACGCACCCTGTTATTTTCACTAGGACAGAAAGGAGCCCTTGAAATAGTTTTCTCTTGTGCATGGAATTTGCTTTCCTAGATTGAAAAACCAGAAACCAACATGGCATTCTAATTGGAGATTGTTGTCCTGTGATGAAAAGATTCATATCTGTGCCTCTGGACCTACTCCTGCAGGATCAGGAAAAGAATGGAGAAGAGTCTAAGGCTGGAAAACTCTCACATCTATGGTCTTAACACTGGTGATTCTGAAATGAACAGAAATGTTGCTTAGTTCTCAGGAAACATCTCACCCAAACCTAAGTTCAAGTGCGTGGAGAGGAACTGAGTTTTTACTATGCAAGGAGGGAACTTCTGTTGAATTCCTGAGAGGGGGAGATTTGACTTTGAAATCTGCAGTGATGCTGGGCCATGCTGTCTGTAAGGACCAATTAAGGTTTGTCTTCAAAAGCTCCTCCAACTGTCTTGACCCAACAAAATGTCCTTTCCATCACACGTTTTCTTATTTCCCAGTGATTCAGGTTTTCCCTAGGCATGATCTACATTTTTCATCACACAGGACATTGGTTCTGTGCAACCTTCTCGCTCCATTATTTCCTCATTTGGCAGTCTTCTCATTAGAATGAGGCACATGCCCTGTTAGGATCTGGGAATTCAGTATGAGAGTTTCTCCCCAGAGATTCACATCCAGCCATGGGATTTGGAAATATACGGTTGTAAAAAGCTGTGATTTAGCAAACATGTCTTACTCCAGTATAGACATAATCCCATAACTGTTTTTCTGAACACTTGCTTTCTTATGCACAGGGTTGAGCTCTTTGGAAGAAGGACTTATGTAAATTATGTAGATTTGGATTCAGCCTTTTGGTTTCTTATATACACCATGTGACCTAGTCTACTGGTACTCAGTCACTATCAGTCCACAGGATAAATATTGGGGACTGTGGTTAGGATTTTTATCACTGAAGATTTTGGTAATATTCTTTTCTATTCTGAAATTCTTGCAGTAACAATACAGACTAAATATACAACAGCAAAAAGAGTCAATAAAGCTTACATATTTCCCCACAGTGCTCAATGGACTCTTTGCAGTATTGAGACTTATACAGGGAGTCACAGCTGAGTGTTTCTGAACGAAGGTTTAATATACTTCAACCTGCCTGATATGCCAGCACAGTGAAACACAGCAGTACAGAAATACCCTTTATTTATTCCGCTGGCATTTTGCCATCACCACCCTCTGCCATTCCTACTGGCCCAGAATCTTCCTCCAAAGCCATTGTAGTTTAGAGTCTTAAAACTCAGGTGCACAAAGCCATTACACTTGTAAGTTAAGTACTAAAAGTGTAACAATGGGGGACGGACAGTAGGAAGATGAGCAAAGTTTCTCACCTGTTATCCAATTTGGAAAAATATTGTAACCCACTAGCAATGAAAATGTAAATAATTCATTAACCAATCAGTGCTTTGGATTGATAATTAACCAATGCCTTTCCTAGAAAAGATGCTGCCTTTACATGCTAGGAAGATGTTGGTGACAACATGAACTGTTCTAATTTTTATTGGAAGGCAGTTATCTAAATTCAAAGAAGGGGCTGCTTATATTTGATTCCTTCAAAGATAACAAAACCAGTAATACAATGCGTATACTCAAGTTTTGTTCTTTCAATAGCAAAATAGAGTTGAGTATAGACATCTGAGAATGATCTCACAGTCAGTGCTTGTTCTTGGATGCTCGTGGCTGCCAGCTGACGGAGTTAGTAAAAATAGGACAGTAATGTAGTAATTATTCAGTGTTTGATACTGTTTAAGTAAGTCTTTACAAATGTTTTAATGTGGAGATCAGGAATATTTGCTTCTAAGATCAATCTAAAAACAACAATTTTAATGTTATGGGGGTAGTTATGAAAATAGGTATTGTCAATAAAACTTTCTTCAGCTAGAAAGGAACAAAATTACTCCATTTTCAGGGAAATGAATAGAACTGGAGATAAACATGCCAACCAAAGCAAACCAGTTTCAGAAAGACATATTTTGTCTCATATATGGAATTTAGATTTAGGAACAGACGATGAGGAAGAGACAGGGACATGGGTTCGTGTTCAGCATTGTACACTGCTTTTGCAGAGGACCTGAGTTCAGTTCCCAGTGCCCTTCTCACCAACTCCTCTAACCCTAGCTCAGGAACTTGATGTTCTCTTCTGGCCTCTGGGGGCACCTGCACCTACATGTTCGTACTCCTTCCCATACATAGAGTAAAAAAAAAAATGGAAGGAATAGAAGGGGACTAATTGGGACGAGAAAGGGAACAGCTAAGAACGGGGAAGGAAGGTCAGGTGAGGTGAATTTTATGGAGCACTTTAGGGAGGGAAAGAGTTCAGTCGTTGAGTTTAGCTTTCAGCAAAGGGTGAGTAATATTTCCTGTGTGGCCATTTATGGATCTCATAGACAAGGATGCATGCTGCCCTGCTGGAGGATTATAGACTATTCCCACTCTTGAAATGGAGTCTTTCCCTGGCACCTGCTTACCTTTACCTGTTGACACCAACTCTTCTCTATGCTCCTTTGTCCTTCCTTCCCTTTGGTTGGGTCAGTGTTGTCTTTTGCTCGGTGCTCAATCTGGTCTTTTCTTAGACATGGGAAGGGAAGTCTACTCTCCATTTCTTTACACAGAGACTCCAAAGACAGTGCAGTCTTCTGTCTTCCTTTTTGGGCAGTATTTCTCAATCTTTGAAAATGCTGCCACAGTTGCTCCAGTCTTTAGTTTATAAGCTCCTTTAAAATGTAATAGTTCTTTATTTCCCCACAAGTGTTAGAAAAGTTAAAACCTTTCCTTATTAAAAAATTATTTATTTTTATATATATGACGTTGTCTTCTTGTATGTATACATACCACATATGGGCAGTGCCTGCTGAGGTCAGAAGAGGGCATCAAATTATCTGCAACTGGAGTTACAGATGGTTTTAAGTTGCCATTTGGTTTCTGGGAACTGAACCCAGGTCCTTTGCAAGAGCAGCAAGTGTTCTTAACCACTGAGCCATCTTTCTACTCATGCCCAATGTTTATTTCATTTTCTTTGCTTTTATTAGTCAAGTATTAGTGTAAATCAGTTTCCAGACCCTTCTTGAAGTTGGGTTTTAATGTGAATAAATTGAAAATACACAGGGGACATGGTAGGGGGTGGGGAGAGTGCTCAGAAACAGAGACCCGATAAGAAATGGAGGAGCCACTGATGACAAGCTTTATAGCTCACAGGCACCAGCCACTGCCAGCCTCTCCTATCCACTGCTAATCCTTTAGATCATTTATACCACAATTAAGCATTTCACTCCATCCCAGCTATTCTCCTCTTCTCTCTCCCTTTCCTGCCTTCCTTGGAGGGCAGTAGCACTCTTGGAAGTCTATATGGTTTTTTTTTTTTCATAGCCCATAAGAAAATATACATTGTAATACGGACCTTGACATTTTCTGGGGAGGTCAGATTGTTGTTAACTCAAATGATAAATACCCTGAACAACAGCACTTTCTGGTAGTAATATTTTTGTTTATCCCTTTGTACTTTGTCCCTTTCCTCTTTATTGTCTTCATTTTTACTAAGTAGAAGGTGCAATGAGGACTATTTTGGGGGGCACAGGAAAGAAAGACATATTTTAAAAGACGTACTGACAGCCATGGTATAGTTTCATAAGATACCTGGAAGTCAAGGACATCCTCACAAGACCTGGCACATGCAGAAGATACTACTTTGATCACCAGAATCCTCATCTCTATTGTTTTGGATTCAGAGGGACAAAATCTTGGTGCTTGTGGCTTCGAATGTTCATTTAGTGTATGGCCACTGTATGGGATGCACAAATCAAGGGGGCAATATCAGTGACAGAAGGGCATTATGTCAGGATAGATCTGCAGATTTCCAAGCAGTTCAAGCAAAAGTATAGTGCCAGCTTTCCAGTAACTTCCTCACCTCTGTCTAAGCCTTCTTAAGTCTCTGAAATATTTCAAGCATCTTAATTCCCAACAGAATGAATTAAACATCAGGAGAAAGTCTACTAGGCTTCTCTCTCTGAGCAGGTATTAAATGATTGAAGGGACTATAATTATGAGAATTTCTGGGACGCTGATTCTCATGCCTGACTCTGTGGATGCTTCTTGGGTAGTTGGTGGTTATGGCTCACAGCTGTTGTTGATTGGCTCTATGCCAGCAGCTCTGGTTCTCTGAACAGGAAAGGAACTCAAATGTGGGGTTTTAGGGGTGTGGAGAACCACAGGATGTGAGCATCCTGGGCCTCTGGTGCCTCATAAGGAAGTTGCATCTGCTGGTTTAAGGAGCTGGAGAGAAGATCAAGTCAGCAGCCGATGTGAGCCGCTTCCCAACACTCGGTCCCATGTGTCCCAGCACATTCCACTTCTCTTGGAACACAGGCTTTTCCAGGTCCGTTAGCCAAGCTGCAGAGTCAGGTCTGACTAGTGGATTTAGGGTGATGGCATTCACAATGCTGAACAAGGAGATCCTTCTTCCAGATGAGAGGAAGACCCGATGGCTTGGGGTGTGGAAGTTGAAGACTATGGCAGAACTATCCTCAACCCTGCTGGCAAGCAATCTTGAGAGAAAGTGAGAGTAGAAAAAAAGCTTTTTTTTTTTTAATTCAAGTTTTTCTTATTATATTTTTAGTGTGCTTTGGTCTCAAAGCATTTCCTCTCTGTGTCAATCTGCACTGACAGATGAGTTGATTAGAACACAGAGGAGAGAATTTCAATTTTCATCATCATCTTGCAGAAATAATGTACAGGGACTGCAAAAAATATATCTAGCTGAAAGTATAAGGTGTTTAAAGATCTACTTTGTATAGTATTCTTGGACTCTCAATATTAGAAATAATTTTCTCTGTGTCAGATTCACTTATTTTATATTGGGTCTGCATATCAATGCAAGCTGGTGCTGACTTGTTATTCTAGGTTATTATCAACTAGACTGTTGGGGTCTAGCCTTGACACAGGATCGAAGTTCTCAACTGGAAGCAGGATATCTGGAAAAAGCATAAAAATATACACAGACTATTTTTTTGGGTACAAGCTGACAGGAAAAATTTTAAGGCTTAAAGTTTCTCTCTCTTCTATCTCACTTTCTTTTCTCTCTCTCTCTCTCTCTCTCTCTCTCTCTCTCTCTCTCTCTCTCATTCACTCGCAGCCTGAGGTTATAAACACTCTGTATTATCTTGTGCACTCTGTTTTATTCCTGTGTGTTTTTGTTTTTCTTTTTTGAACTCTCACACTCTTATACACCTCTGTGCGTTCTTTCACTCTCACACACACTCTTTACACACATCTCACACACATCTCACATGCACCGCATATACTCTCTTTTTACTCGCACACACACACTCTCTACATACACCTCACATCCTCTCTTTACTCACTCTTTGCATGTTCTTCTCATGTTCTCTCACTCACTTGCTCACTTGCTCACTTGCTCACTTGCTCACTTGCTCACTCACTCCCTCTTTACATGTTCACTACTCACTCTCTAGCCTTTCTCTTATTCCAGTCTTTTATTAATACTTTAAAAACAGATAAAAAGACATTATATAATCATTGTCAAATCAAATTAAAAAAATAACTATGTCCCACAAAAAATTAAAAATTACAATTGTTTCTCAAAGTTTCAAGCTTTCCCTATTCTTAGGCCTATAGCCAAAATAATAATTATAAACTTATCATTATTTAAACTTTAACTTTTGACTTATTATACTTTAGAGCTCAGAGCTCTGAGGTCGGCTACTTACATTTTCCTATAAAGCTCTAATGATAAATGACATACACAAAGCTGCCAGAGAATGGCAAAAAAAAAAAAAAATCAAGCTAACACTTAATTTAAATAGTTTTGTTAACTTTTTGCTTCTATACATTATACACGATGATTCTCTTAAGTGTCTCAATGTTTTGATTTACCTTTACTAGTATATAATTTTATATATTCTATATTTGTTTATCTAAGAGCCACTCTTAAATATCATATAAAGCTTATTTTGTAACTCCAATAGCTTTTTCTTTTCTCAGGGTCTCAATGTTGGCTCTATTTCATTTTTTAATAATTTCTTTAAACTTTTTTTATAAGCCAAACACTAATCTAAAACTACCATTATATAGTTATTATATTGTTTCCAAGATAAAAACACACAACATATACATGGGCCATTAAGACTGTGTTGTGTCTCATGTCTCAATTTTTAATTGTTAAAGACATCTAGTTTTACAAAATTCTCCAGAACAAAAAAATAAATAAATAAGTCAGATATAATAAAATAATTATATACACCAAGGCCAACTGAAAAACAGTCACACACAAATAAAATCTATACAGCCATTGTCTAAGACTAAGGTTAAGAAAAATGAAAACAACTGTTTTTTATAAAGAGCTGTCGCAGGCTACTGAGATGCCTCTATCTCGGCCTAGTATAGACAGTCTCTTATTTTAGATGGCAGGTTCCCTATAGAGATGTGTCTCTTACTTCTCAGGGCCCAGATGCCATCTTCTTTACAAAGAACTGCCATAAGCTTCTGAGATGTCTCCATCCCGGCCTACTACAGACAGTCTCTGCTCTGTCATTATATACTGTCCCCAACACTAGACCAGACCTACTATCAATTTGTTGAAGAGGACCTGTGGTGTTAGAAAAGCAAACACGGAGCAGGGAGTTGTAGCTGTCTAAAGTGTCAGTGTTTCTTCTGTCACGAAGGCCTGTGATCTGTGTGTCTTCCTAGAACAAGTACAGTCCATAGAACTAGTACAGTAACTCTTTGCTCCGGAGTGTGGCAGAAACTGTACAAGTTAAAATTCAACCATGATCCTATCAGTAGAGTTAGCTCAATTACCCAACGTTCTGTAAAAATACATTATAGTGATGGTAGCCAGACCTGTGAATTGTTAGAAGCTCTTGAATTTTTTTCTGAATCAGTACTTCCAAGGATTATAAAGTTGATGGAGTTCAAGCCAGTGCTATGCTGTGGTCAGGTCACTGATGTGAAAGGATGGATGTTAGCTTTCAGCCTATGAGATGGAATGGACCTGAAAGACATATCCCACAAACCCCAGAGCAATGTGCCTTCAACCAAACTAAAGCAGACTAAAAATCCCAGAAGTAAGAAGGGAAGAAGAAACTGTTTTGCAAATAATCTGGGATGACCATTGTTGGAAGACTGAGAGGCAGGGCTGAGTTGTGGAAAATGTGTGGGCATCTCTGAATAGAGTTTACTCAAGGGTTTAAATGTAAAAGGGTCAAGAAGACATACACAAATACACACACATGAGAGAGAGAGGGAGAGAGAGAGAGAGAGAGAGAGAGAGAGAGAGAGAGAGAGAATAAATGCTGAAGGAGATATCAAAGAATGACCTGGTTTGGCACAATAGTATACAGAGAATTTTTTTACTGGTGTTCTGTCATGAGTGGGGTTTTGGTTGCCTATAATAATAACAGAGAAACGAAAGGAGAAATCTTTCCACAGAGATTTCTAAAGAGCTTGTAAAAGTTAACTTATAATGGGATGGCTTTATAATGGAACTGAGAATGCATAAGAAGGTCCCGATGGGAGTTATCTTCAGAAGGGAAGTTCTGAGAAATACAAATAGGTCATAGCATTTGCAGAAAAAGTGAGAATTTTATGCTTAATATACGCTCATACTTAATATAGCGGGGGATGTGTAAATTAGCACTGGCACTGGGTCTGGATGCCTGTGTGTTCAATCAGGAGACATGAGATAGTGCATCTGATCATTGGTTGTTTAGTGGAGCTTCAGGCTCAGAGTTGCTGCGAGGTATCCTGTGTTTTTAGGCCTCTGTTTTGAGGGCTGTTCAGGCAGGCCTGTTACCTGCCAAAGTGTACCTATACACTTTGCTTTCTTTATACCCCATACAAGTGCAAGACTTCATTGTGGTGATATAGATAATGCACTGACATCCCAGTCTCAGACTTAATCAATATCAGTACCTCAAGTAGTTTATAAGACTGAATTTTGAGGTCATACTATATGAATATACACTTTCTGGCTTAACTTACTAGTCTCAAATGTAACCAGATAATGCTCTATCTGGTTCCTCAGCAGCCAGCTGTATATTGCATCCTTTTAGGGACATTGCTAAAACACTCCTTTAGAAGACTTGGGAAAAGGTAAGACTAAAGACAAAGCACAGCCTGGAGCTGCAGCTGCTGACTTGGGCAGAGAAGGGGGAATAACAGCTGAGAAATATGAGGTCTTTGGCCCCTTTCCCAGAATTGCCAGGCTAAGACCTTGGCAGAGACTCAACAGGAAACTGAACTCTATTTGCATATCCTTTTATACATGGGAGATTAAAAGCTTCAACCTTGAGTGATCACAGTTTTTGAGAATCATGACAAGGCATTAAAGAAGGGATGGGGTGTCCCGAGGGAGGTGAGCAGGAGTCTGCACAAGGTAGGTGTGAGGCTGGCAATGACTTTCAATTGCTTTTGATTAATGATGAGTGTGTTTCATTTAGTTCTTTTTAAAAAATATCCTTACTGGGTCATACAAAGGAATCAGCAGTGCAGGGATCTTTGCTTCCCCAAATCTTGGGAATCTGTCAAAATCAACCCCTTTGTCCCATAAGCTAAATCTTCTTTCTGTGCAGATGCTGACATATCTCATCACTGAAGGAGTCCTAGAGATAATCGACTATCAACTCAATTGTGTAGATGCCATCAGAGGCTCAAAGAACTCAACTGACTTATTCAAAGGCACACAGAAAGTTCAATGTGAGTTCTGACTCCCCCCTGAGCTTTTAGCTGTCTTTAGCAGGTGGAAATTTCCTTGGGTCTCCAGTGACTTCTTTCAGACCCATGATTTGGCATAACTACTCTTCACTCTTGTCTCCCATCAGAGCATACATTTCTCTGGCAAGACAGTGACTCTGATTCCTTGGCTCTTTCCCCAGTTCTCCTGGACCAGTTCCCTGTGGTTCTTTAATGGAAGAATGAACATATTTATCCTTGAGATTCATTTAGGTGAACTTGGCTTTCTTGACAAAGTAGTAGTATAAAAACTAACCTTCTGTAGACAACATGGACAATACAAGGATGAGTGAATGCCACCCTTTATTTTAGTAATTAACTTAATAGTTTTCAAGGACAAGAAAAGCTCAATTCTTAAAAGGGCACATTAACTAAGACCTGGGATGAGGGGTGGGGGGAGGTCCCTGCAGGTTTCATGGGGGCAGGGAAATGATCCTCAAAGAGAAGAGAATGAAAGCTCAGTTCATCCTGACCTAGGATGGATGAAACTTCAGAAAGTCTAACAGCTGGCAGTTTATTGCCAGCATATTTAAACACAGTACAATTTGGGACAAAATTTCCAAGAAACAATCATTCCCCTTCCAGATTACCAGGCAGCAATCATTCTAATTCCAGGTGCACAAAAATGCTTAAGGCGTGACTACACAGAAATTCCCTGTCAAAGTACATGTGACCATGGGTGGGTTTTATAGCTAAAAGGCTAGAATCTAGTATGGTCTCTGACCTAGATAGCAGAGAGCCCTGGAGGCCTTAAGTAGATGTGGTATCCCCACTAAGGGTAGGTTTTATTAACTGGGAGCTAAAGACAAAGGTCTAGGGAGGGAGAGTCCAGGATAATCATTCTGGGGGATTTGGACGAGGTCTGGTTCCACAAATAGCAAAAGGTCACCAGGTCATTAACAAGACCTATTCTCATTCTGGATGGAATGCAGGTATTTGATTTTATCTCCTCCACCGAGGAGACACTCTGTGTGTTTAACATTCCTGGTTTCCTTAGTCATCTGTGGGTTCAAGACTTTTGTGCTCCCTTCACGAGACCATTCCTAAAGCTGGGCAAGGCTAATCTTTATGAAAATGTGGATTCTGTGTGATGCTCTTGTCCAGATGTCTGATCAAGTCTGATGGAAAATGGTTCCCATGAAAAATTTGTTCTTTCTGCTACTTCAGTAAATTAGAGACATGTTCACTTGGTACAGATAAGGGACCTTTATTAAGGTGATATACTCACCCCTCCAGTGATGGCATGGCTTTTAGAGCTTCTACTATAAACAGCACAGGGAATTAATTTAGATTAGTCTTTGCAAAGAAGAGTCTTGATATGTCATTTTTATGTAAAAGCACGATTTGGACTTGGAAAATGCTAATAGTTATTGACAAGGAGCCCCCTCCCAGGCTAGATCCTTTGGAGTTTTCTGTGTAAGACCTCCTTTCCTGTGGGATGTTAGCATTGTTGAACACCTTTGGGATGTGCCTCACAGATGCTCCTTGTAATAATCCTGTAAACTTATTCTTCCTTAAAGGATAGATTAAAGGCTTAGAGAATTTGAACAACTGACTGTAAGATCCTGGAACTAGTAAGTAAGGAGTTGTGACTATCACTATTTAAACACACATGCAACTTATGAGCCAAATTCTTAAATATGTTCATTTAAGATAAATAAAACAACTTTTTCAGTAATATTCATATTATGAAAAAATTAATTTCAACACATGTTAATATTTTTTTGTGGATGGTTTATCACATTTGTTTTTATATATCACTTAGTTATCTGTACTATATTGGCATGTATTAGAAAACATGCTTTTTAAATTGTGACATGAGACTTTTTGTTAGGACAATAAAGAAGCTTTTATGGATCTGCGAATGTGGGAAAGCTCAGAGGTAATTATCTGAGACTCAGGGTGAAACTTGTATCTTTTGTCTTGGCATGTTCATACCTTTTGTCCTTGTTGGTTTCTTCCAGTATCCTATAAGACTAGGGAAGGCAACTATAACAGGAAGCCAGTTCCATCCAAGAGGGAGGTATCAGACCTTCTGTCTACCGAGTAGTCATTGTCTTTTGCCAACAGAACTTCTGAAGGGGTAGAACCTTTATGTCTCATCCTGCTGTTCTTTCCCCTCTGGCCCAGGCAGCTTTGGAGACAGTTATGAGTAAGGGAAAAGACAAGAAAACGCAAAGGAGCAAAGTAGGCAGGTTGTATCCTCAGCGAATAAGGAAGTTGTTTAAGTATAAATGTGAGGGTCTGAAAATCACTGAAGGCAGACCTCAGACTCTGATAACATTCAAAAACAAAGATTGTTTATTCTGCAGAAACAGCCAGCATGTGGGGGTCGACCATTCTTTGAAATGGTGACCCCAGATAAAGGCATGCAGGCTTTCTTATAGGCAACTGAGGTAACTCTCTAGAAGGATTAGGTAATCTAAAATTTCATTGGTGAGTGCTAGGGATCACAGGTGATCAGTGGTCCACATTCCTATGGCTTGTTCTGAGATAAGATATTTTCCCATTTTTGTGGTTATTCCCAGGCTGTTCTTTGGGAGAGGGTTTTACGATCTCGTTCTGGATTTTATGGTATGTTCCTAGTGTCTTATGACCTAGTTCCTAGGACTTATGGTCTATTCCTGAAGCTGGTGCCTTATAGCCTTTTTTTGAAATCAGGCCTGGTCTTCAAAATGGAGACAAAGTGGAGTCCTTAAATGGGGACAAATGGGGTTTATATTGTCCTTACATAATTATGATAGAGATAGACTGAGAAGAGACAATCTCAAAAAGGGGGAGGTGTCCCTCTATGTACTTGCAGATTTTACTTTGCTCTGCCTATTGGGGGAACTTCAACTAGTGTAGTTTCTCTGGATTCTCAGACATAAGAGTACATTACGCAGCTGAGTCTTCCTGTTTGAATTTTTTGGTGTGTAAACACAAGAGATTGTCAGCATTCTACCTGGTGATAACAAATATCATTTCATTCTTTCATGCAAGATGTTCAGTAATTAATACTCCCTGTCTTAGTTACTTTATCAACGCCACGACAAAACACCACGACCAAGGCAGCTTACAAAAGAAAGTATCTAATTTGGGGTTTACTGTTTCAGAAACACACACACACACACACACACACACACACACACACACACACACACAGAGAATGGTAGGTGTCTTTTGAAACCTCAAAGCCTACCACTAGTGATACACCGCTTCCAACATGGCCACACCTCCTAATTCTTCCCAAACAGTTTTATCAACTAGGGACCAAACATTAAAATATATGAGCCAGCCTGGCAGTGGTGGAACATGCCTTTAATCCCAGCACTTGGGAGGCAGAGGCAGGCAGATTTCTGAGTTCAAGGCCAGCCTGATCTACAGAGTGAGTTCCAGGACAGCCAGGTCTACACAGTGAAACTCTGTCTCGAAAAAAACCAAATATATATGTATGAGCCCATGGGGTCATTTTCAATCAAACTACCATACTTTCCAAGGACTACGTTTGCAAAAGTATTCACGTAGACTTTCTAGAGCTTGGTAACACTAGTTTATACAGAAGAATCCAAAATTAAACCCATAAGAGTTTCCACTATTTCTCATGGTTACACCCCAAGAGATTTACTGAACATCTGGTCAACCTCACATCATATTATCTCAAGATGGTGACTACTGCATCACCACAGAGAAATACCACAAAGCAGTCACATCAGCCAAATGCCAAGTGCTGGAGGCTGAGGGCATGACATACATGCCACAGATGCACAGGAGGCTGCCGGCATCACAGGGGCTAAACCGGAGACATTTCTGCCTTCCAAGCACATGTTTCTTTGATAGAGTCTGCTGAGTCCAAGAGGTCTCTGAGAAAGTATCAAGTCCATATTAACGAACCATATTTTGATTCATACCAAGAAAAGAAGACCTTTAGGTTGTTTGGCACAGCAATGTGGAGGAAGGAAATCGGTGCTTGTGTACTGGCTCAGCTGCTTTCAGTGGTGTGGCCTTGGGCATTCTCCAAACTTCCTCATACTTTGGTTTCTTCATCTGTGAAATAGAAATAGCAACAGCAACTGGTTGCTGGGAGGACCCATCAAATGGAACACACAATGACTTCACGCAGAAGCTCTCTGAGACTGCAGGCCAGTGTTATTAACCTCATTACCGGCAACTCTGGAGTGACTAATGAATTTCCACTTCACAGGGCTTTTTATTTTTAGCTTCATACCGATGAAAGTCAAAAAAGGTTTTCCTTTTTCCAACTAATAGGAAATGAGGCTGACTGATCACAGAGGGTGAGAACTGGGAGAGACCTTGTCGGTATCAGGTCCAACTTCCTCATCTTGCAAATGAATGTGAGAGGAGAGGTGATGGGCTCAAGTCCACATGGGAGAGAAGCAAGTCTGGAATAAGTCATGGGTGGCCTCTTTCCCATCCTGCAGCAACTCTTCCTGTGTAGCAGTTAAATTCTGTCTAATTCTTTGTCTCTCACTTGGGATAACTCAGAAATTGGCCAGGACTGTGTAGCTAGGGCAGGCTGACCAGTGCTAAGGAAAATGAACCATCATTCTCATTAAAAACACTTTTAATAACCTGGCTTTTTCTTTACTGTATTGTCATCCTAGCAATGTGCTGGCCAGAGTGCTTGTGGCTAGAGTCATCTGAAATGAAGGAACCTTGATTGAGAAAAAAGCTTCATAAGATCCAGCTGCCTTCTGTGGGTGGTGCCATCCCTTGGCTGGTGATCCTGGATTCTATAAGAAAGCAGGCTGAGCAAGCCATTAAGCAACACCCTTCGATGGCCTTTGATTCGGCTCCTGCTTCCAAGTTCCTGCCCTGTTTGATTCCTGTCCTGACCTCCTTCAATGATGAACTGTGATGTAGAAGTATAAACCAAATAAACCCTCTCCTCCCCAACTTGCTTTTGGGTTATGTTTCATGGCAGCGATAGAAAACCTAACTAAGACAAGAAACTTGCTTTTATTTTGAAAATGGCAGAAATGGGAGATTCTTTGTCTCTAAATGAAAGTGAGGGAAAAGCTGCCTGGCAGGCTCTGGTCATTGATCCGTTTATTCCTCAGCAGAGTGAGTGAGAGGCCCTGTGGTGAGGGGCAGGGGTTACCTAGGTTGAGATGAGAGAGAGAGGAGCCCAGGCTTTTTTCTTTCACCTCTTTGTGCTCAGTGTGGTACCAGATAGTGCAGAGGAATTGGAAGGAGGATTAGGGTTTTGAGGTTCTTCAGAAAGAGTCAGAAACCACAGACCGAGCTTTAGACAAACACTCTGACTTCATTGAGAGCTTTGTGCTCTCACAACATAGAGTAGAAGAAACTTTTTACTTTTCAAGCCTTGAAGGAGCTAGTTGGGGGGTTCGGCCTGACTGGGTGAAGAATGGGTTTCTAGCTGACTAGCAAAGGGTTCCTTAGCAGGGATGTGGGTTGGAAGCATGGATGGGGTGGGGGGTGTAACAGTGCTTTCTTGTGGCTCTCAAAAGGCAGGGTCTGGTGGAGGAAGTTCTGAGCCAGAGGTTGGTCCTTTAGGCTATTAGCTGATAGGTGGGGACAGGAAGGTCACTGAATTCTTCATTTTCCACTTTCTACAAGCTTAGTGAGGTAGGCTGAGTTAGGTGGTGAGTAAACTTTCTTCACTTCTAACACTCTGTCTGGAAAAGAGCATAGTTTGGTGTCTAGGATGCTGAACTTGAAGGCTTTGGTTGACTCTTCCTGCCCACAAGGGCCTTGACCCTGGGCCACCTCATTGATTTCAGTGATACTCTGGTTGCTGTGCGGAGTATTGTGTCCTTACATATATATAATGCACTGCATGAAGCCTCATTTACTTTTTTTTTTTTTTTTTAAAGAAGACTCAGGTAGTTAAGCCTTTACCAACTACTCAGGGTTAAACCCCAGAAGTGAGGTAAACATAGCTGAAGTCTTTATGTGGGGGTGGGGGGTGGGGGTGGGGGACTCCTTTGATGTGACCGAGCTGTGACCACATGCCTAGGCTGTGTGTCCTTGGCACTTTCCCTGTAGAATGTGACTTGCCTGTGAGTGGTGCCTTGACAGATGACAGGCAGAAATGGGAACAAATTTTGGGGTTTTCTCTGGGCCTGTGGTTTCAGAAGCTCTGGCACCTTAGGTTGGTTAGGGATCATAAAGGCATTGAAGCTTTCTCAGAGTTGTTCATTCTCCTGGTTCCTCTGTGCCTGTCTTCCTTGAGAGGAAGAAAACCTAAGAACCTTCCTGGGGTTAGCATGTTTGGTTTCAGCTTCACTGTTTATTGAGGCAGTTTAGGGAGGAGATTGATCTGCAAATGCAGAAAAGGAGGAGGCTGTGTCCCAGTGAGACTAGAGTCAGCTTGGGACTAGGGAAGGAAGTATGTCATATTCTCTGCTTCCTTTCCTTCTGTGGTGGACAGGATGAGCTTGTCAGATCACTGAATATGATCATGTAAGGAGGAAAGGGAAGCAAGGTACAGGGCTCTTGGCACATATCCCATGTACTTCCCACTTGTGAGCAATTTAATTCTTCCTTCTCATGTCCTAACTTTTGACCTCTTCTGGACCTCTTCCAGGTTGCCCCTCACACTTGTCCCCTGACAGTTTGTACCAAGTAATCAGATTTCACCATTCAGTCTTAAAGAAATGACAATGACTATGAAGGAGTGTGTAGCAAGAAAAGGGAGAGCATCCCTTCTCCCCGGACTTACAGAAAAGTGGCTATTACAGCTTAAAACCAGACAAAAGGTTGTTTTTGACAGTGGCATTCAGAAAACAGACAAATGTCAGGCTGTCTATGTGGAAGCCCCTGCCGAGGTGTCACCTTTATGTTATAGCCTTTTTGAGAAGTGGTAGAAAACTTGAGGCTCACCAGGCTGTTGGAACATATCTCTCTCTCTCTCTCTCTCTCTCTCTCTCTCTCTCTCCTTCTTTTTCCTTTTCCCTATCTCACTTTATTCTTCCGTATGGACATTATCATTCTGTATCATTTACTTTTAAATGTAATTTACCATTTATTTCCATGAAAATACAAACTCTCTGAGTTTCTAAAAACCATATTCTAAGCAACTTTTTTATTGGATATTTTATTTATTTACATTTCAGATGTTATTCCCTTTCCCCATTTTCCCTCCCTAGAAACTCCTATCCCATCCCCCCTCCTCCTTTTTGCTTTCATACCATTTTAATTAAATGCAAGTATTAAGGTCAGTTCTAGGTTGAGGAACTAGCAATACAATAAATGCAAACAGTCAAGGAACAAGCAAGACAATAAATACAAATAGTCAAAGAACAATCAGGGCAATAAACAAAATTCTATGAACACTCCCATGATCACTGTTTCTAAGGGCTTATCAGGATGACCAAAATATCTGAGCCAACTTCCCTGTCTTAGCCCAAAGTCATTTTCATATCTGAAGCCTACTTCCTTGTTCTAGCCTAAATTTAGATTCCTGCCTGAAATTACTTCTTTGTTCTAGCCTAGCGTCAGATTCCTGCCTGAATCCCACTTCCTTGTCCTTGGTTCATGTCAGATTCTTGCCAATCAGCCTCAAAAGATCTCTGCCTCTTCCCCTTTTTTATTTCATAAACAAGACTGAGCCTGTCTTAGGTAGTTCTGACAAGAATGCCTTCCTTACCTGTCATGGAACATGCATTATCAAAAGCAATGCATTTTTGTCTTAGGTTAATAAGGCTCTGTGCAGAATCTTACCTGTCCTTGGATCGCCAGCCTGTTAATTTAATAACTCTGTCTGGGGGTCCAGTTTCAGTTTCAAGTCATGTACTTTGGCTGCCAACATGTTGATGTTATTAAAGACAAGCTTTAACATGATGGGCAGGAATAAAAGTATTCCCAGGACAAAAAGGGCTAGCCTGATCAAGCTATATATGCCATTCTTGAAGCTTGACCAAAATAGAAATACTGATCTTAGGCCACGGGTAATTTTATCAGCAGTATCTGCTGAATCAACACTCAGCAGAGCAGCATTCTTTAAATTCATAAGGTTACTATGTAAGTTAAAACACCCAGAGAGGTATTAGAATTATGCCAAATATACTGCAAGTGTCTTTAAACTTTTTTCCTAATTATAATGACTACCACTGAAAATTTTAGAACTAACACGAATTTGATATGACACTCGAGATGGTCCCAGCACCTTTAAAGACATAGTCAGCACACAGTAGGTACTTAATAAATTGTTATTGAATGAACCAATGAATGTCGTTACATTCTATGAAAGCAATTTTAATCTCCAAAAGTCAATAGTTGAAATTGATTTTTCTCCCTTAATGATTTGTTGTCCTGGTGATATATTTATACTGACATTTCTGTTTCTGAGAGTTATAAATACTCATGAGGTTCTGCCCTTAAGCTGGGAAGGATAATTTAAACCTCCCTGTTGTATCATATGCATGCAGGTAAAGAGGAAGCATAAGACTGATGGATTTATTTCAAACACAGCACTTGAGAATCTGACCTTATTTTAATTCATGTGGTTGTTGGATTTGGCTTAACTTTCCTTTGTCCTGTCATCAAGTATTTTCCCAATTGAGTGTGGCATGCTGGGCAAGCACACTGCTCCACTGACTGATGGCTGCTTCAGGAGCCCGTGAGCATCTTTAGGTCATGTCTTCATGATGTCCTTTCCATATTTGTTGTATGCTACTTATGCTGTTACCATTCCTAAATGTATGTGTATATTACTTAAAAAAAAACTTTTAAGACCACCTAATAGATACTATATTGATGAGGAGTGTCCACATTTTATAGTAGTGGTAGGTAGGTATGATCTGGGACATAGGATGCAGGGCTGTTAGAACTCACACACACACTCTTTTCAGTACTGGGAATAGAATGGTCTTTTGTTTAGGAAAATGAGTTATTATAAATTTTAACCATATAATAGCGGTCTCTCAAAGGTCTGTTTGGGGAAAAAGTGCAGACTTTCTTCATGAAATAAAATAGAAACATTCAACTTTCCTCTGACAGCCCAAGATACAGGGTTTGGTTACTGGGATGCATCCATGAAAAGAGCTGGTAAAAAGGGAGCCCTGTCACCTTCCCATTCCCCATGGCCATCAGCTGGTGTCTAAGGAACATGGGAGGACAAAGGGTTGGTCTCTCAGATCTGTATAGCTGGTGTTTGAGAGTGCTGGTCTGTCAGCTCTTCAGAAAATCTTGTTGCAGTCAATAGCATTTTGTGAGTGGGTTGATCAGGCTTCGGCATAGCAGCTCACAGGACAAAGCAAATGCCAATCCTGTGCTCCCAGCATCAACATAGGGTGGTATGCATGGCTCTCATGAGTTCATCCCTGCAGTGAATGTCGAACATGTGCTAGACTTTTCCAAATGCTGGAGTTAAGGTAAGAACAAAACAGGAGAAAAAGAGCAAAAAGAACCTTGCCGCCCAATGTCTGTATTCCACAACTAGGCAGAGATGAGAGACATTGTTTGCTCTACCAGTAACTGAAGTCTCTTCAGAGTTTTATAATCATCTCATTTTAATTAATGCTGAGAGAAATGTATTCAACTGTAAAGGAAGAAAAAGGGTAGATCCTGGAGTTCACCTTGTCAGCCAGCACACAATACCCGAGACCCCGTAGTGTGCTTATGGCCAGCCTCATAGCAAGGGCGGACTGGTCAGAAATTTATTTCCCTTCTTTGAACAGTTTTTCCCACTATAATACTTTTGAGCACATTACCTCATCTCTGAATGTGAGAGCTATTGCTATCAGATTGTAAGCCTATTTGCTGCTCTGTCTAAGTGATAAGTGGATGAAAATAAAAAAAGACAATCTGGACATTTTGCCTCAGTGCATGGATGTATATGGGTGGTAAAGATAGCAGTTCTGTGGACTTGACAGAACTCACAAAATTTCCTCATTCACCACCACCATTCCAGGCCTCCAAGGAGACAAAAACAAACAAACAAACAAACAAACAAACAAACACAAAAAAACCAAAAAACAAAACACAAAACAACCCAATAAATCCAAGATAGTCCAGTAAGACATTACCTTCGACACACATCAGTAGAAAGAGGCATATGGGATCATTACTCTTTGGCCTGGGAGCAAAGGACAGATGGGATGGAGTGGTACTTGGTGAGAGTAGGGCATCCTGGAAGAATACCTTGTGTGCTGAAATTGCAAATGGTGTTTTAAAGGAGGGAAGGAAGATGGAGCAGTAGCAATACTTAGATCCTCATCTCCTACCCCTCTGGAGACTGGCCAAGGAATCCAAGGCACCCTTTGCATCAACAAAGATGACCGGACTCCACACTTCATCACTCCACACTCCATCTTAGCCACTCTTTAGGCAGGTAAGACGTTTCTTTGGTTTATCCCACAGCCCACATCCCAGGACAAGAACAACCATCCTGCAAGCCAGTTTCTAGATCTGCTTCTGAGGTAAGGTGTCTAGTCTCTATGAGGCTCAGTACCCCACGTGTAAAGTGCAGCTGCTAATGACCTCATGGGCTTGTCACAAACACAGGTGAGAAGTAAGGAGACAGGGATGGAAGGGAGAGCGAAAGGCAAGAGTTGGTGGTCATCAAATCATGTGGGATGCTAGGGACAGAGACCCTTGTTGTCAGACAAGATGACAGTGTACACTAACTATTGGGAGCTGAAGGACCAGAGAGTCTCCTCTTTACTACCCCAGTCTTTTTCTCTCTTTCTTAGTACACTCAGAGTAGTCAGGGGTAGATGGTGAGGAGAAACTATGCCATCCACAATGGTACTACAAGAAATGCCTTTTAAATGACATCATTAGCCTTAGAATTTTGGGTGTGTAGTTTATTGTTTTGTGAAGCTCCAAGAACATTGTTAGAGTAAATGCCACAATTTATCCCTCTCTCAGTCACATGCTGGACTGAAATCCTTGGATCTGGGGTGCCTATCGGAGCAAATAGGAATGTACAGACAGGTTAAGAATGACTGATCCCCAAGTAAACCATATGTTCAAGAAAGCCACACTCTTAGGGGACTACTGTTTACATAGATCTTAGCGGGTTTTCAGCTGCTCGGAAGTAACCCCGAGGCAGGCAGCAGTAAGATCCTTCTCATGCCTCAATAATATTGAGTGGAGCCTGGTAGGGGAGGGGATCATCAGTTTTACTTTGGAATTTGTCCTTGGAACCAGAGCCACAGGTGTTTTCTCTGTATGAAAATCTGTATTAATCTAGTCTTATTGTGCTAATTAATGAGTTTTCCCTTCTATGGAGTATTTGAGGGCTCCCCAGGGTGCCTGACTGCCAACACAGTCAGTCACTGCTTGATCATGAGATGTCAGCACAGTATCTTCTGTGACTCTTGAAAGACAGGGTATAGAGGGGCCCAGTGAGGACTGAGGCTGAGCCGACTGAGTGAAGACACTGGATACCTTTTGGTTGCAGAACCTTGCTTGGTTTTAAAGTTCCGGCTTCTGACAGATCTGCAGAAGAAGATGAGATAAATGAGAAAGAGATTCTTTTTGGGTTCTGCACAGGACTTGCTCAGCTTCTTGACTACGCTCTCTTTCCACTCCCTGCTTTTTCTGTGACACACTTGCATTTGAGAAAGTTGGCTCCTGTTTCTAGTTGTTCCATCCCTTTCCATAGGAACATTTCCCCTTTGTCAGGCAAGCATTGTCTAACTCGTGTTGACTCTGAAGTTTTATTTCTTCAGTCTCAGCTTCCCAAGGCTGGGATTACAGGTGTGCACCACCATGCTCTGCCCCAGAGGACTCTACTTCCATGCAGTGCCTACCTCCTGTTAATGAGATGATAACACCAACTTCAAGGTTTGAAATGTGATCTACTAAGGCCACTTGAGAGGTGCTCTCGAGGTGGCTTATATGACTGATGAGTTGGTAGCAAGGTTTCTGTTTCCTTCCCTAGAAGTAGAATCTGATGTTGTTAGCCTGTTTTTAATTAGATGTACATGTCAGAGAGTCTGCTGAGATGTTAACAGCTAATATAAAGAAGAATCATTGGCATTTCAGATGTAATCAAAAGAAACATCAAAGGAGGAGATCGATATATGTGCTCAGACTGGGGATGTTGCAATGATTGTTGTGTTTGCTGCAAACTCCCTCTGGGCAAAGCTGGACAAGGATGATTCACCTTTGTCTAAAAGAACAACCCCATAAAACATCAGCTTCCAATTTGAGCCACTTCCTGATCTTTATTAGGTTTATCTGTCCTCTCCTTTTTCTCCTCCTCCTCCTCTTCTTCCTCTTCCTCCTCCTTCTCCTCCTCCTCCTGAAGTGCTACCTATGCTAAGTTAGGCAAAACATTGTAAAAAATTTAGATATACCAATTGGTTGACCAGTGGAGAACAGCCCTGTAAATGTACATACAAGTAACATTTATGTATATACACATACATATGCAAATACAATATTAATGAATGAAAACAGATGTTATGAGTTTGAAGGAAAGTGGGGAGGCAGGGGTGTATGAGAGGACTTGGAGGGTGGAAAGGGAAGGGAGAAATGTAATTAAAATAAAATCTCAAAAAATTTAGATACTACCACTATATTCCAGTTTATGGCAGACTAAATTTATACTGATTTTAAAAGACAGGGAACGTTTGGCTTATCCTTCAGATAAGGGAACATTTGGCTTATCCTTCAGAAACTGAAAACCAGAATCCCTGGTGCCTAACAGGTTAATTAACAATAGGAAATAGAGTGCAGGAGACACTTGTAATCAAGTTCTGTGCCCCCAAACAAACAAACAAACAAACACAAACTCCCAAAGAGCAAGAATGTCGCAATGTCTCAGGTGGAGCCAGGACCTACATTCCCACCTTAGTGGTGAAAACAACTTTGTAAGTTCTCAGCACTTTTCAGAGTGTCACAGGGGCTAGCCTGGCCAGAGGACATTTACATTTATGTTTACCTTTGCTTGTACCTGGGGTAGCTGCTCATTTCATTTAACTATGTTGCCATTCACTTGGCCCCAATACTACTCTATCCACGAGTTCTGAAGGACTGTGAGTACAGTCAGATGGACAGCTTATTTGCTATTACAGATTATGCCGTCAATATTCACATGAAGGGCATAATGGTGCCCAACGTCTATAATTCTTTAGAAGCTGCCAAAGTCAACCTCTCTGGATTGAATTCTTGATCTTTTCTCATCAGGTTGCCTAGTTCCTGGTCTATGAGTCTAGGCATTCTACTATGTATTACACCCTGAGGATTCACTAATGAATGACAGGCGTGGTCTCTTGTCTCATGGTGCTCATGTTTGAACAACAGAACCGATCATTACTCAAATATTTGGATAGTCAATTCCTTCATGGCAGCAGTGGTGAATATTCAGCAGACACAGAAAGCTCATGAGAGCTTGGTGAGGAGGACAGGGTCTTGCTAGGAGGGAGGGCAAGCAACTATGGTTTGGGCAATAAGCCTGTCAGCCACTCTTCTTAGCAGCAGACTGACCTTACTGAATGATATCTGTCTGCTTCCTTTGCTTTATGGCATCCCTTCTGGTTTGGCCAGTGGGAGGCAGGAGGAAAGGACAGTGATGTCCAGATTCCTTTCTGTTGGGGTGGTGTTGGTAGAGGCTGCCTTCCTCCACCGGACACTATGACCCTCTTACAGGTGCTGGTTTTCCTGATGGCTCCTTCCTGCTGTATTTCACACCCAGGGTGTTGTCAGCCCAGGGTTATTTCACCATCTCTTTTTGTTTCTTTCCTTTTAAATATTTATTTTTTATTTGTATGAGTGTTTTGCCTACATGTACATCTGTGTAGCACATACTGTGTAGCATAGAATCTCTGATGTCCATGAAGGCCAGAGTTGGCACTGGAATTGGAGTGACAGGTGCTTGTGAGCTGCCATGTGGGTGCCTGGAATTAAATGCAAGTCACCTGGAAGAACAGTCAGTGCTTTTGACAACTGAGCCATCTCTGCAGCCTCATCTGTTTGCTTTCTTACACCTCACTTACTTAGTTCTATTGCTGTGAAGAGACGCCATGACCACAACAACTCTTATAAAGAAAAACATTTAATTGGGGCTGGCTTACAGGTCAGACAGAAGTTTAGTCTATTATTGTCATGGTGGGACATGGTGCTATGTAGCAGAGATGGTGCTAGAGGAAGAGACGAGAGTTCTACATTTTTATCTGCAGGCAACAGGAAGAGATAGTGCCATACTGGGTCTAGTTTGAGCATATAAGGCTTCAAAGCTCACCTCCAGTGACATACCTACTCCAATAAGGCCACACCTCCCCATAGTGCCACTCCCTGTGGCTTCTAGTTCCCGACAGTGTACTTCCTTACATAGGCTTCCAGCAGAATGAGTGCCCTCGATTAGAGAGGTGGCTTTTCCAAGCTCCAATGATCTGGATTTAAAATATGTCTTCCCAACTGAAGATCCAGATTAAAGGTGAGTTTTCCCCCAGCTCAAGAGATGTAAATTAAAGGCCTGTCTTCCTACCCGAAAGATCCAGAGGAGAAATCGATCTTTCTCCTTTAAATTAACCAAAATCCCTCCACAGATGAGATATTTGGATCTCATTTAATTTTAGATGTAGTCAAGTTGACAACCAAGAATAGCTATCACAAAAATGACATAAAAGGCACAGAAAACAGCCTTAATCAGCAGGTATTCTGTACCCAGAAGTAACCTCACTGGCTGTACTATCTGGGCCTTTTTTTCTTTCTGTTGCAAATTGGAGCATCTCCTTCATAGAGCAAGGCTGAATTTGTTAGAGGAGATGCTGGTATTTAGTTTCTGACTGCTATTAATGGTGCTTTGGCCTCTATTTGTGTTTCTTTTATTTTTTTATTGCAGTCTATCTATTTATTTTGGATTTATTATTTATACACCAAGGCAGCTGTTTTCTTGGAAGAGAGATAGATTTTTTTTGCCAACATGCCAATTGTTCACCAGACATTAATCCATAGCTGTAGCGAGGAATTTAACAGAGAATATTATTAGATTAGATTCGTTTTTAGCAGCAGCTAAGTGCTTACCACAGTATTCTGTCCACATCAAGTGCCTATAAATGCTGTTATGGACTAAAGAAAGAAAAGACAAAACCAAACAAACATAATGGAAAGATGAATCAGCAGAACAGGCATGGAGATTAAAGGAGGAAAATCAAACCTAAAACATGAGAAGACTTAGCAGAGTGCTATAGAGTTATCCTTTAAAGGACAAATCAGAACAAACTAGACCCGGAAGGGACTGGGGCAAGATGGACAGCAGTAGGAAAGCGGACAAAAGCTGATGAGGCAGTTAGCACACACTGCGCATGCTCTGAGCTCACACTGGGATACCTGGGAACTTTAAGAGTTACTAAAGCCTGGGAGCTACTTTTCTAGAATTTCCTCAGTCAGTCTTCCAGTCTCCTGTCTGGGACAGGCTCTGGAAATCAAGATAAAAAAAAAATCTTTCCAGGGGCAGACTAGATGGTTCTGTGGTTAGAGTCTTTTCTGTTCTTCCAAGGGACCTGAGTTCAGTTCTCAGCACCCACCTGAGGTCTTTCACAATTACTTGAATCTCCAGATCCAGGGGATCTGACTCCCTCTTCTGGCCTCGGTGGGAACTGCACAGACCTGGTATATTCTCTCTCTTTAAAAATAAAAATACACATTAAAAATACCTTCCCCACTTGCACTCATGAAGTATAAATGATAAACAATATAATTGTCTAAACAAGATCAGATGTCATTCCAATGTGCATGGGGAAGATTTCACAAGGTCCCATTCCTAGAGGAGGAGAGACAGCCAAGCAACGGTTGCTGAGGAAAGGAGAACCAACTTTCTCCAGGGACAAGCTCTCTGATAAGTTATTCAGTACCAAGTGTCTAATCCTAAACTCTTGTACATATGCATATGAATGACACTAAATATACACTAAATGTACTCAGTTATGGAGTTTCTGACTCCTGGGGAAAAACCATAGACTCAATCCAATTATAATTAAAGGATTTATTGATTTCCGCTAGCAAGACAACAATCTCTGAGCCAAACTTGAAACTGCTGTGAGAAGAGGGTAAGGGAAGAACTTTTAAGGTGAAAAACCACAAGAAGACCTCTAGGATCTGCATAAGCAAGCCAAGACTGTTCTCCTCTGCCAAGATTAGGTAGTCATGACAAGTACAAGGTCTATACAAGCAGGCTATAGACGCTAAAAGGCAGTTAGTCACGTGAGAAGTAGGTGGTCACAGCTGTACATTTCTGGGTGGGGATCACCAAGTCAGGGTTACTGAGAACTTACCTCCAGGGACTGATGTCAGAGACAAAAGCCTAGTGAGTGTCAAGATGGATGCATAGAATAAAATAGAGGGTATTGTGTCTGTCTGTCTCTGTGTGTGTGTGTGTATGCACATGCGTATGAACATACACACACATATGTAACAATAAAAATTAAAGAGGAGTTCATGAATTTGAGAAGAACTGAGAAGAAAACAAGGAAGCTTAGAGGTGGAGGGGGAGGGTAGAAATGATATAAATACAGTAGTCACACAGAAATTCTAAAAACAACAATGTAAACAAAAAAAATCATTCCAAGTAATTCCAGTGTAACATACGCCAAGGCTGAACTGCAGACAGTAAATGCTTATTACACAGTGGAGCCCAGGGGATAAGGCAGACGTGCCCCCTGTGACCAGGAAGGCCACAGGCTGTTAGGTTCTGTTCTCTGTCTTCTCCCCAGAACAATATGGATCCCCAGAGAGGCATCTGCTTGCTGGTGGCTCACTGCTGACCTCTTACAAACAGAAGGCATGAGGCAAGTGTTTAGGTCAGCGCCCATCTGTCTTCCTGAGCTTCCACAATAGTGCTGGACAGTTGCAGTTGCTTAGTGTTTCCCAGGTAACTGAGTATATCCTGGCCTTACTAGGCTAAGTCCATGTTCTCAGTTCTTTCTGCTAATACTGCCCTGGCCTTCCACATCTAAATTTGTCCTATCAAGCTATTTTCTGAGAGTTAGGGTTTATCCAGGGAAGCCTGTTTGCCCTTTAGCTGTTGCTTGCCAGTGGATAACACAAAGCTGTGAGAGATGGAACACAGCCCACAGCCCAGCCAGAGCAGCAGACACCATTCAGCTTTTTGAGGATGCTCCACATCCTCCTCGTTCTACCCTCCTTCCCTCTCCTTGTTCCTCTCTTCCTTTCCTTTTTATGTTTTGTAATCCCTTTTAGACTTGAAGCCATCCATTATTGTCCAAAATAATGGCCATAAAGACTGACATGTTTGGTGCTCGGAGTGTGATGGCTATTCTTGGTTGTCAACTTGACTTTATCTGGAATGAACTACAATCCAGAAATGGAGGGCACAGCTGTGGTCCAGATCTGGAGGCAGAAAGACACCCCTTTAACCTGGGCCACACCTTCTGCTGGAAGCCTATAGAAGAACAACAGAATAAGGAAGGTTTTTCTTCTTTGCCTGCTTGCCCTCGCCTTGCTAGCACATTCGTTCCTTCACTGGCATTGGAGCTTCCAGCATATACAGAAGACCAGCTGAGACACCAAGACTTGTGTGACTGAGAAGCTACTAGATTCTTACACTTTTCTTTCATAGCCATTGCTGGATTAGTTGGACTGCAGCCTGTAAGTCATTTGAATAAATTTTATATCTATCTATCATGCATGTTATGTGTGTGTATGTATATATGTATGTATGCATATATACATACATATTGTTATGTATATTATATACCACATATTATATATGTATATATGCATTACATATACATTGCATAAGTTCTGTGACTCTAGAGAACCCTGACTAATACATGGAGGTATCTACTTCCTTTAAGAGGCTGGCAGATTAATTTCTACTTTCCTAGGATTTATTTCACAGAGACAATTTTATGTCATAGGACGTAAAATTTGAATAGAACATGAAATTCTTTTTAAAAATGTTTACTTTCATTTTATGTGTGTAGGTGTTTTGCCTATAGGTATGTTTGCGCATTATGTGTATGCTATGCCCATGGAAGCCCAAAGAGGTCATTGGATTCCTTTGAACTGGAGTTACAGATGGCTGTGAGTGGTGGACACTGGAAATTGAACTTGGGTCTCCTGCAAGAACAGCTGGTACTCTCAGTAACTGAGCCTGGAATGAGACATTGCCCAGCCTGGAATGAGAAGTTCTTTCTGATTCTGGAAATCCTCTTTGTTTTGCTGGAAGCTTGAGGAATCTAGTGAACTTCAGACAAAACCCAGAAAAACAATAATAAAAGTGTTCATGTTGCTGGTAGATGAAAAATAAATTTTTATTGATTGAAGATCAGTTATTAAAAACAAGCAAAACATGTGATGCTGCATTTCTGTCTAATAATATCCTAAGAGAGAGTCAAAAGCTGAAAAATCTTGGATTAGAAGCATATGGCTAATTATTTTTTAAAGAATCTGAATGGGTCCTTTCTCTTTGAAGTATTCTTTGCATATGAGGGAAAGCTCAGGGCTCAAGGTTGAGAAGTTAAGGCAGTGGGTGCTAGAAACAGCTGATTATATTCCCGTTCATAGGCAAGAAGCAGAGAATGATGAATGTGTGAGTGGTGCTACTCAGTTCTCTTTCTCCATTTTATACAGTCTAGGGCCTTCTGCCCAGGGAATGGTGCCACCCATAGTGGATGGATCTTCCCATTTTAATGAATGTAATCAAGATAAGTCCTCCATAGACACACCCAGAAGCCCTATTCCCAGACCATTTTAGATCCTGTCAAGTTGACAACCAACACCAACCATCACAGCAATGAACACTTTCCTCTTTTATTGATGGTAAAACTTGGATAACAGAAGAATATGGCTGCTTTAGTAATTGTAGGAAGCTAACATTTTGTGGATAAGATTACACAGCTGTGGTGTTGAGATCTTGCTGTGTAGATCTTGTACCCTTCACCTCTAGTAATCCTGTCCAGCACAGGCTGGTGACACTGCCATGCTCTCTCAGAACCCCAGAAACAACTCCCACTTCATTTTCCATGGGGAAACAAATAATAACTCTTTGTTTTTCAAAGGAAAAAGAGAAAGCTGTGGGAGCCTCTTTGGGAGCAAGACTTTCTACTACTTGCCACAAATGGGAGAGAATGGGGTTGAGGAGCCTGCCTTCTGGGTAGGGCTTCAGATGTCAGATGGGGAAGACAGATGTGGAAAGAACTTGTCCCCTTTTCCTGAGAACAGGTGGTTGGTGGTTCTAATCCGTCATGCTAGTGGTTCCCAGAGCCACCGACAAACATTTGTATTACTCATGGTTCCAGAGTGTGCCCAGCTCTTAGGTTCCGTCTGAGCTAAATATACCTAGTATTTTTGTCAATTAGTTTTATTACAGATCAGAAGGAGAAAAGGAATGGGATGGAAAGAATGGCAAAATAGAGTTAGAACTAACTGAGGAAATAATGGGAGAAAACCATGAAATCCCCGTGGGAACTTTCATGGAGGCAGATGTGCAATACAATAAAATGGTGCCTTCAAGGGTCGCTGTGGCAAGAGCTCTGTCATTGGATAGAGAAGAGGTAGGCAGAGCTAGGAGTTGGGGGGGAGGAGAAAAGGATGAGGGGGGAGAAGAGACAGAGGGAGAAGCAAGATGGCAGGAGATGTTACCCTGGTGCTCCAGCAGTTATTCATATCAAAGTTAGATAACTTGGGTTAACAATTCTAATTGTGGGGCATCTTGTGTATTAAGTATTTGCTGATATATAAATCTATTGGGTTAATCTTTAAGCCTTAAGAGTCTTCATTCTACTTGGTCTGAGGTTGAGCCGAGCACTATGAGGGTGGCAGATATTCTTTGGGTTTTGGGGGCTGGATACCATGGAGCTGATCGGCAGAGGCAACAGCCAAGCCAAAGTCTCAGGGGTCCCGGGCTGGCGCCTTTAGTGCAGGGAAACTTAGAGCGGGAATACGGTGGCCAGGTTGGAAGCTAGCCAGACTGCACGCCGACTTTTCTAATACCTCTCCCAACAGGTAGCCTTGGACTGAATGAAGAATTTCAAAACCAAGAAAGTAGGACATTTGATATTCAAGTGACAACTTGTATTGCAGAGCTTAGATCATCACAACCCAGTGTCCTTGTCATGTCCCTAGAGCCTCACTCACTCTGTACCTGCTGCTGTCCCATTGCCATGACCTGTGTACCCCAGGCGCTCTGGCAGAGTCTGTGGGATTGGCAGGGAAGTTTGATGGTAGGTAGGGACAAGTACAGGGACAATGACAGGTATATACAATTTTCGGTAACATTCAACACAATTAGAGGTGCCATCTCTGAAAGTGGTTGTTTTATAATTACTACTGTACTGCTGTGCTAGCACCTAGTTTTGAATGCATGTGCTGCTGCATACATCATGTATATGACAAGTTAAAGGGCTCTTAACATTGAGCTGTGTAATGAATGCTCAGTATGAGTGAATGAGGAGATTATTGGATGGGAATACAAACTGCTCTTTTGGCAGGGCTTTAATTGCAAAGGAGTCTGAAAGTCGGTGCATGTGCTTGACTGAGTAGTGACTGTACTTGGGAAGCTACCAGAAGAAGGCAAAGGAAATACCTCACGATTACCTTTCCATGATGAACAGCGCTGGCATCCGGCAGCGTCGTGACGGGAGTCACAGTTCATGACAAAGCACACAGCAACAGTCTACCCATTGGCAGTGGCCAGGCTACAGTGGGAATGAGAGCTACATAGGGGATGGCATATGCCAAGGAGACAGATCAGAAGAGCCAAGAGAAACAGGACTCTTGTAAGACTCGAATGAGAAGAGTTCCTTTCAGAATATCTTACTTTAAAACTTGCCTGCTTGATTTCCAGATTACTGAGCCAGGGTAAACTGAGAATCATGGTTCTAGTATGCCAGTGTTATTGCTATTGCCTTGATTCATGAATGTGCTGTGTCTGAGTTGATCTACAGTATAGTTGGGGACATCTTCTGGGCAGCATACCAAAGGCTCATCACAATACCACTGTCAGCCCAGAGGACTCCTTATAAATATTTACTTATGTAAGTATAAATAAATATTATAGCATAAACTGTTATCTAGGGATAGGTACAGAAAGTGCATAAGAGGGAATAAGAAAATAAAATTCAAAATGCTATTTCAGCAGAGAAATATTTAGTTTTGCAATAGAGATGCAATCAGACAAACGTCCTCTACACTGGTGGAGAGTAAATCCTGAGCTTCAAATATATGGAGGCTTTTGGCAAACTTTCCTCATGGCATCCAAAGGGGAAAGAATTAGCCTTTGCACATAACACGCGGTAGCTGTTCAAACAGACACATGAACCAGGGCTTTCCCAGTTTACAATCAGAGACCTCGGCTCATACAGGAAGATCAAGTGCAACGATGTTCTCAGTTTGTATCTAGACAATCCAGTAGAACTTGGGCTGTTGGGGTATAGGAGAAATAACTGATTAGTTGGTACAGGTGGGCATGAGTGAGACGGGATCAGAATTCAGAGGCAGTGAGGTTGCTATGTGTTGTTATTAGAACAGCTGGGAGACATTGTTCCTGGTCCAGGGAGAGTTTTTTTTTCCCCCTTTGGCTTTTTCTGTGGCCCCGGGTCTGAATCAAGGAGCAGCATTGTGTGGTTGAGTTGAACCACTGCTCTGCTGAAGCAGGAGAATCTTAAGAAAGCCTACTGTTGTTTCCCTTTGTCTTTTCACTTGGGAGTAGAGAGTAGATTCGAGTGGACTGTTGTAAGAATTGAGTCATGTTTGCCGTTACATACCCCCACTCACCAGCTGGGGTGCAGGAACGTAGGTGGTTTATAAAAGCTTCGCAGCACTTTCCACACCTACGAGGGATGATACTAGCTCAGTTCAGCATTCTAAACTCAACCACTCACCCCATGCCAATGTGTTCTCTCATTTGAGATTGTTCCTTTAGAAGAACACAGAAACGGGGTGTTATTTCTTTAAATAAAACATCCTCATGCATGATGCCTGTGCCTCAAGTGATCCCTAAAGCAGAAATTCAGTTCAGACAGTGAATTCAACACTCATATATTATGAGCTTACTCGTAACACATGATAGAAACTGAAGATGGACCATGGTGGCCTGCCCAGAGGGGTTTACAAATTGGGGAGGGGGAGGGCAGATGAAGAAAATAGCTAAACAATCATGGCATGAGAGAAAACACCTGGAATAATCCAAGGCCTGTACTTACGTGGTGCTGTTGGATACGCTAGAAGAGAGTTTTACATTGGAAATATAAGTTCATGAGTCATGAACACGTCTGTGAAATTTAATGCTGCAAGAATGAATGCGATCACTCAGGAAGAATCAGAGAAGTCCAGTAGGAGCCCTGGGTACTCTAGAAACTCCATAATGGAGTAAAGGCCATGAAAGGGAATCGACAAGAAGGGGTCTATAGAGAGCTGCAAAGGGTGACTGAAGCCTCAGAAGCTAAACATGGGAAGCAGTGAAGGAGGAACAGGAACCACAGCTGGGAAGTGCTGTGATATGGCAACCTCCCATGTATTTGTCTTGGGGCTGGTTTCTTTTACTTTAAACAAAGCTGTGAGGGTGGAATTGTGTCTGTTTTGCTCCCGTTGTATACCTAGTGTCTGGTACGGCATTTGGCACAAGGCAGATTGCAAAATACAACTGTTAGAAAAAAACCTGAGAAAGAAAAGCCAGTTTCAGGTATTCATAATATATCCAATAGCATCTGCCGGTTCCCGTGTGGAGTGGAGTCTCACAAAGAATGAATACCGTGTAGACCTGCTGGCTTCGTGTGTAACTCTTTTCAGCATCGTTAGATGCTCTTCAGATGCACAGACATAAACAAACACTAGCAATTTGTCTGGTTGATTTTCCCACAATCCTTTGAGAATTTAGTACTCAACCACTAAAGTCTCATGAGACATTAGTTGTTGAGTCACTACAAAAAAAAAAAAATAGGTTCTGGGATGCCAATCCTGGTTTGAATAGGTACCAGCAGTAGTGGTTTTCAGATAATTTAATATGGCAGGAGAAATTACGAATATTCAGGGACATTGTTAATTCTTTGCCAAAATAACACAATCACAAAATTATTTTTAATTGTGCAGCTACTATTGCCATCTGGAGGGATGATGGCATATGAAGAAGAACTTGCTAATTGTTGCTTGGAGTGCTCCAAGAATTCTAAGAAAGCCAAAATCCTATCAAGCCTTTTACCAGTCAACGTTGGGACAAAACACCTGGGCAGAGTCAGAGGTACAATGGTCTATTATCCCAAAAGATTTGATGTTTCCTTCCCTGGATGAAGGCCTCCCATGCTCTGCATCTTGCTAATACCTTCTGTGGGAAGGGTCTTGGTCTCTAACCAGTTGCTTTTGAGTTTGACCAGAGTGGTCATGGTTGATGTATCAGAGGGGAAGCCTGCTCAGCTCCTGTTGGCTCTTCTCTTGCTCTCCCTCTGCCACGAGAGTAGTGCGTCCCAAGCAGTGTCTTACCTTTTCCCCTGGGCTTTTTGAAATATGCAGGGAAGGGGCTTTAATTTCTAGCCACCAATTTTCAGGAAAAGCAAACAGGGAATGTTTAATTCAAACTGCTGAGGTTGGGGCATTGAAAGCATATCAGAGTTTTCTAAGGCAGAGAGGACACAGGAAGGCTGATAGATATGAATGCTGTTTCCTTCAGAGCCCGCACAGAGACAGACAGCTTCAGGGAAGCAGGAAGCAGGAAGCAGGACCCAGGTGACACGGTTTGTAGCTGAGTATTTTCATAGCTCACAGGGAACAATTCTTTGTTCTTAATTCTTTAACATGGTAGTGGTGATATTCTTTAGGTGATATGTCTTGAGATGAGTATGATAGCTGAATTTGCAAAATCTCTAAGCTGCTGGGTGTGATAGGCCACACCTTTAATCTCAGGGTTGGGACGCAGAAGCAGGTGAATTTCTACGAATTTGAGGCCAGGCTGTTCTACAAATGGAGTTTCCAACCAGCTGGGACTGCACTGTGAGACCTGTCTCCAAACCAAACCAAAATAAAGCAAAACAACAAAATAAAAAACCTCTAAGCTCTTCTTGACAGGGAACTAGCTGTATCCTGTGGTTTCAGAGTCCCCACGAAATCTTGATGAGTTGCACCCTTCCCACAAAAAGAAACTGGTTATGTTTAGTTACTTAGCATCAGAGAGCACTTGTGTGATGTATTACTGTTGTGGGTGGTCACCTTCCTTCCCGAGCCATCTTAAGGTCATCTTCCTTCCCGAGCCATCTTAAGGTACCCCTAAGAACACCTTACTGGAGGAAAGTAGCATTTTTCTCGTTATAAACATGTGTTACCTCAGAGAAGCCGGCTCTGAGCCATCACCTCATTCTCTGTAACCATTCATTACTCCTGGGAAGAGCTAAAGCCTCAGAAGCCTCCAAGACCCTGTGCAATCTGAGCCCTTCACCTCCCTGGGTAGTTCTCCTCTGCCCTCCCTCGACTTCTGTGCTTTGGTTGGTCAGATGTGTCTTCTTGCTGTTGCTTGAGGGTCCAGGCAGGTTCTCCCCCACCCAGGGCCCTCCCAGTTGTTGTTCCTTGCTCTGTTACTAAGGCTCTGTTTTCATTTTTCACCCTGAGGACAGGAATCCAGCTTTGGCTGTTTTGCAGCTCAGTGTGTGATGCAGCGTCAGGAGCATTGTGCGTGCTCAGTAAATATTTAAGGGATAAGGCTGTGCCTCTCTGTAATTATAGGCGTGTGCACTTTACTAACAGAGGTTTTGAAAATAGTCAAGTGGGAAAAAATAACCAAAAGGTTCATGTTTACTTCAATTAGGAGAGTCACTGAAAACAATCATATTAGGTTTCTATGACTTCATCAAAGCTTCTGGACTTTCTGGGAAGGACTTATTCACCTGTTGGCATCCCTGAATAAGGACATCTTAGACCTACGGAGGACCATCTGCCCCACTGTTGGCCTATGTGCCTCACAACGTGCTCTTGAGGATGGCACTTTTGATTCCATCTCAGGATCTCTAAGATCACTCCACAAGTAAAAATAGAGCAGAGCAGGGCCTCACTGTATCCCAGAGTCTGCCACGCAGGCCAAATTCTGAAAGATGCATCCATTTTTCATTCAGATACATTTATGTAATTTTCAGGTCCAATAAAATGCAAAATCAAATTTGGCCCTTATTCTCTCAGAGTTTACAAACTAGAAAATAGGCAGAATTAAATTAATGAAGTACCATCTTAAGATGCCTCTGAGAAGCAAGAGTCAGACAACAAGGAGAGAGAGAGAGAGAGAGAGAGAGAGAGAGAGAGAGAGAGAGAGAG
>JANHMN010000001.1:198027406-198040825 GCA_030674055.1 Rhabdomys pumilio | reverse complement strand
AAAAAAAAAAAAAAAAAAAAAAGATATGACTTCTGAATTCCAAGAGCACCAAGGAAGATCTCAAAACAGGAAATCCTGGATTGAGCCCTGAGATCTGAGTAGGACATGGCAGAGTTTTCATCTAGAAAGCTCTCCCAGAGGAGAGAGAAGTCATGAAATGAAATGATCCAGCCTGGGAGTGCTAGCTAGCTCTTCCATCTCCAGACAACCTCTTGTGCAGTCCTTTTATACCTGGCTTGCTGTCTCCTCCAGTCTTAAGCCCTTCCCTACCTGTGCTCAATCCCTAAAGGAAAGTACTTGCAAATTTAAAAGTGTGTTATACAGTCGTGATCTGGGTCTGCTGTTCCTTCTTCCTGGAATGACTATAACTTCCTTTTCCCATCTTCCATGAGGGAGGCATCCCCTTGGATTCCCTGAAATGTTAGGGTATGACACGAACCAACTTTATTCTAATTATCTGGGGATTGATTTCCTTCATGAAGCTTTAAGATTATTTAAAACAGAAACTTATTTGCATTTGTGGTGCTATTACCAGACATAGATTATGTCAATATTAGTAGCTTGGCAGATATTTACTGGCTAAGCGGGATTTTTGTTTGAAGCATCCGACTCCTAAGGAGCCCAGATGGTTGGTTGCTTGCTCTAGTGAAGGCTGAGATTAGAGAAAGATTTATCAGCAAACAGGTTAAACCCGGAGTGTCTATGTTCTCTGCTCACCTTTGTGGGTGTCCTTGGCAACAAGGTCACATCTATCTAAACAGAAGTTGCTTGTAATAGCGTGAGGCTCACTACTTAGGTGGGGCCACTGACCACCATTTTGTAAAAGAACACCGAGTTTGCAGGTCTAAACATCTGTGGCTTGAGTCTTACTTTGGAGCTTGCCAATACCAGGCAATTTACATCCTGAAGCTTTAATTTCCTCATTCGTAAACAGAAATTTTAGTTACTTTGTAGGGATGCTGTGAGATGGAAATGGAAGGTCACAGATAAGCAGAGACTCCTTTATTTGGTGGGTATTTGTAGGCCCACCAGAGATGTTAATTTCTCTGTTGCCTCTTCTCTCTTGTCACAGTAGGTTAGTGACCTGATCATAGCTCTTTACCTGAGTCATAGTCACCAGGGAAGATACAGAACTTGTAACGTCCAGTCTGATACGAAACAAACCTCTGAGGAAGGGAGGTTTTGGCTTGAGTATATGAGTTTGCCTGCAGGACTCTGGGCCTGTGAGAGGATACGCTGAATGGAGCCACGTCAAGAGATGTGTTGCCATCTTCTGTACCTTTAGGCAAAGGACCTAAGAGCAGAGAGCCACAGCTGCTTCAGCTTATATGGGATGAGCAGGGTTTTTAAGAGGCAGAAGGAGTCCAAATAAAACCAGCTCCTACTCCTTGTACACCCACCCTGCTAGCTTTTTTTCTGATAGTCTCTTCTCTCTGGGTTGTAGTAGCATCTACTAGTCTCTAGAGACACTCGAGTATCCATAAAAGAGCCAGGTGGCCGCTCTCTATTAACATCAGGGCTCACTTTGCCTTTAGCTTGAGAACATCCCCATACTCCCTGCCTTTCTAAATTCTTTGGGTGAGGAAATGGGGTAAATGCAATGATGAAAATCTTTTTTCTTTAGCTTATCTTTTTACACACTACCCTCAGACTTCTCACATACAGGTTTAGTAACAGTCACATGGGCTGTGATGGATTTCTGTTTGGGGATGGCCTTTATCAGCTGTCACCCTGCTTCTAATCTGTCTCTAGTTTCTCTGCTGTCATTGGTTTGCTGGACCAAAGAGCAGAAACAGAGGTGACAGAAGAAAGGAGTGGCATTTATGTTTCTCCAGACAGACATAGGACCTTAGCAGCCAAGCATCCCACGACTGCCTTCCGTAAAAAAGTGATTCTACTACGTCTGTTGTGTGCAGGCTGCTGGGATTTATTTCTATGATTTGTTTTCCGGCAGTGTCTGTGCTTCGTTGGTTGTTTTAAAGCAAACATGAGAGATTTAGAAAAATCCGTGAGGCATTTCTATGGGTGTCAAGGAAAATCACGGTCTCATTTGGGTCTATAAAGATTTCGGCTGCCAATATTCCATCTGCAATTCACTTACCCAGCTGTGTAGCAATGACTGAAGCAGCTGCCAGTGAAAACAGCACAGAGGTAAGCTGAGATTCCTCTAGTTGTAACTCTGCTGCTGCTGCTGCAGACTTGGGACCTTGGGATGTAACTAAATAAACATTTTCATATTTAGTTGCAGCTCAAGGTTTGATCCCACTAGGATGTTGTCTTGGTTCCCAGCAGCAGCAGCTCATTCTGGGATCTAAGTATCACAATTCCAGCCTGTGCTACACTCTGGCCCAGCTCCCGGAGTCACTGCCAAGATTCAGCTTCTTGTTCCCATACGAGTCTGGATTCCTCTGCTGCACTGTGTGCTCCAGCCCTGTGTGAACCCCACAGTCAGTGGGGGTCTGTGCTCCTTCCCTTGACCAGTGTAGGCACTTAGTTCACACTGTTGAATGAAAAATTAATGATTCCAACTCTATATGCTGAGACTTGTGAATACTCAAACACTTAATTACTTTGATGTTCCTAGTCACTTTTTCTTCAATATTTGTCCTTCATAGATCAGAGATGGAGGTTGGAGGGCTTGCTGCAGAAGATAAGGTAGTTAGAGCAGACTGGTAGTTTCCATCAGCTCCAACATGAGATTTTCATTTTGCTCCCACAAATCAATACCCAGAAACCTGCCCTTGGGCAGTACTTGCCTGTCAACGTATAGCTCGCCCTGACGTTGTCCTTCTTAATTCAAACTTTCCTTTACGGTTGGGGTAGCTTGTCATGGAAAAGAAGAAAGTCGATTGCTATCCTACACACTCAGCATTGGTTAGTGGAGAGAAGATCGGAGCCCTGACATAGAGTTGCATGTCCCTCTTGTGTGCTGCAGTAGAGTTCCTTATGGGTAGGCAATGCATCAGTGCTCCTAAGAATGCAGACCCTAAATTTCATTCAGCAATTCTGATGACATGTCTTCACTGACCATAAGTGTTTTGAAGGAGAAATAGCCAAAAACGTAGGGAGTTGATCAAGTAAAGCTTAGCCTTTGAAATCGGATCCCAACACCAAATTTAACAAAGAATTATTTCCAACTTCTTATCCCAATAAAAACATGGTTTGTGCTACCTTGTACCTTAGAAGAGCTGGTTTTAGAGAATCCCACACTAGTGCTGATAAGCTCATATGCTGCAAATGAGAAAGCCACAAACATGGCAGGGGATGAAAGCCTGGAAAACATTCATCCTTAGAAGAGATGTGTGTATGTAGTGTGTGTGTGTGTGTGTACTTGTTTCTGTGCACATGGATTGTGTGTGTGGATGTGGATACATATGGAGACTAGAGGTTGATATTAGATGTCTTCCTCTCTTGCTCTCTACTTTAGAGAAGACAGTTTTTACCCACTCTCAGCTCCCAGATCAGCAGTTCACACCTAGGAATCTTCATGGTGGTTTCTGCAATAGGCTAGGCTGAGGTGGAAGTATCTTTGGGCAGCCTGGAGCCTTGAGCTGAGCCTTGATTCATTCTTTCTCTCTGTCTCTGTCTCTATCTGTGTCTCTCTCTGTCTCTGTTATCTCTGTCTCTGTCTCTCTCTCTCTTTTTTAACTTTTTTATTTTCAGGATGTTGTAAGGTCAAGCATACCTAGACTTCTTTTGTTACCTTGTTGAAAGTGGAATCTTTTCAGGTCATCTGGTATGCTGGTACTTTGATAGAACTAATTCTCTCTCTCTCTCTCTCTCTCTCTCTCTCTCTCTCTATATATATATATATATATATATATATATATATATATATATATATAAAATGTGTGTGTGTGTGTGTGTATTCACAAACAGCCTTAATTTTATTTCTGGATGTATATTTGTAAGTTATTCCATTATTCTACCTACTTAACGAGTGGAGGCATTGTATTTTAATATCTCACAGTCCATGCTTGCTTGTTTTCTGAGGGTCAAACAAAAATTACCTTCTTATTTGCTTTTTCCTATGTAGTAGGACCTTAATAATTTATCAGCATCCTTTGCCACATCCTCTGAATGTGAAGGTCTTTTCAATTGTATTTCTCTAAACTCTTGTTGATATTTCATTATTACTAGACAGGATGTTAATATAGAAGAATGTTTAAGTTTTCAAGAGACTGACTTAATCCTGTCTGTTTGTATGTGTTTGTAGTATATGCATGTGTGTGTACACGTTTATGTGTGCATATGGGTACCTATGGAGAGCAGAGGTTGATGTTGGATGTCTTCCTCTCTTGCTTTCTACCTTATTTTATTGAAACAGAATCGTTGACTGAACTTGGAACTCAGCAAGCCAGCTGGCCAGTAAACATCCGCGATCCTCCTGCCCCTGCCCCTCTGGCGCTAGGACTATAGCTGTGTACCACTGTGTTCCACTTTCTTATATGTATTTGGGAGATATGAACTCAGGTCCTTATATGTGCAGGAAAGGTAAGTTATTCACTGGTCTATATTAAGCACAGAGAGTGACTTAGTTTTTGTAAACAACTTGCTAAAGGTTCAATTCAATCAACTACAGGAAAATATACTAATTATCACCATGTTAACTCATCAAAAACACAGGTACTTGATATGTGCTTCCTGTGTATGAAACCTTACTCTGGGTAGTTCACTTAATTTTAGGAATAATTCATCAAAGTTTTGTTGAGAAAAGCAAAGCACAAAATAACTCGCCCAAGGTCATGTGGCTATTGAGTTAATAAGAGAAGACCTAGAATTCATACCTGAAGAAATCTAACTTTCAATCTGAACTTGAACTCAGTCACTTTACTATGATCTACCATCTGTCCATCCATCCATCCATCCATCTATCCATCCATCCATCCATCCATCCATCATCCATCTGTCCCTCTCTCTATCCATTCATCCATGCATCCATCCATCATCCACTGACACATTTATTAATCTATCATACATCTTTAATCTATCTACTACATCTATGAATGTAAATATTTATTCTTTTTCAGGCTTTTAGAAATGTTGGTAGGCCATCAAGGATCTGTGATTAAGATGTTAATTGCTGGCCTTGATTTTGCATGTATATAATTCATTTGTCCTTCAGGGAATTGGGGACCGTGCTTTTATTTTCAGGTGGAAAATTGATGTAATTCAATAGGATTTAATTTTCACCTCTCATGGTTTAAAAGGATAAAAGTGAGGCAATGGTACCTGCTGAGCATAGTTTATGTTTGACAAGTACTCATTTTTAATTTGTATTTCCACAGCATTTAGCATATTGATTTGCAAGGCATAAAGGCTTCTTGGTTTCAAATGAATCTGTGATAACTAAGTGAGGATGGTTCAGGGTAACACTAAATGCTTGTGTCTTCTTGGTAGACTCTCTGAATTTTATGCATTGTGTCTGCTTGGGGCTTACAGTCTTTAATTCATAATGATGTCCAATAGACATCGCAGCACCTTTAGTGCACAGTAGTGCACTAAAGTAATGGCCTTGTCTCTTGTTTTTACATATTCATAGGTGGGGTATTGGAGAACAACTTTTTTTCCACAAACAAATGGCCATGCTCTGATTCTGCTGTGCCTCTAAGGCATCATAGAAATGGACAAGCCTTTGGTTAGCTCTTTGCAGATACAAGAAATGGAGCTGTGGCTCCCACCAACATATATATATTCTGACCCTGGAGTGGCCTCCATCCTAGTCATGGCAGCCATGTTGGATGATTCTGTGATTTTGGTTCTGCAGGAGACATCTGGTGTAAAGAATAGGAAGTGGAAAATGAGGAGTTTTGGGAAACACACACCCTTGCACCAGGAGGAAGCCAATACGGGATGCTTTGCAGTTCTCAAAGCTGTGCCACATAGCCTACTTTGCATGCACAATACACTTGGGCCACCTTATCTACAACTGCCATGTGGCTGCTTCATTGCAGCAGCAATAAAAGAAAGAGGTCCTTGGGGCTGGTTGGTGCCTGTGCTATTGAAAAGCACACTCAGGCTTTCAGAGGCAGCAATCCAACAGGCTCCTTTAGAGGGGGCTTGGGTCCCCCTTCACTACACCAGGCTTGTATTCTCAGCATATGGTACATTTGCTTATCAGTCCCGGGAGGCTTATTCTCTGAAAGGAAACAACTAGGGAGATAATCTTTTTTGAAAGACACTTGGTGGGTCACGATCTCTTGGGTCCTTGTTCCTAGATTTCAGGAATCTAAGGTTCATGAAAGGGTGAACGGAGGTAGCAACAGCCATTTTTTTTTTTTTCTAAATGTATCCGGCTTCAGTTGCCCTACTGGAAATTTCTGGTTTTGAAAGTTGCTCTTCAGAAGCCACATTGGGAGGAAGTGGCTTGTTCATTTGTAATGAGCCAATCAATCAACCACCTATTCAGCAAATGTTTCTTGAGAGACACCTGAATATAAGCTTTTTTTTCCTGAAGGCTTCAGATACAGTGGAAGCAAAGTCACCTAGCATCTCTAACCGTCATGGAGTTTAAAATCTGCTGCTGGCATTTAATTTGAGTCATGGGAAAAAAGGCACAGTGTAACAGTGAATATATACAGGATTGGACAGGGACAGGTAAGGGTGTTCCTTGAGTCTGTGTCTATCCAGGCAGGGCATTGTCCCGGCCCATTCGGCTGGCCATGAGCTCACTATGGAGGAGACAAGTCTGGAACTTTCCCTGACAGCCATTGTTCCATCTAGCATCAGAGGACTGTCTTCCCACCTTCCTTTGTAGCTATTCTCCCACCCAGAAGTCACCCTGTCTGTTAATGTTCCGTGGTTCCTGACTAAGCGTAGTCATTCTATTCTTGGGGCAAAGTCAGCTCGCCTACTGTTCCCACTACGAGGACAGCAGAGTCGTTATGCAATGACTTCGTTTTCATTGTGTACACAATGAAAGACTGCGGAGCTAGGACATTTAAATTTAGGATAAACACTAGGCTATCTTTAGGGCAGATCTTATTTTGGAAGTTGAGGTCAGGGACTTTTTTATTATTGCTTTTCTTAGTCTTCCTCCTACCTCTGCTAAAGAGTTACCTCACCTCTTCTTTCTCTTCCCAGGCCACCCATCTTTTTGGGAAAAAAAAATTCTCAAGAACAACTTAAAGAGGAAGTTGAGACAATGGATAGATGCAAGGAGACTCACACCAGGACGTCTGATTTTAGAGTAACACTGGAGAGGGTTGTGGTTGCGAAGCTGTGACGCACTGCACCGGAGTGGGAAGGATAACACTGAGGGCCAGGGTTCCTCCAGAGCAGTGGTTCTCAATCTGTGGGGATTGAGAACCCCTTGGGGGGGTCTCATATCATATGTTTACATTACAGTTTATTACAGTAGCAAAATTATAGTTATAAAGTAGCAATGGAATAATTTTATGGTGGGGGAGGGTCATCACAGCATGAGGAACTGTTTTAGAGGGTTGAAGCATTAGGAAGGATAAGAACCAGTGGTCTAGAGGCCAAATGGCCTTGTTGGTGTTTCGCACAGTGGGCTGGTTGGGAAGATGCATATGTGTGTTGTGTGGTGGTACTGGGCAGGTCCATTCAGCATTCCTAGAGAAGGCTGCCACTGGTGCCAGGATTTATGCGGAGATACCCTCATAAAATGAGATTAAGAGACTGAAAGAGACCAGAAGGCATGATGGCAGATTCTCTCTGGATCTGAGTTTCCTTATTCCAATGCCAGAAGAGAGGAGAAAAGAGAATTTTTAGGATGCTCCACATGTACTTACTATTCAAACATTATGAATTAGTTAAGAACACTAGTTGTAGTTGGTTGAATATTTATGCAATGAGCTTCATAAATAATAATTAATCAACAATGTAATGACTGGGGCTTCCAAGAAGACTCTGGGTTCCCAAATCTTCTCTATTGGTGCCTAGAATTCTGCCTTTAGAAATTAATCCTTTGGATTACAGAAATACGAAAATGGTCTTAGAAGAATCAGCACCTTAAATCTGATGCGCTAAAAATAAATGAGAATGAATTTTGAATGATAAGACCTTAGGGCATAAGACTTAAGAGACTCCTTCAGCTCACAAGTGCGATGTTAGGAAGAGACTGCCATTTCTTTCTCTTTATCCCTCATGTATCTCCCATCCAATCTTAGGCTCTTTCTTGAACTTGAACCTAAATGCCCACCTCAGGTTTTACATTACCCATGTGGCTGATCTTCCTTCTTCGGTCCCTGACCAATCTCCATGTTGACAGCAATCTTCTAAAAACTTTCCAGGTACATTTTCTCTATGTGCTTCTGATTTACCCCCATTTTCCATAGAATAGGATACATGTGCCTCAGCCAGGTTCCCAGGACATTTATCAGCTAGTTCACAACCCCCACCCAGCCACTCGTCTGCTCTGGCTAATGTGGGCTTCATTTCTCCCCACTCCCAAGCATGGCTCGTATACTACCTGTGCTCAGCCTTTGCACCGAGGCTTCTAGCCGCGCGTCCACCAGGGATTTAGACCTGGAAATCCAGGTCCCAAGATAGGGCTGTATTTGAAAGCAGTGAGCTAGCAGTGAGTAATCCTAGCACTTGGGAGGCAGAGGCAGGCGGATTTCTGAGTTCCAGGCCAGCCTGGTCTACAGAGTGAGTTCCAGGACAGCCAGGGCTACACAGAGAAACCCTGTCTCGAAAAACAAGAACAACCCCCCCCCAAAAAAAACAAAAAAAAAAAAAAAAAAAAAGAAAAAAAAAGAAAAGAAAAAGCAGTGAGCCAACCCCCCTAGGGACATCTCTTTTCTCTTGAGTCTCATCTGTTAGCTGGCAGTCTTCTCTCATATGGAAATTTCCATACATTTTTTGTTTTTAAGGTAGAGAACAGAGAAGTTACCCTAAAGGCCTTTCCTTCAACCACACCAAGGCATCCTGAGAAAGTCCTAGTATAGGACATGCTTAACATATGATCACCTTGACTTCTATGAATAGTGATAGAAAAATACTATTTCAGAATTTTTGTTCAGTTTGCTTGTTTCCAGGGAAGACATCAAAGAACAACTTTTAAAGTTTTTCAAGATTATGGTTAGGGGCCTGTGCTCTGAGGCCCTAGGTGTGGACTCTCAGGGTAGATTTAAGTCAGAAATTTGAATATCTGGTATACATTAGTCACTGTTGGGTTTCTGTGGTTGGAGTAAAGACTCTGAATGAGATTTAGAACACTCTTCTTTTGTTGAGAATGAGTGTATTTATACTTAGAAAGTGTTCCCTGGTTGTTCTGGAGATCGAGAAGTGATCTTAGCACTGAGGTAGGTATACCAAGGCAGTGCTTCATCAAGGAAACCTAAGAAGGTGACTTTTGGTTAGAATGAAAGACATGTTTTCTCATTTGTGAGTTTAGTTGGGATGTTTGTGCTCCTTGACGGTATTAGATCTAATAACACAGATAAATTCCATGTTTACAGTGTCAGAGATCTGAAGGTAAGGCCCCACCTGAGACAGTAGAGGGGAAAGTGCACGATTTCCCCAGAAGAAACATTTTCTTCCCCCTGTCAATCATTCAGGACAGGAAGAGTTAGTCTTACCTTGAGAAGAGATGACATCTTCTGTTCTAGACACATGGGGATGTCATAGTGCTTATAACATTTTTATTTGGAGGCACTGAACTGGCTGCCACCGTGAGAAGTCAGCTAGTTGACTAGGACAGTCTCATGTAGAGAAAAGAAGAGCGCTCTGAATCTCATTTAGAGTCTTTACTCCAACCACAGAAACCCAACAGTGTCTGCAGTCTTTTATAACACATCCTAGTTACAAATGGTGCTGGGTTTCAAAACAAGCGTGACTTTCTCTCCTTGAGCATTTAGAGGGGCTCTGAGTAGATCCCAGAGGCCAAGGCATCCATTGTAATAAAAGTAGAAGGAAGTGCAGCCTGGAGATGTGTCTCCTCAGAGCTCAGGCACCTGAAGAAGAGCACAGAGAAGCATGGATGATTGTGATGAGAACCCACTGAGAACCAGGGAATTCCCACTAATTACTTAGGAATGTGGTGGGTGCTGTTTTCTACATAAAGGAGCTTCGAGCTTTTGTATATCTGACTATTAATGGAACAGTGTCTATTTGTGTTGTGAGGCCCATGCACTTTGGGCAGTGTTAGAAAAAGAGCTCCTGAAACGAAGAGATCTGAACCTCGACCTTCCTCTTGAAATGACATTTGCACAACAGCAACCACTGGTTTAGCTTCACAGTCTGAGCATCCTCTGTCACGTCCAAAACTGCATCCTCAGCAACTGGGCATTGGGTGTTCAGACAGCTGGAAAAGGGTAACAAATCTGGAACTAGTAAATTCCAGTTTCTACATTTGTGTCCACCCATCCATCCAACAAGTATTTGCTGATAAATATTGCACTGCTTCCTGGAATTTAAATACATCACTCCCAAGGGCTTACATCTGCCTGGGTGGAGACAAGCATGGCAGCTAAGATACAGATTGCTCCTGGTCATTGACATGATTAGATGAGCTCTCCCAGTCTGTTTCTTATGGGGAAGGTCACCTACAGAGCTGGATCTGTTTGCCAGTGAACTGCCTTTTATTTCTATGATCCCAGCTATGAGAAAGGCATTGCAAGAAGCCTGACCATTTTGTTGGTCGAGGGGTGCTCTTAGGGTGGGTCCTGTTTTTGCTTTCCAACCAGAGGCTTGTATCCCGAAATGATAAGGCAAGATAGGAATAAAATGGAATGGAGCATCTGGCATTTTGGCTGATCCACCATTGCCCCCTAGTGTTCAAAAGCAGAGATAGAGAAATGAGGAATTGCGGGAGTGAATCAGTGGATGTGTGCAGATTACTGAAGGGCTCAGGAGCCTCAGATGCAGGTTGGGAAGATGGATTGGAAGCCGCCCGTGAGAGATGAAATTGAAGATTACTGTTCACTTATTGCCGGGTACTTTAGGATCTATGATTAGAAAGAATCAGAAACAAAGCCAATTTATTTTCCTAGTCTAGATTTTGCCAGAAGAAATAGTAACTGGTTGGCAAAATGGCCAGGCTGCCTCAGAATTCAGACAGTATTGTGCTGATGGGGTGGGGATGGGAGTGTGTCTACTTAGAGCTGATCATCTGGTCTCCCAGTCTCTCAGGGTGCTAGGGAGATTTTGACTGACAGTTGCTACCTTGGCACTCTCTGACTGTGACCAGCACAAATCTGCTAAAATGAAGTAGGGTGCAGACTCCTGTAGATAAGGAATATTGTTAGGTTTGCAAAGGAGTCCAGTCCATCACAGAGTAAGCCTGTGTTCCTTCGGGGCTTAAATGGTTTAAGATTCATTAACCTGACTTTGAAGGGAAGATTCTCTTAACAGGAAGAAGCCACCCTTCCCCTTGGAGGGTTGGAGGAAAAAGCCACAATTGGGTCAATGTCAGGAGATGCTCACCACAGTAGGCTATTCTTCCTCTGAGATCTTGGATGTATGAGTCAAGGCTGAAGTTGTCTTGGCAGCTGCTCTGCTCTTGGCAAGATCTGCAACCAGCACAATGTTTGCTTCTGGACTGCTGCTTCACCTCAACACACAGTGTCCGCTACATGCATCACCGCTTGCCTTCCGAGGTCATGAAAGCAGTGGAGTTACACTCATACCCTGGGTTTTCTGCGGCCTTATTTCTTCAGTTGACTTATAATTTGGTTCTCTGGACTTCCAAGTTTGAAATCTCAGACCCTACACCCCCCCCCCCCCCCCGCCCCAGCTTTCTTGCACTGTGTCCCTGAAAAGACAGAGAAACAGGCAAGAGGAACCTGCTAAATTTAAAAATGAAACAGAAGAGTGGCTGGTTCAGTAGCCGAGTAACTATAACACAGTGCATTCATTAAAGGTTGGATTGCTCATGTGGCCTCTATCAAGTTCAAGGCTCTAGGTCCCTCTGTAGAAGACCTTAGCAAAGGAGCAACAGAGGGAGTGAATGCAGGGCAGGACTGTTGAGATAGAAGAACACTGGGGATGGATAAAGCAAGGGCATTTTACTTGTCTTGGGAGAAGATGCCGTAATTTAAACCAAGTCAACAAGACTCCAATCAGAGCCACAGTGGTATACATAGAGAGCTGTCTGTGTTCTAGTGTGTAGTTAGTTAAGGAGCTTTGCAAAATCTTTTCTGCTAAGCCTTGTTAAAACTCCAGTGTTTCACCTATAACAAGCCCTTGATGATGAGAATGTAGCTCAGGGCACAGTGGTTAGAGCTAATGCTTTAGAATCTAATGATCTGAAATCCAAGTTCTTTGAGACTTGAGCTGTTGACTCTCATGAGAGTTTCAGCCTGTCTGAGCCTTTGGTTTGCTGTCTAGTGGAGACATAGTACCTTTTCCAGCTCCCACACAATGACCCAGACAGCAAATAACGTTAGGAGGAAGATGTCTGTGAGGCCCTAAGCATTGTGTCTGACTCATGGGTAGTTCTCCCTGAAAACAAGCTGCTTGCTTTGTTTCCATGTATAGGGCACACAGATCTCTGTGGATTCATAAGAAGGGTTCACTCAAAACCCCATGTAACTGCATTGTAAACAGCATTTCAGAAAAGGACAATAAACAAGCACAGGATCAAATCAATTGTCTCCCTAAATGCCCCTTGATGATTGCTTTTTTAAAAATGTATTTTACCTCATATTCATACAGGCACATAATGTGTTAGAATCAAATTTACATTTTAGCTGCTCAAACATCTCTCTCTCTCTGCCACTTCAAATTTCATTCTCTTTCTCTCCATCCCTCCCTCCCTCCCTCCCTCCCTCCCTCCCTCCCTTCCTCCCTCTCTCTCTTTGTCTCTATCAAAAACAAATTCTTGTTAGTGCTGCCAACATTGCATGGGCGGGACCATCTACTGGAACACAGCAGTATTATTTGCTTCTATAACTGTAAAGACTGCCAGAGTCTCCAGAGACTATATGCTATTGAACCTGGCCTAGGATGGGAGAAACCCTTGCACGCATTCATTCTCCCCAGAACAGACATGAAGTGGTAGTGGCTCACCCACCCATTTGCTACAAGCTGGGATGCTGTGGCCTCAACTCTGTCTTCTATTATAGATAAGTGTGATTGACTTAGTCTCATGAGCTGCCATCAGGGGAAAGACTTGGAGGCACTGTAGTCAATCACCATTGAGAGCCTATTAGAAGAACAAGGTACCATGCAGCTGCTTGAAAGGCTAAGAGTGTAGAAATGGCCATTACAGAGGAAACTCCTTCCGCTTGGCTGACTGGGGCAGGGTCTATGGCTTTACAGCAATTGGTACAGATGCTGGGTGAGGAGGCGCATTCATTTTGTGCTCAGTAACAACTTTTATTCATGGTTGTGAATTGTTATCCCCTCAGGAAAGGTGAAGGTATAGAAACAGGTTGCAGTTTCTAGGAGAATTTAATTTTTCTTCTTCCTCTCTCTCTCTCTCTCTCTCTCTCTCTCTCTCTCTCTCTCTCT
>JANHMN010000001.1:197982346-198027396 GCA_030674055.1 Rhabdomys pumilio | reverse complement strand
CTCTCTCTCTCTCTCTCTCTCTCTCTCTCTCTCTCTCTCTCTCTGTGTGTGTGTGTGTGTGTGTGTGAAAGAGAGAGAGACAGACAGAGAGACAGAGAGCATAATGATGAAACAGAGCTGTGGTATCCTAGGAAGTCCTAGGTAATTACCCAGCCTGAATTTCTCCTGGAGTTTCTGGATAGTGCCAGATGTGCTCAGGCCTCTGTGCACCACCCCACAGAGCAGGCATCCAGAGCCAACCTCCTCTTCCTGGCTGTTCCTCACGTCTGGGAACACATCAAAGGAGGCTTGATATTCATAACCGCTGTGAGTCATTTTCACATAGAGCTGCAGGGAGCTGCCTGCACTGCTGCTTGCTGTATTCAACCCTTTGTAGAAGCAGCTGAGCTAAACCAATCCCCTATTATGGGCGAGAGTAGAGCCCTCCTGGGAGACCTGATTTGCACCCCATACCCCTATGCTGAATATAAAAGCTCTTTTTTAAATTTGAGAAATAGTTATTAAAACATTCTCAGTCTTGGACTAGGCCTCTCCAGCACCCGGCGGGGACAGCTCAGCAGGTTCCTTCCACAAGGGTGTGACCACTCCAGGCCCTGTTGTTGTTGGTGTCAATGACATCTGAAGCCTCCCAATTTGTTTCCTTCAGAGGACAAAGAATGTCAACAAGAGTCCAACTACAGCCACAATTCTTCTCTACTGGAGGACAAGTGTTGCTGGGTCCTGCTGATTTGGTCTATCGTTGGGAACAGTATCTTGTGTGCCATCCTTTGAAGGCTAACAGAAGCTTGGGAAAGTAAAGGTGCAAGATGGTAGAGCTGGAAGAGAACTTAGCCATCATCTAAGTCCAGGACCTCAAGTTATGAATCACAAAGGAGGCATGGACAAGGTACAGGCTGTTTAAGGGCACACAGACTGGCAGAGTCGCTGTCATATGGAGTCATTCTAAGGGGCCTGGCAAACAGTGACAGGTCACCTTAGTGTCCATGGAGGGCTAAAGAGAAAAAAGGGATGAGATCCAGGAGAGATGAAGCTGTTTCTCAGTTCCATGCCCGCTTTCTCTGTGTAGAAAGTGACTGAATTATTTACCTCAATATCAGGATTTTAATGAACGACACTGAGAAGTCCTGGTAACCGTGGGCTTTGTGGTTAATGGAGGACAGTCCAGTTTTTTAACAGGCCAAAGAGGGGTGCCTGGATTTGTAACCTGTTCTCAGAAACCACCCAGGGCTTCTGAATACCCTGGGTTAGAAGAAATCAATAGGGAATTGTTGTACTGGATAAGTGGTGGGAAAATTATAGAAATACAGAAATGAAGCAACCAAATTGGCTGGCTTCAGACCTGGGACATAGCACACAGCTGTGTCTTTCAGGCTGTGTTGTTTCTGCAGCTGGCAGGAGCCCTACTTTTGTTTGCGCAGCTTAGGAAGTAAGTCCCCATATGTAGGTGCATCCTGATACATTCTGGTCATGCGGTACCTTTCAGTCTGCTACAGCAGCAAGTGCGGTTCGCTCCTTAAAATGCCCAGAGCTCCCTTTCCCATTTGGGATTTGTGGTGAAAGGTCAGACCATGGAGCTTGTCTAGTGGTAATAGGGGTTCTAGATAAATGAACCCCCAAGGTCTGCCAAGGAGATGAGAGAGCAGCAGATGCCCCAGGGGGAGGAATGTGGCAGCAGAAAGCTACACAGGGTCTCTGGCCTTTTGCTAGTAATTTGTCCTGTACCTCAACTTGGTGATGCCGTGTAATCTGGAAGTCCATACCTCTATGTCATTCTGCTTACCCCCGCTCCTCCTCTCTTGTTATCACCTTGTCAACAATAGTAGCCAGCAACTTAAAGGACAACTGCAGCAGGATGCAGTGAGTGACTGGGTAGCTGCCTCCTCTTTAACAAACAGAGAAAGATTGCTGTGCAGCGTCTCTCCATATGCTGTGGCATCTGTAACTGGCATGTAAGGGACTCATTTTCCTCACATATCTCATTAAAGATGCAAAGCAAAATGGAGGGCTTCAAGCCCAGCTCTCCAGGAGCCTTGCCGGTACTTCACATTTCTTACCATCTGCTGCCATCTAGTGGCCCCTGGCTCTTTTTCATTGCATGATCAGTATCAGATGCTGCCTTAGGTCTGGCGAAACAGGCATAAGACAGTTCCATTAAGAACAATGAAGCAGAACAAAATGATAATCATGGTCTCCTCAGATCTCTTGTTATCAACTGATGCCCACCTGGGCCTCCTCGGGACCACCTCCCGGATCCGGAGAGCCCCCTCCCAATAGATTCCACTACTGAACTGATTCTAAATGTAAATTAGAAGAATTTAGCATACATACTGGCAAATCTTGTGAGCCTCAAGGTAAATTCTTTGACCAAGACACTGGGTCCCCTTCACCTCATGCTAGGTTCCTTATATATTAAAAACTCCTCAAAGGTTGGCAAGAAAAAAGCTTAGAACAGAGAGGGAACCCCATGTGTCTTTTCTGCAGTCCATCTACTTACATATAGAATCCCCAGAGGCTTATGTTAGTCCAGGGCTAGCGGTGCTCCAAGTACCACATTTCCTGAGTCTGACCTTGTCTGCTCCATTGTCTGTGTCGGCATCAGAATGTGTTCTCAGCCTCGATCCATATGCTTGAGGTTCCAGGGAGCTAGAAAACACCCCCTAGGAAGGCATAATGCAAAACGAAGACATGAATTTATTGCAACTCATGAGCACGGCAAGTGGCAACTGGGCAGGGCACACAGCAGCTGTGGGTTTATGCACAGGGTGCAGGTGCTTGTGCACCACTGTGTGCTCATGACAGAAGAGGATGGAAGCTACTCCTGGGCTGGGGACCTAGACACAAAGAGTGATGTTGCTTTTTTCTGGTCCTTAAACCAAGCAGTTAATGTCTTTTTCCATAAGCCTTGACGTGTGCTCATTAATTTCATTAATTGATTCATTCTTTCATACGTACTAGACATTTCAATATTCAGCAAACTAGACACGAAAAGTAGCGCATGACACAGTCTGAATCCTTAAAGATATTATTGTTAGAGCAGGGAGAGAGAAAGAAGGATGACAGTCAAGGTGGCATTAATTCTCTAAATGGAAAAAACATCTACACAGAAAATTGGGTCTCACTAAAGACTGGGTCACAGGAATAGACAAGTCAAACTGCCCAGGGAATCAAGATAGTAAAATGTTCTCTAAAATGTATGGGCTCTTAAAGTCCCAATATCCTCCAGCCTGTTCTCTAGCTGTCAGCTATCTTCCCCAGAGAAGAAAGACAAAGAGTGACACAGGGGTGGGAGTGGGGGTGGGGAGGGGCGGGGGAAGCAGGCGTGGAGGTGGGGTACTCCAGAGCCCAAATACATTGATCTACAACAGATTCCTCCCCTTCTTGATATTACTATTCATGCATTGATTGACATGTTCATTCATCATTCATTCAAGAATCCATACTGTCCCAGCACTGACATTACAGACACAATAATAACAACAACAAGAGATTTTCAGGTTTTCACACCAGCTGACAGAGAAGGTCAGTTCACTGCCTTGCTTGCCTCCATCTTCTGACACTTCATTAGCTTGTATATGTCCACATTTGATGCTTATAGGTGTCTGCTCATGCAGTCCCCACTTTCTCCCCGATGCACATAGTGTTCTGCTGGTTTTTCCTTACAATTCCATCAATCTTTGTCCTTAGGGTGACTGTGTAGGCTCCCAGGCACTGCTATCTGGCAGGGAGTGGTCATAGAGAACACTGCATTTGCAATATAGAAATAGTCTTCAAATAAGGAAAGGAAAGAACCTCTTGGTTAAAAGCAAATTAGACTCCATTCTGCAATGTTGTTTGATATGCCTTGGGAGGAGGAAATTCAATTATGCCAAAATTTCAAAAGCCTGGGCTCCTATGATAAAGGCATTTATATTCCCTGATGATAATGCCCAGTGAAAGGGGACTATTCTGAGACCAGGCAGTTGAGGGAGAGAGTTTATGTAATTTAAATTTACACAGATTTGGTCTCTTAAATTTACTGACAAGCAGCAAGAAGCTTTGATACCAGCTCTCCAGGAACGTAACCTTTAACAGAAAAGTGTTGGTCAGAAAGAGCTCAAAAGAGTGCATGTAATACTGTTCCTTTAGCCTTTAGAATACACGTGTGGGAAAATAATTTGTTCAGTCCGTGTTGGACAGTAGCTCATGCCATTTATTACCCTGTCTTTTCTTTCAATTTTGTGCAGTCTTTGCCTCTAGTCAGAACAACTTTAGATTTGCCTTTTCCCCTCACCTTTGTCTTGGTGCCTAGTTTCCTTCTTAGCAGGCCATACGGGACTAGGGACTGAGGTAAAGCACAGCCCGAAGCCTCGTCCTTTGCCAATCCTGTTGCTGGGGGTCTTTGTATTCCAAGGTATAGCTTACCAGGGAACGGTTGGTACTAGGTGGCCTGTGATTTTCTGTAGCTTCTGGGACCTGGGACACAGCTAGTTGTCTATTTTGCCTGGTGACCTGCAGACAGACTGGGTCACAATGGTATTTTTCTCTCTTCCTGCATAGACAGGTCTTGATCTAGGACCCGTGGTGGAGTGAAAGACCGGAGTCTCTGTCTGAAAGTGTCGTAAAAGGGAAGTGAGCTGAGTTTCATGGGCCCGCTGGGGGTGTTTACTGCTGTCACCCTTGGTTGCTCTTGTTGAGCTCATGCTTAGGCAGTCTGGGTAGGATTGTGATGACACTCCAAGTTTCACCAAAAAAAAAAAAAAAAAAAAAAAAAAAGTGGTCGTCTGCTTTGTATCAGGGTCTTGTACAAGCAATTCTTGGCTCCAATGCTGCTTTATAATCTTTGGTCCTAGGTAAGATTCTAGGCCTTTCTGAGGGTTGGGTGTGTCTGTGTCATCAATTTCCTTGTTATAAAGTCAAAAGGCTGAACCATGTCATTAACTGGACACTGACCCCAAGTGTCTAGGAGCAGGGGCCCTGTCTCATCTTATTTCCCTAGTGTACTTAGGCCATGTGTGTCCCTAAGCAGTATGCCGGTCTCTAGGAACATGCTGCAGCTGGTCCACCAGTTTGCCACATATAAAAATGGGAGGGGAGTCACAGAGAAGCTTCCTCCCAGGCTCTGAATACCTTTGGAGTCATACTGGATGATGAGCAGAGTTAAGTCATTTGGCTACTCTGCCTAACTTCCTTTGTGTTTAAACCATGATTTTGTTTTTGTAGAATCCAGGAGTTGGTGATGCAGTGAAAGAGGAGGTATCTTCTAAAAATGTCTTTCAGCATTTGTCATCCCACAATATCTATGCATTCTTTGGTCTCCACTTGCATATGGCTCTCTATTGATCATCATCATTGGCACATGGAATGGAAAGAAACTGTGTCCCCTGAAGCTCCGAGTCTGAGTCAGTAGATGTTTCTTATGCGAAGGTAGTCAGGTATTCAGGCTTCTAGGTGCACAAGAAGGTTATCCTTTTCTACCAAGAAAATGGCCAGGTTTAAATCAAAGACCACCATAGTTCAGGAATAAGTCTCAGCCCACTGAGAGTCTCTGGCTGTCTTGGCAGCCTACTCCTCTTCCTGATGGCTATAGATGCAGTAGGAAAGGACAGTCTTTATATGGAATTGCTGAACGAGAATTTTACATTTGGCCTTATTTCTACATTTCAATTTTGTTGTCTTCAAGACAGGGTCTCACAATATAGCTCTGACTGTCCAGAAACTCACTATGTAGACCAGGGTGGCCTTGAACTCACAGAGATCTACCTGCCTCTGCTTCCCAAGTGCTGGAATTAAAGATATGTGCCACCATGCCTGGCTTTACATTTCAGTTTTGTAGATGAGGAATCTGAGCCTCAAATTAGGTGGCTAGAACAAGGTCATTCACCTAGTAAGTAGCGGAGACAAAGTAAAAACAGGATCTTTGCCTTCTCCAGCATGCATGCTGCTGCTGTGTCTGAGTCTGACCCCTGTGAAACATCAAAAGTTCTGTGTCTGCCACTGCACCAGTGGACAAGGCCTCCATTCTTAGTGTTACTCTCAAAGGTTAAATTCCAACCCTCAAACTCATTTCCATTAATAACCCATTATGATCAGTCACGTAAGCTCAAATGCTTTTGAATACATTTGTATTTTTGGACTACTGATTTATGTGCTCTTCTTCCTAAATGAGACACATAGCATATAAAGCCGCTTCTCCTTTGTTGACATGTCAATTTTAACTCAACTTCTCAGTATGATATTTCAGTCATTCTGGAGCATTAACAGTTCACAAAGTTTGATGTGCCAATTCTCCAAGGAACAAATTTGCATTTTAACTTGTGCCTTCAGTGGCTGAACTCCCAAGGATGACTAATGAATAGATCTCAGCTCTCATGGCAGGTTGATGAGTATGTAATTCTTTTTGTTTAGTGTGTGTGTGTGTGTGTGTGTGTGTGTGTGTGTGTGTGTGTGTCAAATCTTGCCATGTACATGATAACTCTATGGGCAAGGCTAATTCTGTCCTACAATGATGAAACCTGTAATTTTTCAAAGCAAACCATGCTTTGCTTTCGATGTTAGAGAAGCTCCCAGCTGGAACAGCAGACACCCTTCTGCTCTTTGGTAAAACTATGGAGCAGCATCTAGTATCCTGTCAGTTTATGGATGTCAACGCCTGCTGCAGGCCCTGCTAAGGCTATCATAGAGCTGTGAATATCATAGAACTCAGAAAAATAGGATCACTCCTTGGAGGAGGAATTCTTTCTGGAGCAAGAAGTTCTTACAAAAGGAATCCTAAAAATCTTTGACCAGACTTTCCCCCAGTTCCCTCTGGATTACTAAAAGGCATAAGAGTCCTCAGTACACGGAGCTCCTCAGGGAGTCTCGGCACTCACACTAGGCCCTGTTGCTTACTGTACTCCCACCTCTTTGAGAAAATTCCAGCTGAGTCTGGAAGCCAAGAGTTCTCACTAGGCCACCGTAAGAACAAATGCCTATGGGTGGATACCAACTGGAGTCATGGCACATTCTACTCACGGTGAAGCAGAAGGTGACATGAACTTGGGGGAGGGGAGAAGTGTTCCTTTGTGGGACCATCATCACTAGAGAGAATGTAGCAAAGAAAATGCAGTCTTAAGGGAGACTCAGGCAACGACGTCCTTGAGATGTCGAGAGAGATCTTTGCTCTGCTCTTGTCGAGCATATCTTTTACCTAGACAACATCAGTTCTCTACGACAGTCCTGAAGCTTTAGAATGGATTGAAAATTAATTGACCAAGTGAGTTGATGGGCAACCTTGCCTAAACTATGGAAAAGGCACCTCAGAAGTTATGTAGCTCTGGCCTCCATCAGTAGAGGTCAGATGAAGAACAATTTTTTTCACTAGATCCCCATACTAATGCCTTTCAAATATATTTCCTTCTGGTACCTACTTTGTCTGGAATACTCCACGGGCCTCTACATCTCCAGCTCTTTCTCACTAATGTAAAATTAGCTCATTGGAATGAGGGGAGAGGATGGTTTTACTTTGACTTAAACACTAATGAGCACTTTCACTTTGTCATAGTGTAAATATTAAAGTTATAAGAGACAGCCCAGGGACGAATTAATTACTTTAAAGACCCAAAGTGCTTGCACAGTGTCTAAACCTCTGTACTGGGGAGCTATATCCTCATTGATACAGAGCTCCTGGTTCTCTGAAACCAAAGTCTCCAAGTGCTCCCAGGTGCCAGCCAGGATGGCACTCCTCGAACCCCAAGGGATGTGGAAATTGGAAATCTTATAGTCTTTTATGCAACTCATCAGCTTATAAGTGGAAAACAGAATGTGGAAAGTGCCCAGATCTACAATTAGTTCTGAAGGGCCATGATTGGAGCACAGGTCTGAACCAGTCCAATTGAGTCCTCTTCTCACCCTCTATGTTGGTGGGAAAGAACAATGGTCAGGACAGTGAGATTTCACAGAGCGTACAATGATTTCATTTCTCAAATGTAATCTTTGCCACCTCTTTGTAGTGTTTCTTTCCTGGGTGGGTGGACACAATATTTACTCACCGCTTTCTATTTTACTATAAAAACACCTGTAATCATTCCCTTTTCATTCCAGAACTGTTGATAAAGTAACTCTTTGATTGCACTGATTGTTTTTAAAAGGCAAGGCAGGAGCCCAGGATGAATTGCTTCCTGGCAACGCCAGGCTTATCTTTGAACTCACCTCACTTCAATCCTCATGGCCTAGCAGAAATGACCCGTGTCACTGGTGTCAGAATTACTGAGTTTATTTGAACTTTTCAGGGAATTGTGATCAAACATGATCTGCTGGATCTGGAGTAGCTGACATGACACAGTCATATATTAAGAGCAAAACAGGCTGGGTTCCTTTCATTTCTCTGATGAGAAAGGACTGGGCAGCTCGCCTTAACAATGGAAGAAGTAGGCTTTTTGGGATGTGTGTTTTGTAGAAGTATGGTAGTCTTTAGGTTTACAGGCTAATGGGAGTGACTAGTGGCTTAAACTGGAAACTGTTGACTCTCTCCCATTGTTGATGTCATCCTCACATCCACCTTAAAGGTTTTGCTTCAGCTGTGTTACAAAACTGAAGGACTTTATGTGCTTGAGCTGTGCAGAAAGCATGAAAACGGAGCAGAGGAAATGCATCTCCATCCATCTGGAATACAGAGTGGTATCTGACTCAGAGACTGGAGGCAGCAAAAGGGCCAGATATGGTATGAAGACAGAGAGGCCAGGACTTCCTGCTTAGTCACCTGACTGACATCTGTAGGTTCAGACTTAGTGTTAGCGAAAAAGGCCTCTAAGTGTCTGTAAAGCAACTCAAGCAAACTGATAGCATCACAGGCACCAGAAATATTTTTCAAGGCTACAGGGAGCCTAGTGCTGAACTGCTTGGCTGTGTGAACTTCAAATTAGTGATTTTTAAAAGTCAGGGCAAAACGTTGTGATTTTGCTGTTTTAGATTGCCTGACACTTAAGCTTATTGTGGAGCCTTGCTGAGGACATTTGGTCTGAGGAAGCGTTTACTCGGTAACGATTCTTGCTCGTTTTTATTTGTCATTTGCGTCGCCATTTCTTACTCCACTTAGCTCAGTCTGGTCACAGGGGCTTCCAGTGGCCCATTCTTGGTGTCTTATGCTGACTGTGTGCTTCTAGGGACAGGCGAGGGGCCTGCAGCTGGTTGCCTTTTGCCCCTTTGCTGTGGTTTCTACCTGCTTTGCCACCCTCTTTCCTTGATGCTCTGGAAGGATTTAGAAATAAGCATTATTTTACTTTTGAGTAAGAGGAGTTCACTAAGCAGATTAACTTGTGTTTCTGAACTGAAATAGCAGAGAACTTCACTTGAAGTTTGAAAAGTTAAATTCAGAAAAAGGGCAGTTCTACTTTCTATAGTCGTTAACAAACGATACAAACAATTTGTTCCAGGGTCAGAGCATATGTCTGTGTACCTTACAGAAATTCAGCACAGAGGCATATATTCATGACTGCTCACTTTCAGAGCCAATATGAAAGTCCTAATGTCATAATACCATAACCTACTGTTTAAAACATACTTTTCAGATGTTTTGTTTTCTCATTTTAAAAGTGTTTAAGTGATTTTTTTTTTTTTAGCACTATTCACAACAGCTATGTCATGAAAAAAACCCAACGTGTCCTGGACAAATACAGCGGGCCATGCACATGCAACAAAATGTTTAGTTGTAAAGAATATGATTATGTCATTTGCAAGACAGTGGATGCTACTAAAGATAGTTATATTTAATTAAGTCTCAGAAAGACGAATTCACATCATTCGTCATTTGTAGATTGCAATCTTTATAGGTTTATAAGAACGTCTACATAATGTCACTAAATTGAAGCAAAGCTATTTTGGGGGGAAAGGAAAAGGAGCATTACTCAGAGTACCTTATATATGTACACAAAGGAAATGATCAAAGATCCCCCTGGCCAGAGAAAGCAGCTATGCAGTCGGTAGATTTCCTTGTAGGCTTTGCTTTTAAGTGCATTTTCTTACATTGCTAGGAAACTTCATATCGTATATTAAATTTTATGATAACTCTTTCCCATTTATATTACAGCAAAATATTTTCCCCCAGTGATTTGAGGCTGTTCAAAGTGTAATTTTTGAATATTATTTTTAATTGTAAACTGACAAATTATAGCTGTATATATTTATGGGCTACAAAGTGATACGATGATTCATGGATAACATTATGAAATATCTAAATCAAGGTAATTAGCATATTTATCATCTCAAAGACTTATTTTTTGTAGTAAGGATAGGAAATGTACACATTATTTACCATATTTATCACACTCTAATGTCTCTCCTGTCTGACTGGGGCTTGGCCCTCTTTGACAACCATATCTTTATTCTCCTGGCATCCCTGCCCCTGGTACGCACATTCCACACTCTGCTTCCTCTGTCTTCCTGTTTTAGATGTCACATGAGGAAGAACCATGTTTGTTCTTCTGTGCTTGGCTTTTTCTCCAGTTTCATCCATGTTGCTGAAAATGACAAAACTTATTTTATTTAAAGAACTAGATACTGTCCTATTTGTGTGTCCTTGCCTTATTTTCTTGTCTGTGGCTTGGCTATAGATACTTAGGTGGATCTCATCACTTGGCTACTGTCACTGAAGCTGCAATAGACACACTGCTTTCAAGCCTTTTGAGTAAGCATCTAGAACTGGTATTTCTGGATCACACGATAATTCTATTTTTAGTTGTGTTTTGAAGTATCTTCACACAGCCTTTCCAAATGACTGCACTAATGAGCATCCCCCAGCAGTGTGCAAATGCTCCCTCTCATTTGCATCTTCACCACCCTTGCCTTTCTTCTTTTAGATAAAAGTCATCCTGACAGGTTTGATATGCTGATTATATTTTTTAAAAAAGCATATTGATATTTATTTTATGTACATGAGTGTTTTGCTCCCTGACTTTCTATGTACTATGTGTGGACATTGTCTGAAGAGGCCAGAAGAGGGAGTTGGATAGCCTGACAACAGAGCTGTGGGCCACCATGTGGGTGCTGGGAATCAAGTTTGGATCCTCTGCAAGAGCAGTCAACGTTCTTTACAACTGAGCAATCTCTTCAGCCCCTGATTCTGGTTTTAGTCTGCACTTCCAGGGTGACTGACTAGTGCTATTGGCACTTTTCTTTACACTTATTGTTATTAATATGTCTTATTTTGAGAAATATCTACTCAGATTCCTTAGCCACTTAAATCCAATATCTTGTTTTCTTTCTATGGGGTATTTTGGATATTGATCCTTTATTAGATGCATGGCCTGAAAATCAGTTTATTCCATCTGATAAGTTGTCTCCTTATTAATCATTTCCTTTTATGTTAGACACACATTTCATTGTTGTGACAGAGTATCTGTCATGGGAAGCATCAGAGGCGAAAGACTTATTTTAGCTCTCAGTTTTGAGGGTTAAGCCCATCGTCATTTGTTCTGTCTTGAGGCGTAGAGGTAATGGTGTACTGTGGTAGGGCTTACTCACCTTGTGGTAGTCAGAAAGAAGGGAGGGAACCAGGAATTTCGGCATTGCTCAGGACCCACACAGTGACCACTTTTCCCAGTTAGGTCTACTTCCTAAATTGCTACCATCTCTCCAAACACCACCTGCACTGGGAACTTCTGGTTTTATTGAAGAGTCAGTTGTGTCACGTAATGTTTTTTTCTGGAAACTGTCTTATGAGAGGATGTTTTGCTGAAGCAGACATGTGAGAAGATGTTTTGCTGAGAACAGACATATGGTGTTTTTCTGGAAGTTGCTTGGTGAAAGAGCATGTGATGTTTTATTGGAGTAGATGTTTGAGAGGTGGGTGATGTTTAGAAAGAGTACAAGTATAACCCAACAGACCGTGGATGACACTCTTGCACTGGTTTGCCCTGCAACTCTTTGCTGGTCACCATTGGTCTTCACTGACGCTTGTCTTTGATGATGACATTCTTGCATTGATTTTCCTTGCTTTCTTTGCTTGTCATGACTCCATAGAAAGAAATGCACCAAAGAAGTTCTTGTGGTATTCTGGTTGCTTCTTGCCACTTCAATGAACTCTTGTTGATTGATGGAGCCTTGTGATTATTTATGTATTGAACCCCTGCTACTGATTCATGTTTAATGTTTGCTAAGTCAAATGGACTGCCACTGCTGATTTGTGTTTGGTGTTTTGTTAGTGGACTGGACTGCTGACAAAGAAGATTGGAATTTACCCAAAGAACTATTTTTAAACTGATTCACAACCCCTGTTTCCTATTAATCTTTCTTTTCTCCTACCCCTGGTGGGTGGTGGGCTAAAAGGGAGGTTGAAGAATTAAAAAGCCATAATTAAAGTAGGTTTTGAAAAATGTAAGCCTACAACCACCACTGCCAGGGAACCGAAGTTTTAACAGATGTGTCTAGGGGGATATTTCAAATTCAGACAGGAACATTTTTCCTCTGACTGCTAAGAACTTTTGATCATGTCATAATGAAAACTTTACTTAACTTGTCTCCAAAGTCTGAATCTAAGTCTGAAGTCTCCTGTGAGACCCAAGGTACACTCTTATCTGTGAGCCGGCTAAAACACAAAAGTTACATATTTCCAAAACTTAAGGGCACAAAGTAAACTCTCCTGTCTCAAAAAGGAGGACTGGGAAGATGAGAGTGGGACTCCCAGAAATAACATTAGACCCCTTTTTGCAGCAACTGGGTCACTTGGTGTCATGGTGAAAGCTTTATCAGGCTTGGACAATCTCACCCTACTGCAGGCAGCAGATTCTCTCTTGCATTGACTCCACTCATTGCCCTGGTTTTCCCTGACAGAGGTCCCACATTCCGGGAACTATCAGCAGCTTTAGGCTTCTACTGTAGTTAAGGTTCATGAGTTGCTCCCTCCAGCTTCCTGCAGGGAATCCTCTCACCCTTTCACACATTGCCTGCCTTTCAGGAGGTTAGTTGAAACATCAGGAGAATTCTTCACAACCCTGAAGACTCCCATCTAGATGTCATATAAAAACAGATTCTTACAGATTATTTTAAGGTCTCCTATCATCTTGAGCAGTAACCAAGATCCTTTAGACCATGTCTTGGGAAGCTGGGCACAGAGAAGCATGTCCTGAGGGATGTGAAGTTAAATTGATATTGTGATCCAGCTACTAGCAGGATTACTTTTTTTGGGTTGTTTATTAGAAATATCAATCCTTGGGGTTAACTGAAAGAAAAGGGTTTCATTTAGAGAAGATGACAGATTTTCCAATTTCTTACCTCAATTTTGAGTTGAGAATATAATACCTTGACTTCATTATTGTTTCTCCAGATTCTGCCTGACATTTTGAAGTCATTCAAGAATGTGACAATACTCTCTATTCCCCTTCTTCCCACTACTGTTCTGTGGCAGTGGTTACCTGGTAATATAACACTTTGCCTCTTACAGGGACCAATCCCTATCAGTGACTACTGGTGTCTTGTTCACCATTGAGATCAACATCAAACCTTTATCTTTGATTTCATTTCTGGGATTACTGGAATCAGCTCCAGACATAATAATTACTTCAATCATCTAGGGAAAGAAAACTATTATGAATGTTGCAGAATCAAGAAATAACAGAGTCATTGCAGAATCAGACCTTATACACATGGAAGGAGAGAACTAGCAGACAGGAAAAGAACAGAGAAATGGTAATCAACCTATCTGCCCTGAAGCAAGGGCCCGATGAACTCACTGAGGCTAGGAGGAAACCTAAGCAGGTTAACACACATCATCGACATGGACTAGAAGTGTGAGTCACATGGAACCGTGTGTGGAATGTTCCCATCATTTTTGTGGACGAACTCCCAAGCATCTGGTGAGGCACCTGCAGTTACTGATGGTGGCAAATAACAGAGAATGTAGGGCATGGTAGTAGCACATGCCTGCAATTCCAGCGCTTGGGAGGTAGACAGGAGGAAAGCCTCAGTTACATAGCAAGTTCAAAACCAGTCTGGAATCATAGAAATCTAAAATCAACCAATCAATCAATTAGAATCTAAATAACCAAGCAATTATCATAACGTGAAAAAGCAGAGCATTGGCCACATGGCAAGAGTGACCAGAGTTTACTGACTGAAATGATAAAAAACTTAAGTTGGGAAACATCACCGAATTGCTAGTACTGCTCACAATACATAGTCTTAATATCAAACACTTAAACTTTGTGAAATGTATATTACGTGTTTTGCATATTGTTTTACTGAAAACGCATATTTAACTCCTATAAAAACATGAAGAAAAGTCTAGAGTGTTACATATTCCAAGGGTGAGAGCCATTATGAATAACTTCTTTTGCAGCTTTTTGGATCAGTCCTAGGACCTCAAGCACACTAGGAACGCATTCTACTACTGAGCTACCCCCTAGACCACTATCATAAGTAGTTTTCAAGTATGTCTTTTAATTTATCCTTGTTACTATTATAGCTTATATACAGGTCTTGGAAATATATTAAAAGTAATGAAAACTGTGCCTCTATGACGATACAATTATTCAAAAGCACACAAAAACTAAAAATGTGGAAACCCTTTGCTTTCTAAATTCTCCAACCAGAAACCTAAATAATTGATTCTTGTTTCTTTTAACCCCTAATTTTACTCTGGTGACTTCAAAGCACTATAATAATTGAGTCATTAGATGCTACCAGATTATATATATATATATATTTTTTTTAATTTCCTGGGAGATAAATCCAAAATGAGTCTAGGATTAATATCTTAAGATATAATGACCCAGGAGACAGCAGTGGTAATAACATCCAATCAGGAGAAGGTGTTTTCTGGTGTGAGTTGGTAGTCTCTTCCCCTTGGCTTCTTAGAACATAAGAAAACTGTCAGGTATTCTCTCTCTCCAAGCTATTTAACAGTGAAACATTTATGTTTGTCTTTCAAAGGATTCATATACAAAAGATGGAAAAACAAGATGTGAATGGAAATTACAATGTGAATACACTGGCATCTGGGGTGAGCCTGACCCTTGTCTCACTTTGGGTTCATAAGCTGACATGAGCTCAAGTTGGTCCCCTTTGTTGGATTGTGAAGAGCATTCAACATCTTGGTCCTGTACCTGAGGCCCAATTATTCAACCAAGGAACTGCCCCTTGAGGTTCCTTTAGCCAATAACCAACACTACTACATTCCAAAGCCATTTGGAAACAAGTGCAGTTTTGTAAGTGAAGGAAAAGATGTAACTGAATTGCCAAATGACTCATTTGAGTTCAATAATACTAATGAAAGTAGAAAATTAACCATTATGGCAGAGCTAGATCAAAGGCCACCTTGACTGATGGATGTTCAGACAAAATTGAGATTTAAAAACTATGTATAAGTTGTTAATGAATAGTTGAAAAAAAATCAATGGCACTGAAAATTAAAAATGCAAGTAAAAATAACTATTCACATTGAATTAATGTCTCATTTTAAAAAGTAATCACTGATAACTGTGGCTGAATTGAACAAAATAACAAATTTATGAAGTGTCACAGTAGCTTCTGTGGTATTACATTTCATGAGATTTTTACAATGGTCTACCTCTTGACCTATCTAAGAAGATTCTTATAAAGATATCCATTAAATGTTTATTATGCTGTCAAATAATTAGAAGTAACATAAATATCCCAATTAGAATATTATGCCACTACTAGAAGTCAGATTTTTTTTCCCAGTGTGGCTGTGCCCATCTTTAATCCCAGCGTTTGAGAAGCAGAGGCAGGCTCTGCTAGTTTGTGGCTAGCCTGGTCTACATAGTGAGTTCCAGGTCAGCCAAGGCTGCTAATAGTGAGACATTGTCTTAAAAAAACAAGTTCTTTTTTAAACTTTAAATATACAGGCATCAAACAGCAAAATCAAAAAAATAAAAATAGAGTGAACACATAAAAGCAGAACTATTGTGGTTTAAATGTTAAGTGGCCCCACAGGCCTGTGTGCTAAATAAAGCCCTTTTCCCCAGCTTCTGGTGTTATCTTGGGATCCACGGAAGTTGTAGAACTCAGGGCCCTAGTGAAGGGAATGAGTCACTGGGTCGCACCTTTTGAGAGCATCTTGTCCTACCCTACCTCTCCTCCCTTAGCCACCATGCTGTGAGTAGCCTCTGCCACAGGCTCCCATCTGATGGCTTACCCAGGCCCAAAATCAACAGAGCCAACAATTATAGACAGATTTGGCTCCAAAATCATGAGTCAGAAAAGTCCTTTCTCTTCTAAAATTTCTCTCAGGCATTGTATAATTTTAAAAAGTGGTGTTGAAGAAGTGGGGTCCTTGTTTTGACTCTAGTTGACTGTGTGGTTCTTAATCCTCTAGAATTGTTTGAAGGGGAAATTTGGAAGAATTTGGAGAGGTAAGCCCCAATATGCTATAAGCAGAGATCTTATGTGATTCCTGAAGAAGCTCAGAGAACCTGGATGCCAAGAGGAGGGCAGCCAGTAAGGAGCATATTGGTGATGCTTCAGACCAAACAGGGGCTTTGTTGGGAACCAGACTAAAGTCCATTCTTGTCATATTCTGGCAAAGAAACGGTCTATATTTTGTCTGAATCCTAATACTTTGTGGGAGACTGAGTTTAAAGGTGAGAAATTTGGTAATGTGCCAGGTGAGACTGTAAGACTCTGCAGAATTCAGGGTGTGCCACGGTTGTGGCTAGATGCTTCCATTTGGAATTACAGTTGACCTAAGAAACTTGCAGTTTGGTCAAAAGGGCCCTCTAAAAACAAGACTAAAGAAGTCATGTTTTCTGATAAGATTGGTGCCATTAAAAGGAAGCTAAGGGAGGCTGGAGAGATGGCTCAGCAGTTAAGAGCACTGACTCCTCTTCCAGAGGTTCTGAGTTCAATTCCCAGCAACCACATGGTAGCTCACAACCATCTGTAATGAGATCTCATGCACTCTTCTGGTGTGTCTGAAGACAGCTACAGTGTACTCATACACATAAATAATATTTAAAAGGAAGCTAAGTACTTGGTAATGGGCAACAGGAAAGATGCCTTGGGGGCATTATCAGGGATTAACAAAGCCTTAGCAACCTCAGAATCACAGGTGTGAAAATTTGAACTCATTCAAAGGGCTCTCTTGAGAAGAGAATGCTTCCAGTCCACCATGTTTGTTCACATAGGGCTGTCTAAGTCTTAGTGCTGAATATTGATACAGACCTATCTGGGGCAAGAATTAATAAATAAGCTACCTGAGGTTTCTATGATTTATTGTAGTGGGGTACCCATCTATGTTAACTATGGATTTACCTTTTCTATCTGAAGAATCTGAACTACTAGTAGGTTTGCCTTTAAGGCATACACAAACAATGGAGTCTCACACACATAGCATCCAATCAGAGACTTATTTTAGAGCAAAGGAGACGAGGACTTATAAATGCAGTTGAGTCAGATGCTATACTTCTTGGAAATTGTCATCTTCACAAGGTACTAGAATGGCTCGCTAAGTCTAGCATTTCGTCTGAGTCACTTAGCACTGACCGAGTCTGTGCATTACAAAGATGTGGTGCTATAGTTCTAGGTTTAATATATTGATCAAACTAGAAATGTCTATGCCTCTGTGTCTCTAATTGAAAGAGTTTGTGAGCTTCTTTTCTTTTCAAGCAAGAGGTAGCAGCAACAGTTACCTGACTCACTTCTAATGACCTATGAGGTCTTTTATGGTTCCAGTTCCCACATCTTGAAATTGGTGGGGCTGGTACTCTAATTATTCTTGACATTGCAAACATGGCAAACATGGCAAAAGTCCCATAAAATAACAAATTACAGTTTGAAGGAAACAATTCGACCTAGATTGCAAGGGAAGCACTGTTCTTCCCATACACTGACCTGCAGAACCAGGAAAGCCCACAGTGTAGTGCAAGAGTCCCAGGGGAGTACCAGAAAAGACTTCTGGCCACTGCTCCTGCACATGTCAGAAACCCTCAACACCGAGGCTGCAGAGATCTTCCTCTCCTACACAGCATCCTGAGGAACTTGCTAGAGCCAAAGGGACACCTTTCAGTTCCGTGTAGCCATACCAGCATTTAATTCTGAGCTTTTTTATTTGTTATTTTCTTAGTTTCTACTCTTGCTTATGTGTCACATAATAACTTTGTCTAGTTTTTGAAATATTTGCCTGCCTTTTGTAAGGTTTAGGACTGTTTCTCCTATGTTTTTCCATCCAGTTTACTGTAAGGTATTCTTACTTCATTCTTCGCTCACATCTCAGGTTCTCCTTTCTTATTCCTCTGTCTTTTCTTTCTCTCTTCTTTATTCCTTCTCGGCACATCTTACTTGTAACCTTCCATTCATAGCTTTAACAACACGTGGCCCCTAACTATATCCCAGATTCACCTTCCTGATTACTTTACCCACTGTGGTTGTTTTGTGTATTTTCCAAGTTGATGTAATATTTCATCCTTCTTCTTACCCACCCTACTTTGTTTCTACTCCCAATCGGAATATATACTCTCCTTATATTTATTCTCTAACAGTTATTAAAGTCAAAGGTACTGTGGGACCGTGATGGTCCAGGGTCAAGGAAGCTTCAACCCCAGATGCCTCAAACATGAGGATGGTGGAGTTGGCTATCTCTCCTCTCTCTACCTGGTGCCATAAAGCCGGCTCCCTAACCATCAATCCAGGGATTTATTACCCTGACAGTTATTAGGTTTCACTCCTTGTTTGACCTTATGAGCCCTCTGCCCCCAGACAACAGCTCCTGAGTATGTAGATAAAGCATCTTCCAACACCCCTGGCCTGACCAATGATACATGACCACACAAACCTTGCTCCAGAGACCCTGGGTACCTCTTTAGGGACATAAATACCCCTTTTTTCTCCATTGCCTGCACACTCACCAGTGACTGAGATCCTGCTCTGTACCCACCTGTGCCCAGTTAAGCTTCCCTTCCTCCAGTCCATCTTGGTGTACAATAGGCTTGGCTACCCCAAGGTGGTAACTGGACACAGGGTGGCAAGGTACCACTGTTTTTAATTGGCTAACATAACACTTGCATTGTGATAATCTTCAGTATCCATGGTTACTCTTGAAGTTAACATCATGCTGAGGGAGAACACAGAACTTACACTAAGAACCCACAGCTGCTGGGCTGCAGAATTCTTTTCTGAATTATCCATTCAACACTATCATATCCGAGTTCCACTTGAACATTTTGCATAGTACGGTTATTTCCAGTTATGTTCAGTTTTTAGCACGTGACCTAATTTTATCTCTCTGTGGCTGAAAAAAGCTCCACTGCACATAGATATTATATTTTCTTTATTCATTCATCTGTGGATGAACTCTTGGGCTGTGAATAGGTTAATTCTTACATTAATAATTATCTCTACACCAATAAGTATGGAAAATCCATTGTGTGTGCAGAGCCCTAATGTAAGCAAAAAAGGTAACAAAGGTATTGTGTCTATCTTCAAAGTGTGTGCAGTCTACCATGAAATATTCATATTAACATAGAAGCTAGGAGTAGGCTGAGAGTCTCAGAAGTGAGAATTAATGTACCGGTACTGATGGACATTGTGTGTATTATAGCTCTCTGAAGAGAAATGAATATATTGATAATAGGATTCTGTACATAGTTGTATCAACAATAAAATGATAGAATACATTCCTAGCTCTAAATTTTCACAACCCAATGGTCCTTAATCTGGTAACTCATTCCTCAGAAGACCTGCTTACCTCAAAGTATTATTTATGAGGACACAGTGAAGTGTCAGAAAAAGCTTTGTAAATTATAAATGATGCTACAAATGTAAGAATTACTAAAAAGAAATGTATGATAAGCATGATATGAATATTTGTTGAATAAATGAATTAGAAAATAAAAATACACTTCAAACACATTCATTACATGGCTAACTAAATTGTCTCTTGGCCTCCAATTATAAGATTATTGTCAACTCAGTCTTGTTATATCTTCACATTATTGGAGTTCATATCTTAATTCCCTTTTTTTAGTGTCTCAGATTTATGGCTTGTTATAAAAAAACAACAGATAAAGAGAAAGAGAAATTGGAGAGTCAGTGTCATGTTTTGCGATAAAGAGCATCATTTATTTATTCAGAACTTCATTTATTGAATAATTCAGAGAAAGTCTTGTGCTTTATGATGCTAATATTCTGGTGAGTAGCCAGACAAGAAGTATACAGGCAAGTAGATAATTTATCTGCTAATGATGTTTGCCATGAAAGAATAAGACAAGATAAGAGCAGGATGCATAGTCGGGTGGGTCCTACCTTATATAAATTTGACAGAAAGACCTCTCTAGTGAGGTGTCATTAAGCCAGAGGGTGTGATGGAGAAAGTTATCCGGGACAAGAATATTCATTACAAAGACATCAGAATGAAGATTGCTTGAGCATTCAAGGAATCTCATAGGTATGTTCAAACTGTGGCCCATGGGCAACATGCAGCCAAGAGTGGCTTTGAATGCAGCCTAACAGAAAATCATCAACTGACTTAAAACATTATGAGATTTAAAAAAAAATCTGATTGTTCAATACTTGAGAATAACTTCATAGATTACAATGTTGTGTCACCTCAAAAGACTGGACCATATTAACTGGTGGCTAAATGTGGTGACAGGATGATAAAGGTGAAGAAAAACAGGAAATAGCAAATAAATTTTTTGTCCTGTTTTGTATAAATTTTGGGAAACCAAGGTTGAATAAGACATACTATCTTCTATCAAGGAATAGCATATTCTAGAGAATTCAGTCTCTAGAGAGTATGGAGATAATATCTATTTTGGAGGTCTATAAAGTTCAAAGAAGCCATAGAAAATGGAGGTTTAGGAAGACTCTGAATTTTGCCTGAGAGTTAAGGAGGATTTCAGAGAGGGTACTGATGAGGTTGACACTCCAAACAGAGGAGAGAATGCAGGGTGGGAGCCAGAGGAGTGCTAACTCACATTTCCTGGGTTTGGTAGCTTGGCATCTCTAGAGTGTCATGGCTGGTGAGAGTATGCCAGCTGATCAAGTTGGTTTGGTAGCCATGTAGGTTTTCCAAGTCTTAAGAAATTTGAAAAATGAAGCAACATTTAAAAAATTTAAGTTTTAACTGTGTCACAAAGGGACTTGTTCAACAGCAGTTTCTAGTGGAGGAAAAGGAGCTAGGACAGGGGAAGTGAAAGGATGGTGTGCTTTAGGCATTACAGTTTATTTATCCAATGGTTATCTGACCTAAAGGCAGTTAGATGTGTATGTCTTGAGCAAGATAATGATTAAAGATATTGTTAGTTATGGACATATGTATATTAGTTACAGTCATTGTGTGGACAGAGAAGCAGACTGAGGTTGGGTGGAGCAAGAAGTTCAGCAGCATTTAAAGCAGGAAGGAGATGTGCTGACTTTAGGAGTTGCCATTTTATCATTGACTGCATTGTATTCTAATATCCTATTTATCAGCCCTTCCTGAGTGAACCGTGGACCCCTGGAATAAAGTAATTATAGATCATGAGTTTGTAATTGTCCTGGTGCCTTTAACATGCACACTTAATACATGTACACTTAAATGGATGACCAAATAATTACTTAATTTAAGGATGTTGTGGCTTAACATTTCTACTCCGTGCGTCCATCATTTAGTGTGACATCTCATGGAAGTTTTTTGATCTTTTTACTTTTGTCTTTACTTTTATCTCAGTCTCTCTGTCCGTTTCCCCCTCCTCTTACCTTCTCCTCCCCCAACCCCATTTCTCCAAAATGGCCTCAAATTAGCCTGACTTCAAATTTTGTGTGAAGCTGGGTTAACCTCGTGATCTTTCGATCCTCTATGCTGGAATTACAGGCATGGACCATCTAACTTGGCTTATGTGGTGCTAGAGATGGAAGGCAAGGTTTGTGAATGATAGGCAAACACTCTACCAACTGAGCTACATCCTCAGTTTCTGGGGTTTTTTCGGGGTGGGGGGCTGGGGGGCAGGGTTTCACAATGTAGACCAGGCTGGTCTTAAATTTGCAATCTTCCTGCCTCAGCTGTGCAGTGACACACATTTATTAAAATTAGAGAAGAGGAAAGATAAAAAAAGTGTTTTTAATTCCACTGTTAAGAATAACTGTTGGTAAAATTTTCATGTCTTTTCTTTTAGATCACTGCTATCAATAGAAACACACTGCAAACTACAGGAATAATTTTATTTTGTTTTTTTTTCATAAAATACATTAAAAGAATTAATTAGAAAGATAATGCTGAGGATTGCGTCAGGGGCTTGCTCATGTTAGGCAAGCACTGTACCGCTAAGGTATATCTGTAGATATACTAATACTTTAATGATACAGTTTATTTAGCCTAACATACCTCCAATAGCATCATTTCAACATGCAGTCAATGCACAAAGAACTGACGAGATTGTCCACTCTTTTCTTTATACTGTCTTTGAAGTCCAGTGTGTTTTATTCTTACACAACCAGTCACAGCTCAGCCATTCAACAGACATATCTAGACATAAAACCATAATTCTACAAAAATTAGATTCTATAAAACCTTCAGTTTGAGTTTCAAATAAAGTTTTAATTTATAATAGTTTGGGTTCTCTGAGATCCCTTATCACAACACCCAGTGTCATACAGTTAGTCATCAAAGTCAATGCTTTATTAGACTTCTTAGACGTTACTCTTGTCCTTGTGCTGTTCTAGAACCCTCCTCCAAGGACACCACATTAGTTTATTCATCAGGTCTCCTTAGGCTTGGCTTGCCTATGACAGTTGCTATGACTGTTTCTAAGACTGTTGCTTTCGATCATCTTAGCAGTTTTAAATAGATACTGGTCACTTATTTTAAAGACTTTCCTCAACAGAGATTTTTGTATGATGTTCTAATCATGTTTAGATTGGAGTTAGAAGTTTGGGGAAAAAGACCAGACAGGTCACTGTTGCATGTAATTTTTGCTACCCTGCTTTAAGCTCTGGGTTGATTGTGCTACCAGCCCTTCCCTGATTCCCTTGGATCTGTGGATGAAACACACATACACACACACACACACACACACACACACACACACACACACACACACAATTTTCAACTTGCCTTATGGTTTAATTGCTGGGAGTTTCTAATTTCCTGCCTAAGGAAACAACCTATGGCTGCTCTGCCTGAGATCTCACATGGCTGGTTACCTTTTTTCCCTCCAAAGCATGGTGAAACTCCCTCTTTCTCCCTTGCTTCTGCTAGCTTGCCTGTGGATATCCGGAAGTCCCACCTATTCTGCCCAGGTCATTGGCCACTAGCCTTTTTATTGATGGATCAAGAACCAATTGGGTAATAGGACCTTAGCATCAGATCTACCCCTTACACGCCACGAATTATTTTTCATCATATAGCATGATTAAGGTTACATGGTGTGAACATAACTTACCTGTGGATGCAAACTTTGATCACTGGATAGAGACAATGTCCAGATTTCACTATATACAGCTATTGTTTTCACTCCTCTTTATAGCTGCTCTTTAGAAGGTCACTAGTTGAGGCTGATTAGGAATGGAAGTTATGTCCTATCTCTTTGAATACTGGGGTATGTGCATAAATTACTTACAAGGCTTCTTCCTGGGGGGATCTCTCATTCTCCTACAATTTATCCAACTATTTATTTATAACTAGCATTGAATGACTCAGTACTAGTTATAAAAATCTCTTTCCCTGTCTCTGTATTTTTATCTCACTCTGACACTGGTCCATATCTCATATTCTCTCCATTCTCTCTCTCTCTCTCTCTCTCATATTTTCTCTACCTTTCTATGTCTCTTATTTATTTATAAATTTATTTATTTGTTTATTTATTTATCCATCCATCAAATCATTTATAACCAGTATTGAGTCATGGATTTGTTTTATTCTCTGCATTTTTACTCAATATTACTTTATGCATTTTATTGCTTAGACTGTTTTGATTTGGGCCAAAGGAAGCCTTATCTAGTGACTCCAAATTTGAATTCAGATTTGTTGCATTCCCTTGAAGACAACCATTTTTTGTACTTATAAGTTGACTTGATTATTTGTTAAGTCTTTATTTTCTAACTCTGTTTTCCTCTGTGTTTTAGCTTGTCTGGAATACTGCCATAGGTCACCAACCCTGAATGACTGGCTAATATGGTTGATTTTAATGTCAACTTGTCACAAATTAGAATTTCCTGAGCAGGGAGCCTTGACTGAAGCCACCCTGATTGCTCTAGTCAATGTGGGAAGGCCCACCCTGCTGGGGCCTCACTTCCTGGTAGCAGTCCATATGAAAAGGGCGTGGCAGGAAGATCATTTGTCTTTTGCTCGATTGGCATCACCCTTGCTGGTGGTAGGGTTGATTTATCCTGTTGCGGCTGCTACAGAACCAGTGTTTTCAGACTTCTACTGTGGACTAAGGAGCTCTCTAGGAACATTTAAGGGTTGAGCACCAGAATATGGCTGCTGAGACTGCTCGTGAACTGAGCAGTCCTAGATTGTTGGCCTCTCCAGTAAGACACAGCTTCTGTGGGACTGTTCTAACTGCTGAGCCACTAAGCTTCAAGGACTGCACTACCACCAAATTTTCAGCCTCTCAGGTATGATTCAGCTGTTGTTACAATTTTAACATAAGCCAACTTTGTATGTCTGTATATTTATATATGAACACACACACACACACACACACACACACACACACACACACACACACACCATTGCTTCTTTTCCTTAGAGAACCCTGATCAATACACCAGCCAACATTTTATTATTGATTGACCATTCATGTCCAAACCAACACCTTGAGATTTATATTCTAAAACACCACTACTAATTAACATTCCATCTTTGGGAATAATAGTCTTGTTTAAAAGAAAACTCAATAATTTTAGAAGCTGTCAAGTCCTATTTCCTTATTTTAAAAACAAGAGAAAGTATTGAAACACAAAAATAAGAGAAAGTATTGTTTTGCAAACAAACAAACAAACAAACAGCTGTCACACTTGCTTTGGATTTAGTATTCTTTGCTCTGTTCACACTACCTGGTTCTCTCACACTCTGAACTGACAAGGTGCAGAAAGCCTAAAATTCCCACCTGTGTGGAGACAGAAAATTGCTTCTTTCTAGCCTGCTAAGCTCTTTGAATGGCTTATGAATGAAATTGACATAAGACAAATTAGTAGGAGAAAACCAATTTAATTACATCTATGTTCATGGGAGTTCAACAAAAATATAAAACTCAATGAAAGGACAAGGTGGTGGAGCCTCACATGTCACCATGAGCTACAAGGAGGAAGATAGGTTTGGGTATTAGGACTAGTGAGAGAGACCAAGACAAATTGTGGATGTGAGGGGAGAAAATATATGGTGAATTTAATGTTGTTTTATTTTGTATATAAAAGCCTCCGGATTATAAGAGCCGCCTCTGAGTAGCTCTCTCCCTGGTGTAGATACATTTACCAGTGAAAATTTCCTTTATAAGAGAGCAATTCACACTTTATCTTATGAAGCTATAGGAGGCATTAAAATTTTTTCCTGTATGTTTTTTCTTTTTCTTTTTTTAAAATTTAAACTAATCAAAATGCCAAAGTGAAATAATTTGAGCTAACATGTTCTAAACCAGTTGCCTGCAGTGAATAGGTTACACTGCACAGGAACTCATAACACATATATGATTATGTACATATGTGTATATGTGTGTATATTTATATACACACATACACATATACATGTCTTCTTCATTTTTCCTCCTTTTTGTGTCTGTGTGGCCAGAGGTTCTATTAACTCTTTTCTGGAAGTAGAATCAGGGGTGTGGAACAACTGGGAGTAGCTGAAGAGAGGATAGAAAAAGTCCCTGGACTTCTCCCCAGGTAGGCCAGTCTTCAAGCTAAAGAAGAAGCTTCCTGAGAGCCCTTGACATTTTGAGGTAAAGCCAGATGCACCTGTGAGGGCAGTCTGGCAAAACTCTACTAAGCACAGCTCCATCTGTCCTATGCCGAGGTGAGGGGCCTCCCAGCTGCTTCTGTTGGAAGTGTCTAGCAGTGGCACTTCTCTGGTTTTGTCACTCTTTGTCAGTTTCTGTAGTTCTGTGAGAAGAAGCAAACAAGGGTCTGGGAAGATGGCTTAGTGGTTAAGACAACAGTGAGGACCTGTAACAAGTGTGGTTTGGTCTTATGAATGCCTGTCACTCAAGCAGTGTGAGAGGCAGAGACGGGAAGATATCTGGGCTCACTGACTGTTAGCTTAGCTGAACAAAATGAACTCCGGGTTCAGAGAGAGAGAGAGAGAGAGAGAGAGAGAGAGACAGACAGACAGACAGACAGACAGAGACAGACAAGAGAGACACAGAGACAGAGACACAGAGACAGAGACAGAGAGAGAGGAGAGAGAGAGAGACAGAGACAGACAAGAGAGACACAGAGACAGAGACAGAGAGAGGAGAGAGAGACAGAGAGGAGAGAGACAAAGAGAGAGACAGAGACAGAGACACACAGAGAGAGACAGAGAAGAGAGAGAGAAGAGAGAGAGAGAGTCTCTACCTCAGAGGAATAGGCGGACAACAATAGAGATACCTGATACCTTTGTCTGGCCTCCATATGCACACCTACACACACACACACACACACACACACACACACACACACACACACACAAAGGAAGAGACAAAAATTATGCTCACAGCTTGTCCTTGCTAGTTTTCTGTCAATTTGACACAAGCTGGAGTCATTGAGAGGAGGGCACCTCAATGGAGAATATGCCTGAATAAGATCCAGCTAAAGGGCATTTTCTTAATTAGTAATTGATGGGGAAGGACAAAGCCCATTGTCGGTGGTGTCATCCCTGGGCTGGTGGTCCTGAGTTCTATAGGAAAGTAGGCTGGGCAAGCCATGAGGAGCAAACCAATAAGCAACACTCCCCCATGACCTCTGCATCAGCTTCTGCCTGCAGGTTTCTGCCCTGTGTGAGTTCCTGTCCTGACATTCTTCAGTGATGAACTGTGATGTAAAAATGTAAACCAAATCAATTCTTTCTTCTCCAACTTGCTTTGGTCATGGTGTCATGTCACAGCAATGGAACCCTTAACTAAGACACAGCTCCTTGCTTGCTTATACAGGTATCTAACTGAAGCCTTTACTTCATCAGTCCTATAAGAGTCTACCCAAAGCATGTCTTCCTGGAAATACATGAGTAAATGTTATCAGGCTAAAACCACAGTCCAAGATAGTTTGTTATGTAGCAACACAGAATGGATATAACCTTTGGCATCTGGATATGGGGGCAGAGTTTACATGACATGTCTAAAAGAGGTGGAAAGAATTCCGAAGAGCATCTAAATTAACTTGAGAGACTGATACTAGAAATTTAGATTTTAATATCACTACCTTCGAAGGCTCAGAAGGAGGTAGGAAACAAAACCAAAAGAAAGGGGATCCTTGTTAGGTAGTTGCAAAACTCTATGAAATTGTCTCCTCCTGTTATATGATATGCAGAGTTTGTAAGTGATGGATTTGGTTATAAAGCTCAAAGGACACTTCCCAGCAATGTGATGGCATCATGGATTTCATCTAGTTGCCTACAGTGAAATTTGATAGAGAAAAATTAAGGTAAAAATTGTTAAATGAAGACGAACCAGAAGTAGATTAATCTGAAAAACTTTCAATTTCTCAAATGGAAAAAAAATATTAAAATTAAAACTGATGCAGGATAAAATCTGAATGCATGGCTGTGTAATTTTTAATTAAAGTGTCAGAAAGATTAAAATGTGAGAGCATTCAATTGTACAAATGAATCTCTTTAAAGATGAAGAGTGTGCCTTGTAGAGTCCCTAGGGCCATGGGGCCTTTGGGAAAGCTTTAGAATATTGTCTCTTAGCCATCTGAACAGGATCTGAAAATATAGGTCACTTGAAAAAGGCATGTGGATATGGCGTTTGGGTTGTGCTTGTTGTTGGGTTTTGATGGCATAAATGTTACTGAAAGCTATGGAATGTGTAACATTCTTGAGGAAATTGTTTTAGAAGGAACAACTACTGGTGAGAGAGGGAAGGAGAAGAGGGGGAGGGAGAGGGAGAGGGAGAGGGAGAGGGAGACGGAGAGGGAGAGGGAGAGGGAGAGGGAGAGGGAGAGGGAGAGGGAGAGGGAGAGGGAGAGGGAGAGGGAGAGGGAGGAGAGGGTATGGGAGATGATGTATTACTTACCCCTTCAACGCAATTTGTTGACAACGGAGATAACTTGTGCCCCAGAGATGTTTCTTAACAGATTGTTCTAGGGAGCCGAATTTGAACATGGCTACAATTTATTTGGCTTTGAATTGATACTGTTGGAATGAAACTCTTGAGAGCTTTTGGGATGTGTATGACAGAGGTGTGTGTGTGTGTGTGTGTGTGTGTGTGTGTGTGTGTGTGTGTGTAAATCACTGGAGATCAGACAGTGGACTGTAGTAGACATACAAATTCCTACTTACTTGTGTTCACATTTCCATATAACCTCCTTCCCTGAGTATCAGAGAGACCTGTGACTTGTTTTTAAACAACAAACAGGATGTGGAAGATAGTGGGATGACACTGATTATGCTGCACTAGAAAATACTGTGCCTTAGAAGAATGAAACACCAGGTTCTTCTCATTGGTTTAATGGCATAGAGCTATGTTGAAAAATCTTGTTGCAAAGGAACTGCCAGTGACCTCTCGAAAGCACGGGAATCCTCTAGGAGATGAAGGCAGGCTCCCACCAACAGCTAAATTAGTATATAGCTGAAAGGAAATTATTTCTGTTTTATAACATGAATGAGCTTAGAAGTGCATTCATCCATAACTAATCCTCCAGACAGAAAAATGAAGGGCAGGAAGCATCTTGTTTAGAAACATGAGATCCTTGAGCAGAGGACCAAGTTAAACAGCATGGGAGACCCTGATCTACGGAGACAGGGTGCTGAATTAAGCCTTGAATTTGTGATAATTGGTAACAAAAGTATAAAAGAACGGAAATGGCATGTGTCATTCATTTAAAAATTCCAAAAGTATATGAAAACTATATGGCTGTGTGTGGAATATACTATTCAAAGTGGAGCACATTCCCAGAGCAAGTGTGTGGCTACAGGATGTCATGGGGGTTGCATGGGGCTGCATCAGAGACTTCTGGTGACAAAATTTTTAAAAGTAAAATTTTCAATAAGACTATTTAAGTAGGAGAAAAATATGGCCAGTCATAAAAATTACAAAGATTAAGTTTTCAGTAAGTTGACCTGTGTAGAGGGAGATGAGGGAACTCGTTTTTTTTTAATTATGTTTGTGGGCTAGGGAGTCCATTTGTACAATTTAAAATGAAAATATATTTAATTTCAACCACAAAAGATGTGAGAACAAAAGGTGACATGTGCACCATACCAAGGGTTCCTGACCTAGAGCTACAGAGTAGCTGGACAGCTTCTGTGATACTCAACATGAAAATTAGTGAGGACTGAATCAAGCTCTTGGTAGGCATGTGGAAAGTGAAGGAAATATTGAGAGAGACATGGAAGATCATGACTGAACATGGAAGCAAGGGAGTGAGCCTGCAGAAACGTCAAGATTTTACTTTTTTTTTTTTTTACTCTTTTTTTTTTTTTTTGGATATTATATTTACATTTCAGATTTTATCCCCTAACCCCGCTTCCCCTCACCACCCAGGGACCATCCTATCCCATCCCCCCTCTTCATGCTTCTATGAGGATGTGCCCCCACCTACCCTCCTCCCCTCCCTCCCCACCTTTGAATCCCTCCCACCTGGTGTTCAGCCTTCATGGGACCAAGGATCTTCTCTCCCACCTATGCCCGACAAGGCCATCCTCCCCTTCATGTACAGTTGGAGTCATGGGTCCCTCCCTATGTGCTCCCAGGCTGGTGGTTTAGACCCTGGGGAGCTCTGGTTGGTTGGTATTGTTGCTCTCCTCATGGGGCCACAAACCCTTTCTGCTCCTTCAGTCTTCTCTCTAACTTCTCCATTGGAAAACCCTTAATCAGATCAGTGGTTAGCTGTGAGCATCGGCCTCTGAATGTGTCAGCCTTTGGCAAGCCTCTAAGGAGACAGCTATATCAGGCTCTTGTCAGCATGCACTTCCTGCCATCCACATCAGTGTCTACCTTTGGTGACTGTACCTGGGATGGATACCCAGGTGGAATGGTCTCCAGGTGGCCCCTCCTTCAGTTTCTGTCCCACACTTTGTTTCCATATTTGCTCCCTTGCGTATTTTTGTTACTCCTTCTAAGTAGGACCGAGGCATCCACACTTGGTCTTCCTTCTTCATGAGCTATTTTTGAGGGAATAAAAACTCCACAGGAAGACCAACAGAATCAACTAATCTGGACCTTTGGGGTTCTCAAAATTTGAACTGCCAACCAAAGAACATACACAGGTTGGACCTAGGCCTCTCCACACACGTAGCAGATGTGCAGCTTGGTCTTCATGTGGATTCCAAACAACTAGAGTAGGTACTATCCCAAAGCTGTTGCCTGTACATGGGATATGTTCTTCTAGCTGGGCTGCCTTGTCTGGCCTCAGTGGGAGAGGAAGCACCTAGCCTCTCAGAGACTTGGAGTGCCAGGATGGGAGGTTACCTAGAGGTTGGGGGGGTGCTGAGCCCACCCATCTAGAGGAGAAGAGGAGGGGAAATAGGGGGAGGATTGTGGGAGAGGGTGACTGGGAGGGGCAGTGAGGGGATATAAAGTGAATAATAAGAAAATAAAAATAAAATTAAATAAAAATTTGCGTTGGGATGGGATATAGTGCAGTTGCAGAGTACTTGCCTCACATATATAAGGCTTTAGTGAGGTAATTAAGCTTAAATACCATCATAAAATGAGGTCCTAATCCAATGGGGCTAGTGTCCTTATAAGATAAAAGCAACCTTAGGAAAACTGCACACAGAAAGGGCTACGTGAAGACACAAAGGGAAGCTAGTATTTGTAATCTAAGAAGAAAACCTTCAGGATAAAGCAAGCCTGCTGGACAGAAATCTTGGACATTCAGCCTTTGCAACTAGGAGAGAATAATTTCTATTTGCTTGAAGCCACCAGCCTGTATTATTTTGTATGGCAGCCCTCGCTGACAACCCAGGAAGTTCAAGGCTGGTTTTCTCATTGATTTCTAGTTCAGTTCATGTGTTTTGAGACCCTGTACCTATCAGGATGTGTTTGAGACTGAAATTACTGATGGCAGGTCCTTGTTAGGAGAGACTGTGATACTCAGAGTCCAGTAGTTTTTTTGTGGAAAGAAAAATGACTATGTTTCCTTGGTCCCTTTCATCTATTTCTGTGATTACGTCCTGACTGCTAACCTTGGCTGGCATTCTTGAACACAGGGATGCTTGTCAGTTTAACCCTGACTTCTCTGTACCTCTACTCACAGAAGAAGGAAACGTTTCTGGATTAACTGTGCCTTCCATTCTCTCTCTTGGCCTCCCAGTTTCCCCATCATAACACTCAGCCTTACTTGCATAGGCATTGCTTATATGCGTCATTATCATGCTCTCCTATCAAATCTACAGGGACATATTGTCAAGCATTCCTCTTCCGTAACCGTGTGCCTGCCTACAGCATGCAGCACAGCGCCTGTACCCTGTCCACAAGTGAGTGCATCGAAGTGAACTTGGTGAGGGTGAACAAGGTTGGCCTCAGGTAGGAACAGGTCGGGGTGGGATTTCAATACTAAGAAATGAATAGGACATCCTTTGAGACACACGGGCGGCTTATGGAGGACTGTGGCCATTGCAAAACACAGAATGCTTTCAGGAAAGGCCTGGAGTCACAAGAAATTCTGGGGTAACATTCTGAGTAGTAGAGAGATGCAGTGGAAGAGTGGCCTGGCAGCAGAGGGAAGGTTGGGCTAGGATGGGATAGGACTAAGGGCATGCATGTGGAGGTGGATCCTGGGAAACTTACGTATACGTGTCCTGTTGAGTTATGGAGAAAACAGAATGGAGCATTCCCAGTGGAATGCACTGCCAGCTGCTTGGCTGGAGGAGCTGGGGTGCCTTCTGGTTTCCACAGGGAGACACGGCTCAGGCTGCAGGTTATTTAAAAAACAAAACCAAAGAACTATTTGCTGTGTTTGGGGCAAACGCTGTGTGTGTGTGTATGTGTGTGTGTGTGTGTGTGTGTGTGTGTGTGTGTGTGTGTATGTGTAATGCTTCTGATAATGAGACCTGAATACCATGATCTTTGAGCCTTGCTATAGAATATGTTCCCTAAAATGCCCGTCCTTTTCTCTTCATGCCTCAAGGGCCACTCACACCTCCTATTATTCAGTCTCTTTCTGGGGGTGTTCGTAGGTCTTCCAGCTCCTGGGCTCCTTGTTATTTTTATTCTCCACAATTTCTCAGAGCCCAGAAACACAGATTTCTGGTTGTAATTGTGAACTGATGAGGCTGATAAGTATTGTCTCTTTCTGGGAGTCCGCTGAATGTTCATTTAATAATAATTTTAATTACCCAGAAGACAAATCTGTCACTGAGAAGCTATTTACAACGTTCAAATCCTAATCGATAGTGAGGTGCTTAGAACAGAGCCAAAGTCCTCTTTCCCACACGGTTACTATTAGACTCAGTCATCTCTTTAGGATTTGCTGAAGTCTGATGGGAACCAGGGCCTCTCCTGATGAACCGTCTGGAAGACTGAGTGGAATTCCTGATGTCAGGAACCATTGGCTCAGTTTCTAGTATTATCCTCTGAATGGCCCATAACAAGTTTGCACACCAGTTATCTGGGGTTAGGCCACACTTCACAAATGAAGAGCACTGCCCTCCATACGATCACCGTCATGTTAAAATCCAGCTGCATGTCCAAGCATTGTCAAGCTGTTGATCCTTCTGAGCAGCTGGCTGCATGTCTGTCGAGGTCTAGATCCATAGAATGCCTTAGGGAACTCAATCAGGTGGTATATACTGAAGAAGAAAGCTTTACTCTAGCAAATACCTACAAATCAGAACCACTTGAAGGGAGAGACCCATGGGCAACACCTGAGCAGGATCTGAACATGAAATTTTTAGGGGCGGGGCGGGGCGGGGCGGGGCGGGGCGGGGCGGGGCGGGGCGGGGCTAGCTCCTCCTGTGCGTGTTGTGTATGAACAATCACAGAGTTTATGGACTGGGAGAATTTACTTGAGCCTTCGGTGTCCTGGGTTTTATTGGGGCTTGATCATTCTGTCCAAGTGGTTAAACTTTGACCTCCAGCCCCTCCAGGTGGGTCTAGCTAATTCCTTTAGTCTGCTTCTTCCAGAGCTCAAAATTTATATGTTATGTTCCCAAGCTCCTGTCATAAATCATACTGATGGATTGACTCATGGCTGAGTCCTCTGGCAAACAGCGACACTCTTGTTAGAAGGGGCAAGGGGCCCAGAGGGCACCATCGAATAGCTGAATGCAAAGGGCTGCTCTTGAAAAGGAAAGCAGATCATCGTGCACAAATCCTCGCCAGGAACAGACACATTCCCAAGCCTCAGAACCTGAGAGTGAGTGACACGGTCCAGGCTGCAGCCATCCCTCCTGGAAAAAAGAAAACTGCCCCAGCTCAGACTAGAGCAGGCAGCTCATGGGCTGTTCTGGACACTGTTGCAGGAGCTGTGTCAGATTTACTTTCTAACCTCGATCGCCATCTAACCTTACGCTGTGCTTTCAGAAAGTCACATCTATGTTCCTAAATTCTCATGAAGCATCTTGATACCGTTCCTTGACATTTTAAAACTTCTCTTTTTATTTTCTAATGCATAGCTTTTACTTTCTGCTTTGTAAAAAAAAAAAATATAGAAACAAGAAAATTGATCCTTGCAACGCTTGTGAGTCAAAAAATGAATCTCCTTGGATGCAAACAGGTATGACAGTTTTCTTCAGAGATTTCTCAGGGAATTGTGAAAGCATTGTGTTCTGGGAAGAGGATCTTGAGAAGAACAGGATGCATTAGGTAACAGACAACACCGTTCTTGATGGACCCTAGAACAGTGTGAATACCTTTCCTTTAAAATTGGCCTTGATATGGCCTTAAGAAAGAAAGGTGTCCATAAGCAATTAAATTTTAATGTCTCCATATACAAGTAGAGAATTGAGGCCGTATAGATAGACAGAAAATAATTATCAGGTCATGGGAAAAGAAACAAGACCATCGACTCACAGACTGATGGAAGCCTAGGCTGCTTAAGACAGGAAAAACTGAATGTGAGTCTGGGAGCAAACCAGTAAACAGCATCCCAACATAGCCTTCAGTTCCTGCTTTAGCTCTTGCCCTGGCTTCTCTGATGATGGAGTGTAACCTGTAAGATGGAATAAACTGTTCTTTCCCAAGTTGCTTTTGGTCATCGTGTTGATTACAGCTACAGAAAGCAAACTAGAACACAATTTGTGTGAGAGCAGCAGGGCTGTTGCTCTTACGGGCCTGACTGTGCTTGTTATTTGGGAGGATTACGGAAGGATTATCTACCTGTGTATAAGTATTGCCCACATCGTCCTCTGGGAAACCACACAGAATAGCTATTTTCTATCTCATATTTATCTTAAGCTGGGAATATGGAGAAGCAAAGTAATCAAAGTCATAAAGCTAAAGCATCAAAGATTTACCTTGGACAAAGTGGCCTACACAACCATGTTCTTCCCCTTTGTCCTATATTATTATTTCATTAAGCAAAACCTAACGTTAGCCCAATTTTTTTTTTGTTTTGTTTTTTTTTTTTTTTTGGTTTTTTGAGACAGGATTTCTCCGTGTAGCCCTGGCTGTCCTGGAACTCACTTTGTAGACCAGGCTGGCCTCGAACTCAGAAATCCACCTGCCTCTGCCTCCCAAGTGATGAGATTAAAGGCGTGCGCCACCACTGCCCGGCTAGCCCAACGATTTTTAGTATCAGAAGTCCTTCAGCCAACAATCCTAAATTTTGTGCAAAAATGTACGACTAGTTTTTTTATGATTTTTAACCAGAGTTGGACCACAGATATTTTGGGTTCATAAAAACTTGCTTCCACAGAAAGCTGCTGGGAGAAAGAGCACATCTGTTCACGGGGCCATTATTTACAGAGTGTGTGCAGCCTGGGTCTTTTTAGCATGTCAGCACAGCATAATTCAGCGAGATGAGAACAGCAAGCAACTTACATTTTAGTAGGTAACGATAGGGAATAAAAAAAGGAGCTTCATTTTTCTGTTGACCCATTCCGATTTGTGCTTGGTGATACCTGCCGATTGATGGTCCTGCCATTTTAGTGGTTCAGTTCAATGGAAGAATTGACACATATTGTTCAGACAATGTGGAGAAAAGAGTGTCCATCGGGATAATCCCGTCTTGAGGAATTTATAATTTTTTTTTTATTTGTAATAATGGCTCCTTGGAGGTTTCTGAGGAGATGGAGAAGAGATATTTGTAAGGCTTTGAAAGTCAATTGTTGAGAGATTTTAAAACATCTGCTGGTCAATGGGGTTGCTGTCAAGACAGAAATGATTGATAGACAGGAGGACATCGATTAAGAGTGTAACTTGCAATCTAATTCCTTTGAGTGCCCTTAAGGGAGACCAAATTGCAACACCGTATTCACGATCAGATTTGACTTAGTTGTGGCATTTACATACTAATGCTTTCAGTTTAACTTGGGAATGTTATTTCCAGTCCTATACATGCCGCATATAAATGTGTCCAAATGAGTTATCTTATGTGTTTACTGTTTCTCAGTGTTGTTTATGTGGCTATTTGAAGTTGCTGTTTGCAGTTACTGCCTTCATTGTAATGTGCTCATTGTCAGCAGGGTTCCTGAGCAGTGAAAGAGGCCCTTTGCTGCCCCTTGTAATGAATCTCCGCATTTGAGGCTTACAACAGATTCTGAACACCTCAACCTCTTTCTTTTAGTAACTATGCTGGTCACTGGTTTTCAGTTATAATATGTTGGTTTCCTGGTCAAAATCCTTGGTATGCCTGTTTGTATGTATAATTTATGAAAGAAGTATTTGCTATTTGTGCACAACAGGCTTGGCTACAGCTGACCCAGTGAACAGAGAGGTGGTTGGGAAATTTGCAAAAGGTATACATTCTAAGACAACTTCTTTTTCTAATATGTTTTAACTTCAATAACCATCTTGTCTCCTGTACTAAGAACATTTCTCTTTCCTGCTATAAAATTTCTGACAAAAGCAATTTAAGAAATTAAAGGGTTTATTTTGGATCCCATTTGAGGTTACTGTCCATGATGGTGGAGAAGGCCTGGCTGAGGAAGCATGGTGGAGTTGTTCAGGACACAGAGAAAAGCAGATGTTGGTGCTCATCTCACTTTTCTTTTTTATTCAGACCAGAACCCCATTTCATGGCATAATGCCTTTTACATCAACCCAGGAACAAACTAACACTCACAGAGCCATCCAGAAGTCTATATTGATTGAGATCCAGTAAAGTTGACAAAGATTAACCATCATAACTCCTGAACATGGCACCTATGCTCAGCACTTTAATCATAACATTCTATCTCTGCCTGCTAAGTTTTTTCTTATAGTGAGAAGTACATTTGCTACATTTCTAAAAAGTCCCCATCGTCTTTAGCAGTGTCAACACTGTTCAAAAGTTCAAGATATTTTCTGAGACTCAGGAAAAGCTCCTACTTGTGTGTGCTTCAATAGTTAAGAAAACAAAGCAACAACAAAAACCAAAACAATAGCAACAGTCAGAACAAATAACAAACCTTTACTACATAGTGATACTTTGTAGACAACACAAAAGGACAGAAGAGAGGAATGACAAGGAAAGAGTAGATCAAAGCAGGGTCAGAAGCCAGCAGGGCAATTATCAAACCTTTATGTCTAGCATCTGGGGCTTATGATAGAATCATCTGGGCTCCAATACATTAGACACCCCTGGAACCTGCTGCAAATGTAGCCTCTCTCCTTGACAAGCATCCATTGTCTAGGCATCTCCAACACTCTGGGGTTATCACCCAAGCTCAGACTTCACTTTCACAGAATGATGCAGTCGCCTCTCAAGGCCTCATTTCAGGGAATCTGACCTGGCCACATGTTGGCTGACCACAGCAACTGTCTGGAGGCCCAGAACAAGCTTCCCTGGCAACAGCTGAGACTCAAATGGATTTGTGTTTTCACAGGCTGCGTTTTTATGAATGGAGTCTGGTCTGCAGGGAGCATTTCCTGTTGGCACAGTACAGAGTACAGGTGAGAGCTGTTGTTAATTATGCTGATCACTTTAAGATTTGCAGCTGACTTTGAAGCCACCTTTTCTGCAGCTTTAAACGTATCCCTTTTCCTACCAAATGTCACACGGTACAGCTCTCTTCTCTACTTCTTTCTCTCTCCCACTGACCTGAGTGTAGACTATAGGCAGTGACCAAGCTATAGCCTGAGTGCTATCCTGTGTTGAAATTTCCTCTGCCAGCCACATTAGTCTACCAATGTTGAATTTACCCCTAATCAAATTCTCAGAACATGGATAGAATGTGGTTGTCTTCATTTCCAGAACTCAGTATGAGTAGTTTCTAGCCTTTTCAATAAAGACCCACTTTCGTTGTGAAACCTCATGTTAGGTCTTCCCTGGCTGCATTTCTCTTGACAGTTTGGCCTCTTAATACCATCAGATGGCCCATGAGGTTTCCTTATAGAATTCTGGGGCTTTTGTGGCATAAAGTTTCAGACTCTTTCATAGTCTCCTTTAACTTTAGTTTCTTAGCTCTTAATGTATGGCAGATGGATTGGGGTGGTTATTTAAATAGGAATCTGTGTATTTGTATAATATTTGTCTGTTGGGGACTATATGTATACATATTTCATAAATGGTTGTCTACCATCTTCTAAAAGAAATTCATTCGTTCTATATGATGAACTTAAGACAAGCTTTTGTGTTTTGTAAAAACAAAAGAATGTTTTATGTTTTCTGCCATTTGTGCTTCAAACTTTCAGCTACTTAGGAAACTATCTTAAAGTCAAGGTTCAACTAAGCACTGTTTTTTTTATTCCAGTCTGTAAATGATGCCTTTGTCAGGAACAATTTTGAATGGATTTTAATGCCTTTAATGCCCTATGTATCTGACAAGAAACACAGTAGCATATCTAAACTTCATGCATTTTCCAAAATAATCAACAGTGCTATTGCACAGTGCCTGTGCAGTGGCCTGAAGAAAACTGAAGGAGAGACAATACAGAGACTGCAACCAGCCAGAGCCAGCCTGAGCAATGATCACAGTAGGCCAAAATAGACCTACTTTCCTTTGATCATGGACCAGGATGCATAGTCCAAGCTAACTCCACTGAGGACAAGAAGATGCAAGAAGCTAGATCATCTGAGAGAGAGAGAGAGAGAGAGAGAGAGAGAGAGAGAGAGAGAGAGAGATGCTAACTCGGGGAGACTGTGGATTATGAGGAACTATCAGGGAAAGCCTTCCATCCATACAGCTGTGTGTCACTTCACCCATTTATAAGAACAGCAAATACAAATGGTGGCACTTTTTTGTGTGCTGCACTGGACTTGCTAACATTTTTGTTTAGTTCCTCTAGCTACTGGTCACTGGAACTAACTGGCACCTGCTCAAAATGGGTAATGATGGCCCTTCGGAGACTCTCCCACTCTATAAAAAAATTTCATTATGTGTGTGATATAGTGCTGACCTCTTCATGTCTTACAGACTTAAGGACATTCAAAAGGTTGCCGTTCTGGTTTATTGTACTAAATGAAAGATTCTTAAGTATTACTTCAGAGGTAGTTTCCATTTAGCTCTTCCATGTCCTGATGCTAATTGTTGCTGACTCTGTGTAGATACGTAATTGCTTAATTTCCAACACAGGCTTATTATTGCTGCTGGTGGTTTTGTAAAGCCTTATAGCTAACTGCTGTGAGTTACTTGATAGTTGTGTTTTGTAAAGCCTTGTAACTAAATTAGCAAATGGCACAGAGTATCTTTCTGCCCTTTGTGTTGCCCTTTTTCAGTGTAGACCTGGATAAGTGTGGTGTGCCACACCCTGATGGTCTTTTACTTTGAAGTATTCTTTGCCAAACACATTGGTCAATTACTCCTACATTTAGCTCCATTCAAATTATCAGGTATAGGGAGAATGTAGCCCAACTCTTTTCCAGAGTATCACACAAATGACTTCCTGCCCAATTCCTGGTAGGGTTCCTCTTCCCCTCGAAAACCGCATGTGCTCCATTGGCTACATTTTTTTCAGTGTTCTGGTCTTCTGAAATCCCACCAGCGAAGCCCATTAAGCTCCTTTTGACAGCAATGAGGGCTTTTCTATCCCAACGTTCCAAACTCATCTACAACTATCTTGCAAAGCAGTTCCAAAGGTCAGGCTTATCCTAGACTCTGAACTTGGTACCAATTCTCTGCGTTAATTACTTGTTTTATCACTGGGATAACATACTTGACAAAGGTATCTTAAGGGAGGAAATTATTTTGGCTTACAGTCCATTATAGCAAGGAAGATATGGGGACAGGATTAGGAAGCAGTGGATCCCCCCTCCCCCGTTTTGTTCATAGTCAGGAAGCAGAGCAGTGAACGCTGGTGCTCAGCTCTGATATTCATGTTCACGCTGTCTGAGACCTCAGCCCATGGAATGATGTTTCCTACATTTAGGGTAGGTCTTCCCATCTCAATTAATTTATATAACTCCTCACAGACATGCCTGGAAGCTCATCTCTTCAGTGATTCCAAAATGGTGGTTTTTAACCTTCCTAATGATTCGACCCTTTAATACAGTTTTTCATATTGTGTTGACCCCCAATCATAAAATTACTTTTGTTGTTACTTTGTAACTGTCATTTTGCTGTTATGAATGGCAGTGTCAATATCTGTGTTTTCCAATGGTCTTAAGCAACCCTGTAAAAGGGTTATTCAATTCCTCTAAAGGGGTCACTACCCACACACGAGTTGAGAACTGCTGTTCTAGGGCCTGTCTAATTGACTCATAGGTCTTCTGTTGGACGTTTAGGCAATAAGTCTATTTATCTCCTCTTTTGAGAGATTTGTTTTATATGCTATACATAATACTGGATATTTCCATTACCTGGAAAAATGCTTCCTGGCCTCTTCCTGTATACGAAAATATCCATTCTTACAAATAAGTAGAACTTCTGATCCCCTGGCAATGGCTTTGAATGGCTTGCTTGGACCAGGCAACTTATAAGCTGGGAGTTATCACTAAATGTTCAACAATGGCTATATAAAGATACTGACAGGACCGTGAAGGAAATTGTACAAGTTCTATTCCAAATTTAAAATCAAATATACTCTCTTGCTGGAAAGGTTCTCCCAAACAGGAAAGGCTTAGATTTATTCTCTGATGAACAGGGTGAATCTGCTTGTATCTCTGCAGGACTGCTGATTTTATGCTAATCAATCTGGAAAAGTCCAACAAATATTAAAATTTCAACTATAAAAAAACAGCCACTAGGGAGCTCATTCAATTGAAAATCTAATCACCAGCTTTTCAAACCCTGACTGGAAAACTCTCATTTCTCTTCTTGCTAACTTCTGGACTTCTCAGTAAGATCACACAGTTAATTGCTTTGAGAATCCAATAAGTCTGCTTATAGATGGTCTTTCAACAACATTTGCATGTAAGAACAATAAAGAAGGGCACGAATGTGATCATGGCCAAGGGAATTGTCTGTTCCCTGCTTGGACCATCAGGCAGAAAAGTTTTCCTAGATGTTTTCCAATGGGGCCCCAGGACATAGAATAACTTTAAGAACAGAATAGAAGAAATTCTTTCCACTTTACTTAGCTCTACACTATTTTGGGAAGACTAACCTGCCTTTATGGCTCCAATGAGCTAAGGAGAAAAATCTCTCACAGAGAAGTTGAGGCAAGTAAGCATAGGAAATAGTGTAGCAACCTGGGACTCCTTTTGGTTTGGGCTATGCACTCAACCCTCTTCAAATAATGCACTTGGAAGCCTGGGACATCTACTTACACACACTGTACACAAACCTAACTCCGAACAATGCAATTGACAACTTGTCAGCAACCTAAAACTTCTCACTCCATCAAGGTACTCACACCACCACTTATTCCAAACAATGGACCAAAATTTCCCCTTTCTTAATGATAGTCAAACGTTGACAGATTAGAATAATTATATTCAGTTATATCTTAGTTATTTCTGGGTATGAGATAAGGTGGACGAATCTGGCCTGAATTGGTGTTGGTCAGATTGTATCCTGGAAATGAAATTTTAGAGACGATACACTATTTGCCAATTTATGGCTATGCATAACTGGTTACACATGTAACTAAAATTAGATGCATTGTGGGAAAGAACATATACAATGAGCAAGGGCTTATATAATCCAAGTCTGTCAATCAAAATGGAGTACTGCCTAAAGTATGCCTTTTAGTAAAAGTCCCACCGTCCTTTAGAAACACCAAGGAAAACCCCCAGGGTCCTTGAGTACTTTCCCCCCCTTAGTCTACTGTCGCTCTTGATAATGTATCTGACTTGTCCCATCACTTCACTTTGAATTAAATTTTCTAACTACTATTGCAGTTTCTCTTAGCCTTTATCTTAATCCCTCACATAAGAATCAATAATAGGTTTCTCTGTTGACAAAATGAACCAATTCAAACCAAATAAAAAAATATAAAGGCCGGTTTCTTGAGAGGCAGATCTTGGGTAGGTTCACAGGTCTCATGAGTGGAGGTCAGTGAAGTCACACACCTGGGCTTAAAGGGAGGGGTTTTATGGGTTTATGGCACAGGATGATGACAGATGAGCTAGGAACTGGGATTATGCCCATACAAGGCAACAAAGCTGAGCCTCTGGGTAGGCATTCATGGGTGAGTAGCTGGAAACTCAGATGCTGAGAGATGACATGTTAGCCCAGAATTTTCTCCTTGTGGGTAGTTGGGGAAGAAGAATTAACAGGATTTCTTAGCTTGTGCAGGGAATGAGAAGGGGTTCCAACCAAGCAGACAAGAATCCAGAAATGTCTGGCTTGGACTCAGTCACTTAGTAACAGTGCTTTGAAGATGTATTAGAGAACAAATTTGTATTAGAGGGCAGGAAAATATTCACGGAGAAAGTGACATTTATTTCAAGGTTTGGAAGGGGGTAAGTGGTAAATATCAGCCAGTGAGGCTGCTTAGTGGGTAAACGTGTTTGTATCCCAGTAGCCACATGGTAGAAGGAGAAAACCAGCTCCTGTAAGTTGTCCTCTGACCTCCACACCATGCTATCATGTTCCTGAGCACGCACGCACTCACTCAGGCATGCAGACATGCACACAGAGACACCCACTAAATAAGTAAGTAAATAAAATGCAAATTTTAAGAAAGAGTAAATATTGGCCAATTAATTGGAAGCACAGACTTGGCATGAACTAAGATGTCATGACATAAACACAAGGTTAGTATTTGAACACTGCTGCACTCCTGCCAAGTGAGGGACATTTTCCTTAACTAGAGCTGAGCTTCGATGGTTTTTTCAGTGGAAGTCCTTTACTTGCTCTCAGAGTTAAAATGAAACATGGTAAACATGATTAATGATGTTGGATGAGGAAGCTCTTGAAAAACTTTCTCAGTTTGTCATGGCTTGTGTCCCTAGCAACCCAAGATGCTTTTCTGTCTCTCGGGAGCTTTATGCCTGTGGATCTGATTTATGCCATCCACGGTGTTTCCATTCCACCATATGTCCAGGGCCTATTATTAAGCTGGCTTTATTGTTTTGCACAGTCAGTTTTCTGGTGAGGGATCTGGAAGACACTGTAAAATGCTAGACATTATTCTTGTAAGCCAACTGTGCTGCGATGAAAAAGTTAACTGGCTCAATACTCAGTTTAAGGTACATGAGAACGAAGGCATACTGGGCCTCAGAGCACAAACACTGTGAGACATCTGAGTGCTAAGTGACAAGAAAGAAAAAGGCCACTTTACCTATCAGAAGCAGATTGAGTTTTGAAGAGGAGTACTAGCTGGCTTATAGATCATAAGACAGGGCAGAGAACAGAATCTAGGCTGACTTCCAGCAGTGATGGCCAGAAATAACCATACATATGTTTAGGAAGGAGGTGATTTCCCTTCCCCAGTAACAGCTACCCTCAAGTGCCACAGACCACAGAACACACAGTTAGACTGGCCACACAGGAACTCTCCCGTCTAGTCAAGACGTTGTTACTGCTGCCAACCAAAGAGGTCTCCACTGCCTCCAAGCCAGGAGAAAGAACAGTTCTGTTCAGCCTATTCTTCATATGCTTTACCTTCCCCAAGTCAGGCAAACATGGGTCTGCACTTCAGCATGGGGGAACCTGGAGAATATGTCTATAAAAGTGAGTCAGCACCCTGAAGGCAGGACTTACAGTGTATGGAATCACTGGTGTGAAGATGGCATTCGAATCCTTTAAGGAAGCCATTGATGACATTAAAAAAGAATTAAAGTAAAAGGAAATGCCCAGAAAGATGTAACAACAGAGAAGGTACAGGGATATCAATCAGATTCTAAAAATTAGAAATAAACTCTCTTAGATGATAGAGAATGAGGAGAAATATGATGAGCATGTTTTAAAATCACAACAGACAGCGCAAGTGAAATTGACCATTGAAACAGTAGTTATGTGTGTTTATAGGCTTCCCATCACTTAAATTACATACTTCCAGGCTTAAATTTATCATAATTTGACAATTTGTAGAAGCAAATTCAGTGATGAGAAATGGAAACTAGTTTTTAATGTGATTGTGTTATTGATGGGAAAAACCCCTTATCTATAGACACTGTGTCATCCCGTGGGAACAACATTTATTTTCATCTCTACTCATTATCTAAACCAGACAGGGCATTATTAAATATTGACACAAAAGACCCTTTAAAACTGGTCAGCAGTGATAAGAGGCTAGAGCTAGAGCAACAAATGAATTAAAGAATTAAGGAGCAAGTGGTCCAGCAATGACCTCTTTCTTGATGCTAGATACACTTAAAGGGGCCCTGCTACCTCTAGTCTTTTGGGCATCTCTTTTCCTGGCCCTAGATATAGTTTCCACACCATTTATAAATAAGCATGTTATTAAATACTTGTTGACATCCACTTTAGAATTCTGGGTGTTTCTTTGTGTGCGTATTTCATCTTGCATATTTGATGTATGAGTTAGGTTTTTTTTTTTTTTTTTTCAACTTGACACAAGCTAGAGTCATGTGAAAGGGGAGAACTTCAATTGAGAAAAATGCCTCCATAAGTTTGAGCTGTAGGAAAGCCTGGAGAGCATTTTCTTAATTAGTGATTAATGTAGGAGAGCCTAGTCCATTGTGAGTGAGGAAGGCATAAGAAGCGAGACGCTAAGTGGTGTCCCAAACCAGCAGGAAGAAGGGTTCCAGATGGTGAGGTGTTGAGTGGGAAGACCAAGAATGACAAATAGAGAAGTCAAAAAGACAAGAGCAGTAGTTTGAACTAGAATGTCTTCCATAAATGATGGCTCCTGCAAAGCACGTTTATTAGGGAGTCCAGCATTATATATACTACTCTCAGGACAAAAACTGTCAAGGTCATCAGAGAACTATGCCAGGCGATGTTAGCCAAAGAACATAAGATCCCTCAAACAAGCTGCTCAAGGATGAAAACCTATAACCCAAGGGGAAGAGTAGAGTCCTCAGAAACTGCAGCCTTGCCTCTTTAGAGGAGGTCCTGGCTGACAGGGTATCCCGGCTTTTCAGGAGAGTGAGGGTTACTACAGAGTCACACCATACGGCAAGGTCTCCCTGGGATTTTTAAAGCCAAGACACAAAATGGCTGCCGTTGAGCAGGAACCAGAGACAGAAGCGTTTAAGCCAGCATGGTGGTTTGTTTATATTAGGTGAGCAGAAGCATGTGCACATAGAGGAAAGCACAGCAGTTGTGGCTGAGTCATCGAGGGTGGGGAAGCTCGGTAAAACCTAGTTCCAGAGTTAAGCAAAGGTCAGAGCCTTAGTAACTTTTCATTTACCCAACAGTGACTGTAACCCTAGGTTGGCAAGTCCATTTCTGAATGACGACACAGGACTAAAGTTCCCTTTGTCTTTTTGTGAGAGCCTCTGAGAAAGTCTTGGGTCAGTCAGGTTCCCCACAAAGCATTATTCCTTCTTCTCCCTCTCCCTCTCCCTCTCCCTCTCCCTCTCCCTCTCCCTCTCCCTCTCCCTCTCCCTCTCCCTCTCCCTCTCCCTCTCCCTCTCCCTCTCCCTCT
>JANHMN010000001.1:197954770-197981946 GCA_030674055.1 Rhabdomys pumilio | reverse complement strand
CCCTCTCCCTCTCCCTCTCCCTCTCCCTCTCCCTCTCCCTCTTCTCTTCTTCTTCCTCCTCCTCCTCCTCCTTCTTCTTCTTCTTTTTTTTTTTTTTTTTGGTTGTTTTCGAGACAGGGTTTCTCTGTGTAGCCCTGGCTGTCCTGGAATTCACTCTGTAGACCAGGCTGGCCTCCAACTCAGAAATCTGCCTGCCTCTGCCTCCCAAGTGCTGGGATTAAAGGAGTGCGCCACCACTGCCCAGCAGCATTATTCCTTCTTGTATCAGATCCTTCCTTCATTTTATATCCTGAATTCAATGGATGATGGACTACAAGAAGTAAGTGACAGTAAGCCCTTACCTCTACAACTTGCTTTCGGTCATGGTGCTTCATTACAGTAATAGAAACCCTAAGACATTTGTTCTTTTGATTTATTGGCCTCTTTAAGTTCTGTTTCCTTAAGTTATATAATTCATTGGTCCTGCCTCAATTTCCCTTTCTTGAAGTATGATCTTGTTGCAGGGAGCTCCTCAGAAATGACTACTTGGATACAGCATAGAGCCAATTGAAAGCAGCTGGTTGGGACCACAGCCAAGTGTTCTGGGGCCTAGGTGTGTGTCTTAGTTAGGGTTTCCATTACTATGAAGAGATACCGTGACCACGGAAATGCTTATAAAGGTAAATGTTTAATTGGGACTGGCTTATAGTTCATAGGTTTAGTTCATTATCATCATGTCAGAAAGCATGGTGGCATGCAGGCAAACATAGTGCTGGAGAAGGAGCTGAGAGTTCTCCATCTTGATTGTAGGCAGGAGAAGAAGACTGTTACACCAAGCCTAGCTTGAGCATTTGAGACCTTAAAGCCCTCCTCCATAACGACACACTTCCTCCAACAAGGCCACACCTCCCAAGAGTACCACTCACACACATGAGTCTATGAGGGTCATTCCTATTTAAACCACCACAGTGTAGCCATGAGTGTTCAGAACATGGATTTTTTATGGCCAGAGACCTTGTCCAGTTATCTCAGTAGTTGCAGTGGGGGGGGGGGGGATTTGCAGAGTAAGCAATTTGAAGCAGGCAATTTAAATAGAAGCTAAGTGGTTATCCATGGGGGTGGGGTTCCTGTGTAAACAGGCAGCTAAGATAAAAGATTAGCTGGAGGAGGTTCCACATGAACAAACCAGTTTTAACAAAAGCTAAAATAAGTTAGCTAGGACACCCAGACTTTTTGTTCCTAGAACAGAGTTGAGTAGTTTTCCAGGGATTCTCCATCGAGGAGGTCAGATTCTAATTAATCCTGGAATGACCTCAGCAAGAACACAAGATAGAGGACCCTCTGCATTGTCTGTCCCATTACAATCTAGAAACTCTATTTTTTTTTTCCCAGAATAAAGTTTTTATTTTTTTTAAATTACTTCGGAGTTTCATTCAATGCACCCTTATATGCACTTCCCATTCCTCCCAAGTCTACCACCCAACACTTGCGTTGTCCTCCCCTGGCCCAAAAAACCCAAACCCAAACCAAACAAACCTCAAGTTCAATTTGTGCTGCCTGTATACTCATTGGAGCCTGATCAAACACCCAGTGGCCAGCCCCTTAAAGAGAACTGAGTCCTTCAGCAACCTGCCCCTACCCGAAGTCACCAACTGTGAAGAGATACATTTCAGCATCTTGATTACAATTTTTAAGGTCTCTCTTCACTAGATTCATGTCTGAACTGTGTCTTTTTTTTTGTGGGGGAGTTGTCACAGAAGTCTTAGATCTCTCTCATTCTTAGTTATGAGTCTGCAGTCATGGATACCACTGCTAAAGATTCCCTCCTGCCTACAGCTTCAGAGGTAGGATCATTGATATCAACCTGGTTTCTGGTGGCAATTTGGATTGTGGACATCAACATGGTCTCTGATTGTGACACTGATTACAGAAATCTTTTGAGGAGATTTAACACCAAAATGAACCATTCTTCCTTTTGGGTACCTGTTGCTCCTCAGAGTCAGAGTGATTGTGAGGTTGCTGCAGGTACCCAGGGCACAACCATTGTATTTGAAGCCCGAGGGCAATGATATGGCTAGTGCTCTCCTTCCCACAGTGGAGCAAGAGGTGGCAGCAGGAGCAGTGGCTCCGTGCCCTGGGACAGGTCTGCAATCTTCACTGGGAAGAAATGCAGATTTTAGCCTGGACATGGTCTGAGACAGGTATTTGCACATATGGAATTTGCATTCATCATATTCTGATGAAGGAGGGGTGAGGAGTCAAGGGTGTAAAGCAGCCACAATAGGGAAAGGAGTTTACAGTGCTCCGTGGAGCTGGCCACCATGTGCTATGTGTTTGACCCATGTATGGACTTCTCAAAAGTCTTACAGAAGTTTCTTAGCATTGTTGGGGCAGTGAGAGTAAAACTGTGAAGCTGAAGTCATTTCTTCATTTGTTTCCCCCTTGGTTTCAGCGATGTCGCTAGCGTGCTCATTTCTCTTCCTGTTCCTATTCTATTCCCTTCCTTTCTCTTCTATGCATCTTCAAGAAATGAGATATAAGATTAAAAAAAAAATCATCATGGGAGAAAGGTGCTAAATACCCTTGATTATTATGCACAAAGTCCAAAGAGCAGTAAGTTTGTATAAGGCAAAGAATAGAGGTCAAAACAAACAAACAAACAAATAATTTCTTAGATATACTGGAAGCACTTGGGAGAAATTATCAAATATTTTAATTTCTTTTGGAAATTTAGATAGGAAATGGATTTCAATAGCTATCTTGATTGTCAACTTGTCTCTCCTGAGAGGAGGGAAACTCACCTGAGGAACCCATGATTAGATTGGTCCTCAGAGTGTTTTAATGTTTGCCGCTTGATAAAGGAGAGCCTAGCTCATTGTGGGATGTGCCACTCCTGGGCAGGTGGTCCTGAGTTGTGTAAGAGAGCTGGCTGAGCACAAGATGGAGTGAGCATGCTAGTAAGCAGCATTCAGCCACAGTCTTTGCTTCAGCTGCTTTCTTTAGCTCCTGTCCCCATTTTCTTTAACAATGGACTCCATTCTGTAAGCTGAAATAAATAAATCCTTTTCTTCCTAAGTTGTTTTGGTCATTGTGCTTATAAAAGCAACAGGAAGCAAACTAGAACATAAGTTGGAACCATGAGTGGGGTTTTGATGTGATAAACCAGATCACGTTGGGTGATTTTTGTGGGGTATGGGGTTTGAATGTAGATTGGGGGTCATCTGTGGCTGAAGAATCTGGTATATTTTCCAAGAGGCGAGAAATACTGATGTGAAACCAATTACAGCTGGTAAATAGGGCTGAAAAATCAGCTGTGATGAATAAGAAACCAGAATAATTAAGGCAAAAATCTTCTTAGAAGTATTCCTCAGGGTCAGCATACATAAGCTATGGTCCAGTGGTGGTGGTGGTGGTGGTGGTGGTGGTGGTGGTGGTGGTGGTGGTGGTGGTGTGTGTGTAGGAGGGGCAAGGTTGCATCTCAAGCTGGTGGCAGAATGTATGTCTCCTGCACAGAACTTGTTTTAAGGGTATAGAAGAATCATGGAACTTAGTTGAGACTTGGAACCATGTATCAGGGTCAGACTCCCTGAACTAAGGCTATTGGTGTAAGTTCAGCTTCAGCTGCAATGAAGAACCCAGTGTATTAGAGGGGTAATGTCATGGCCATGGGATGACCACCATGGACAGCAGCAGGGGTGACTAGAGCCAGCCAGAAGACAACAGAGTTTGGAGCCCAGTAATAATAGTGAATACTTAATGCTGAACAGTTGGGCTGTTCACACACACTATATATATTGATCTGATTTTAACCATGGCCTGGCTCTTCCCTCTTGGAATAAAAATGTGTATAACTTATTTATTTTTGACTTTATGAGAGTCACCACAATTCAGAGACTTTGGATATTTTAAAGAGACTTAAAGTATTGGAATTTTTAAATGCTATGGACTTATAAAGCTGTTCTTTTTTAATATTATATTACTGTGAGATCTTAGGGAAAAACAGAAAGTAAGAGTTATAGCTTAACATTGATGTGTTTGTGTGTCAAGTTGACAATGAATAGACTTGTGATTGCTAATGCTGGTTGTAAACATCACACATCTGGAAGATGTACTTTAGCCAAATAGGGCATGTTTATGCATTCAAGGGGAAATCAGGGTGCAATCTGAGTTGTTTAACAGAATCTGAATCACCTGTACATGATCCTGTAAGGGAGAAGCCAGTCCCCAGGGGGATTTCTGTGAAGACAGGAGAAGCAGCCACTGCCCTGGTCTTGGGTCCTTTGTGTTGTCTTGCCTGTGTGCTGGGAGCCATGTCAGATCACACACTGTGTATGATTAGGACTCTTCAAGGAGCTGGAGAAGTCTTGGGCCTTCATCTCCATCCCATTTCTTCTTCCACCAGGTTTATCTCCAGGTCCTCCACATTATCACATACTGAACACACAGTATTCAGAGGATTTAAGCTGGATCTGATCTAGAAGTCTCCTCCTCAAGGACTAGCTCTCATAGTACCAGAAAGTGTAACGTAAGTTGCTAAGAGAAAAGAAGCAATTAATAGTTTTTCCTAGCTGTAAAGCCTACAAGTATAACAGTGACTAGTTTGGTAAGATATCACCAATATTACAATAGTGGCATTTATGTCCTGTGAATAACCAATAACTGTCTAATTGGACTCACAGAACACTCAGTAGGATGGATTTATGTCTGCTACTATAAATCTAGCAAACTACCAATGGCTGGCTCAGACAATCTTTTTGCTTCCTCTCCCATGATTTGTCCCTGCACTCTGGGTAGGGGTTGCATGGTAAGTGTATCCATTGGAACTGGAAACCCAAGCTGATTAAGGTTTTGTGGGTTTTTTTTTTTTTTTGGTCAACTTAAGCCCGAGGACTAATATGCATGCTACCAGTTAGTGTCCTTTAGATGTGACATGGATGCTGTGCACTCAACATGCTGTTGAAATCTCAACAACATGGTTATGTAAACAAGACCTACCTAATGACAACACCAGTTGACATGCTACGTGGATGGGGAAATTTCATGAGGTCCAACCCCTAAATAAAGAGTTAGAGATAATCCATGTCTGCTGGGGTAGGGAGAATCAGGACTCTCCAGGGAGGAGCTCCCTGATAGGTTATTTAATTCCATGTGGTCAGCCCTAAGTACATATACATACACAAATCACTAAGTAGGACTCAGTAGGCTTACATATAAGTAACAAGGAAGAATAGATCAAGAAATTGGGGATAAGTGGAGGATATGGAAGGAGTTAGAGGTAGGTGAGGCAGAATTGAAAATGATGCTAACACAGTAGTAAATATGAAATTCTCATTTTTTTAAAGTACAAAAAGAAAAGAAAGTGGGTTGGGTACAAGCTGAAATGAGAAAGCCAGTGAGCAGTGTTCTTTTATGGACTTTGATTCAGTTCCTGCCTCCAGGTTTCTGTCTTGCGCTCCTGCTTTGACTTCCTTTAATGGTGAACTATAACCTGTAAGCTGAAATAAGCTGTCTCCTCCCCAAATAGCTCTTGCTTATAGTGTTTATCATGGCAACAGAGAGCAGACTAGACACTGATAAAGAGCAAATACAGAAAATGAGGTGATTTCTAATTTGAAAAATGTTGTAGCAGAAACGAAAATACATACAAGTTTGGCTGGGGAGTGATAACACTCATTTTCTTGGCCCTAGCATTTATAAACTGGCTAGTGTACTTGGCTTCAGTCTCAGGTCCTCCTGTTGTGTGGGAAGCCATTTCCCAGTCATTACCTGTTAGGTTAGGGAGAAAACATTTTGAAAAGAAGAGTTGTGGAGGTCTAGACTTTGGGATTCGGGTGAAGGCACTAGGTGCCTCAGAGACATTGTTCCAAAGCACAGGGGAAGGCAGGGTTTCTGGGCTGGGACACTGTCATGTGCACAGAACTGTGTTTTTCCTTTGGGTTAATTTTATCACTAACTTGCGTGTTCTGTTTCTAATCTGAGTGTAGCAAGGAACCAATGCCTCCTGCCGGATTACTGTAACCACTGTCTGGTGACCAGGATTGTAGAAATTCTCCTTTGCTGAGACTCAGACTTTGTTCCTTAGTTTTCTGCACTTGCCCTGTTCTCAAAGACACCACCAAAAGCAGAATACCATTAAAGCATTTTTATACATTTCTGTGCATATTTTTGGAGGGTATTCTAGACTAGACCCTCAAAGTCCCTTTTTTCCAACCTAAAGAATTAGAAAAAAATTTCCTCTCAGTCATGTTCCCACATCTAAAAATTCTTCAATTTATATCTTAGTTACTTTGTTGATGCCACAAACTCGCCAGTGAAACTTGCTAAGTCTTTGCCATTATTACTATAGCTGAAGTTTGCAAATGTGTCTGCTAGAGGATTTTGGAGTCAACAGTTCATCTAAGGAGTCTTTTTAAAACCGAAACCTTGTTCCCAGTATACCAGAGATCACAGAATTGCACATGCATTCATCAGTGTAGTGTTAACAGGGTCACTTGCAAAGGGAATTGTCCACCATCTTTTGAGTATAATGCTCACATTACCATCTGGCAGCAAGTTCAACAGCCACTTACTAAACAGGTAAATGCTTGGCTAGAAAAAGAAAGATATGGATCCAGACAGCACCATCCAACTAGGATTTCCAGGATTTTGTACAACTGGGAGAATTAGATGCCCAATGATTTCTTGACTTCAGCCAGCTATGCTCCAGCAAGCAGAGCAATTGTCTTCCACACTATGTCTCTTAAAGACCCAAGGGTATTGCATTTTCTTTTCTGTCGGCATGACTATAAGCACTCTGGCTTTCTTCATAAAACAACCTTATTTCTGCATATATTATTTCAGCTCCTTTTTGATGATCTTTGTACAGTGTATCAATGTCTCTTCAAATGTTACATTCCTGTTAGAGTCCTATTTTATTCAGGTAGTTTTCAGTCAGCTGTGATTATAATTCATGAGTCAGTGGTTTAACCTCAGTGGTTAATTACTTCCACCTTGTAGTCATTTTCTGCTAGTTAGATTTCTTTCCATCCCATACCTTATTCATTAGAAGTGCCTCGTAAGAGAGGATACATGCCGTTTTCCCCATGGTGATAGCGGATTGGATCCAGGCAGACATTAAGATCATCAGTTTGGACTGGAGCTGTAGAGTCAGTAGCTAGACTCTGTTAGAGCCTGTCAGTAGAGCTATAAAGCTTTCTGGGTCTGAACCAGGCTCATCCTTTGGTAAATGACAGCTTGGATATTGGGTTGAGTCTGGCTTCCCAAGAGGACTTCTTATTATACATTCAAGAAAATAGGTTCAGAAAGAATAGCCAGTTAATAGTTTCCTTCCTCCTGTGAGACACAGCTGCATGTTTTGCGAAAAGATTTTATGAGATTCTCTTTTCAGAAAAATGTTCTTTTCCTTGAACCAGTTTGCATAGCTATATAAAAAGTACTGTAAATTCTTTCTCCATATGTTGCAACTAATTTTTGTAACCCCCCTCTATCTATCTATCTATCTATCTATCTATCTATCTATCTATCTAATCACTGTAATCAATTTTTGGATTTGTTGAAATGCATTTCGATCTATAATTCATGAGAAGACATGTTGGCTACCATTCTCAGGCACATACTGTTTTCTACTTGATGAGCAGACTCCATGTGAATTATGCCAGCTGACTGAGTAGGTCAGGATGAAGGATGGAACCTTATGGTGTAACAGTAGAATGTGTCTTTAAATCAAATCTTTACATATGCCCTCTTTGATGCTGGGATTGAGCCTAGGGCCTTATTTATACTATACACTAGTTCTACCTTTAGGTGCTATGCTTGGCTGTTTTCAGCTGAAGATACACCAACTAACTATGGCTTTGTGCAGAATGGCAAAGAGACAAGAGAAAATAATAATAATGATAATAATAATAATAATAATAATAATAATAAACACTATTATTAATAATAATAATTCTCTGGTGCCAAGTGAATGTAAATTTGAGTATTACTAGATTGTGGGTTTGGAGAGGTTTCCTTAGCACTTGACTGTTTAAGGTCTTCCTCTCTGAAACAGGTACAGTCGTGCCAAGCTCAGTTTTGTGAGGAGGGTTACAGACAGCAGTGAGAATTAACCAAGCAGAGTGGTTAAGATTGCAGGCTTTGGGATAATGTACTTGGTTCTGTAAACCGTCTTTCTTCTTTTGTCTTCTTAGCCAAGTAAGCTAATTTCTCTGTGTTTTAGTTTATTTGTCTTTGATATGTGGGGTAATCACTGTGCTTACTACTTCATAAGACGATTGTGAAGATTGAATTAATGTCTAGAAAACATTTATAATACTTTTTAACCTGAAAGTTTCCTTTATTTTGTCCCTTATTTGTGTGTGTGTGTGTGTGTGCGCCCGCGATGCAAGCGCAAGTCAGAGGACAACGTTGAAGCATTCTTTGTAGCCTTTCACCTTCTTTTCCACACAGGGATTCCCTTGTATCTACTGTGCTGTATACTCCAGGTGTCTTAGGGTTCTATTGCTGTGATAAAACACCCTGACCCGAAAGCAATTTGGGGAGAAGAAGGTTTATTTAAGCTTACAGTTCCACAATACAGTCCATCAGTGAGAGAAGTCAGGGGTAGGAACTCAAACAAGGCAGGCACCCGGGGGCAGGAGCTGATGCAGAAGGTGTGGAGGGGTGCTGCTTACTGCCTTGCTTCCTCTGGCTTGCTCAGCCTACTTTCTTATAGAATCCAGGACCACTGGCCCAGGGATGGCACCAGTTATACTGAGATAGGCTGGGCCCTCCCCAGGGGAAGTTGACAGCAGTAGCTGCAGGCAGCTGGCTATAGTATACATTATCAGCAAGCAGGGTGATGATTCTATTGTTCAGGTCACTTTTCCCTCTTTTAGTGGTTCCCAACCTTCCTAACGCTGTGACCTTTTAATATAGCTCCTTATGTCATGGTGATCTGCAACCATAAAATTATTTTTGTTGCTATTTCAGAACCATAGTAATTTTGCTACAGTTATGAATCATAATATAAATATCTGTGTTTTCTGATGGTCTTGGGAGACCCCTGTAAAAAAGGTAATTTGGCACCCAAAGGAGTCAAATTCCACAGGTTGAGAACCACTATCCCTTTTATTCATCCCAGGACCCCAGCTTTTCAGCAGAATTATTTTAGAAGAGGAAACACCATTTAAGAAAATGCTCTCACCAGATTGGCTTGTGGACAAGACTCACAAGGTAATTAAGGTAGGCTTTCCCATCTTAATTATCTAACAGTCTAATCTAGACAGTCCCTCATAGGCATGCCCAGAGGCTAACTGAATCTAACTAATCCCTCACAGGCATGCCCAAAGACAGGTGATTAGAGATTTTTTTGTCAAGTTTACAGTCACTAACTGCAAATTTTGCCAAGTTAATTGCTATCTCAGAGCTTTATCCTTCCTCCCTCCCTCTTTCCCTCCCTCCCTCCCTCCCTCCCTCCCTCCCTCCCTCCCTCCCTCCCTCCCTCCCTCCTTCCCTTCCTTTCTCTTTTTCTTACTTTATTAGTGGACATTTGTCATACAAAGCAGCAGGTAAACAAAGCTTACAAGTCTCTGAAAACTGCAGAGATTTGCAAGCTTTCCAAGGTTAAATCAGCAGTGACAATTGTTAGAGCAGACTCTAGGCAACCAGCCCAGCTGTATGGGGAGCTCCAGAGATGCACCCTTTGTGAGTCTATGCCTATGCTGGGTAAGCTTTTCAGTGACGCAGCCACCTTTGAGTCATCTCTGCTCCTGTAAACCTCTGCCCACTCTCCTGTAAGTATCCCCAATAAACCTACTGATTCAGTGAAGGAGACATGGGAAGTTATAATATCATCAGTTTTTTATCTGGGACCAATTGATGTTCATTCATGTCTCCCTAGGAAAAGTTGTATAAAAAAAGATAACTAAGGGGGCTGCCATGGAACTTTCAAGATGTCTCAGCAGGTAAAGATGCTGCAGAAGCCTGACAACCCGAGTTTTAGTTTTGGAACCCACATTAAAAGATAAAAGCAATACATACATTTATTTCTCCAGTGCACAAAGGACAAGACAGGAGGAGAGTGCAGTGAACTGCCTGAAAGCTCACAAACCAGCTAGCCTGATATGCTGGATAGTTTTATGTCAAATACAGGCTAAAGTCAGTTTGGAAGAGGAGTCTATGGAAGGAGAAACAGGAGAGAGAAATGAGAAATGAATATGACCAAAGTACATGATATACTTGGACACAACTGCTATCCTGAAACTCACTGCTTGGTGCAACAAATGCTCACTAATAAACTTCCTGAAGAAAGAAAGAAAGACTAAAGCTCTGAGACAGCAATTAACTTGGGCAAATTGCATAGTAAACAGTAGAGCCAGGACCTACATTCAAGTCATTAGATACTGATGCCTAAGCATCCTGCGAGCTGCCCAAGGACAAGAGCTAACACAAGTGGGAGCAGGACCTTATCTGCCAGTCTTCCCTGACCTTGTCTTTAGTTAGAAAAACCTCCATGCCTTAGGCACTTGTAGATAGATAATGGTGTTGGTGTTTTTTTTTTTTTTTAATTTTTAAATTTTTTTTTATCTTGTAACAGTGTCCCAGCAGGACTGTCTGTGTTAGACAGAATGAGGTTCCACAGCTTTGGTTTCACAGTTTCAATGCATACTTCATCTGGCACCTTGAGGTTTTTGTACAGCTCTCCTCTGTGTCCTTGGCACTGTGTCTCTTAGAAGGCAGTGACACATGGTGGAGTCTCATTAATGGATTGAATATTTCACGATGGGTGAAATTTTCTTTAAGATTTTTGGCTTCAAAATTTTTGCTTTAAAATATTGTCTGTATCTTAAGAAAGTGATCAGCTTTGTTGGGATGTTGAACATACCAGAAAAGAGTGGGGTAGCCCTTCAGTGGATAATTGTGATCCATAGTCACATCTGTTCCTTCTGACACAAGTATTTGGCTTGTCAGCTGAATTGCCACTAGTTTCTCCTTCAAGGGAAAATGCTTATTTTATGTTGGGCCTAATTTTGGCCCTGGTTTGGGTCTTGAGGACTCGAGCCTAGCTTGAGTTTCTGCAGCCTTGTGAGAGAGCCTAGGGCTGGCTCAAGTTTTGAGACCTATCTCAGTCACTTCTATATGGGGTGACTCGGCAAGACCTGTTTGGCCCTGCCTCTGCCTCGATGTTGCTCATGTGAAGCTTTGCTGTTGGCCTTGTCGCTCACCTGATGCCCTCCATCACCCTTCCCTGCCTCCTACTTCATCTTACCCCCTCCAAAAATCCCCCTCCCTGTGCTCCAAATTTATATAAGCGAGAGGCTGATGCAATAAAGTAGAGTTCCTGCTTTGACAAGACTCCCGGGGCTCAGCTTCTTGTGCTTCTTTTGGGCCATCGACACTTGCCATCCCACTCAGCCCTGAAGAAACCCGGTGGGACTGGGTCCTCTCTCCTCTCACCTGGACCTGCCAGCAAGGAGCCAACAGTTTTATAGGTTTGGCCAGAATCATGACCAGAAAGCTTTTCAAATTTTGAGAGTATAAAAGTTATTTATATTAAGTGTACTCTCCAAACAAGATTAGAATTAGAGAGTGCAGGGCTTAGTCTGCCAGCAGGATCCCACTGACTTGAAGCAGCTAAGAAATTGGACAGGCTCATGCATCCATTTTGCCTATTGGTGGATAGCACCTCCATGTGGCAAGTCAAGGAAATAAACAGACTGTAAAACACTCAACTGCTTCTAAATGCTACTGCTCTCTCTAGAGCCCATTGCTATGAGACAGTGGGAGGACTTGGCTCTCTGAGTCAGAGGAGCCAACCTATCCTAATCAACATAGCCTCTAGGACACATATTCATTAGCATGGACACATCATGCCATGTGAGAATCTAGATATGAAAGAGATGTATGAGTGTGCACACATATGGGTGTGTACACGTGTGGTGTGTATGTGCACACATGTGTATATACTTGTTTTCTTTATCTTCTATCCTCTAGATCTCTTCTGGGATTGAAGCCTGTGCTGAAACTCACTCTGTAGACCAGGCTGACTTTGAACTCACAGAAATCTGCCTGCCTCTGCCTCCTAAATGCTGAGAGTAGAATTTGCTGAAGGAGCCAAGGATAGGAGGAGCATGAGTTCAAGGTCATTCTGAGCTACATACCTGTTTTTCTTTTTTCTTTCCCTGGCAGTGGTAGCACATGCCTTTAATCCCAGAATTTGGGAGGCAAAGGCAGGTTCATCTCTGTAACTTCAAGGCCATCCTGGTCTACAGAATGAGTTTCAGGAAAGCCAAGGCTACACAGAGAAACCATGTTTCAAAAAAACAAGAACAAAAACAAAGAAACAAAAAGAATACAAAGCAACAGCTTTTCTTTTCTTTTTTTAATCTTTCTTTTTTTTAATTGGATATTTTATTTACATTTCAGATGTCATCCCCTTTCCCCATTTCCCTTCCCTAGAAAACCCCTACCCCATGCCCTCTTTTCCTTTTTGCTTTTATACAATTTTTTAAAAATGTTAATCAAAGGCTTTGTAAGTTTGGTAATGCTCAGTCAGAAGTGTAACCCAATACCCAACCTAGATATATCAACTATCTTTGACTAGTAGAGACATGTGAACATCTGTCTCCATGTCCCCCACCCTCTTTCTCTCTCTTTCTCTCTCTCATCACCTAGCTTCTCCTCTCCTTCTTCTCCTCCTCTCCTTACTCCTTCTCTTCCTCTCCGTACTCCTCCCACCTTAGCTCCTCCTACATATCACCCTTCCTGTTAAAATAAAACTTTTCTCTCAAAATACAATTAGATCATAATTATGCCAATTTGTACCAGTGAGGTACAAGATAGTCCTAATACCCAGTCCGTCATTTGCAACAGCTTTTCTAACAACATTTTTACACATTCTTTGTTTTGGCTGATTCTCTTGCTCTGCTTATACCCTTCTGCCTCCATTACCCTCCTTTCATGTCACATATACACATATACACATTTACATGTATACATATTTACACATATACAAGCATACACATTTACACATGTAAACATATGCACATATTTACATATACATATGTACACATATACACCTATACATCTCTGCACATACATACTTATTCACATATATACATACACATTTATATATATACACATATATGTCACCCTTATTAAAAACCTCTTTTTATTTCTTGTGGTCTACTTTTTAAATTTTTATTCATACCCACACTACCATATACAGAAACTGGAAGCTAGGAATCACATACGAGAGGCAGAATGCAGTTTGTTTTTCCAATTTGGAGTATGGCATTTAACACAATAATTTCCAATTTTATGCATTTCCTGATAATTTCATGATTTTCTTCATGGATGTCTTTGTTAGTTACCTTTCTTGAAGATAACAGCTGGATCTTGCTTTCTAATTCACTTAATCCGTGTCTTTTAATTGGTAGGTTGAAGATGTTTTATTCAAAGCTGTTATTGAAAGATGTTTACTATAATTATTTTCTTGGATGTCTTTGTTGACTAAAGTTAATTGGTGGTTCTTTTTTTCTCTTGGTAATCTTAGAGATTTACTAGTTTGCTGTGTTGGACATGGTTGATTCTTTCTCAGCACTCTTGTTCATCAGCTCCTCTCATAAAATGTGCTTTCCCTGTGTTCTTATAGATAATGCTGTCTTCCTTTGTGCCCTTTGTATAGAAACCCTTTAGCAATGTTCTGCATACTGGCTTGGTTGCTGTGAACTATGTTAACTTGTGCTTATCTTAGAATGATCTTTTTTCTCTATCAATTTTAAGAGATATTTTATTATTTAAGAGATAATTTTGCTGAGTATAGCAATCCAGGGTGACAATTATTTATTTTCAGGCTTTGAAAGACCATTCCACGGTTTTCTGGCTTCCAGGGTTGCTGATGGACAATTGCTGTTTCTGCCTGTGTATGTGAGTTGGCATTTTTGCTGGGTAGATTCCAGCTTTGTTTTGTAGTTTTGTTACCTTGACTTCTGTATGTGGCAGAGAGGTTGTTTTCTAGCCACATCTATTTGGCTCAGAATGATCTGTCTGGATGCCTATTTTTTCTGTAGGCTTGGGAAACTCTTGGCTACAATTTCATTGGGAAATTTTTTATCCTATCTCCTTCTTCTTAGTCAATGGAATCTTAATTTTCATCTTTTGAGTGTATCATAGATTTTTTTTAATGAGTTCTGGTCATGTTTGTTAAGCTTTTCCTTTTTACATTAAAAAAAAACTTGTCTGCAAGTTATATTGTTTTGACCTTGTATTTCATCCCTGGATATATTTTGTTTTTGGCTTGGTCTTATCTGCTGCTTGTCTTTATTGCTTTGGGTTTTTGTTTGTTTATTTGATTGATTCTTGCATGGCTTGAATTTTTATTTGACTGCTTTTTCAACATCTTAGTTTATTTATTGAATTTTCATGATTTCATCCACTTCGGTAAGTTTTTGTCTGGTTCTTGAATTGATTTCTGTTTTTGAGCCCCTTGGATGGTTATTGGTCCTTCATAAAAGTAAGACTCTGGGATCCTTTTATGATTTCAGTTATCTCATCATTATTTTTGGTATTGAGTTGTCAGCTTCTGGGGTTCTCATGGGAGTGTGCTGCATCACGGTTCTGTGTGTTCTTTTACCTACATTTCTGCAGCTATTGCAACATATATGTCCTTGGGTTTTCTGTTACTTCTTCTTAACCCACTGCTTTTCCTTGTTTATTTCATTTTACATGAGTCCTCTTGGTAAGCTGTTGCCTCTGCAGGCACCTGCACTCAGGAGCACAGTGTTCCCCAACTACTTCTTCCAGCCACATACAGATAATTAAAAATAAAATTTAAACATATAAATTAAAGATTAAGATAACACAGAGAAATCAGTAAGAAAAGTGTGGTTGATACCCTCAGCTTGCATTGCTGTTGGGTATCAGCCAGAGAAGATTGCTCTGACATGGGTTTAAGTCAAAAGAAAGTCTTTGTTACCTGACCAAGCAACTACACTGTGTGTTCAGGATGTCAGGGCAGCACTGAACCTTTCTCAGGATGAACTTTCAAGCATAAAAACCAAGTCCTAGGTTGACATACTTCAGTTAACAAGCACAGTTAGACAGAAGCAAACTACAGAAACTAAAAAGCAAGGTAGTGCACTTAGAAAATTTCCCAGAACTATGGACTTTGAAGGATTAGGTCTTTGTTTTAGTTTTGGCAAGTGGCTCTATCTAGATGCTGAGTTTTACAGCTGGAATGGTATGTCCATCATGGAGTCAGTTGTGCTAAGATCTAGGGAGCCTCCTAAGTCTGGGGCTCTGTTACATTTCCTCTTAGTTATAGAGCGCCCCCCCAACCCTGTGTTTATTATGGCTCCCTCTGTCAGGTTCCTAAGGTCAGTTCTGGCTGGGACTTGCCCAGCTTCAGACCCCGATCTGCCTTGCTGCTATTTCCCCAGCTGTACTGCAAGTCTGGGGCTTGCATCAGGATGCAGCACTACTCTGCTCTTCCCTTACTAGCATCATCCCTTGCTTAAATCCTCAGCGGTGAGCAGGAGGGGATAGTTAGGACTTCAAACCCTGTGTCCATTTTTGGTGCTGTGATTGAGGCTTGCTAGTTTCGTTCTCCTCCCTGGAGATGCTGAGTTCAGCCTCTTATTTGAGTTTCCAGCAGCGTGAACCAACCTTTGCAGCATTCTCAAGAGTTCCCTGGTGCAACCCAGCTCAGCATGAGCAGTTTGGCATGGCTGAGAGTACCAGCACACTTCTCTGTAAGTCCCACCTTGTCTTATTTCTGTAGTCCTTTTTATTACTTCTCAGTTGGTGGCTTTGTACCTTGGCCTTGTCCCTTCTAAACTGGTCTCACAGACGATGCTTCTGCTCTGACATCTCAGCTACACTTCCAGATTGTCTGTGTGGAGGCTGACCTTGAATCTGTGCAGTAGCTAGGCACAATCTTATCTTGTGATCTTCCTCAGCTCTGAGATTTAACTTCTGTTGTTATTTCTTTGATGGTTAAAATTTTGTATATGTTTTAATGAACTGGCTAGTATTTCTTCTGAGATGTTAATGTTTTATTATTGATAAAGTATGTTTTAGCTACAAGGGTGTTATTAGAATATCACACCATACACTTCATTATAAAATGTTCATACATACATATTACTTTTATTGTACTTACTCCCTGTCACCCACAACTTTTCTGCATTCTCCCTTTTATTCTTTAATAGTCATTTTATATTTTCATATCTATTTTTGGTTTTAAATTCTAACTATAATTTTATAAGGAGTTTTAAAATGCAGTTAAAGAGAATAGTCAATATATTGCAAATATAGATATTGTCATTGAGTATTATGCACTGTATACACTTACATGTATTGTACTATATATTATACTTTTATGTCTGGCAGTGATGTCTCCCCATCCCCTTCTTGCTCCTCTTCTCTTCTTTAGACAGTTCCACAGCTACTGTGTGTGTGAGAAAACATTAGATTTATCTTTCTAAGTCTGCCTTAACTTGCATAACATAATGATCTCCAGTTATATTCATTTCCCTGAGGATAGCATGCTTTTATTCTCTTTATGGCTGAATAAAATTTTATTGGGTATGTACCATATTTTCTTCATCCATTACTTTGACTTTTATTCATGTGTGTATTTGGTTTTGATGTTTTTGAGGTAGGGCCTCATGTACTTAAGGCTGACCTTAAACTTGCTGTATAGCTGAGGATGACCTTAAATTCCTGATGCTGTTGCTTCTGTACAGGTCTGTGCCACATTGCTTTGATTTTATTCCTTGTTGATGGGTTGATGGACACTTAGGTTAATTGCAGAACTTAGCTATTGGAAATGGTGTGGTAATAGCCACCAGTGTCCAAGTATTTCTGTGATGTTGACTTAAAAAAAAAATATATATATATATATGTTTTATCTATATATATTTATATATATTTGTGTGTGTATGTGTGTATGTATATATATATATATATATATATATTACACCCGGGTCTTATGGTCTTCTTAACCGCCATACAGATTTTTATGCTAGCTCAACTAATTCACATTTCATCAGCAACATATAAGGGTTCCTTTCTCTCTGTATCATTGCCAGTATTTTTAGCTATTTATTTTCTTATGATTGCCATACCTCCTGAGTGGGGTAAAATAAAAAGAAAAATTCCAGTTTCTCTATAATCTTCTGGAGCTTTTGTCATTTGTGTAGCCTGTCTTCAACTGCAATAGCATTATGACAAACGCTATTTGGTTTGGACAAATATATTTTATATCAGAGTCTGAGAAGTTAACTAGAGTATCTATCCTTATATCTATCTATAGTTATTTTGTTAGCTCTTTATATTTTCTCTCTTTGCCTTAGAAGAGAAATCAAGGAAGAACCTGAGCAGAAAACTGCAGATGGACAATGCTAAGTGATTTTTAATAGTGTAATTGTGGGGGTGTTACTGAAGATTTTGGAGAGCCTCATCTGATGTTCTACATGTTACCAGAGAATTTAGGGTTCCATCTCTGGAGTCTTAGTTTCATTACAAAGGAGTTTAGAAATGAACCCTGAAGAAAGAAGGAAGACCATTGTATAAGCATTTAAAAGAATCATTCCAGGGCAGGGAGGCTGCTCAGAGGCAGAGAGAAACCAAGCCATTAGGAAGAGACCATGTGACCACAGGGTGGAAGGTTTACTTGTGACCTGCGGAGAAAAAAGCTTGACCAGACTTTGGCCAATATCCAGAAGAATGAAAACAGAGATAAGAGGAGAGGAGAAGGAGGAGGAGGGGAAGGAGAAGTTAGGCTTTCCCAGGTAATTGAGAAAAGTCTGCAGGCTCAGTTGATCCACACGCCATGACTGCCTAAGCAGTAGCACCTGGGGCGGGCTTTCTGAGAAGAAACAGTGTATTAATCTGAAAGAGTGGTGAGAACAAAAGAGAAAGATGAAAGAATTTAAGACAGCACAGGCCTTTATTCTAGAAAAAAAACTTACTGGGGGGAGAGGGGCGTTCTCTGTAAGAATCAGATCCCCTCTCTGCTTGCATCTGGGGGCAGTTATAGGGTAAGAAGGGAAGAGATTGCATCTGGGGCAGTTACAAGGTGAAAGAGTAGAGATTATCTGGGGCAATTATAGGGTAGGAGGGAGGAGGGAATGCATCTGGGGCAGTTATAGGGTAGAAGGGGGAACGAGAAGGAGGTTGAGAAATTTCCTGTTTTGGCTGGCACTGGCAGTTGCTAGTGAATAAGTAATTAAAGAATGTTCAGTGATCTGGTAATTGATAAGCATTCTTCCTCGATAGTTGTTAATTGGGGTCAACAGGGCAAGAAAGATAAGAATCTAGAGAAACATGCTACTTTAATATCTAAAACAAAATTTCTGTCAAAATTCAACCAAAATAAATGTGCTTTACAAAATGGAGTAACTACAGCTAACATTCCTGATATACAGTGGTGGAAAGGGGGACTCAGCTGTCATGCTTGTAGCTTTTTCCTGCTAGAAAAGGGGCAACCTCATTAGGAGGGGGCTGTTTTCTGGTACCAGAGGTTTTGGAAGAGAAGATTTTTTTTTGACATCTCTTTCAGCAGTGTCGTGGATCACAGAGCTCAGTCTTTGGCAATCTCATTAAAGGGATAATTATTCTTTCCATCTCTCACATGACTTAAGGTGAATCCACCTTCCTGAGGCATGGATTTTGGCTAGGTGATTGACTGGCTCAGCTGGATTCATGTTTATGTTTTGGGAGGTTTGGACTGTTATGCCTCTACTCAGGCCAAGGAAATAGTTTTCTTTTAATGGGCTTCTCCAGATCTCTGATCAAGTCTCTCACAACAAAGGAGTAGTTCTGAAATGTTATCAGAAAGGAACAAAGTTCTTATGGGTAAGGACAATGAATACTTTTCATGCTGAAGTTGTAAAAACTCAATCCCTATTTGGTTTGACTAATAACTGCCCCGTTCTATCTCTAAATAAATCTCTCCTAGCACCTAGCTGAAGGGCTTATATTCAATTTTTGATATCAACAGAACAGGGTATCTCACTAACTTAGAACTGGGTAAGTCTAACATGTCTTTCCTGGATGTAACAGTAGAGAACCATTATCACAGTATTGTGAATCCTTCTCTGTTCCTATCTATAGCATCAATACCTGAATAATTTAACTATGAGTAATTAAAACTAAAGACTAGGGCTAGCATATCCTGTATGCACTGTAATTTTTTTTTAAAGCCGTGGTATCATTATCTTAAGTTTGGATAAGAAGCACAGAATTTCTATTCGTATTAGACCCTGAAAATTATATAGACAGTCCTGCTGATAGTTGATATCTCCACATGCTCAGAAGTTAGCATTTTCCTCCATATGCCAATTACTCACTATTGTGCAGAACAATGAGGCACAGCTTTCTTAGCCAGTCACTGTCCCTGCTGGTCCAGTTTTTCCATTACTGTCAATGCCGCAGGTTTTGAAGGTCCTTAACACACCTTACCATACTCCTTTGAGTAGGAATTATTACGTGACAGAAGGAAGCAGTGTGATTGCCTTCTGGAAGATGCACAGTGAACCTTTCTATTATTTCCTCTAAACTCACAGTCAACTCACAGGAGATTCCCCCATCAGAGGATCCACAGAAATGCCATTTAATATGTCTCCATCCCCTTTCTACAGCAGGAGCAGTGTCAACAGCTGTTCCTGAGTGGGCTTTTATTGTGCTGGAAGCCTCTGAGCTCAGTGTAACTCCAGCCCCCATCTGTTCTGATGTCAATTCAACAGTCTTCCTGCTTTCATCTCCACCACCTCTGTTCTCAGCAAAACAGCCTGAATGAGGCTTCTGAGTGGAGGCAAGATCACACCATCCTCTTCCCAGAGGCTTCCTGTGGCTTCCCGGTTCACCTAGCCCTTGAACACGAGAGGTGTTTACTGGCTGAGAACTGGTCCCTTTTCTCTCCCTGGAAAGCTCTTGCCCCAGATATCTTCAAGGTGTTCTCTCATCTTCTTCAAAGTCGTTCTCAGATGCTGTTGCCTACTGTGACATCCTACCTAAAATTTCAAGGGGACTTCTTTCCCTGTCATCTCACACAGCAGCCACTATGCCTCCAAATTGCTTTGATTTTTCCTCTCTCACTAACCATCTAATACATTGTGTAATTTACTTGTGTTTAAAGCTTATTAAACTCAGTTTTCAGAAAACCTGTCATTGTATGCATTTTGTTATAGAGATAGCACCCAGAATAAAGTCTGGCAAACAGTGGACACTGAGTAAACACCCACTGAGTGGATTTTTGAGCTAAGACCAATGTGCTTCCTGCATTACAAAGGGCTGGTCATTGTCCACGTGACTATGTGCATTCCTTCCCCAGCTGCATCTGTGCTTTTGAATTAGATCTCACATACAGGTCAAATTGTCTCTCTGCGGACAATTTCCCTCTTCTGGGGGATGGAATTGGTTTACTTAAGGTGTTCTTTGGCCTAGTGCTTGAATAAATCAATTTTGGAATAGTGCTCAGGTTTTGGAGAAGGCCTGGAGGCTCATGGTTCCCTTATATTGATGTAATTACATAGTTTGGAACCTGCCTTCAATGCCAGAGTAAGACACTTAAAGTTTCTATGTCTCAAGATTGTGAGCTCTTTCATAGGGTCTTCATAAGCTCTGTTAATTTTTTGTGTGTTTCCCCTGAAAATGGACCTGTGTGCTGTCTCTGGAGAAGCCACATACTTGCTCTTTCTTTATCTTTATGGATTTCCTCCAGTAAACATAGTTCTTAGAAGCTCTGATATGTGACATATATATTTTTCATTTTAAATGTCAAAGTGATACAGCTGATAAACACTGTCAGTGTGGAGTGACTGGATACAAGATTAAATTAAAAAAAAAATCAGTAGCCTTCCTATATACAAATGACAAATGGACTGAGAAAGAAATCGGTAAAACAACACCTTTCACAATGGCCTCAAATAATATGCTATATCTTGGGGGTAATTCTATCCAAGCAAGTGAAAGATTTACATAATAAAAACTTCAAGTCTTTGAAAAAAGAAATTGAAGTAGATGTCAGAAAATGGAAATATTGCTTACGCTCATGGATTGGTAATGTTAACAGTATAAAAATGGCTAGCCTACCAAAAGCAATCTACAGATTCAACGCAATTCTCATCAAATCTCCTAAATAATACTTTACAGACCTTGAAAGGAAAATTCACACCTTTATATGGAAAAACAAAAAGCTCAGGATATCTAAAACAATCCTGAACAATAAAATAACTGCTGAAGATATTACCATCCCTGATTTCAAGTTGAACTGCCGAACTATAGTAGTAAAATCTGCATAGTATTGGCACAAAACCAGACATGTTGATAAATGGAACCAAACTGAAGACTCAGACATAAATCCACACATAAATGGATACTTGAGTTTTTGATAAAGAAGCCAGAAATACACACTGAAAAAAAGACAGCATCTTCAACAAATGAAGCTGGTCAATCTGGATGTCTGCATATAGAAGAATGAGAATAGATAAATATGTATCATCCTGTATAAAACTCAAACCCAAGTGGATTAAAGACCTCAATATAAAACCAGATACACTGAACTTGACAGAAGAGAAAGTGAAGAATAGCCTTGAATGACTTGGCACAGGAGATAATTTTCTGAATCAAACACAGATAGTGTAGGCACTAAGATAAACAATTAATAAATGGGACTTTGTGAAGCTGAAAAGCTTCTGTAAGGCAAAGGACACCATCAGTGGCTCAAGTCAGCAGCCTACAGAATGGAAAAAGGGTTTTATCAAGTCCATATCCAAATAGAGGACCGATACCAAAAACATATAAAGGACTAGACAAACTTGATATAAAAACCCAAATAATCTAATTTAAAATTGGATACAAATCTAAACAGAGAATTCTCAACAGAAGAATCTCAAATGACTGACTGAGAAAACGCCTAAAGCAATGCTCAGCACTCTCAGCCATCAGGGAGTGCAAATCAGAACCACTTGGAGATTCTCCCATACACCAGTCGGAATGGCTAACATCGCTAATACCAGTGACAGCTCATGCTGGTGAGAATGTAGAGGAAAGGGAATACACCTCTGCTGCTGGTGGGAGTGCAGTTTGTACATCCACTGTAGAAATCAATCTGGCAGTTTCTTAGATAGCTGGGAATTGATCTATCTCAAGATTCAGCTATACCACTCTTCAACATATACCCAAAGGACACCCCATCCTCCTACAAGGACACTTGCTCAACTGTATTTATTGTGACTTTATTCATAATAGAAACTGGAAAGAAAACAGATGCCCCTCAACAGAAAAATAGATAAAGAAAATCCAGTACATTTGTACAATGGAGTATTACTCAGCTGTTAAAAAAATGACGTCATGAAATTTGCAGGCAATTGGATGGAAGTAGAAAAAATTATCCCGAGTGGGGCAACCCAGACCCAGAAAGACAAATATGGTATGTATTCACTTATAAGTGGATATTTGTCATTAAATTAATGGTAACCATACTACAATTAGTAGAGGATCTAGGATGATGAATGGATCTTCCTGGGAAGGAGAAATAGAATAAATTTTAAGAGTAGACAGGGGACAGGGGCGGGGGTTGGTGAGGAAATGGGATGGAGGGAGAGGGTGTGGAGCAGATGTCTGGAATTGGGGTGTACTATGGAAATCTAGTGTAGTGGAAACTTCCTGGAACCTATGAAGCTGATCCTAGTGAGGGCTCCTCGTAATGGAAAATACTGAGTTACAACTGGCCACGTCTTATAGGCAGGAAAGGCTTTCAGTGGACGGTTAGTTGCATTCAGTTGGGTCACATAGAAATCCCCAAACAACCCAGGCTGATGTTAAGACTAAGGGTAACTCTCCATAAACTGACTGGGGCCCCACTGCTAAGGACAACATCTACACACCTCATTGAACATGGAAAATTAGACCTGGTTCCCACATGGAGCCTTTACCCTACATTCTAGTCTCTTTGGTGTGGAAAGGTACTCTCTGGGCTGCTGAAAGGGAAATGTGGACATCAACCCCCACTCCAAAACCTTTGACCTACAATCTGTCCTGTCTGCAAAATATGCAGGGCAATAGTTTACTTAAGACCTACTCCACAAGAAGGAACCCAAATCAGATGCTGCTTTAATAACCAAGAACTCAGAAACCTAGGGTAAAAACCAAACATGACTGGTATAAAAATTGGTAAAATGATTCGTAATGATATTTTGTTTGTGTCTTATCATTAGAGAGGTTTCCTCCAGCAGCGGATGAAAATAGAGACAGAGACAACAGAGGCAGCTGTACATTATGCATAGAGAGACTCTAAATTAGAAGTCTTCACCAAATCACCCCAACCATCCCCAGAGCTCAGGAAATCCTGCAGAAGAGGAGATGGAAAGACTCTAAAAATCACAGGTGATGGAGGTCACCAGGAGAACAGAGCCCTCTGAATCAACTAAGCAAGGCACATATGAGATCACTGAGGCTGAAGCAGCAACTGCAGGGCTTACCTGGGCTTACATCAGGGCCTCTGCATATATATTATAGCTATTAGCTTGGTAACTGTGTGGACATTCTGACTTTGAGAATGAGTGGGTCTCTGACTCTTTTTCCTGCTCTTGGGACTCTTTCTCCTGTTGGATTGCTGTGTCTAACTTCAATATGTAAGAAATAATTTACATATTGAAGTTATCTCTTCAATATGGTTGTTATCTCTTAAAAGCCCATTATTTTCTAATGAGAGGCATAATGGAAGTGGATCTAGAAGGGAGGGGAGGAACTGAGAGGATTAGAAGGAGGAAAATATATGATCAGGATATATTATGAGAAAAGAGTGTGTTTTTAAAGAAAATAAGAGTCAGAGTGATAAAAACAGCAGTTAGGAACCAGTCAGATTGACAGGGACAGGGTCCAGTCAGTTAGGAACCAGTCAGATTGACAGGGGCAGGGCCAAGTTCTGATTCTTATACCTGGTTAGGAATGCCAGAAAAACTCTGGCCAGAGTCACTGACCCATGTCCTGGTTTCAGTTATTCTCTGGCCAGTGGACATACATGTCAGAAATGTTCTGTTCAGAAGCTCTGGAGTATTCTGTTATCTGCAATCCAGCTATAGGGATGAAAAGAAGAGTGCACATCTGACGGGCGGTCCACATGGACAGACCTGACCATCCTCTATGCCTCAACCCAGTCTTTGCCATCAGTGTCAGGAAATGCTCCCAGATGAGCATTTTCCTGATGACTACCTCTGGGACCCACCTCATCTACACTGGAGCTCTGCTTGCTTTCTCTTAAATTCCCATATCAAACTCCTTTATTAAAGCACACCTTTCCTAGGGTTTATGAAATTCATTCTTCACATTTGTGAGGCAAGGACCCCAGAGTCAGTGACTTAGGGCATCTTGTGAGACTGTGAGCTTTTAGGCCCTTAAGCCCATCTGTGGCTAGAGAGCCACCAAATCCAACAAACCTGCTCTCATACCATATTAATAAACCTTTGAAAAGTGTACTAGTTTTCCATGTTTTAAGGAGACAATCAAGGTGAAAGTACTTTATAAAACTTGCCTAAGAGCACAGTGCTCATGATAGAGAAGTTTAAACACTAAGGAATTTCTTTTGATATCCAAGTGTGTTGTTCATGTTGCTAAGGGTGACGGGCTAGAGACATAGTACCATACTGTCATCTTCAATAGCACCCAAGCTTAACCAAGATTTGTGGCTTTGGAACAGAAAAGAATTTCAGGACTAGCCAGTATGAAATAGAGCTGGGGTTATATTACAATTAGAAATAGAAGAGCCAGTGAAATGGATCAGTAGGTAAAGGTGATTGCTGCTAAGCCCGAGTTTAATCCCCAGAATCCACCTGAGAGAATAGACTAGATTCTTGCAAGTGATCCTCTGACCTCCAAACCTGTGCCATGACATGTACACATACACACAGAAAATAAATAAGTAGAAATAAATAGAAAGACTAGAACTAAAGCAAAGAATATCTAAGAAAAAGCATATCCAAGGGAATTGGTGTGAGATTCTCTAGGGGAGAATGACAGTTTACTACTTATTTTTATTTTATATTTATAAATATTTTTGCCTGCATATATATCTGGGAACCACTCATCTGTTTAGTTCCCAAGGAGCTCAGAAGGGGACATCAGATTCCTGAGAACTGGAGTTGCAGACATTTGTGAGCCCTATGTTGGTGCTGAAAACTGAACACTGGTCCTGTGCAAGAACAGCCAGCACACTTAACTGCTAAGCCTCTATTCTGTCCCTATAGAGTGGCAATTCATTAAAAGACATTTTTATCATAGATATTTATGCATGAAGGTTAAGGGAAAATGCTTGGGATGTGGATATGAGGTTCTTAAGAGAGAGTCACAACTAAGTGTCTTATCAGGAGACATGTACCCTTTTGGTGGATCACAAATTATACCTCAGGAGGTTGCTAAAAAGAACTTTTACCCATGTCTCTCTTTTTTGGTAAGATTCTAGGGCTGTTTGAGTAAATGAAGGGAGATGGTACCTTACATGGAACATTCTACAATTCTGATCAGCTAACCAGAACTTCAATTATTGTGAGAGGTTGGAATATTGCAGGTTAAAAGCCCGGTTAGCTCCCTTATTAGCCACTCCATGCCCATCTCTCCGTCTGCCTGACATCCTTGTGACTACTAGGTCAAACTGTTTGGTGTGTCATCTGGGTAGACTACCAGTTTCTACCAACCTAAAAAGATAAGAATGTCAGACAGCATCTGAAACTGTTAGCAGAGGTTTCTCTGCTTTGCTGTGGCTGCCCATCTGATGTTTTCACCAGTGTATTCAAAAGTGTCTTGATTTCTGATTTTGTTCTGTCCCTACTGAAAGTTCGTAAAGTGGTTATCATGTTGGAACGAAAAATTCTGGGTAGCCTGAATCTGTGTTCCTTGGCCACAGTCACTCACACTTGGCTCCAAATACTCTTACCCCTTGGAAGTAAGCATTGTGATTTTCCACTGATACTGTAAAGATATAAATCACATAAAGGTACCCTGAATGTGATTATAATCTGATGAGGTAGAACCAGGAGCCTCTAGGATTGCATAAGGGATTTAGAACATGTTTTTACTGTAAATGGGGTTTCTGATGAGATATTTAGAAACTTTCTGGTTTGTATAGGGAAATGGAAAAGGCCTTAAGTAGTTGTTAATTGTACAGGAATCCTTGCTTCTTATATGGTGAAACTTTTAAAATTGGATTCCAAGGTATGTGTCTCCTCTCCCTTCTCACACGCTTAGAGCTCACTGTCTTTCTATCCTGTAACTATGCTATTGCATTTCAAGAATCTCTAGCACCAAATATAGTGGAATGATAGTTTCAACATCCTGCTTTTTTTTCTTTAATTTTCTAGATTGAGGGAGTTGCTCAGTTGGTACAGTCTTTCCCTAGCATACATGAAGCCTTGAATTTAATCTTCAGCACTTCAAAAACTAGTAAAATGTTTGCATTCTCAGCACTAAACAAGTAGAGTCAGGAAGATTAGGAATTCCATGTTGTCCTTGGCTACATAGAAAGTTTGAGGACAACTTGGGCTACAGGAGACTTAGTTTCAAAACAAAATAATTTTTCTCCTGTTACACTTTTGATATAAACTCTGGGTGTGAATAATAATGACCCAAGAAGAAGAGTGTGAATGAGAATGACTCCTGTCTTAGTTAGAGTTTCTATTGCTTTGATGAAACACCATGAACAAAAAGCAAGTTGGCCAGGAAACGGTTTCTTTGGCTTATATTTTTACAATACCATTCATCACTGAAGGAAGTAGGAACAGGAACTCAAACAGGGTAGTATCCTGATGTAGGAGCTGAGGTAGAAGCCATAGAAGGATGCTGCTTACTGGTTTACTCCCCATGGCTTGATCAGCCTGCTTTTTTATAGTACTCAGGACCACAAGCCCAAGGATGGTACCACTCAAAATGAGCTGGGACCTCCCCTATCAGTCACTAATTAAGAAAATGTCTTACAGCCATATCTTATAGAAGCATTTTCTCAAATGAAGGTTTCTTCCTTTCAGATAACTTGAATTTGTGTGTCAGGTTGATATAAGACAAGCCAGCACAGTCCCCATAGGTTCATATATTTGACTGTTTGGTGGAACTGTTTGGGAAAGGTTAGGAGGTGTGGCCTTTGAGGATTCAAAATCTCACACCATTCTCAGTTCTCTCTCTCTCTCTCTCTCTCTCTCTCTCTCTCTCTCTCTCTCTCT
>JANHMN010000001.1:197877732-197946625 GCA_030674055.1 Rhabdomys pumilio | reverse complement strand
AGAGAGAGAGAGAGAGAGAGAGAGAGAGAGAGAGAGAGAGAGAGAGAAATGGGAATATAAACAGTGCCCTCTTCAGGATGCTAAGATTACTGAAAAGCACTTCTAAAACAAGCGGTTAATGTTTTTTTTTTTTTTTTAGAAAAATCTATGTTTTTAGATTCTCACTGGTTCCATAAGGCTTTTTTCCCCCAAGGTGCATCAACTGAATAAATGTAAACAAATAAGAGAAACACACTGACTGATACATTTGAAAGGTGTATCTGGGCTTGGCTTCAGGCATCTGGGGTGTGAGGGAACTGAATCTTGAAAGTCTGTCCATTTCTCCACCTCTCTGTATGCATCAGCTTCCTCCATTTGAACTGGATGCTGCTGCAGGGCAGTGGGCATGACTGAAAACATTTCCTGGCTGGGTTTTATCTCACAGTATAATCACCAAAGAAATACTCAAGCTTCCTCTTTCTAATTTCAAATTTTAAAATTTTGAGAGAAAGCATTGATTACCCCCACCCGAGTGCAGCTCATCACATCTCTATCACATTCTTAGAACTTATCCTTTCTGCAAATCAGAACTTGAATTCTTTGGTCATGCTAGACTGAGTTGCAAGTCTGACTTGAAAAAAAAAAGATGTAAATTCTGTGGACTGTTAATAGGAACAGCATGGAAGGGTGTTCCTTGAACTTTCTTAAAAACATGTAGTGGCTTCTGATGAGCTGGGTTAGCTTATGGCTCACATTGCCCCTCTGAAGGAGATATACCTTCCTGTGCCATCTTGGCTTCTAGAGTTAGCTTCTCCACGTTCTCAACTCTTACACAAGAATGTGGAAAAAGAGTAAAATAAGACCGTGTTAACTGGTGTGTATTTAGTTTGACTGCAGACTAGGGATTGTGTCAAATGAATGCATAATCAGATTAAATCACCGCAGCATTTACCTTTACAGAAGAGGAGCTGGAGCCTCAGGATTTACATTAAATGCTTAAGATCACACAGACAGAACTTGACTTGACACCCTCCACCCACCTATTGGACTAATATTCAATACTATATTCTTCTACGCATATCTAGCAATGTTTGTTTGGACTTGGGGAACATAGGGAACAGGCAGGATTTTCCCATCATGCTCATTGCAGTCAATGTTAGTTTTCTCCATATAATTTTTCTACATTTTAAATCCTAAACTCAATTCTCTATTGTCTCAAGGAATGTCCTATAGAAACACCATTTCCTCTATGAAGTCCATAACAGATAAAACACCTAGAACTAATCCTTCCCCCTTCAGACCACCCAAGTAAATGAAAGATCTTAGCAGAAATTCAAAGCATCACAGTCAAAACCACATACCACGCACACGTCAAATATCAGGTAAGTAATGTGTAATTTCGCAAGATCTAATCTTAACCTCGATGGAGTTGTAAGTTAGTTAGGAAGTTTAACATTAAGCATAGATTAAAAACTATTGGTGCAAGGCAGCATGGCATTGGTTTATAATTTTTAGGGGCAGGCTATGAGTATTCAGAAGAGAGGAGATTGTGAAAGGCTGTAGCAGTTCAATGTGGTTTCTCTGGATAAACTGAGATATGAAGGATATGCAACAGTGTGGTAGAGAGGGAGTAAATGGTTATTTCAGAAAGCATGGCAAGATACAGGAGATGGCAAAATGCTTTTTTAGTATATGTGCTGCCAAAGTGAGCACTATGGTGAAATGCTTTTTGAAAAAGTCTGAGAATGATTGAACCAAAACCATCGGATGGAAAATCACCCATTGGAATCAGGATGGATCAGCAAATGGAGGCATTGATTCTGGAGAACTCTCAGAGTCAGGCAGAGTCACATTGATGTGTGGAATCAGGAACTGTTGTGGGATGTGGAATAGCCAATGTCTTAGTTACTTTTCCTGTTGCTGAAAACAGGCAACTTAAGGCAGAAAGGTTTACTCTGGTTCATTGTTCAAGTACAAAATCCATCATGGCTGGAAGTGAGAGTGGCAAGAGCTTGAAGCAGCTGGACACACCACATCCACAACCAAGAAGCAGAGAGTACGATTGCATGCTGCTCCTCAGCTCCCATTTTTTGTGTGTGCAGTCCAGGATGCTAGCCAGGGAATGACACCACTCACAGTACTTAACACTCTCCAAATCAATTAACATAATGGGGTTAATCACACACATGCATGTCTGTCTATCATGATTCAGGATTCTGTCGCGTTGACAATGAATACAAACCATCACATGCACTGGTGAGTGTCTCTCTGTATGAGTATTACACATGCATATGGAGGTGTGGTAGGCTATCAGATTCTTTAGAACTGGAGACATAGGCAGTTGTGAACACCTAATTTGAGTGCTGGGTACTGACCTAAGGTCCTCTGCAAGAGCAGCAAATGCTCTTAACTGTTGAGCCTTCTATCTAGTCCCAGGATAAAGATATCTTAGAAGAAAGTGAAGTGTGTCAGTAGTACAGAGAGCTGCTAGGAATTGGGGTGGGAGCTGGAAAGAACAAGGAAAAGATTTTACTGAAGCAGAGTAGCTATCAGGGGACTTTAAGGGACAAAAAGGAACTGGTGCCTGGTTGTGAACTCTAACAGGCGTGTGGCATCACTTACAGGAGCTGGGCAGTCTGAACGTCTGCATATGGGAAGTGTTGAGATCATAGTGAAATACGAAGGCTCTGGTGAGACTTCGAGGTAGAAGACAGAATCACAGATGAATGGACAGTGAGAACACAAAGAAACCAAGCAAACAGCAAGCAGCCATCGTTCTTGTGTTTATAAAAAGATAAAGAGTGTGTGTGGTGGGTTATGTTCTATGGAGGTGTAGTCAGGTATGCGGGAAGAGGGTGCCTCTGTGGGCCCATGCTGAGGCATCCCTTCCCCCTGAGGGACCAGCCACAGAACAGTGTAGTATAGAATAGAGTTTATTAAGGGCATGGGGAGGGAAGTCAAGAGGGTAGTAGAGGCAGAGAAAGGCAGAGAGAGAGAGAGAGAGAGAGAGAGAGAGAGAGAGAGAGAGAGAGAGAAAGAGAGAGAGAAAGAGATAGTGAGAGAGAAGAGAAGTAGAGGCCTGCCTTGAGCACATGAAGAGAGGAGGGAAGGGAATTGAAAGAGAATTGAGAAGAGAAGCAGAGAAAGAACAAGAGAGCAAGAGGGGAGCAAGAGAGCAGGGACAGCCCCTTTTATAGTGAGTCAGGCCTACCTGCCTGTTGCCAGGTAACTGTGGGGCAGAGCTTAGACAGAATGCTAACAGTTCTTACACGTTCCTTGTTTAGACATTTTGCAATATGTTTTTCTCAATCAGTATGTGATTAGGGTTTCTCTGTGTAGCTGTCCTTGAACTCACTCTGAAGACCAGGCTGGCCTCTAACTCAGAGATTCATTTGCTTAGGATTAAAGGTGTATGTCACTATGCCTGATTCTATTTCCTGAATTTTAATGAGCTTCCCACTAAGACGGAATGCTTTCTCTTAGAGGAAAATGGTATACAGCACATAATGCAATGTCAGAGGCTGACTTAATTTCTGATGTCATGGAGCATGATGTCATTAGAGAAGGTGACATTAACTTTAAATATTTGCCATTAAGTGTGGTGGGTATTGTTACAGAAAATATATGGCTACTGAGAGAGGTTTAACTGGTAGGGAAGGAAAGGCCTCACCAAAGAAGCAACATTTAAACTGAAATTGACATGCATTTTGATCTGAAATCAGTCTTAGAATTCTGGCAGGAAATTAGTAGCTACCTGTATAATTTGGAGAAACATGCCATTAGCTATAAACATATAAAAGTATGAGTAAACTATATCTATATATCTATATATCTATATATCTACATATCTATATATCTATATATCTATATATCTGTATATCTGTATATCTGTATATCTATATATCTATATATCTATATATCTACATATCTACATATCTACATATCTACATATCTATATCTATATCTATATCTATATCTATATCATCTATATCTATATCTATATCTATGTCTATATCATCTATATCTATATCTCTATATCTCTATATCTCTATATCTCTATATCTCTATATCTCTATATCTCTATCTCTATATCTATCTCTATCTCTATATCTATATTTATGTTATAATGTATTCTGGAACAAGCATCACCCCAGGTATTGAATGAGAGAGGAATGGTTCTCAGAATTGGAAATAGGCTATCTGGAAAAGCCTTCTTAAGAACCTTACTTGGTACAAATGGATCAATACCAGCCTATGTTAGTCTCAAGGAAGAAGCTGGGGGAAGAGACATCTTGACCTTAATTTAACTTCTTCCCTCTGATCTCTGTAGGAGAGCCTCTTGAGTGGAAACTAGCTTGAAACTAGAAGGCATATACCCAAAGATGCTCCATCATATAACAAAGACACATGATACACTATGTTTATAGCAGCCTTATTTATAATAGCCAGAATCTGGAAACAACCCAGATGTCTCTCAACAGAAGAATGGATATAGAGAATGTGGTACATATACACAATGGAGTACCACGCAGCTATTGAAAACAATGACTTCATGAGATTTGCAGGCAAATGGATGGAACTAGAAAATATCCTGAGTGAGGCAATCCAGACACAAAAGAACACACATGGTATGTACTCACTAATAAGCTCACAATGCCTATGATACAATCTACAAACCATGTGGAGAATAGAAGGAAGGAAGATCAGGGGGTGGATGCTTCAGTCCTGCACTGAGGGGGGAACAGGATGATTGTGGGAGATGGAAGGAGAGGGGTGACAGGGAGGGCGAAAGGAGGAGGGTGAGGAAGAAGAGGAGGAAAAGGAAGAAGAAATAAGGGGTCATTGAAATAAGGGTAGCAGTGTCAGAATCTGGAGGAAACATGAGAGAGGTGCAGAGGGTTAGGAAATAAAATAAAAATATGTAGCAGGGGGGATGAGGAACTGGGCATTGCCACTGGAAGGTCCCAGACACCAGAGAAATGTGATGCTCCCAGGACCCAATGGGATTGACTTTAGCTCTAATGCACAGAGAAAGGGGATACAGAACCTGTAGAGACCACCTCCAATAGATAGGCATGGCCCTGGGTTTAGGGATGGGGCCACCCACCCATCTCAAAGGTTTTTTAACCTAGAAATGTTCTTGTTCAAAGGAAGGACAGGGGCAAAAAATGAAACAGAGATTGAAGAAATGGCAAACTGGGGAAGGGCCCTACCTGTGGATACGTCATGTCCGCAGGCACCAAACTCAACAGTGTTGCTGTGGTCACCAGGTGCTTGTGGACAGGAACCAAGTGTGGCAGTTCCTGGGGAGGTCTGGCCAGCAACTGACCAATGAAGATATGGATGCTTGGAGCCAATCATCATGCTGAACTCAGGGAAGCTGGTGAGAGAACTGGCAGAAGGACTGGAGGAGCAGAGGGGGATTGCAACCCCACTGGAAGCACAACATAGACTGGCCTGACCCTCAGTTGTCCCAGAGACTAGACTACCAACCAAGAGTGTACCTGGAGGGATCCATGGCTCCAGATACACATGTAGCAGAGGATGGCCTTGCCAGAAAGCAATGGGAGGGGAAGCCCTTGGTCCCAGGGAGGTTTGATGCCCCAGAGTAGGGGGGATGCTGGAGCAGTGGAGCGGGAGAGTGTGGGTGGGTGGGTGGGGGAGCACTCTCATACAGGCAAAGGGGAGGGGGGAGGGCAGATGTGGGATGGGGTATTAGTGGAGGAGGTAACTGGGAAGTGGGATATTATTTGAGATGTAAATGAATGGAATGATTAATAGTAATAAAAAAAGGAAAAAAAGAAACTAGAAGGCAAGAGGGGTCATTGATATATTCTCTACAGATTAGTAGCTTGAGCATTGAGCACAGGGGGAAGGGAGAGAGGCATAGAAGATCATATAGGAGATGGCAGGCATACAGTTTAGTCTAGGTGATGGAATCATGGGAAATGAGGTCAGAGAAGCAAGCCAGCACGGGGATGGCTGTGTGAGCTTTGGTAATGATTTTGTATTTATATCAAATTGATTCTACTTGTGATTTTCTGTTTTTATTAACTCTGTTCATTGACAGTTTCGTAAATGTAAATAATTCATCATGATTGCTCTCACCTCACCCTGTCTGTGTTCACCCCTCACCCATATAAACACTTCTTCACCTGGGTCCCATCCCTACTTTTATGATTCTTTACACTGTTTATGGCCTGGTTGAATGAAAAAGGAAATATAAGGAGGAGCATATGATTACTCCGAGAAAAGATTTTTTATTGTAGATACAAAAGAGAAAGCAGGCAAAGAGTCCAGGCTGAACATGGCTGGAAAACTAAATTGGCCATGAGAAGAGAGAGGGGGAGGTGGAGAGAGCAAGAGAAGAGCCTTTGACTCAGGCAGCCCAGGACAAAAGGTCAGGAGGCCAAGAGAGCTGTGGACTAAAAATGGTTGAGTTCTATAGGGATCACACTGGGCGAAGGCTTAAGTAGAAGCCCAGTCTCTGGGAGGGAAAGACAGGGTAGGGGGTGGGGTGAGCTGTGCTGGGCGGGGCCACAGGTACTGAGTGGTGGGCAGCTAGCCAGTGTCTCCTTTGGTATGTTAATAGGCACCTCGGTTAGCCTTGGGCCTGAGACCCAACACTGGTGAGTTTAGTCATTTGTGCCTCACACTTATATTTTGAGTAATAACTGACTAGAGGATGAACATTTTAAGTTTACTTTGATATTCTGGATACAAAAGCTGCGTTTCCCATTTCAGGGCCACTGGAGCTCCCTGGTTCAAGTGAAGTGTCTCAGAGGAGATAACAATTTCCTTCACAAGGGTAGTTCACTGGAGGAAGACTGACTAGTTAGGATTTCTAGTACTCTGATTAAATACCATGTCCGAAAAGCAAGTTGGAAAGGAAAGGGTTTATTTGGCTTACACTTCCATATCATTGTTCATTATCTAAGGAAGCCAGAACAGGAATTCAGACAGAATCCTAGAGAGAGGAGCTGGTGCAGAGACCTGGAGGGGTGCTTACTGGCTCGCTCCCTGTAACTTGCGAAGCTTCCTTTCTTATAAAACCCGAGACCACCAGCCCAGGAACAGTACCACTCTACAATAGGCGGGGCTCTCCTCTGTCAATCACTAATTAAGAAAATGCCCTACAGGCTTCACTGCAGCCTGATCATATAGAGACATTTTTTTTCATTGAGGTTCCCTTCTTTCAGATGACTTTAGCTTGTGTCAAGTTGACATGAAACTATCCAGTACAAGAATTCAAAAGAGACATACTAATGAACTCACTTTAACGCATTCGTTCTGCCATGCTGATGGGTTTGTGGTGAGGGACTCTCATGGAGATGCTCTAGACTCTTATTGCTCTAGACTCTTATCAGTCTAGAGCAGTTAGGTGCTACCTGAGACTGGGCAATTAATTTAATACTCTAGAACTTGCATGTAACCTACAAGAAAAGTTAGGAACATTAAAACTCAAGAAATTGGTAGAGAAGTTGCTGTAGCCTTCACTGAAGAAAGTAGGAATTTGGAAAGAAGGAAAATCTGAAGAAACTTTTTTTTTGGTGGGGGGAGGAGAGGGGAACTGCATACTACTGAATTAACAACTGAATCCTCCTGTAACTCCTAAGTAATGAGAATAGGCTTTTTTGTCTAGAATACTGGCATACATTTAGTAAGGCCATTCAAGCTAGAAGCAAGTTCACACTGACATATTTAGGTTCTTGTCATATCCACAGAAACATAAACCCTTTCCATGAAGGTATAGAATAGAAAGAATTTGCTTTATTTGCTTGCAGACTATGTTTCTATGAAGTTGCTGTTCAAAGCCAGAATGCCAGATGGCTATGAAGAAAGGTCTAAACTACTTCACAGAATTAGAAAGTTTTCACATAAATTAATCAGTGTTCTCTTTCCTTCATGGCCAAATTCAGACTATTAAAAAATAATTAAGAATGCTCCAAAGTGTGTGCTTCATTAGAGTTCTTCTAACAGAATATTTGAATGTTAGTATGATAAAATTAAATAACTAGTGCCCAGCTAGCTACCTTTCTGTCTAAACCAGTTGGATATGGAATCAGGACTTTATAGCTTAAGTATAAGAACTTGATCATCCAAAACAATGATAGAATACCACAAAATGTGGCAAAAGTTATATTTTTCACATAAATTGGGGGGTAAGGCTGCATCCAAGTTTTATTAAAGTCCTTATTGAGATTTTTCCTGTCTGAAATTACTTCTTTGTTCTAGCCTAAGATTTAGATTCCTGCCTGAAATTACTTCTTTGTTTTAGCCTAAGTTTTAGATTGAAGTCCTTATTGAGAAAACCACAAAAGCACTGATTCTACAAAGGTTCACAGGAAAAATGTAAATGAGTAGACTGAAAAATAAGATATTGTTTGTGTCCATGGGGTGATTTGAATGAGGATAGCCCCTGTAGGCTCATGTGAATGCTTGAAACGGTTCCCAATTGGAACCGTTTGGGAAGGATTAGGAGGTGTGCCCTTGTTGGAGGAGCCGTGCCACAGGGGCTAGGCTTTGAGGTCTCAGATACTGATACCAAGCCTGGTTTTGTTTTTTCTGACTCTAACTTACATAGGAGATGTGGGCTTTCAGCTACTGTTCCAGTTCCTGCCTGCTTGCTGCCATGCTCCCTCCCATGGTGATCATGGGTTCACTCTCTGAAACTGTAAGTCAACCTCCAATCAAATGCTTTCTTTAGTGGATTGCCTGATCCTGATTATAGCAATCAAACATCAATTAAGGCAGTAACACACATTATACTCTGGGATTAATTTTTCTTTCAGTTTTGTAGATTAACTTTCAGCTCAGAGAAACTGTTTCTCAGTAATGGATTGTTAAGTGAACATGCTGAAACAAGCAAGTGCATTTCCTAAGAGTATCAGATTAGTACCTATTTGAAACAGTTCTCCTGTGCTCCCCTCCCACAAAGTCAACCACCTTATTATTTTTCTTTCTTCCCAGATTCAATAACTTTTCCTTTCACAATGCTATTAGTAAGTAACTATGCCATTTCAAGCTGCCCTTCCTAAGGAGAGATACATGTTCAAATGTCCTTGCATAAGCAAGAAATTTGTTCTCCATAATTTTGTAACTCATTAACACCTCTCTGAAAAGTCAAGCTTCAGGAAATTTATTAGCACCCCAACCCCCAATCTCAAACACCATTTCATGAAGACTGGCTGAGAACTTATCTATAACGTTTAGAGTAGTCAAAACAATTTCTTCTATATATATGGTTATGTTTTAAGTAAAAGAAGTACTTATTTTAGTTTTATTTGCTGGGTAGTTTTATTCTTGTTAGCCTTTATCACCCTTTGTTTTTAAAAAGTCATCCAAATTAGTTGTTCATTATGGTGAACACTTGTGAGATGATTAAATAAAACTTTTATGTACTAACAACAAAATGATCAAAACAATTTCTAAATAGAAATGGCATGTAGTAGTTGGAATGATTCTGCCTGATTTTTCCACATTTACTCCTGTGAACATTTTTGGTGACATATTTAGAATGTAATGCCAGGTTTACTGTAGCAAATTTTATCAAGCTCTTTTTAAATTTGTTCTCAAGTTTAAGTTAAATAAATACAACTTAATACAGCCATCAGATAAAAGTACTAATAAATATTTTTGTTCATCTTTTTTATCTATGAGAACTTGAAGATGATTTTCAATCTCCACACATGCTAAATTTCTGGCCAATAGAGGCATTATATAACTGTAAAATTATTTTTTATTTTGGACAATTTAAAAAATATAATGAGTATCAATATATGAATTTACTGCCTTCTGACATAAGACACAGGGTTACAGGATTTGGAGCTTGCTCTGCTGGGTTTCAGTCTTTTTGTTAATCTGGTATTTCCTTATTATACCCTCAGTCCTCTCTTTAGAAATGACAATGTATATTCTATGCCATTGTATATCGGAAGTATATAGTTTGCTTTTTGATTTTATAAAGGGTTATAATTAAGAGATTGACTTGAGTCTCAGAAGAGATTTTGGACTCCTTTACTGTGCGGAGACTGTTAAAGTAAATGGGGACTTTTGATGCATTTTAAATTATGGTATGGTCACAAGCTTATGGGGATCAGAAATGGAATATAATTTGAAAAAGAATACACCTTATAGGCTCATATGTTTAATTACCTTGTTCTCAGTTGGTGAAACTGTTTGGGAAGGATTAGGAGGTGTAGCCTTGTTGGAGAAGGTGTATCACTGGGTGTGGGCTTTGAGGTTTCAAAAGACTTGCATCATAACTACTCTTTCTAGTCATGTCTCCAAACTGTTGAACAACATGTAAGCTCTCATCTACTTCTCCAGCATCATGCCTTCCTGTCTGCTGCCATGCTCCCTGACATGATGGTCATGAACTCCAATGCTCCAAAATCTAAGTATGAAGTAAATTCTTTCTTATTTAAGTTAGTTATGTTGTCTTATCATAGCATAGAGCAAGAGCTAAGAATTACTTGTGTGTGTGTGCGTCTACATCAGTTTTCAATTGAGAAAAATAACTGGAAGGCACATTCATTCATACTCACTTTTGGCCATATGAAGAAAATATGTTTAAAAAGTTACAAGAAGAAATGTTTTCTGAGATAATGTCTATCTTCTCCATTGGGTGTCATTTTCTTTAGCTAGATTAGCACTTTGAACATTTGCTAGCGTGCTCTGGTCAAACTTTTATTTTAGAGTTTAAGTTTAAAGTGTAATTTGAAAATGAAGTGAAAAAAGTTTCAAATGTCTCATAATCAAAATTAAATAATTATCAACCAATGTTTAAAAAAGCTTACATCATTCATGTTAAAAATCAATAACTTAACAGTGTTAATCTTACGTTGAACTCCTAATAAAAATAAGTGGTGTCAGGTTCACTGTGTTACTGTTAAGTGAGAAGTAGACACACAGCATAGAACTACTTTCACACATATCTTTCTTATATTCTACCTACACAGCTATTAAATTAATGTGTCATGGGACCCATGGCTCCAGCTGCATATGTAGCAGAGGATGACCTTGTCGGACATCAATGGGAGGAGAGGCCCTTAGTCCTAGAAAGGATCGATGCCCCAGTGTAGGGGAATGCCAGGGTGGAGAGGTGGGAGTGGGTAGGTGGGTGGATGGGTGAGCACCCTCATAGAAGCAGGGGAATGGGATGGAGGTTTCCTGAGGGGAAACAGGGAACGGGGATAACATTTGAAATGTAAATAAATAAAATATTCAATAAAAATATATAAAAAATTAATGGGTCATGTTATAGATTCTTCACCCCTTTAGGGGAGCAGAGATTCCAATGAACATATATATTGTTTGGTTCTAGGCAACATTATTTTTCTGAATGTTAAACCCTTATTATAAAATTGGAATATCAATATTCCCTATATCTAGATTTGTTGGGACTACTAAATAAAGTAACACATCTTATATATATATATGTGTGTGTCAGAACATGAGAGATAAATACACAATAAGTGGTAGCTAGTATCACTACAGTTATTGCCAACACAATATTGTTATTGATATTGATGTTCAGCACATACATATCCCTTTGAGTTAGCCTAGAGTCCTGAGTTAACAACAGAGGAGTTAGAAATAGAAAATTGTATCTCTGTAAATTGTAACGAAGAGTCTATCAATTAATTTTACTAAAAAATTGACCCACACATTTATGAGTTAAATAATAAAAGCAATGCTTCTGTGGATGAACTCTGTTCATGATAACAAAAGTTTGCTTTAATGGGGAGGCAGTAAAGAACACATGGTTTGTTGTCTTGTAACTATGCTAGGGTTTTAGTTAACCCAAAAAGGAGGAAGTGGTCAGCTCTACCTGGGCACATAACCCAGTACTATAGACAAAAGAGGAATGGATGTTTGGAAACAACTTTTTTAAAAAAATACTTTTCTTTTATTGCAAATATTTTTCATACAATATATTATGATCATAGTTTCTCCTCACCCCACTCCTCTCAGCTCCTCTCCTCCTCTCTATGCACTGGAGTTCCTATGTCTTCCATTCTCTTTCTGTAGAAAACAAACAGGCAAAGAAAGAAAGAAAGAAAGAAAGAAGGAAAGAAAGATGGAAAGAAAATCTAAACAAACCAGAAAAAACCCATAAGACACACACACACACACACACACACACACACACACACACACACACACACTCACATACTCACACTCACACACACATCATAAAACACAAAATCATAAATCATAATACACAAACAAAAGACTAGCACACAGAAAATGCCCAGATAAATAATCTGAGACAAAATATTTACAAAATACCATTGGATTTCTTTTGTATTGGCCGTCTACTGCTGGGCATAGAGCCTACCCCTAAGCGTGGTTAATATGTCCAGTGAGATTCCATTGGAGAACACGAATTTTTCCTTTGCAAGAGGGGGGTTAATTGGAGATGAGTCTGATTAGGGGTGGGGACTTGTGTCTACTTCCTCAGCACTGGGATTCTGTCTGGCTCTAATCTGTTAGGCTATGTGCATGCTGCCACCATCTCTGAGTTGAGCTGTGTCTGGAAGACACTGTATTCTTGGGGTGATCCATTCACACTTGTTATTACACTCTTTCTGTTTCCCTTTCTGAATAGCTTCCTGAGCCCTGAGGAGAGGGGTTTGATTAATAACTGAGTGTTCCGTTACACTTTTTCCTAGTTGTAGGTCTCTGTATTGGTTCCCATCTACTACTAAGAAGAGGCTTCTCTTATGATTGTGGATATCTATGTGTATAGTAGAATGCCATTAAAAGTCATTTTATTGCTATGCCTCATCATTAAAACTATAGGTATAGTATTTTGTTTCTTCCTAGACTCATGGCCTATACAGTCTTAGATTCTTGGCCACATGAGCAGTGTCAGTTACGGGTTCCATCTTGTGGAGTGGGCCTTAAATCCAACCAAGGAGTGGTTGGTTGCTTTTACAGTGTTCGTGCTACTATTGCACCAGGATGCCATACAGGCAATTCAGTATGTTACATAGGCAATTCAGTATGTTATACAGGCAATTCAGTATGTTACATAGACAACTCAGTATGTTATATAGGCAGGTTACCTTTGTAAGATCACAAGGCTTGTAGTTGCATTGACCTTTCTTCACTGGTAGAATGCTGAGTACCTTCTAATGCCACAAGCACTAATCAACAGGGGTGAAGGCTACAGTTAGGTACTAGCTTAATTCTTCATGTTTAATGCATGTAATATGTACTTTTTCTCATCATCAATAGGGACTTTCTATCAGTCTGTGGAGAGCAAACAATAACCTTGGCAATATCTTGAGAAGTTTGGGGTTTTTGTGGGTTCCCTTTAGACAATGACTCAATTAGATGGAACTCATTCTTGCCTTGCACTGGAAGTTTCACTTGGAGGCAAAATACGTTTAGTTGAGGCATTGTCTTTTCCATTATTTAATGACTCCATTTAGAAATTTTCATATATGTATATATTTTAAAAAGCTTCTACAGTAGTAAGTTTCCATATGACCTCCAAAGTGACCTTTAGTAATAGTTATCTCTCCCCACATCCTCTCCCATACTCCTTTACCCCATCTGTCTCCCTGTTCAATTATCCTCGAATCTCCTGACTATTTCTCCATGGAAGGAGACTCTACCCTTCCCCTTAGTTCCTTACTCAACACCTAGTCCCTGTAGTTATATGGGTTGTAGCATGCTTAAAATCAAACATCCACATATAAGGAAAAACACAAAGTATTTGTATTTTTTTGGGCCTGGGTTACCTTTCTTAGAATCATTATTTTTCTATAGCCATTTATTTACCATCAAATTTCATAATTCAATTTTTAACAGCTGAATACCATTCTATTGTATAAATGTGCCATATTGTTTATTATTTATCTAACCACTGATGGACATCTAGGCTGTCTGAAACATCATAAGCAATAGTTAATTGGTTAAGTGGATGAGTGTTCTGTGATGAAGGGCAAATTCCACAAAAAGAATAAATTATGGAGATAAACTTATGATGAGATTGAGGTTGGAGAGGGAGATGGGTTGCAGAGGGGAGCACGATAATAAATGAGGTTGAACTGGTAAGTAGGAAGTAGGAAGCTAACTAATTCATCAACTGATGATTCTTTATCATTTATCCTGCAAGACATAGCTACGAACCCATAGTGATACCCTCTGCTTTGATGGGACTTACATTCTTTAATAATCATGGTTCTTTCATGGAAAGTGATCTTTATTAAAGAGGACATACTCATTATTTGGTTTTTATTAGACCATTTTCTTGGCTATATGAGTCAACATTTGAAGGGGAGAAATTGAGGACTGAGAGATTAGGTGACTATTTATGTATTATGAGATACTTGAGAAGAGCTGTATGTGGGGCAGTAGAAGCAAAGAAGGAAGGAGAAAGAAGCACTAACATGATGACATTTGGCTGAATTTGTGAACCTTGATGACCAATGGGTGTGGGATAAAGGAGAAAATAAAATTTAGTAGGCTTGAGGGTTTCTGCCTTTGTGAGAGCATTGCTTTCACTGATTTTAGTCTGTCTGGCACTTCTAAAGAGCCTACAGATAGAGAAAGGTCTCATGTGTGGTGTTCTTAGAATTGAAGTGAGTGGAGGAACAGATGGGTTCTGGAAAATGATTTATCAATCTGAGTGATGGTTCAGCATTTGGCCTGGACTGTAGTCATCCTAAATATGATTCCATGCCCATTGGATCTGTCTTATTCTTTCCCGTACTTTCTAAAGTGAGCAGATGGAATGAATACTGTACCCAGGTGCAAAGTCATAACAACTATAGTGGGAGATTATGAACATGAAAAGAAACACTGGCACCGTCTCAGTTAGAGTTTCCATTGCTGTCAAGAGACACCAGGACCAAGGCAACTCTTATAAGGACAACATTTAATTGGTGCTGCCTTACAGGTTCAGAGGTTCAGTCTATTATCATCAAAGCAGAAAGCATAGTAGTGTCCAGGCTGACGTTGCACTGGAGGAGCTGAGATTTCTGCATCTTGTTCTGAAGGCAAACAGAAGAATATGCTTCCAGGTAACTAGGAGGAAGCTCTCCCAAAGCCCACCCCCACAGAGATACACTTCCCCCAACAAGGCCACACCTCCCAATAGTGCCAGTACCAGGGACAAGCATATTCTTTTTTTTGTGTGTGAAAATCTTTATTGGATATTTTATTTACATTTTAGATGCCATCCCCATTCCCCATTTCTCCTCCCTAGAAAACCCCTATCCCACCCCCATTTCTCCTTTTTGCTTTTATACTATTTTTTTAAATGTGAATCAAAGGCTTTGAAGTTTGGTAATGCTCAATATCAATCAGAAGTGTAACCCAATACCCAACCTAGATATATCAACTATCTTTGACTGGCGGGGACATGTGAACATCTGCCTCCATGTCCCCCCCTTCTTGTCACCTAGCTCTTCCTCTCCTCCTCCTCTCCTTCCTCCTTATCTTCCTCTCCTTACTCCTCCCACCTTAGCTCCTCCCACATATCACCGTTTCTGTTAAAATAAAACTTTTCTCTTAGAATATAATTAGAGCATAACTATATCAATTTGTGTCAGTAAGGTACAAGATAGACCTAATACCCAGTCCATCATTTTGTTGACTAAACAGAACCTCTGTCGTCCTTCCTAACTAAAAGACTTAATTCTGAACCTGGCTTTTTTTCTTGGCTTTAGAATGAATGTCAGCTGAAAACCATCCTCTCAAACCTTTTCTCTCAAAGTAAATAGCTGGGATTGGCTATGAGACTATAAGTCTTCAACCCCGTCAGAAATCCAGAATGACTGAGTTAACTGAAATTATGGGAAGCACAAAGCATAGCTTCTAAAGCTTAGTCAAATTATAGAGACCATTGAGCACCTGGACAGTCCCTATGCTACAGAACGTTGGAGCATTCGATCTTCAGCCTTCTAGGGCCAAGCATGTTCTAACCACCACAGGCACTGTTCTTATTTTAAAAACAAACAAACAAACAAACAAACAACCAGACACCCCCCCAAAAAAATAAAAAAAAAAACCAATAAAACAAAATAAAATCCCAAACAAAACAAAACCCTTTTTCCTTAGCCTAAGTAAACTGGGGACCTTTCATTATTCAGAAATACCCCATTTCTTAAGTGAGTATAAATAAAGGTAGTCACTCTTGCCAGACAGATACTTGGGCCCAACTTTTAGAGATGATTTCCTAAATGGCTTCTCCTGGTTGCCTCACCAGAAACAGTTACTATAGTATCATATTTTTGCCAGACAAAGGAGGGCTACAAATCAGAAAAGTACATTCATCAGATAGATCACTCAGGAAACAATGGGATAGACAGGATGTCGATTTTCCAACTATTTTACAATTAGAGAAAAATACCATGTCATGAAAAATCAGATAGCTTATGTGGGAAGGTAGAAGATGGGGAGTTTTAGGGTTGGGGATGTACCTCAATGGTTGAGCACTGGCTTAGTGTAGATAATATTCTGTACTCAATCCCTAACAAGCAAACAAACAAAACCAGACGCTTATAACATGCCAGAAGAGTGAGAAAGGCTGAGGAAAGGAGAATAGTGTATACAATTAAGATCTGTAGGGCAAGTAAGAAATTGAATTGTGTGTGTGTGTGTGTGTGTGTACATGTGTATAATGTATATATAGATGTATGTATAAATATATGTATGTATGTATGTATAGATATATGTATTTATAGATGTATGTATATATTTATACACACAAGTATGTATACACACACATATATCTTTGGTGAGATACACACATAAAATTGGTTATATGTACCATCTCGAGTGAGAAGTGTTCCCTGGTCTCAAGTATTTGAATCCTTGGTCCTCAGATGGTGACAATTTGAAGAGACTTAGTAGATGTTGGATGAAATATGCAGCAAGATAGGCTTTGAGAGCATGATGCCTCACCCAGCTAGCTTTCTCTCTTCATGTTCATGGTTGAGATGTGAACTTTGAATTCTCAGCAGCTCCAGCTTCCATGCCTGCCACCTGCTGCCATGCTGTTCCTGCCATGATAGCCTTATCCTTCTTGAGCCAAAAACACATATAAACTTTCTTTTTGTATAAGTTGTCTTATGGTGTTTTATCATAGCAACAGAAAAAGTAATGAATACATGTAGTGTTTAGAATAATTAAATTTGAAAACCTGGACAAAAATTTCAAATAGCTTTAGGTCAAGCTCTGGGGTTTACTGTATTGCAGTGACACTGCAAATGTCTGACCTGTTTTGTGCATGAGAATTTGGATAGCCAATGAAATAATACATGTGAACACACTTTGCAAAACCGTAAAGTTTTGTACATGCCCTGCATTTTATTATTATTTTGAGAACTTCAGTTTATAGAATTATAACTGTGTTTCCTACAGTTGCATAGAGTACTTTTTCCTCTAGAGAAAAGAAAGTCTTTTTCTGTATGCCGCTGGTACCCCAGCCACTTCCTGCCATTTTGCACAGATGCTGAGATCTGAGGTTTCTGTTAGCCCGTCTCTGTTGCCTGTGTCACTGTGGCGCTCCATGAGTGCACAGAAATACGTCGCAGCATCCCCCAGCTGCGAGTCTGAGATCTCCAGGCTGAAGGACTTAGCTGCTTTCTGGAAGTTCACAGAGAAGCGGTTCTCTGTTGCATTATGTTGCTTGTAAGCTTCTTGGCGAATAACGAGAGTCACCTGCCCTCCTTGCTGTTTGTACCAAAATAAGTAGTAATTGGTATCACTCGTGTCATAGGTGCAGTCCAGGGTTGCGGACTCTGTCTCCTGCACAGACTTTTCCTGCTGAGGCTGAGAGACTGTCTGAGCCATGCTGGCTCCTGTGGAGAAGAAAAGAGAACGGACTCCATTGTGGCTTCTGTCAGAGAAACAAACTCTCAGTCTGGATTCCACCCTCATCGGTCTTTCCTCTTGATTTCAGTGCCAGGCAGGGGATACCAGACTTAGCTTCCTAGAAGCTGGGCCCGGTGATGCTGCTCTCAGAACCCAGTGCTGTTAATCCTTCTCCCGATTTCCCATTCTTAATGAATACTTGTAAAAGCAAGTGTGTTTGCCTTCTTACCAAGAGAAGTGGAAATCAAGAGCATCCACAGCAAGCACAGCCATGCCATACTGGAAGCTAGCTTCAGATTCAGTCCTTGCTCTCAGCTGCCCTGGCACCATCACGCCTTCAAAACAGGAAATGGTAAGCCAAGTGGGCTGTCACTGGTGATATCTCACTTAGAAAACGTGTCAAGGTGTTTATCTTTCTCTTCGGAAAATAAATCTTTTTCAAGTGAAAAACAGATACACTCAGAACCAAATATTGTCTGGGGTAAAATAGAAAAGAAGAAAGTGATAAATTGTTTTTAATAGAGACAAAACTTGAGAGGAAAAGCCATGTGTGGTGTTGCATGCCTTTAATCCCAGCATTTGGGGGGGGGCAGAGGCAGGTAAGTATATCTCTGTGAGTTCAAGCCCATCCTGGTCAACAGAGTGGATTCCAGGACAGCCAGGGCTATGTAGAGAGACCTTGTCTCAAAAAGCTAAACAGAAAAACAATAATAAGAACAACAACATACAAAAACCCCCAAACAACAAAAACAAAACAAAAAAGACCTGAAAACATACCAACCAAACAAACAAACATTTGGAGTGGGGGATGGGATAATGAGTGGACAGTCAAGGCTGATGTAATGACTAAGTTTCTTGTAATAAGTTTTCTTTTTCTTCTCTCCCCATTCTCCTTTCTCTTTGTACTCCTTTTTCTATCTTAAAAAGTTGATATCATAAACTAGTCAGTAGGTTTTCAGAATGTAGTATTGGTATAATTACAGTTCTTTGACCAATAGTTGAAAAAAAAAAAACCCAAACTTGTATCATATGCAAGTGTGTACATATGCTATGGCATGCGTATAGAGGTCAGAAAGTATCTTTTGGAAGTTGCCTTTCACCTTATTCCGAGGCAGGATTTTCTCACTATTTTTGCTGCTGTGCTGTATATGGCAGGGGAGCTGTCTGGCGATCCTTGGTGGTTCTCCTGCCCGAATCTCCCATCTTGCCTTATGAACACAGGGATTTCGGATGCATTTTACTGCATCTAGCTTCTTATGTAAGTTTGGGGGACAAGCTCAGGTCCTGATTATACAGCAAGTACTTTTGCAATAGAGTCATCTATCTCCTCAGGCCCCTGACCAATAGTGTTTTGATGGACTGGGACATGATTAAATTAATTCTGACAGTGACAGTGTTCAGATAATGCAGAAAATTTGAGCCAAGAATCTCGATTCTAATTGCATTGTTATTTACTGAAGATTTTTTTCCTTTTGGTGAGAAATACCTGGGTTTGGCTATGTCAAGGACCTTTACTGTACTGGTGGGAGGCATCGCTGTGAAGAGTTTTGTGACTGTTTCATAATGATTTCGTGGAGGAAAAGAAAAACCAAAACAGAACAGCATAGTTTATCTGAGAACATTCTTTACCGCACATCTGACAGCTTGTCATCAGCATTTTGTTGTTCTTCATATGTAATTTTTTTCTACAAGAGAGGAAAGGGCACAAATTACAGCAGTTATTTTATAATGAGGCACCTGAGCAAAAATAAAAACCCACCATGCAGAGAACCGGGAATCTCATTTACATGAATTTTCTCTGCCTATAGAATCTGTGTCACCCTGTCTTAGTCAAGGCCACCTGAACAGCGTCAGGCTTTCTATAAATGCATTTCCCCTCTATCAATCTAGAAAGGGAATAGAAGATCAAATTAAAAACCACAGAGAGAGGTGTCTCCAACTCTTCTGTCTTGCTTGTTATTTCCATTTGGAAATCTTGGTACATTGTGAATTTCTTTTTTCTTTTTTTTTAAAATCAGAGAAGTTTTCAACTCCAGAGGACTTCCTAAAACATACCTTTGTCCTATTTACTATTTATGGCTGAAGCCACAGAAAATTTTTAGGTGTGTTAAGGGTCTACAGTTTCCTTTGCCTGTCCATCCTCTTATAGGAACCTCGAGGTGATGGGGCTGCATTCACTCCCAGCCTCGGCCCTGCTCAAGGTGTGAGTTTACTAATGAGGGTCTCAAGAGTGAAGGGTTCCTGATTTTCTCTGCCTGTCAGGTTTCCAATTAGAAGCTCTGCCTTGCTCTTGACATCTCCTGGCCCACTGAGGCTAGCCAACAGAACTTTATAGAGTCTGATACTCTCCATCCAATCATTTCCTAGCAAAGTTATTGAACTCTGAAGATTCAGTAAGATGATGCATGCAATCAAATCTTCAAGTGGGTAAATGGAATGTGAGGACAGGTAAACCAGTGTGTGAGCTTGGCTGAGCAATCCCACAAGGCAACTCTGGTCACAAGGTTTCTCCCCAGAGTTAGACCTAACACTCGAGAAATACCCCATGAATATCACATACCCACTGCCATGCTCTCGTGAGAACTACAGATACAGAGGGCTGGCACAGAGAGATGCCACTGGCACAGGTGGTGTGATACCCATTTCTCCTTTGCAGAAGGTCTTTCTGTGTGTTTGCAGCATATATGTCTTTCTTTTTATTTTTCTAAGTTTAATATTTTTATTCAGTTTACATCCTGATCACAGCCCCCTCCTACTTTCTTCCCAGTCACACCCTTACAAGTCCCTTCCCCCATTGCCCTCACCCCTCTTCCCAGAGAAGGAGACCCCCCTTAATTTAACCAAAATAGAAGACCTTTTCATGTATATCTCTTTGAAGTGGAAACCTAAGGGTTCTTTGGAAAGTCAGTGTTGTGTTGGATGGCTTTTGCTGGGGCAAACATGTGAAGGAACATTTAGCTGAAGTGGACACAGGTTAAGGCAAACCCACGAAGGAATGTTTCATTGAAGCAGACAGATGAAAGATCTGCTAAAGCAAGCACATGAATGGACATGTGATGAAGGATTCTTCGCTAATGACATGCATATATTGGTCTGCATTACCCTGTATAGTTGAGCTCCTTTTGTCGGGACTCCACAGAAACACACCAAAAAACCCTCTGGTGGTGTGTGGCAGCTTCTTGACACTTCCCTGGACTCGGACCAATTGGCAGATTGGCAGAGTGATGTCAGCTGAGACAGACTCATGTGCTAAGGCAAGACTCAAGGTGAGGCAAGACCCATGGAGGACACATGATGTTTGGAGGGACTATAAAGAGGACTCAATGGACAGTGACAGATGCTAGGCTAGGCTTGCTAATAGGATGCTAGGCTGTGCAATTCTTGTTGGTCTCTGAATAGTGGTGGGTTAGAAGGGAGGTTAAAGCATTTAAATTAAAACATCATTAAAAGTAAGCACTGAAAAAAATTAAAGCTACATCTCTTTCTGGTTGAGGTCTGTGTTCTCATTGTAGGTTTCTTGGGGCAGTCTCTCATCTGAGGTAGTAGAAAAGAAAGGATATAGGGAAAGTGGACTGTTGTGGCCTGAGCTGCCCCACATTGGGTGCCAGAAATGTCGGGGACTGCTCTATCAATGTTGGAACCCGAACTGCTAAAAGCCTTGGGGGCTAAATTGTTGTGGTTAGTACTGCCCCAAGCTGCTCCGGTCTGCAGGTTGGGGTTCAGCAAGAGAGAGAGAGAGTAAGGATGGACTCGAGGAATGGATACCAGACAGAGTGTGATTCAATCCCATTTATTCTTCAGTCTCTCTTCTTCTCTCCAAGTCCCTAGTCTTGAGTTCCTAGTCCTTAGTTCTTAGTCCCTAGTGCCTCCAAGTTCCAAGTTAGTTATTCCAAGTGCTAGTGCCTAATGTCTAATGATCTTCCAAGTGCCTAATGTCTAAATCCAAGTTCTTCCAAGTGCCAAGTGCCTAATACTTCTTCCGAGTTCTTTAGTCCAAGTTTCTTCTACCTAATGTCTAATCTTAATGCTCTTTCTTCTGACTGCCTCTCGCCTTTTATGTCTCACTTCTAAGCCATGCCCTTAAGTCATGCCCTTAAGTCTCGGCTCTAAATCACACCTTTCAGTCTCACACACCCAAGGGAAAATCCTGGGTATCTAAAACAAGATGTTATCAGAGTGTGCTCAGCTGTTGTAGGCTATTGTAATCAAGTCTCTTGTCAAGGTATATGGCTCAAGATGGCTGCACGGATGATAGCTGCCTTCTGTAGGCTCCCCACAGTGGACCTGTTTAGAAATGGTTCTTTGGAGCAAATCCCATCTGCATTGTCAGGAAACCTTCAGTTCAGTTCACAGGTCAGCAGTGGCAGCTCGATCCACTCACAAACACTTCATGGATATACCAACAGTCCTGTTCTGCAGAGTCAGGATAGCAGGAGTGGTGACATGACCTAGCAAAGATAGCCAGGCCTCAGCCTTGGCAAGCATTCTGAGGAAAGATGCTGTCCATATGCCTTAGGTGGTTTCCAGGGTAAAAGAGCTCAGCCTCTGGGATAGGCAATGGGCTATTGTTTTTCTTCAACCCATTACCTCAAAAGACATAATTTTTATAATCACCAGGCTCACCTCTGTGATTTATTTTAACAACGACCACTTCTTTGAATCTGCACAAATGCCCCCATAGAGTCTCACTCTCTACTTACACTCTCCTTACCTCATAGGCCCCTCTCTGTGTATCCCATTTCTTTAAGATTTCAGCCTCTGTGGGCAACCTTCCTTTTCCCTTTGCAGCCACACTCTTCATCTTTTATTTATGCTGGTTGATAAAACCTGGATCTGTCCACCACACATCTATTTATACAGGTAAGAGGAATACCAGACTCTAGATGGAAAAGTTTCCACTGCTACCTAGGCAACCCTGCCTTAGTCTTCTCAAAGAAATCATAAAAACCTTGCCCAACAGAGAACAGGTACTGTAGTCATTCTCTAGCCACTCTGTGGAGGCACTATCTTGCCTCTCCCTCTGTCACTGGCTCTAACCATATCCTATTTCAATCAAGCAAGTAAACTCACCTCATTATCATTATCCTATGTGGTGAATTGAACATGCTTGGTCCATGGGAAGTGGCACTATTAGGAGGCGTCGCCTTGTTGAAATAGGTGTGACCTTGTGAGAGGAAGCATGTCACTGTATAGGTGGGCTTTGTGGATTCCTAGTATTCAAGCACCATCCCGAGTGGAAGAGTCAGGTTTTCCCTGGCTGCCTTGTTTTGGGTGGACACTGACCATTTCTAGGAGTGAGCCAAGAGCTGTGAGTCATTAGTGAAGGATGTCTACTGACAAACACCTCCTATGGCCAGCTGTCATCAGGGGTCTGTAGGGGTGCTGGCAGGGGTCTAGGAAAACAGCTATACTCATTCTGGAATGAGAATAACTATGGTTGTGGCAACTTGTCACGCTTTAGCCAAAATAGAGGAGCTTTTCCAAATGTCCCTGGCTAACAGTAAGTCAGCCTTTTGGGTGGTGAACAGATATGATATGTATGTCTAGAGCTTGCAGTTTGGTAAACATGACCTGCCACATCATATTCTGAGAGAAACTAGTGTTTTCATCCTCAGTAAATCTGGCCCTTATTTGTAGTCACTTAAGTGTTCACCTCCCTTCACTAGTTGTGATGGTTTGTATATGCTTAGCCCAGGGAGTGGCACTATTGGAAGGTGTGGCCCTGTTGGAGTAGGTGTGTCACTGTGGGTATGGGCTTTAAAACTCTCATCTTAGCTGCCTGGAAGTCAGTATTCTGCTAGCAGCCTTCTGATGAAGATGTAGAACTCTCAGTTCTTCCTGCACCATGCCTGCCAGGGCACTGCCATGCTCCCACACTGACGATAATGGTCTGAACCTCAGAACCTGTAAGCCAGCTCCAGTTAAATGTTGACCTTTATGAGACTTGCATTGGTCATGATATCTGTTTACAGCAGTAAAACCCTAACTAAGACACTAGTAATCCTTTCAGAAAAGTTTACCTCTTTCTTTGTTACTCTGTAAAAGAATCCCTGTGTTTTGTTTTCCCATCTAGAGAAGCTGTAGCAGGTGAGTTTAGACTGTTTAGGAAGTTCTAGGGACCCAGAGCTCTAATGTGGAGAGGGCAACACTAGGACTGGGAGGACTCCTCTTACAGTGGTTTGGCTGGCAGGGGTTGGGGTAATTCCCATGTAGCACTTTCAGGTGGCATGTAGTCAAGGACTGTGAGTTCTCAAGGCATCACAGGCTGAAGGAGTGGAGTGCATCTGTGTTTCATTATCAGTTGTAGGTGAGTCTCAACTCCAGCATTATCTGTCATGGTTCTGGCTAAAATCAGAGACAGGACTCTGATGGGACAACAATGCTGATGAGATACTTGCTCCAACTCTCTTTGCGATCCTCAGACACAGCTTGCTCTATGGCACTTCTATTGAGTGCCTCCACTCTCTTTGTAATATTTAATAAAGCAAGATTGCATGTCATGAGCTCTAGACTCCACTTCTTTAACAAGGCCATAATTGGTACCCACTCATCTCTTGTCTCCTATACTACACTCTCAATATTTCTTTACCCTTGAATAGCACACAGTGGGCCTTGATTGCCTGCCCTGTAGGCTGACCCATGTCTTTGCTGCTGAGAGATTTTAATTCCTGACATTTTGATCTTCCCAGAGCTTATTGCTACACTTCTATTGCTGTTTGTGTTGGTATGTAAACAGTGAAGGCAGCACTGTGAAACGTTCACCTTCCAATTATATCCCTCTGTCCCCTCTCCTATCACAGCAAATGGTGCCTTGTGATAGCCAGATCACTTAGCCCTCTCAAGTTATGAACTCCACACCTTGAATAGAGGACCACGGGCATACTGAGTTCAAATTAAATTCAGTGACAGACACAGAACCAGGCACAATGCAAGCTGTCTGAATTCTCTGGTGGAAGTATGCTTTCTTACAGAATCAAGACATTTAACTAAGCAGAGCCTAGTGTTGTGTGTAAAGAAAACACAGTCCCAGAAAGTGGATTCCCTTCTTAGTTAGGACCTCATTGCATGATGGTTTGAAGAGATTTATTTTTGGATATCAATGGTCAATGAAAAGTATGAACATCATTTGACAAAAATTCCTGGAGGCAAGAACTCCTAGATGATGAGAATTGCTGAACAGAGGAAATGTTTAAGATGTCTGCTCTGTCTTGTGTAAATATGATTGGAAGCTCTGAGAGTCAAGTGCAATTATGAAAGCTCCATGAAACTAGGAATACTTACATGGCCATCTGACTGTTACTTTAAGAGTTACAGTCCGCAGATACTCCTTTCCCGTGTTTCTTGTGGCTGGAGGACAGTAGCACTTACTCCTAAGGAAAGTTGATGGTTTTCTCTTCTGGTACCCCAGCCACTTCTTCCATGTTTGTACAGATGCTGAGCTCTGAGGTTTCTGTTAGCCCGTCTCTGTTGCCTGTGTCACTGTGGCTCCACTGAGTGCACAGAAATACATCGCAGCATCCCCCAGCTGCAAGTCTGAGATCTCCAGGCTGAAGGACTTAGCTGCTTTCTGGAAGTTCACAGAGAAGCGGTTCTCTGTTGCATTATGTTGCTTGTAAGCTTCTTGGCGAATAACGGGAGTCACCTGCCCTCCTTGCTGTTTGTACCAGAACAAGTAGTAATTAGTGTCACTTGTGTCATAGGTGCAGTCCAGGGTTGCGGACTCTGTCTCCTGCACAGACTTTTCCTGCTGAGGCTGAGAGACTGTCTGAGTCATACTGGCTCCTGTGGAAAAGAAAAGAGAAGATTATTCCATTGTGGCTTCTGTCAGATAAACAGACTGTCAATCTGTTTCCCACCCTCATCTGTCTTTCCTCTTGATTTCAGTGCCAGGCAGGGGATACCAGATGTACACTTCCCAGAAGCTTAGTTTTAAGAGACAGTGCAGTATTTCTACTACTAATTGTCCCCGTTTCTTCAAAACCCTAGACGCCCATAGGAATAAAGACCTACAGCCTTCTTACCCAGACATGTAGTGATCACAAAGGCCCACAGTGCGCTAAGGACTGCCATGCTCTCTGCTGTCCCTGCAGGGTGAAGTCTCTTGCTCTGATCATTGTCTTCTATGTGTGCTGGCAGTTCTTCAAAGCAGGAAAGCTTTCACAGGTGGGTGGGGCATTATACGTCACTGAGGAGAGATTTTCTGGTCCTTTGTTGTTCTGTTTTTCAGAAAGTAGGATTTTAGTTATAGTTTAAAGGAAAGTTAATAGGATTTTTTTTAGACAGATGAAAAGAAAGAAGAAATGGAGTTAGTGAACTTCTTACAAGAATAACAAAAGAAAGCATGCTAGGTAAAACTTAATTACAGACAATAAAACATCCTTGTTATGCTAAGGCATTCTGTTACTTCCATCTTTACAATTTCTTAAGGTGACAAATGAGAAAAAAGGAAGCATGTGAGAGAAAAATCTAACTAAATTCAGAAATAAATGGAAAAAAAGAGAACACATAAGATCTAATTGTGCTTATGTTTTCCATCGATATTTTTTAAAAATTGGATATTCCTTCTGTTACCTCACAAAGCTCTGAAACAGTGATCACAGAGTTTTCATCGGCATTACATTGCTTTAGATTGCTTAGGTCATATTCTGTTACTCTTAAAACTCATTTAGTTCTGAGAAAAATTGAAATAAGAACTCTAGAAAACCCCTAACTGACTCATTACATTTGTGCTTTCCCAGAGCTAGAATCTATATAATCTCAGAGCTGGAGTCCCAAGCTGGGAGCATGAGCTGGAGTCCTGGCACATGGTGGATGCTGTCTGGGGAGCACAGATGGGTGACTGCCTGTCTCCACTCACAGAAACAGTCAAGGACTTTGGAAGATTGCAGCAGACTCTAACAGAAGCTACAGACGTCTCTTCCTCTCTAACGGTGTTGATGGAAGAGGCACTAGACTCTTTCCTATAGCATCTCCATCTTGGCTTCATTATTTGATTTCCTGTATCTTGGTTTTTAGATCCCTCCAAGTCAGTGCTAGTACAGAGATTTGTGTGTAAGTGTTTTATTGAATTTGCATTTAGGGAATGTTGGTTGGAAGTAAATTGGGAAGAGAAGGATAATACATGTCCAAAACCAGCCACCAGTGTGGCAAACTACAGGACAATATTGCTGGATATGTCTGGGAGACACTGATAGAATAACCTTTGGGATTACCCCAGATGATTCACAAAGGGGGTGGAGAAATTATCTGTGAATGTTTCCATCACTGATTAAGTACTACTGCCATGACAAACTCTGGTACTTACAGCTTTACCTACACACTGTTCGTGTTGCTCCCACATCCATGGTCAGAAAGTCGTCTTCAGAGTTGCTAGAATTTTTAGCAAGTAATGTTCAGAGATAACCACCAGGAACATGAGGAAGTCACCAGTAGTATCTGTACAATATGTCTCCAGACCCGCTCAAGTCTTCCTGTGCTTTGTGGCTGCACCACTCAGAGCTTTAGTATTTGCAAAAGAGACAGAGAAGGTTAGTGGACCAGGTTAAAGTTCAGACTGTTTAGTCCAAGACTGTAACCCACACTTATTGTTTTCCTTCAAACCCTTCCATTCTTAATTCTTCTTACCATTTGAGAACACTTATACTGTCCTAGATTTCCTTCTTTATGAAATTATGTAGACTTACATTCCCTAGTTATTCTGCCCTTGGTAGGTCATGGTTACCACACTTACCTGTTACAGTGACCAAAAACCATTGTAAAAGACGTGGTAAAAATGTAAATGCACAAATCAACTTTTGACCTATTTCCTAGCTCCTAATGGAGAGTTATAGCTCTACATCGTTAGGATGACTAGGATCAGCTGTGAAGTCACAGCAAGCTGTAGTGGGGATCCCAGGAACACAGGCTGTCTACCAAGAAAGCTGCGAGCACCGAGAGAGGATTGTCCAAGGAAGAGGGTGTGTGTTTTGCAAGTGACAAACTTGGGCATAAAAGCCTACTCAGACCTACTGGAGACAAGATGATGTCACCCAAAGCCCCAGATGTTGGAAATGGAGCTGCAGGGAATGATGTTTGTACTGTTGGCTTTTTGTCTTGTTTTGGTCTGATCTTTCCTTGTTTTTGCCCCCATCTATCCCTTTTGGGATGGGAATATTTAATCTCAGCCACTGTCTATTGGAAACATGTGACTTGCACTTGGTTGTACCAGGGCTCATAGATAAAGATTTAGCTTCAGTCTCAGGAAAGAATGTGGACTTTTGAATAGGGTATGACTATGAGGATTTTTAACGTTAAACTGAACATGTATGAATTACGAGGGGACCATGGGACGTGTGGCACTGTGCTGGGATATTACGATTTGGCAGTAGAATGCCACCCACAGGCTTATGTGTTTGAATAGAGCATCCTCAGTGATTGGTGCTGCTTTTAAAAGTTGTGAAAACTTTTTTGAAATTGGTTTTCCTGGAGGAAGTTGGAGATGGGACCTGAAGATTACAGCCATACCTTACTTCTAACCCTGACTTGGGACCTGAAGATTACAGCCATACCTAACTTCTAACCCCGACTTCTCTATCCTAATCGGTACTGAAATGTGAGCAGGCCACACTACAGGCTTTGATACTGTACGTAAGATCAGGTCCCATCACTACTTCCTTGCTACAAAACTGTGAGTCAAGATGCTCTGTTAAGTTGCATCTTGAAGTATTTGGTCTCAGTGATAAAGGAACAATAATACGGGTATAGTTGCATATTAAATGCTCAGTTGAATCTAGTTGTAATACATTGGCTGTTTGACAACAGAAGTAGCTAAGTCTGACCTAGTAAGAGACAGACATGCTGAGAGAACCATGGTTCTGTCATCTTGGGTGATCTACTTCCTGAACATGGCTGAAGCATGGAGTGACGAATGCAGATAGCGACTGGCTGGGAGTCCCCGTATGACTCACCTCATCTGCATGGCCATTGAGAACATCTTCTGTAGTGGCTGCTCGCTTGTGGTTTATGACATGAGAAACAGTGCTCGGAACGGTTGGCATCTGTGCTCACTGCTCCTTTGCACACAACACTCTTCAGCACACAGTCTCCTCCCATTCTGCCTGCACCAGATTCTGATTCTACAGAAGAGACCAAGGCATTTGCAATTTTCCAAAGGCCCACTGCTCATTATCTGTGAGTACAGCCTTAGCTTTCTCCCTAGTTTGAACTTTACACTCAGGAGGCAGTATCTTTTCACCATCCCCTGTCCCCCTTTCCCCTTCTTTTGTAAGTTTTATACCAGTTTCTGTAGGCTTTTTATACTTGATCTTCTAAGATAATTTTTTTCTGAAGTGTCAAATATAGCTTCTTTTACAACTGAATTGGATGATTCTGGCTTTCAAGATTTGTATTGTGACATCTTTGTAAAAGCCAACAAAGAAGCTGAAAGGCAGGCACTTTATGCTGGTGTTTTGGTGCTTTCTTTTCGTATTGACTCAAAAAGCTCAGGTTTCACACTGAGACGCGAACTATACGGGACAGTATTTGAACGTATTGTCCAGGTGTGCATATCCTAGAAGGAAACGTTTGCTGTTTTTGCAAGTTCTCCTTACATCTTCTTTTGGTCATAGGAAAATTGAACTAAGTACTCTTGAAACCCAGATGAAAAGTATGTTCTTGGGCCTCTCAGCAGGGTTTAGGTAAAGACTGCAGGTGGCTGACGGGCACCATGTGCTCAGTCCACAGAAGAACAGAATCGAGTCTTGGAGCTTGGAGTCCTTTGTAAGCAGGGAAAAGTGTGGATATTCTATAACCAGCCTGGTTGTGCACCCCCACTGATCTTCTGCTACTGCTGGAAACATTTGTATCAGGGTGATGAGGCTCCCTCAGGATCCTGTCCAAACCACCTAAAAACATTGGAAGCTCTGTTTTGGTAACTACAAATTCAAAGTGAAGTCCTCACCTTCCTTAACTGTCAGGGAAGGAGGTCTCTGTTCCATCAAGTGTTTGTCCATTTGACTCTGCTTAATGAAAAATAAAGAGACTTTCATTCATAGAAAATGCTTTAGTATTCATATTTAGAATTTTCCTTATTTGTCCTATATCTCTTAGAATAATCTCTGTGTTGTCCTGATTCCCTGTATCTCATTGCCAGATTCTCTACTGTCCCACCTACAGGTCAGCTGCACACAAAGGAGAAACGCTGAAGCCATCATTAAAGCAAGACCCATTCTTTCTTCTTCTTGAACCTCTGATGATGTCTTGGGCACCCTCCACTGACGTGCTCAGTAGCCTGACTAGTCATTCTAGACTTGAGTCCTTCAGTTTGCATCTTGAAAACCTTCCTGTCACATGAAACTGTGCCTGCCCTCCCTCTGCCAACTCTTTCACTTTCTAGTTGTCAGCAGATAGCAAATTTAAATTAACCCCCCTTTTCATTTTCTTTTAACACGAGGTAACTGAATACATTACATTAAAGGAAGAAAGAACCAAAGTGAAAAGCAAACAAAGGAGAGAAACCCATGTGATGTCAATGCTATTGTATTACTAGTAATTGTCTGGGAAAGTGAACAATTTCCTGTATTCCTGCAGAGCATTTTGGAGTTATGAATTGTTAGACACTTTCCTCTTTAGTATGCCAAGTTAAATTTGTGTGCCATTGTATTTTTTTGTGGTTGTGAAGAAAATGTTCAATGTGTCTTTCTTCTCCACTCCTCTTAGAGGGTACTTTAGAAATATCTGAATCTACATTTCAGGTGTCACCCACTGTCCCCATTTCCCTTCCCTATAAACCTCCTATGCCATCCCCCCTCCTCCATTTTGCTTTTATACCATTTTAATTGCATGCAAGTATTAAAGTCAGTTCTAGGTTGAGGAACTAGCAATACAATAGATGCAAATAGTCAAGATGACAACTGAAATGTAAATAAATAAAATACTCAATAAAAATAAAAACAATTAGCATATATGCTATAGAGGTTTTTACTGAATAATCACTTTAGTTAAATAAATCATATAAATCCTTAATTTTAATGACACTTAAATAAACACATGAATTATTTATTAATATGAGATAAAGCTTCCATCTATTGGCTCTCTTCTATTAGCTCACAAAACTGAAGAAAATGCCTTAGTTATTTTTCTTACAAAACTATCCCAGCAATGTGGTGAAACATATTCTAGAAATATTTTCAAATTTACAAAAGCAATGTCATTGTGTCAGTGTTATTCTCAAAATACTTTTGGTAGCAATTTAGCTATCAGGAGAATATGTTTTTAAAAGATTCTCTTATGTAGAATAAAGACACTTGGAACTTAAAAAAAAAGGAAAAGAATTATCTGAATCTTGAAACCTGCCTTGAAAACCAAAACCAAACCTAAGGAAATCACCAAATGGAGGCTGCATCACTTTTATATGCCAAAGATCTGCTGCATTTTGCTAAACCTTTTTATTTAGAAAGACAGTATCAAGTATTATTAGCCATCTTAGCTCTTCTCTATTTTCAAAGTTGGTATTGAATATATTTTGTGTGTGTGTGTGTGTGTGTGTGTGATTACATTTGTTGGTATGAATTTCAAGTCACAACTAATAGAAAAGTTTTAAATTTACTTTTTTGAACCTATGCACGATGTTTTCTATTGCTGTATGAAATTCTTCACTATACAACATGTAACATTCAGTCTTAATAGGGTTGTGTAGGGGATGGATTTAGCTGGCATACAATGAATTTCATAAACTTGAATATCGTCAAATTCTTTGTGCATTTTTAGTTCAGTGATATCTAGACTTTTCTTCTATTAAAAATAGATCCTTTCACAAGCAGTATTTTACCTTTTAAGTAAAATGGACCAAATAAGACAAACATAATCAATATTTTATTTTGTGTATATGAGTACACTGTTGCTCTCTCTTAGACATGGCAGAAGAGGGCATTGGATCCCACACCAGCTGGTTGTGAGCCACCATGTGATTGCTGGGAACTGAACTCAGGACCTCTGGAAAAGCAGTCAGTGCTCTTAACCACTGAGTTATCTCTCCATTGGCATCAATATTTTATTATTCTTTTGAGAAATTTTTACAATGTATTTTGATCATATCTACCCCCACTTTACCTTCTCCCAGTTCTTATTCTTCTCTCATTTTTTTTGTTTTAAATTTGATAATCCATTGACTCCAATTTGTGCTGTTCATGTACTTCAGAATGTAGAACTATCCACTGGAGTGTGATCAGCCTACCAGGGGCCATATCCTTAAACAAAATGGACTATGCCTTCCCCACAAGCTCAGTTGTCCAAAGCTCCTAAAACAGGGATGGTGGCTCATGAGCCCCTTCTCTCTCCATGCAGGAATGTTGATGGGCTTGACTTTGTGCAGACAGCTGAGTGCAGTGGTCTTGTCATGCCCAGAAGAACCCCACTGCACTCTGGTCTTTCCCAATATCTGGTTCATACAATCTTTCTGACCCCTCCTCTTCCAATGACCCATGAGCCTTGGAGAATGAGTGTGGTCTATAGATGGTCTGGTGGCGGCTGAGTACCACACACTACACACAGCTTATTCTCTGCCCTGAAACCAGCTGTGAGTTTCTATAGTAACCACCATTCACTGTTCAAAGCAGCTTTTCTGATGAGGTTTGAGAGCTGTATTAATCCAAGGCTCCAGAGATAAGAATAGAGAGGTCCATTTAGCAAGTTAATACGTTCACCCCGGGAACTATAAGCTTCGTAACTATGAATTCTTGGTTATATTTGAAGTACCAGGAATAAGTTTCTTCCTGTGGAATAATCTTTAAGTTCAGAAAGATCCTTAACAACAAGAAAGAGGTTTGTCACCCCCATAACATTTATGTCATTATTTCACCCATGAACATATCTTGCATGCCGGTCATTGTAGTTCACACAGCTCACAGCTGGTAAGACTGCTTGATGATGTTTTTTGTCTCAAGTCACCCATGTAGTATCTTTCAATCATGTGAAATCTAAACACCAGAGAGAAGTTTCCTGATCAATAAAGACTATTTCTCCATGTTCTGTGATCAATGTGTGTGGTCTCCTTAGAAATTGGGTGTAAGCATTATGCTTTGGTGGGCAACTTGCCTTAGTCACTGACCAAGGCAACTCTTATAAAAGAAAGCATTTAATTGAGAGTTTGCTTACAGTTTCAGATGCTTAGTTCATTATCACAAGCAGAGAGAGAGACAGAGAGACAGAGAAAGACAGAAATACAGAGAGATAGACAGAGACAGAGGGATACTTACACAGAGAGAACTGCACCAACATGGGCTTTTGAAACCTCAAAGCCCACCAGTTATACACTTCCTCCATCAAGCCCATACCTACTCAAACAAGGCCACATCTCCTAACCCTTGTGATCCTTTCAAACAGTTCCATTCCCTGGGGACCAATCATTCAAATATATAAAACATCTTCTCAAACCACCACAGCAACCAAGACCAATGGCAGTGGCCTGCAAAGTTTTGGGGGTCTCTGGGATATCATTGACCAACAACCTGATGGGAGGTATCCCAAATATGGCACTGGGTTATTTTTTTTTTGGCAAGTCATGACTTCTAGAATGACTTTATAAAGTAACACCAATCAAACTTCTATATCTCCTATCTATCTATCTATCTATCTATCTATCTATCTATCTATCTATCTGTCATCTGTCTATCTACTTGAGTTGATAAATTATTAGGTTTCTAATGACTTCTTCAAGAATTCTTAGAGTTATTTATCCTTCCTGAAACCCCTCCTCACCCCACCACTCCTCTCTCCACATAAACCTTCTCCATTCTTCTTCTTTTCCCAAAGGCAAAAAAAATTTTTTTATTTTCCAGTGATCAAAATTTATTGCTATTTACATTTTATCACTGTTTTCCAATCTTCATTTTTATATTAGCTCATAAAAACTTATGTGCAATAGACTTGTATTTGTTTATATAAACTGCATGTGATTGCTTAATTTTTTTTTTAGTCCTGTCTAAATATTATAATGAAACCTGGCACTGTGGAAATCAATAATCAGGACTTTCTAAGTTTTTGAACATGCAAGTATCTGACAAATAATTCAAAATAAAGATAAGAATTTGGATTTGACAGAAGGAAAGAAAAAAGTGCTAAAATATATGTGATAAGAGTGACAGCTGGAGATCTATCTATCTATCTATCTATCTATCTATCATTTATAATGTTTCAACGGAGTTTTTTCTTTTTCTTTATACTTCTCTCATATATATCATCCCAATTGCATTTTCTCCTCCCTTGTCTCCTCCCAGTTCTCCTCCACCTCCTCCCCATTTTTCCAGTTTTCCTTCAGAAGAGGGCAGGTCTCCCAGGGATAGTAAACATGTCATATCAAGTTGCAATAAGACTAGGTATCTTCCCTCATATGAAGGCTGGACAAAGCTACCCAGTAGGAGAAAAAGGGTCTCCAAAAAGCAGATAAAAGAGTCAGAGACTCTGTCTTATACCTGTCAGAATGACTAAGATGTAAAACACAGTGACAGCTCATGCTGGCAAGAATGTGGAGCATAGGGAACGCTCCTCCATTGCTTATGGGAGTATAAACTTGTACAGCCATTTTGGAAATCAATATGGCAATTTCTCAGAAAATAATGACTGGATATTTTAACACCAGCAATTCCCTTGCTCACTCTCCCTGTCTTTCACGGAAGTCTGTGAAGTTCCTTGTTTGCATGTACTGAGCTACATCTATAAAGGCATAAATAGAATAAAGGAAGACTGAACTCCTTTCCTCAGTTGATTCTTTTCCTATCATAGTTTTATGATAGTTCAAGTTGAGCCTCTTTAAGTTATCTCTAAAAATACAAAGCAGGGCTTTATTATATTGTCAGATAGGAGAAAGCAGCTTGTCATCTGAATTCTGAAAGTGTTAGTGGATTTGAAAATGTAAGAATTCTTATATTTAGTCTTGGCACTTGAGCCAATTTGGGTCTTGCTCATATTTCACATATCAGTTATTGAAACTCTTCATTTTGGCTAATGTGCTGATAGCAAGGTTAGTGAGGTATCAGAAGGAGCAACTACTCAGCAAGTTCTTGTACATACTCCTCATCTTGCTGCTTCTATTAGATAGTCTCCTCTCTGATAAATCACATTCTTGCAGGAATGTAAGCAGGGATGTCTCATTGGTGAGAACTGAGGAGAGGTGCTCAGTTGCTTGGAATCCACACTAGTTAGTTACACAAACACTTTTCTTAGTATTGCTTCTCTGTGTTCATCTATAATAAATTCAACATAGACAGGAATCAGCAAAAATATATCTAGTTAAAGAAAATCTGGGATTTTCCCAACCACTAGTCAACAGGCCTTGTGTCAGGTCAGTGATGGATATTGTTTTTGTTACCTAAAGTCCATTCCATTTAAACTGGCTTGGATATTTCATAAACTGTACAAAATAGAACATTCTATTTACATAGTTGTAAAGGCCAGAAAATCAAAAGAAGATATAAAATTAACTAATTCCAGGGGGCAGTGTGTGATTGACATCAGCATTTATCGCTGTGGAGGTGGAGCACAGGAACAGCTATCTTCAGCCACAGAAGCAACCCAGTAATTATCACAGGAGGGAAGAGACAATTCATATGAGCACCTCTATTGACTCAGAAAAGGAATTTGTCAAAGTGGTCCCTACAGGTGTTAAAAGCATCCAAAATAGGAATGAACAACAAATGCCTTAAATCTAAAATCATGTATGCACCACAGTTTCAACAGTGGTGCCTTATGGGAAATATGTGGAGTTCTTCTAGTAAAGTGGGAGAAAGCAACATTGCTCCACACACTTGTCACCATTGACACTGTCAGAGCTGCATGCTCGTACAATCAGGAAACAAAAAGCAACAAAACAAAACAAACAAAACAAAACAACAACAACTGTCAGAAGTATGACTTGAAAAGCAAGCGGCAAGATATCGTTGGTACATTTGCAAATAAACATACATCTGGAAATGTAAAAGGGAACAAAATCACTACCAGAAACTGTTCATGACAAAGACAGCATTTTCAAAAGCTACACATTATTGATATTTCAACCCCAAAAAGACATCAAAAGAAACCTGAAATAGAGTACAGTTTTTATTTCATAAGAGACAGGAAGTTGTCTTATAAAATTTAAAGTTAGCATGCAAACCCAAGGGGTTCATTATGGCATCTTTGTTCTTATTTACTTTTCTCAGCACCTCCCATCCCTCTGCCCCCATCTTGTTAGTCTCCCTCTTCTTTCCAAGTTGTCACTGACTTTTGCTTCCATATACATGTGTTCCATCTCCGTCTTTCCTTCCTTTCCACTGGTCTGCCTTAAGATCTCTTCTCCCTTCCATTGTCTTCTTTCTACTTTCATCAAACACACAGGGTGGGAGAAGAAAATCCTTAAATGAAAATTAAGACGTTTGACAAGTTAGATAAATGGACTAGTGAATTCCTCCTTAGGTCCAATTGTACATGAAAATTGAGGGTCTGACGAAGGTGGCAGCATCTCAGCTCAATGGAAGAAATGACTTCAGTAAGTTTGATGGGCTGACTTGTGTTTCCCTCAGCTGGAGGCTGGGACAGATATGGTGTAATTGTTATCTCATTTCAAACCAGGAGCCTGGAAAGATTAGAGGGATTCTGTAAACTTGGAGTGCTGTGAAGACTTTTTAAATATTTGTCTGCTCTGGAGCATTCTGGAAGATCAGAGGTCAAATTTTTCTATCACTACTTTTACTCAAACCACCCAAAGGAAAGAATATATCTCAAATCTTGACTTTCCTGAATAGTGCATAGCTTCCTGGTGGAAAAAAAAATCTTAGTACCAAGAGACAATTTATTGGCTTCAGGCTCCTGCAAGTTATAGAAATATGGAAAGACAGAGTATATATCAATTAAGCATCAACCTCAAGGCAAAGTTCCATGTCTTATTCATTCATCTGTCTTTGAAGGAGGATGAGATGGTTTGGATGTCACTAGATCCACCGTGTAGCATCCTATTTTTATTTGAAAAAAAAAAAAAAAGGTGCCAGACTTTTCCTGACAGAAAATAAATCTTACATGACTAGGCTGCCTTACAATGAAGGTTGTGGTGGAAAGAGCAGTTAAATAAGAGTTCAAGACCTTCAGCTGTCATAATTAGGTAAATTATCTGCCATTTTATCAAGATCAGCAAGGGTGAAGGCAGATCTTATGAGAGGGAACTAGACATTGTGTTTTTGACGTGTAAAATTCTGAATGTCCATTAGTCATGCATGACAATGGCACCACAGGCAACATCGTATATGAATCGAACCTGTCTTTCAGCTGGGAGAGCCAGGATGGAGATGTTGAGAGTCACCAGCGCACAGATAGCATTTGAAACCACATCTTTTGAAAATGAACATAGGTCAAATATGGGTTTCATAAATGAGCCCCAGGAGACAACAATATCTCAAGAGCAGCAACATGCAACTGAGCTGGGAAAGGAGACAGAGAGAGGTTATTCTGGGGCCACAAGCATAGCAGAACTTGTGGCCACCCATCAACCCATCAAGGAGAGAAGAGGCATTATGTCAAATGCTTCTGAGAGGTAAGGAATGGTAGTCTCATTGGATTTACAGGTATAAAAGCTCTTGTCAGCCTCAGTAAGAGGGGTCACAGTGGAGTAGAGGCTGACCAGAACAGGGTCTCTAACACAAGGGCAAAGGAGTAGAGATAGTGAACTTAGAATGAATTTAGGAAGCTTGTTAGTAAAACAGACAAGGACCAACAAACTCAGTTCAAGCATGTTGTCCTAAAGACATGGTGAGAAACTTGGATTATTTTTGTACTCAGAGATGTTTATAATAAATGCTATTTAAATGAATGAAAATTGGATATGAGTCACCAGAAAAGAAAAACTAGACAGCTTATTATGTGGTACATCAATGACACAGAAGAGTAAACAGTCCCAACTATGAATCCAAGTCACTCACAGTGTTGAAAACAAGATTGTTGATGAGGGAACACAAATGGTAACAGAAACAAAAATAGACAAAAGTAAAAGGAAACAGACAGAGCCACCATGTCTCTGTGGCAGAATTGTGAATTGTAACATTTTCCTGGGCTTTCCTATCCCCAGTTCAAAAACATGTGTAAGTTCAGTAAGGCTATCATTCTCCGTCACGATTGTGATCTGCTTAACATCACTCTGCTTAGTCTGACTGGACAGTGCACCTGTGAACTGCAAGCTCAGGTCTATTAGAGTAGACTGCAAGTGTCTCTCTTCTCTTTGACTGCAATAGTTAACAATAGTTAAGGCTATAATAGAAAGAATTTCAAAATGAGACAGGATTTTGGCTTTTGCAGCTCTAGGTGGAGCTGGATTTATAGCCTCTGATTCATGTGGGCATCTGTCTTATATCTTGGCACTGCCTGTTGTAGTAGTGATTAATCCAGTCTAATCGCCCTGGCTGTGGTGGTGGTGGTGGCAGCCTCGCTTCACATCCCAATGTTTTAAGTTCCTGAATGAAAGATACACACACACACACACACACACACACACACACAAAGCCTTCTATTTTTATATGCCTTAAACAGCTCAATGGCTAGGCTATGCTCAAACTTCCATGTTGCTAACACCTCCCCTCTGATACTCCTGAGTTATTACTTACTGAATTCTATATTCCATCTTTGCTACCTCAGACCCAATGGGGGGTCTTGGGGCTGCTCTTCCCTGGCTCTTACATGATTGGTGTGCTCTCTTTTTGGCAGCTCTCAAGTCTGGACCTTATCTTTTCCTGGCACAGTGATTCTCCTTTTTTTATTTAGGTCCCCTTGCCCACGAATCCTAATGTCCTTCTTCTGTCTCTCTGCCGAACCATTGGCCACCGGCAACTTTATTTACTAATCAGAACCAACTAGGGGCAGGGACCCTGAGTGTTTTACATACAGATGCTCATGCAACTTTGGGAACCCAAACAACATAACGCAAGTGCTAGAACAAATCCACAACAATGACCTTTCTCCAACTCTCTTCTTTTTCATTTTATCACATATATTTCAAATAATGTGGTATCTTAGAGTTTCTCTTGGTGTAATAAAACACCATGGCCTAAATCAATTTGGGGAGGAAAGAGTTTATTTCTCTTATACATACAGGTGACAGTCCATTACTGAAGAAGTCTGGTTAGAACTCAAGACTTGGCAAGAATCCAGAGGCAGGAACTGAAGCATAGGTTGTGCAGCTTACTGGCTTGTTTGGATGCTTGCCTGATTTCTTAGAGCATCTAGGACCAGCATGGCGGTACTACTCACAGTGAGTTGGACCCTCTCACATCCATCAACAATCAAGAATATATACCACAGGCCAGTCTGGTGGGGAAATTTTCTAAATTTAGGTTTCTTCTTCCCAAATGACCCTAGCTTGTGTCAAATTGACATAAAACTAGCCAGCACACATGGGATACTTAAATATTTTTTGTTGATTCTTTGAGAATTTTATATAATGTATTTTGATTGTATTCACCTCCTTCTCACCCAAGACCTATCTCTCTTATCCTATCCACCCAACTCTGCATATTATACAATACCTTCTCAACATATTCACCCTCCTCCCCTGACTCCTCCTAGGTCCACACCCTCTTTTCCATTCACCCAACATTGTGTTCCTTTCCCTCCTTAAACTCATCAAGTTCAGTTGGTGATCTCCATATACTCACGCATCTATGGTCTCCCACTGGAGCCTGGTCAATCCAGCAGGGACCTCACCCTTAGGAAAACCGACCCTTCCCTCTTTCATCTCCCAGCAGTTATCAATTGCCATAAGCCCCTCAGCTAAGGGGTGAGACTTCATACCCATCTTCTCCACTATGTGGGGATTTTATGTAGCTTGAGCTTGTGCAGGTGTTGTGCAAGTTGTCAGAACCACCTTGAGTTCACATGTGCAGTTTCCCTCTTGTGCCTGGACAGTGCTGTTTCACTGGAGCCATCCACCACCTCTGCCTTTTACTAACTTTCTTCCCTCTCTTATGAGACGTTTTCTGAACTTTATAGGGAAGAATGTGATAGTGATGCCCTATTTGGACCTGAGTGTTCCACAGTCTCTCTCTCTGTTCCCCTCTCTCATATTTCAGTAAACTTAAGGTTAATTGTCATACATATATACATGCATACGACGACTACCACGACTACTAACCTCTGACTTAATTGAGACAGAAGTTGGTAGTTCTGAACACACAATGCCATTCCATCATAGCAATGGTTCTGGAGTTTTATCCTGGTGTTACAAAACTACAAAATATTTTTTGCTTCTTCAATCATTTATTGTCTAACAATTGTCTAACAGCACAATTAACATGCCCTTTTCCTCTGATCAAAGTGTTCATGTTCCTGACAAGACTTCAGTTCTGTTTCTTGTATCATCAGAGTCATAGGTAAAGAACTGCAAGTAGCATGTTGTAGAGAGGAATGGTGACAGTCTAGGAGTAAAGGCTGAGAGGGGTTCTGGGAAAGCGCCAGGGGGATCCTGGGAGTGGAAGCATGAAGTATATGTCTGGTTAGAGAGAGAGGGATTAGGGTTCTAGAAGGTACCCTGGGTTTGTACCAAGAGGTGAAGTCTTTGATGGATGGAGTTGGGGTAGAAGGAGGGGCACCTGCAAGCAGGCTGCTACAGAACTGCATGTGAAACCTACAAGAGCATAGTGGAGGGCAGGAAGCGTAATGAAAATCACCTTCCTGATTCCCAGCCTTGTGTGGCCATTGCGGGTCCCTGGTAAAGAGTGTTTATATGTATTGATGGCTGATACAAAAGAATGGAGATGGGCTAGAAGGGACAGCTGGGAGGAGCTATGGGAGAGAACTAATTTGAGTTTGCATCCTCTCTGCAGTCTTTTATATTCTTCATGTTGATAAGTTCTGGTTCTTGGTGTTGTTATCTACTTCAAGAAAACATTTCTCCAATAAGGGTTGAGAGATGTACTGTACATGTAACGATACACAATTAGGAGCCAGTTTATTCTGTATCAGTTTATCAGAATAATATTAGTAGATTCCTACTATCTAGCCACAGGTTCTTGGCTCTGAGGACAGTGGCAGTTATGGCTTGCATCGTGTGGAGCACATACCTTAAATCCAACCAGAAAGTGCTTCTTCACCATTGTTCTAACTACAATAACCAGGAAATGGGAAAATCTAGACGTAACTCAGCTGACAAGTGTATAATGAAGATGTGTAGAGAGCTGTGATCACGCTGGCACCTGACACTTGTGGGTAACAAGTAATATTGCGCATGTGCAGTGGCAAAGGACCGCCTATCACTGCCCAACCCGGGATGTAACATGGGAATTGAGCAAGCAGCCAATCAGATATGTCCACCCCACCCTAGGGTGTATATAAAGCAGCGCCATGTTTGATCTCTCTCTCTCTCCTCCTCCACGCTTGGGAATAAACACGTGCTGCAGAAGGATCCTATGTGTCCACGTGCGTTCTTGCCGGCGAGACGACTGCGCGGGTCACAGCGATGTGGTACATTACACAGTGGAATATTATTCAGGTGCTAAGAAAAACAAAATGTGATTGTGCATGCCTTTAATCTCAGTACTGCAGATTCTGAGACAGGTGGATCAATGGGAGTTTGAGGCCAGCCTGGTGAACAAAGCTAGTTTCCCATCTCAAAAAAGGAAGAAAAGAAAATTATGAATTTCACAGATAAGTAGACAAAGCTTGAACAATCATCCTGAGTACAGTTACTTAGGCTGAGAAGAACATGTTGTACCTTTTCACAGAGAGGCAGCTTTCACTGGGTTTGTTTCATCTGGTGGGCTCATAGAGGTCAAGAAACTAGTAAGGGTCGGGGTGGGGGGTTTTAAATGGAGAGAAGATAGAATGCGGTGATATAAACAGAGAATGAAGCAATGGGAAGGATCGGTTGGAGTGCGGATGAGAGGCAGGGTAATGGGGTATGGCAAGGGATAACTAAAACTAAAGGTGACTTGAAAAAGGCCTTTATGTAGAAGCCCGCTGCGGTAGACAGTTCTTAAAACATATACACAGACACAGACACAGACACAGACACAGACACAGACACAGACACAGACACAGACACAGACACAGACACAGACACATACATAGAGAGTTTAAGTGGAATTATCACACAATGAGGGCAGAGGAGGGGAAGACAATTCCCTCGCCACCACAGGCTAGTAAATAAACATAGTGCTAGGAATAGGCTATCTTTTTTAAAGTTGTTGGCCGGGGCTCCCATAGACCCCTAGCCATTACGGGCTATTGGCATTGCTCTTGATGCCCTACAGAATTTGATGACCCTATTGTTGATAATACCACACATTTAAGCCACAGAACATGGAGAAATCAAGCTGGTAGTGATCTGGAAGTGTCATCTCTACTGGCTGGATTTCACAGCCAGCACTGGGAGGACATAGGCAGGCCACTGTGGAGGAAATAAGCATTACTCTCACCTAGCTGCCAGCCACGCAAACTACAATGGTGACTGGCCCACATGATACTCTGACTGGTGCAATAGCCTCACGGATTTTATAGGGTAGCCAAACACTTCCCCTTTCTCCTAAACCAAAATGCTAATAAACCCCAAAGCTGTGAACTGATTAAGATCTAGCCATGTTTCAAAGTTGAAACAAAAAAATAAAACACAAATTAAAAAATATGAAAGGTGTGTGTGTGTCCACTGACAAGAATCTGTCCTCAGCACAGTTGTGTTCATCTGTAATCTGCCTCTCTGTGTTTAGCCTCTTTTCTGTAATTGTTGGGCCTTGGATGAGGTAACTCCATTTAACCTGCGCCCTTCAATTATGTAGGACACAGGTAGAGGTCTCCACCTCCAGAGATTTAAATATTAATGAGTTATCTAAAGGCTTGGGGGGGCATAGCTAATTAAGTTATTCCCTCCTCTTTTCCCCTTTCCTATAAAAGGCGAGACCCCCTGACTTTTGGTGGGGAAAGCGCATACCATCTACACCTATTCACCACGCTATGAACAATAAAAGCTTTGGAAAATCGGACTCCAAGTGTAGCCTGGGCCTGCGTCGCCAGATTACCAGCTTTTGGAACTTTGGAACCTTGAACTGCAGCCGCCAGCCCGCAGCGGGTGCATGCGTGTCGGACCCTTCTGCTGGCAGTGTGGGAAGAGCAGCGGAACCCCGCCACAGGCCCTCGTGGGACCCATTGCCGGACTCTCTCCCGCCCCGCCTGAGTTTTTTTTTCCACATGTAATGGTTTCTATTTCTATATGTTATGCTAACAATGCCCAAAATGTCTCTTACAAGCAGTCATACTTAAGATGTTTTGACATCCTAAAGGTTTTATTATTATAATCCTTTTTTGAGATATGGGATTACATGGTCTAGACTGGATTTGAACTTACAATCAGCCTACTTCTTCTTAATTGCTGGAACTTGCTTAATTGGTAATACTTCATTCTTAATAAATTTATTCTCAGTGAAATGTATTCCCTTCATACTTATGTATCAAGTACAGAACCAAAGTACAGTTTTTTTAATTTTTTTTTAGAATTTCATATATGAGTACTCTCTTTATATCATTCTCCCTCTCTCTCCTCTCATGTTCTGCCTTCTCAAATTCACAGCATCTACACACACACACACACACACACACACACACACACACACACACACCCCTTGCTGAGTTCATATGTGTTTGGGGCTGACTTCTTTGACTGGATAACCTATTAGGAGACTTGTCTCTGGAGAAGAGCGTTTCTCTGTCTCTCAGGAGCCATACATTGCCATCTAGGATTTGAGCTGTGGGAGAGTCCCCCATCCATGTTGGCAATGTCAACTAGTGGTGTCATTACAAAGGTCTCATTAAAGTAACCATGTTGTTATCATTGAGATTTCATGAGTCCAGCTTGCATGTCACACACACAAGACACTAAAGTGCATTTGGTACAAAGTTGAATGTGAGTTTTTTCAAAAAGTATATTGTAAATTTAATAAGCTGTTTGGTTAGTTCCTCAGTGTAAAATGTCAAATTTTACTTTTCTTATAAATGATATAACTTTGTTATTCTTTCTGTAATATCACTGGAAAATGAACATTTCACATTTCTTTGACTATTTCTTATAAAATGGAATATTTTATCCCATAGCTGTCTCTTTCATCTTAAAAAGCTTCAAATTACGACTCTTCCCTGTGGTGGGTGGAAATGTGCTTTTGTATGACTGTGAACTTCCCTTCACACCTACATGTGCATATAACCAGTCATTTATGCATTCAATCTTTGTTGGCCAGTGAATATCAGTGTAGAACCCTTAAATGTATCTGGAAAGTTTAAGTGTGGTGAGAGATATTTTCTTTTCCTAAATTTTTTTGTAATTAGCCTGCAAAGCAGTGGGCTTCATTATGGCATTTTCACAGCATTTTGTGTTTGTTGATTCTCCTCCCCCATCCTGTAGCCCCTCCCATAGCCTCTCCCACAACCCCTCCCACAGCCCCTCTCATAGCCCCTCTCACAACACCTTCCATAGTCCCTCCCACAGCCCCTCCCACGGCCTCTTCCATAGCCCCTCCTATGCTTGCACATGTATTCTATCATCTTCTCACTCTTCTTCCTTCAAATCCCCTCTTCTCTCACTGTTCCTGTTTTAGTTTCACAACCTCTACCCAGACTCATATATCTATAATTAAAAGCTAGGCTCTACATATGAGAACACAAGTCAAATGATTTTGTGAAATGATGCATGCATATCTACTCCTTCAAAGATTATAAAAGGTATTTGTTTTAAATAACTTTAAATGACACACCAAGATAATTTAAAAGAAAGTTGAAGTATCTAGATAACAATCATTTGCATTGATGGTTTTCCTTCTAGTGTGTATCCACTGTGATTTGGACCACAGGATGCTTTGAAGGTGTCTGGAAGCTGTGCACTGTGGACTCTTTCAGAACCTAAGTATTTGCCAGAGCTCAAAAGCCTCACTTCCTAGCTCAGTCTCACACACTTCACTGCTGTCATAAAGCCCAGACATTAAATGCCTGCTAGTCATATGTCAAACACCGATTTGCTTGGGGGATTTTATTTACTTAAACTGAGAAAAGGGTGAAGAGAGAATATTTCCAGTCTGCGGCACAGTCCAGACTGTGGGCCGTGGGAGTTTAAATCCTCTGTCTACAGGCAAGAGTTTACTCACTAGGGGTTCACTGTGGAGTTCCCTCACAGGGCTATTGTGTATGGAACTCCACAGTGAACCCCCTATGAAGAAATACCTGAAAATAAAATATTGGTGCAAGAAGTTGTTCTACTTTTACTGTTATGAGGCACCTGCACCCTAACTTCCATACTGAGTGGCTGGATGTGCTGAGGCTTGCCAGTTTTACAGTATCTGGAATTGTATAGGAGACAGGCATCTGGGTGCCCCTGTGAGGGATTATCTAGGTTAGGTTGGCTTCTGGACATGTTTACTGGGGATTCTTGATTTAAAAGGGGGAGATTTAGCCACTGTAGGTGGTAACATTCACTGGGCATATTTGATTGTAGACTATATAAGAAGGAGAAAATGAATTGAGCACATCAATTAATTGCTCCCTGCTTCCTGATTGTAGATGTGACGTGACCAGCTCCCTCAGACTCATGTTGCCCCAGCTCCACTTTCATGATGGACAGCATGCTCAACTTTGGTTACAAATGTTAAAGAAATTCTCATTTTTGAAGAAAACTAAAGTTGGTTGTATGTGACTTATTTTTCATTTGAATAGTACTTCTTACACATCTCATCATATTATTACTTGAAAATCCACTGCATCTTCTTCATTAATAGCTTAATAATATTCTGCAACACAGATGAAGTTTTGCTACTTACTGGTCACTGAATCCAAAGCAGTTTTCTACTTTGTCTCTTCAGTGCAATGCTTCCTGGGAAGTTGTAATAGATTATTTACATCAAGTCCAAGGAGTATTTTCCTATTTTTATACCACATTGACATGCATCAAATACTTTTTGGAATCAATTGAAATGAACTTTCTGGATGCATTTGAGGTAGCTGCCCTTTTCTGATAAGGAGACGACTCTGCTGCTTACTTCTTTCTACATGCTTTTCTTCTTCTATCTCACCTATGATACCTGTGACTAGATCACCATCTAGCAACCATGTAGCAATAACAGTACTAGCAACACTAACAGGATACTGGGACATGGGAAAAGAAAAGGCTCTGGCTTTTGGTGCAATCTGATATTACCACTGGCCTCACCTCAGTTGCCCCCTGACTCTTTCCATTGAGCTTATGCAATGCCTTTATTGGTCAGTTTTTTTTTTTTTTTAAATAAAGAAGTGTTGCAAATTTTTCATACAGGCAATTTCAATGTCTACTGTGGGCCATAGTAATTGTGAAGAGAGCGTGAGGTTTTTGTTGTTGTTGTTGTTCTGTTTTCTTTTACAGGAATGAGTTATACAAAAGAGAAATAACTTCATAGTTTCTCACATTAGCCATCACATGTTTGAAAGAAAATGTCTAGTTGGTCACTGAAAGGAAAGATTGATATGTAGGAGGTTATCTATACTTGTGGTTCACATGCCACTGACATTTAGCAAAGAAAACGAGGTGAGACTTAAAGAGGTAGAAGAATGAGTGGCGGCTGCTTTTGAGCCTTTGTTAAGATACAATTCCCAGGTGATCCAGGAAGTAGAGACAAGACCAAAACGCCTTTTCCATGTGACATAGTGATAAATAATACATCAGCCTGGGGTTGAATTCTTCTGACATGGTTTCTTGTATGTCCTTACACTTTTTCATGTTCTACACAGTACTTTTGACTTTTATCTTTTGGACTCAGAAGACAGCACTGAATCCACAGTGCTTACCTTTGTGCACGTTGCTGGCAGGATGGCCTAGAGAGATCTACTTCATCTGTAAAGTTTTCAGTCATCAGCTTGAGGACTCAACTCTCTGTGTCACCTTCAAAAATAATAAATTATGTGTATGGGTGTTTTGCCTGCATGAATGCCTGTGCAACATGTGCATGCAGTACCTAGAGAGGCCAGAAGAGGGTATCAGATCCTTTGAATCTGGGATTAGAGAGAGCAGGCAGATGCCATATGGGTCCTGGGAATTGCACCTGAGTCCTCTTCAAGAGCAGACAGTGATTTTTAAAGTTCTTAAATGTATTTTTCTCTTATATAATACACACTGACCAGTTTTCCCTCCCTCCACTCCTCCCAGTTTTTCCCAACTTCTCTCTCTCCCCCATATTCACTTCTTTCTACATAGATGCCCATCTCCCCTTCCCCTAGAAAAGAGCAGGCCTCCCATGGACATCAAATGAACATAGTACAGCAAGATATAATATGATCAGGCACAAACCCTCACATCAAGACTGGCGAGGCAACCCAGTAGGAGGAAAAGAGTCCCAAGAGCAGGCGAATGAGTCAGAGACCCTTGTATTCCCGCTGTCAGGAGTCCCACAAAAATACCAAGCCTGTAAGCATAACATGTATGCAGAGGAGCTAGCACGGACCCATGCAGGCTCTGCAGTTGCGGCTTCAGTCTCTGTGTGGCCCCCATGAGCCCTGCTTAGTTAATTCCATGAGTGGTGCTCTTCCAGGAGGTCAGACAGTGATCTTAACCACTGAGCCATCTCTCCTGCTTATCATTTTGTTTTTGAGACATAAGTTCTGCTTATTTTCATGGCACTGAAGGACGAAGCCCAGTGCCTGTGTGCTAAGCATGTGCTCTACCAATGGGTTATGCTTCAGCCCAACTGTGGACTGTAATAGTATATTTTTGTAAGCTAGTGAACAACAATCTTTATACTAGAGTAATTCAAAAGACATCATGACTCAGTAACCCAAATGTTTTTCCTCTAAGAAGGGAAACTTTTGAATTTTATTGTCATCAAATTTTGACATGGAATTCGAAGTTTTCACTTTTGTATCTTTTTCAGACATTTTTTATATTGTATGTGTTGCAAGATACCTTTTATGCTCTTATGCTCTATTTCCCATTACTGTTTGCCTTTTGATTTAATTCAACTAAAATATATGGAGCACTTACCAAGTTCATGCTTTCACTAGTGCTACAGGGTATGTACATGAGATAAGACGAAAAACTTGCACTCTCGGCAGATGGTATACTAGTTATGTTAAGTATCCCCTCTGAAATATAGTAATTTTCTGGTGAATTACAGAAAACACACAGTTCTGAGTTGTTCAAAACCCTCAAGAAGGAAGAAAATAAAGAATAAATGGACAAATAAAGAGTGTAAGGTCAAGCTAGAATAGAGAGTGAATTTTAAAAAAATACAAAAACATACAGTCTCAGACAATTGCTCACACTGACAGACTAAACCGTAGAGGGAAGTGAGCCTGAACTTGTTACATTAATATTATGGTTAAAATACTTCCTATTAATGTAAGCTTATGTTCACTTACAAAATAACAGACTTCATTATTATGGCATTTTCAAGCATGTGTGTCATGTACTGTGATCATTTTCACACCCCATTACTTTGTCTCACATTTTTTCTTCCCATTAATACTTTTGCTCTTCATAAGTATGTTCCTTCTGCTTCCACGTTTATGTGTGTGTGTGTGTGTGTGTGTGTGTGTGTGTGTGTAGCTAATCTCCCTCCCAGCCCTATTACCCTTACTTCCTTTCTCCAAATCCCCTTCCACACTCATGACTAATGGGTTAATTTTGAGACCCACTGAGTTTAAGCAGGATCATATATATGACCACAAGAGTTGAACTGTTTGTGGAAGCCTGGTAGTCTCCTCAATGGATACACGGCTGAAGACAGTGGCTGACTGTGCTCCCTTCCACCCGCCCTTCCATCACTAGCTTTACCTCTGCTTTAGCCTCCTCTCTTACCAGGGAGCTTCAAGCTATTTTGCAATTTTTAAACATACTCTTCCTGTTCTCCTTGGCTTTTTAGTCCCTTTGTTATAACTTTTGTGCTTCCCAATGTTTTCAGTCCCTTCTCTTCACAATGTCACAAGTCATTGTTACCCAGAGTCTTTCATTCATGGAGTCACACAGAGGCTGTTTTGAGTCCATTCTCTTAGTTACTGGTTGTTGCAGCAAATCAGACAATGTGTCTGGCAGGGAAGCCACAGTGGTGGAGCCTGAGGCAGCTGGTCACATTGCATCTGCAGTCAGGGTTAGAGGAAGAAGTCTACTGCTTAGTTCTGCTTCTTTTTTTAAAATTCAGTTCAGGACCCCTATGGAATGTTGTCATTCACACTCAGGGAAGCTTTGCCGCTTCAAGGAACCCACTCTAGATAATCCCTTACAGGCATCCCAGAGGCTTACCTGCCAGGAGACTATATATCCTGTCAGGTTGGCAATCAATGGTAGCTATAACAACTCTGTCCTTTGTCTACTTGACACCAAACTCATCATGACATTCTCTTTTTCTCATAGGCCCATGGCCATCTCATAACATAAGAAGCATTTAGCCAAACTGAAAGCACCAATAGTCTTCAGCAGCACCAATGCTGTTCAAAAGTGTAAGTACAGAGTTTCTTCTGAGGTGATTTATTATCTGCAAGTCCCTATAAACATAAAAATTTTGGGTACTGCAACATACAATGGCCCAGATTCAACATTAACTAACATTTCAAATGGGGGGGGGAATGAAAACACATCAAGGAACAATTGTGCCAAAGCAAGACCTAAATCTGGAGAAACATGAACTCCTGTAGCTCTGTGTCAGACTTGTGTGATTTGTGATGAAATCATCTTGCCTCCAAAGGGCACAGGTAGCCCACGTACCCCCATCCTGCTAGCTGTAGCATGCAACTTCTCTTGTGTCAACTCTGTCCCAGGCTTGCAACCTTCTCTAGTGACAGCCCCTGGTTCTTTATCTTCAATATCCTAGGATATCTGCTACAATGTGGGTTTAGTTTTTATAACATCGTAGTGATCTCTCAGAACCTCTTTTCAGAGACTCTGACAATTGTGCACAATGCCTGGCCTCAGCAACTCTCTCTCTGAAACTGTTGAACAAGATTCCATAATTGATTCAGTTTTGCATCTTTCATGGTTTCAAAACCGGTACAATGTGGACAATTCTCTCAAGTTCTGCTGCCAGCTAGAGGTGCAGTATGGTCTCCTGGGATCACTGCTATTGTGTACTTTGGTGACTGAATTGAAAAAAAAAAGAGAAGGAAGGAAGGAAGGAAAGAAAGAAAGAAAGAGGAAATCAAATTTTTAGCCAATTGTTTGCAATCAGGGAGTTTCTTCTGTGTAATTCCTAGTTGGCCTTTTCCCTTTCAAATCAGTTTGCATTTTCATGAGTGGAAGCCTTTAATGGGTAGGTCTTTGTAGGAGGAGCACTTTCATTGTTCCAGTGAGGAGAGTAGAGGTTCTCTTTAATAACTGCAGATGTTTGTCATGTGCACTCTCCCTGTTCATGTTCACAACATAAAAATTTCTCACATATGTTTCCTCATCAAATGCCACATTTTAAAATCTCTATACTCTCGCCTTTACTCTGACTTGGATGAGAGCATCTAGAAAAATCAGACTTAGAGATAGTCTGCAGGCTGCTATCCTGTCTTGAAATCTCCTCCACTGAACAATTTAGTCTACACCTTTAAATCCAACTTCACACATATTCTCAGGGCATAGCAAGGACATAGCTGGATTCTCTAGGACATAAATGGCCCAAGTTCGGTTTTTCATGGTGTCCCTCTTCCCACGTGAAACCTCGTGGGCTGGGTTGTTACTGCCTTAAACTGGGTGGGCTGGGTTGCTATGGCACCGGCTCCTTCTCCTGGATCCCGTGAGAAGAGGCTGTAAACAACCACGATGCTCTCATCACTGCAGCTCGTTTAGAGCATTGCTTCCCGAAGCATCCCCCTGTACTGTCTGTCTCCTTAAATAGGATGTCCTGATGCTTTACTATTTTTGTGTGCTTTTACAATTCTTTGAATAAGATATCAAGAACCCAGAAATAGTTGATCCAGATAATCAACCCAGTGGTAGTATCTTCTTGGGTTGGCCCTGGTCCTTAATCTATACATGGCTTGCAAGGCTTTCCACATCCCTTTGATCCCTAACTTCTCTAGTTAACTGTGTTTTCAGAGCCATTCTCGGTGGCTGCTTATAGAAATGCTGACCCTACCACACAGTGCCTGGACTATTTGGCCTTTCCATAGGTCTGCGTGGAAAACTTTGTGATCCTGTCACTGTTTCATTCTGTATATCTGCAAAACAGGACTCACACAGATGGTGCAAACTACCAGTTAGAGTACGAGTTGTATCTCGGTGGGGCAAACGGGGATGAAAAAGAGGTTTTTCATCTTTGGATCTAGTTTGGTTTCGAGTGACACCCAGGAGGCTTCAGATTCCTACATGGACAATACCTGTTTCTTTAAATATGTGTTTTGTGTAGCAGTTTCCTCAAGATTGAAACTTTCCATTTAGCATGGAAGCTCACTAAGGCAGAAAAACACCTCAAAATACCTCCAGGAAGTCCCTAAAACTGACCAGATTCACCACACCCCTCTGTTCCTGAGAGTAAATAGTAAAGACTGTTGAGAGTCACTCTCAGACCTGCCAAGCTGCAAAGAAGATTCTCAGAGGAGCCAAGCTCAGAAGAAGACTCTGAGACTAGCCAAGCAGCCTAAAGAAAGCAGAAATCAGCTGAGCTGCCCTGAAAGGACACCCTACAACTTGATCTGCCTTGGAGGCTGTGCAGTATGCTCCAGCTTCTCAGCTTTTGTGAGCTGTTATTCGTGCTGATGTGGGCATCTTTCTGGTGATGCACCTGCCTTTGAGTCATTTCTGATTTGTAAATAACCCTTCACCCATATTCCCATAAGTAACCCTAATAAAATCCGTTAGTTTACCATATTTGACTTTGGTGATGTACATACTTTGGTCTGTCATGGGCTCTCTATCAGGGATGAGTAAGTGTCTGTGTCTTTTCAGGAAAAGCATGTCACAAAACCCCATATTAAACAAAAATGTCAGTCAGTAAATAAACTATGCCTACTTAGGGACAACACGATCTGTCTATAACTGAATTTTGAATACTCCCCTCTCATTCCTAAGTCTGACAATACCTCTCATAAATCTACCTTACAATTCTGTTGTACATGTAGTATGTTGGAAACATAAATTCTTTGTGTCTTTTCATAGTGTTAAAGCTTATTCAATGACAAATTCACAAGAAAGGTGTTGTGGATTTATTGATATGATTTGCTGATATTCCCACTTACCTTGACAGTTCAGGCTGAGTTGATCACGTGTTCTTATATTCCAATCAGTGGTATTTTTCAGCTCACATGTTACATGTAAGTTACAAAAGATTGAAAGGCCGCAGCAGAGTTCAAGGTGTTGCAGAATTCCCAATAATCAAGAAATAATCAGTAAAACAGATAGTGTCTATAGGGAATAAGATAGCCAAGAGCTGGAGGAGGTGCCGCTGTTGTGACCAGGCTGCTGCAGGTTGTCCCTGGGTGTGGTGTGTCTTATCTGTCTTGAGCACCGGTCTCTCTTCACTCTCATGTTTTAAATCTCCACTGCAATCTCTTTCAATAAACTCTACTTCATCATGTCTCATTCTGAAACTCTTTCACAGCACAGCCAAGAATTGGGTTTTCTTATTAAGGGTCTCTGGAAAGAATGCCCCAGGTGCCAGTGTGGAACTGCTGCCTCAGATTTTGCTAATTTTTTTGTCAATGGAAACTTGGTGAAAAGGAGTCAGGGAAACTAAGTCACAGCTTGAATGGTGGGATGCACTGAAATTTTCCTTATCATTTGTGATGATGTGTATATGATTGGCCCCAGGACATGGTACCATTAGGAGGTGTGATCTTATTGGAATAGGTGTGTCATTGTGGATGTGGGCTTTAAGACCCTCATTATAGCTCCTTGGAAGCCAGTCTTCTGCTAGCCGACTTTGGAACAAGAGGTGGAACTCTCAGCTCCTCCAGTCCAAGGTCTGCCTGGACACTGTCATACTTCTGCCTTGATGATAATGGACTGAACTTCTGGACCTGTAAGCTAGTCTCAGTTAAATGGTGTCTTTATAAGACTTGCTTGGGTCATGGTGTCTGTTCACAGCAGTAAAACCCGAACTAAGACAAGTTGGTACAAGGGACTGGGTTATTGCTGTGGTAGACCTGACCATGCCTTTGTTTGGAAAGAAGTGGATTTTGGAATTTTGGATTTGGAAAACAGTGTAATGCTTTAAGTGGGGCTTAATGGTCTAGCCTAGTAGGGATATGGAAGACTTTTTTGCTGAGAGTGATTTGAATGGGGCAGTTCTGTTTCAAGAGGTTTTAGTGGAGAAGAATTTCAATATGTAGCATAGAGACTGTTTTGTGGTATTTTGGTGAAGAATGTGGCTGCTTTTTGCCATTGTCTGAAGAGTCTCCCTAAATTTAAGGTGAAGAGATTTAGATTAACTGCTTTGAAAAATAAAGTCTCAAAATAGCGTAGTATAAATTCTGTTATGTGGTTACTAAGGTTCACTCTTATGAAGAACATTTTAATGAAAAGGAACAAACTGAGAAAGGAAAAATAAAATATATGATTCAAGTATTAAAGGGGCTACAGGAAGTAGAATGGAGCTGAATCTTATGTTCAAGGAGAGATAACAGATTAAGGGAGTGAGACTTTGTGGCAAGATCCCACCTAGCTAAGTTTAAGTCCAAGCATGGTGATACATGCCTTTAATCCCACTGAAGTTCTAGATCAGCCCGAGACAGAGCAAGTGCTAGGTGAATAAAAGCTTAAATCTGGGTGTGGTGGAATACCTTTTAATCTCAGGAGACAGATTCAAGTAGATCTCTGAGTTCAGGGTTAATCTACAGAGCAAGTTCCAGGATGACCAAGCTTAGTTGGTGAGGAAGTTGGAAACAGAAAGCTAATAATAGAATAAGGGGGAGGGTATGTGTTAGCCCCAGCAAGAAGCAGAACTCAGCAGTTCCAGCCATTTGGCAATGACTTTAGAGTCAAGAATAGAAAGGACTACTGGGACAATTGATGTTGGTTAGCTGGAGCTAAGAAATTAGCAGTGATTAAAAAGAGACCAGCATCACTGAGGTGAAATCTTCTGGGAAGTGTTTTCTGAGAGCACAAAGAAGCTGTGTACCAAGGTTGTACTTCATGCTGTAGCTGGACTTGGTAATATGTAAGTATTGCCCAGGTGGTATTGGTTTTGAAGGTGTGAAGGGGTCATGAAGAGCAGCTGAGGCTTGGCACTGGAAAGCTGAGGCCATGGAAAGCCATTGGTTAAGGTTTAGCCTTATTTACAGTCGATGACCCAGGACTGAAGGAGTCATGTAAAGAAGATGATGCTTGCTACTCTGAAGAGAGCCTATGAGAGACGATTGCTGAAGCCTAGTTGCAGTTAAAGCCCCCCACATATTGGAGATAACAAAACCATGGAATGATCACCAAGAATAGAAGTAGCAGTGGAGTGGAGTCATCTAGAGCCTAGAGTGCCACAGAGGGCAGAGCTGGAGAAGTGATGTAAGCTTTTTAGAGTCATCCAAAAGATCATGTGTGGTTCCCAGACATTGGAATAGAACGCTGTAAAGTTGAAGTTGCCTTGGAGACCCTAAGATGCTAGAGATGCCAGAACTATGAGATATCTGATGAGAAAAGCTGCTAAAAGGGAGTAGAACCAAGCCCAGAGAATGAAGTTCGTTGCTGCTGAATGCCAGATCTACCAACAGCAGTGAACATGGATGAAAGGAGTTGGAGATCTGAAGACTGCTTTGACATTGGAAATGGAGATGTGGAGTTTGGAGTTTGCCCAGCTTGTTCTCGGTCTTGCTTTGGTCTAGTATTTTTGACTTTATATGGGAATACAGTTAAGAAATTGCTTGAATCTCAAATGAGACTTTCAACTTTTGACTTTTAATATTGTTGAGACTGCTATAGACTGTGGGGACTTTTGAAGTTGGATTAAATGTATTTTGCCTTATGCTGTGTTTAGGTATTGCCCCTATAGACTCATATGTTTGAACAAGCCCACAGGAGCTAGGGAGTGGAATGTGATTGTATATGCTTGGCCCAGGGCATGGCACTATTAGGAGGTGTGGCCTTGTTGGAGTAGGTACATCATTGTGGGTGTGGGCTTCAAGACTCTCATCCTAGCAACCTGGAAACCAGTCTTCTAGCAGTCTTCAGATGAAGATGTAGAACTCTCAGATCCCCCTATACCTGCAATGTTACCACCTTGATGATAATAGACTGAACCTCTGAACCTGTAAGCCAGACCCAATTAAATGTTGTTCTTACAAGAGTTGCCTTGGTTGGTGTCTAGTCACGACAATAAAACCCTAACTAAGACACCATTCTAATTAGTCCATTACTTTTCAATTCAATTTCCCGCAGAGTTTTTAAGACATAGAGAAAGTGGAGACATTCCTTTGATATGATGTGATGTGAGTAGCATCTAGCTCTGGTCCTAGTAGAGTTTTTCATCCTACCTAAATTTCATGGCTGCTTTTCACTTCCTGCATGTCGACAAGCAATCAGATTTTCTCAGCTCCCACCAGAGTCACACTAATAACACATTAAACTCTATTTCTAGTATTCTAAGCCTTTTCTAGCCTGCCTCCTTACATGACTTTAAATTTCTCTGACAAACCAACTCTAAAGCTTAGGAACCACAAGGTCAGATTTAGTCAAAACAAACTCTGATGAATTGTAACTATTCTTTTCATGTATGTATTAATCGGATATTTTGTTTCTGTGACTAACACCTGAGATAAACAATTTAAGGAAACAAGGATTATTTTGACTTACAGTTTCAAAGACTTCAGTCCAAAGTAGATTTGTCTGTTGTTGTTGGTGTGTAGTGAGGTTAACAAACAGAGTTTAGAGCCTGTGGCAGTGCAGGTATTTCATCTTGAGGCAATAGGGGAGGGATGGACAAAGGAGAGAAGGGACAGGAGATGAAGGATGGGTGAAGGAGAGAGAGAGAAAAAGAGAAAGACAGAGGCAGAGACAGAAACACACATATGCACACACACAGAGAAAGAGAGAGATAAGAGAAAGAGAGAAGAGAGAGAAGAGAGAAAGACAGACAGAGACAGTCAGACACACACACAGAGATAGAGAAAGGAGAGAGAAAGAGAGACATAAAGAGAGAAAAACAGAGACAGAGTTAGACGCAGACACATGCAGAGACAGAGAGAGAAAGAGAGAGAGAAGGAGAAAGAGAGAGAGAGAGAAAGAGAGAGAGAGAGAGAGATTTTCAGGCCAAGATATAATCTGAAGGACTTGTCTCAGAGACCTATTTCTTCTAGATATTCCTAGTTTTCTAAAGTTTGCAGCCACCATCAATGTCCCTAGAGTTCAGTACATGAGCATTTAGGAAGTCTTTTATATTCAAGACATTACAGAGATCTTGGTTAGCAAAGCAAGAGAAAGGACCAAGGAAAAGTATTTACAGTGAGAATAGCACACAGTGTGAGGAGAGAGCTTATATCAAAGCAAACTAGGACAAGGCCAAAGTAGCATAGAAGGAGAAAGGATTTGCTTTGTCCAAACAGTGAAGCCAAATGTTACCATACTCTCTGAGCTAGAGGTCTGATCTGTTATCACAACAGTTTAAATTCCTAAGCCCTAGAAATATTTTGCTTATATTGATACAATTATTATATGCTTACAATTGCACAGAGCACAATTCTCCTGATCCAGCCTCTCCTAACTACCATGGTGTCTTTTGCAGGAAGACCAAAACCAAAACCAAACTAAACCAAACCAAACACCATGCCTTCTGCCTGAGGTTTTTGTGTGGCTGCCCTGTGAGATGTTATCTCTGTGCTTGCCAGCGCACAAAAATAAAGGGCCGTATCAGCAGGAATCAGATTTTTGATCTGTAAATCTATGGAATTTGCTGTACTCTTTGAATAGAACCGTTCTAAGGCAAAATCAGCAACCCCCCTGTAGCCGTTTTCCCATCCTCTGTGGAGAATATATTCCGGTGCCTTGTTTGGATACTGTCGAAACCAGTAAAGGATAACATAGTGTGTGGATGAGACACTGTAGCTACAAAGCAATCTCACAGACCCTCCTTCTGTCACAGATTCCCATGTCTCCTGGGATGTGATCCAGTCTGCTCTTCCAAGTCCTGTAACATAAAACCACAGCAGAGAGCATCAAACAAGGACCTTCTTCCCAGAGGGCAGCTCAGGTGTGGGATAGGACTGTTACCTGGGAGAGCCAGTACTAGGAGCAACGTGAAGATAAACATCCCATACATTGCTTCTTCTGAAGTCCTGATTTAATATCTTACAACATTCAGTGCATCATACTTCAGGCTTGTAGCAGGGTTCTGGGAGGTGGTTTGTGGCTGGTTCTTATCATGTGTCAGAAATGGGAGGAGTTCAAGTTAACTAGAGAATTGTCTAAAGGAGCTTAAATAATTCTCCATGACTTGAGAAACACTGTTCATTTGAGATAGTTTGGGTTTGGTTTTCCATGCTCATGAACACAGGCAAACGGGTTAATAGCAGTGATGAGTTTTCATAGGTTGGGCTTGTGTGCTCCTATATTTTTCTTTGATAGGTGACTAATATTAGTTTTAGAAGAAAATTTTGTAAACAGGTTAATCCTTTAAGATGTAAATTCAGTTTGGTACTTGTAACAATGTGAAATAGGCAGCAGAGTAAAAGAAAATTCTTATTTCTAGCTGCACCAACTCGTCAAGAAGAGCTATTTACATCTCTAGCCTCTATTTAATAAACTTTTCATAGCAATGTGTCAACAATACTGGGAAGACTTACAGGGGATGTATTCTATTTCTGGAGTCTGCTTATGATAATAAATGTTCAAATTAGTGTACGATATCCTCAGAGAGTCAGTCTTTTTAATGAAGCAATTGATATAGAAACAATGGTGAAATGGAGTGTAAGTAAGAGTTGGATAAATGAGAAGGAAGACATGTGCTTGAATGAAATCACCATGCCCAGTGGTTTCTACCTTTTGTTATTTGCTAAGTTCAGGAATAAAAGTTGCAGGCTTCCTTATGACTAATCATATGATAAGTCTAGGTGAAAGATAACACATCCGTAACAGTAGGGGCAGTGTACACAGTAGTTTCAGGACCAGTCTTGATCAAAGGCTTCATTTTCACTCTGGGGCAGACTGTGTGGCAATGTGGTTCATGTACACACACTCCAGAGCCTGAGCATGCATACACATTTGAGTACAGGACGCAGCTGTCTAGGAGCTCAACGCTTCCACAGTGCAGAAGGACACAGCTGAGACTCTAGACCAGGAGTTGGCAATGTGTAGGGTACAGAATAATTTTTCCTGTTTAAGGTTCTATTTAACTTCTGGACTTTTTCCTCTTGAAATTAATACATGGGAGCTTTCTCTTGCTGCTCATATCACTGTAGGCTTTGCAAAACAGTTTATAACCACAGTTAAAAGTTGCATGTTTGTTTTTCTTTTCTTTTCTTTTTTTTTTCCTTTTTCATGGATGATCAAAGACGGGGAGTGCTGTACTGCCCGGCCATCACGGCTCGCCCCTGCTTGGAAAGATTAACATGCTAAGAAGACTGATGTCGGATTATCTCCACTGAAATCATAATTATTCTCCACTGGAAGTGTAGGACTTCCCCAAAGGTAGCATGAATTCCATTCATAGCTCAGTTAAAAACAAAAAGATCACCAGTGAAATCCATGTCCACTCTCTTTTTGATTTTTAGGTTTGCTTTCCTGTGAAAGGTGATTATTTGCTTTGTTCCTCTTTTTATTAGAGCCCAAATCTTTACACACACACACACACACACACACACACACACACACACACACACACAAACGTGTGCATGCACACACATATCAGTTATTTCCTTTTTTAAGTTAACCAAAAAAAAAAAAAAAATTTACTTGGCTCCAATTTAAGCTCAAATTTTTCTCACTAAATAGTCTATGGGCATCATTGCAAATGGAACACTGCCATCTTGTGAGCTGATACAGAATATCCAGAAGGAAGTTTGTAGGGTTTTGTAGTTAGTTAGTTGTTTGGTTTTTTTTGTTGTTGTTGTTTGTTTGTTTTTGTTTTTTTGCCCCTGACATTCTCCCTACACTAAAGGATAGACTAAGCCACCCACCCTCATTCTATCACTCACTGGCTCCAAAGACATTGAGAATGTAAAGCCCAAGCAAAAAGGACCTCACGAGATCCGTGGAGAACTGCAGACGCACCCCAAATCACTCACGAGAAACACAACTTGATGCAATCGCATGAGGTTTACTGGCTAGCCAGGGCTGTCCTCACTTCTAGCCCACGCAGGGGTAGAGGAGTTCAGCCCCGAACAAAAGAAGTTTACAGCTTTTAAGAGGGAAACTACATACCAGGTGGGGGTGGAGTTAGGGAAGGGGGAAGGAGGCAGAACAGGTCACTAGGTCATCAATACATTTGATCTCAAACTCTTGAGATGGATGGTATGTCACTTTATAATTGGCTATTTCAGACTAGTTTCACATCGTATATCATAAGTTCGGGTTCAAAGGGGTCAGGCTTATCTCAAACTTTTAGCATCCTGGCGCCAACTGTCTCAGGGCTGTTTGTTCAAAGCACAGCTAGGCTAATCTCGGCCCAGAGCATCCTGACACCATTGTCTTAGGGCTTGCTTAGTTAGGGCCATGTGTTCAATGGTCAGCTAATTTCCTGGGACTGAGGCGACACAGTGTTTGACTTACAGGTTTTTATGTCTTTGCTTTTAAGAGTAGGGTTCAGGGGGTCAACTTAGATTTTTCTCTCTTTCAAAAAATGTGGAACCCCCTCTCAAGGAACCAGTCAGAACAGCACTACTGACCAAAGCCTGAGCCCTGTCCTCAACATGCCTTCACCCAGAGCTCTTTGTGAATATTTTAATAATAAATTACATTATATTTTTGTTAGAATTAAAGTCCTTATTCTCATCAGTTTCGTAAAGCCACTTATTATCAGCCATCTGTGCTCTGATGTGGGGCTGTAGCTCGCTCGTGGGCATAGGTCCTGTTGGGCTGAGTTGTGGTTTCCGAGTGTCTGTTGTCCCAGGCAGCTGGAACCGAGGCTCAGAGGGCAGAAGCGAGGGAATTTGACTGAATTCACTCCACGCAATGCCAGGCAGATATTGGGCTGTGAGAAGTCGCAGAACTCCACTCTGGGCATGGAGAGATCCAGTCTGAGGTCCCACAGGGGCAGAGCTCTTGGTTGAGAACCCCGGGCAAGAAGGCGTGCTAGGAACGACTGGTCTCAGACCCCTGGGCTCCCAGGCGCCAATGGGAGCCACAGAAGAGTTGAGACTGGGGTGTACAGGCTAGACCGGACTGCAGCCGAGAGGGACATACTCCGGCAACACCCCACGGGGGGTAGTGAGACTTGGTCGAGGAGACTCACTTGGCTGGGTCACAGCTGGCTGGGCTATCTCCTCTAGGGTTGGGGGCCTCCGTAGCTGGAATGCAGAGAGGTCCTCCGGCAGGGAATCATTGGTTGAAGGCCCCCTCTACGATTCTCCAGGGCGGGCCCCAAAGACAAGAGGAAGTCCATGGTTTTAAAAGGTTTATTGTCATGAAGAAAAGTTGATGAAGCTGTACCCCCTGACCTTAGGGCGGGCCTGAGGTTAAATATCTTTTACAAGGAGGAGGGTCTGGGAAGGAATGTTTCCTTGGGTTATGCCCTCTGGCCTTTAGGTATCTCATTAATATGGAGATCTCTTGAGGCTCTGGGGCCTGTAGTCATGCCCTCTACCTGTTCCATGTGACTGAAGGCCACAAACCTTTTTTTTGGGCGGGGGGGGGGGGGGGGGGGGGGGGGGTTGGGGGGCTGTGGATAAGTGAAAGGAACCTGGGCCCAGGAGCAAGGCCAAACACCTACCAACCCATTAGGGTATTATCTGGGGTTCGAGGCGAGGCCTGTGCTCGACCAGGTACCCAGCTGCCTCTCACAGTCCACCACCCCACACTCTGAAGGACAGTGAAAAATAAAGATGTAAACTTTTGAGATGGAGCTGTAGGAATGAGGGGTGACAGATAGGAGGGAGAACAGGAAGGGTGGGAAGGCACACTAATCAGAATGCACTTTAGCATGTGTGAACTTGTCAAAGAACACATTAAATAAAAATAGATTCCTTTCCTGTTTTATAAATGTTTTCTGAAGCATTGTAAACTGCAACTGTGTGTGATGGGATGCCTGCCGAGTGTTTACACAGATAGTAAAATCTTTTCACAGCTGTCATGGATCACGATTCCTTAATGCATCTAATTTATGTGTCCATCCAGTCTTCCTCCTGAATTTTTTTTTTTTTTTTCTTTTTGATACAGGCTGGCCTCAAACTATCTTCCTGGTTTTAGCTTCAGAATGCTGTGATCAAAGCTATCCACTAGCATGCTTGGGTTAATATATTTGTAATTATTTTTGAGTAAGGCCAATTCCTTCTATAATGATTTAAATGAGCAGCTAAGACTTCATTTGAAGAGGGCTGACATGCACAGCTTTGGTTATGCATCTTGAAGAAATGTTCAATTTTTAAGAAAATAAAATTATATATTTTATTGTCATTAAATTTTTGTCTGAATAAGATATCTTAAACACATTACCATATTATTGAATAGAGGCATACTCTTATTTGTTTCCTTAAATGGCTGATTGGTATTCTAAAATAGGGGTATGTCATAATTAAGTCGTTGACAGTTTCTGAATACACATATTGGTTGCTTCCATTTCCCTCTCAGTATGGTATTTACTGAGAAGTTTTAGTGGATGATTTTTATTATATTTACAGAATTACTTTATATTCTTTATTTATAACTTTAAAACTATCAAATGATTTTTTGCATTCATTTAAATAAACATTCTAGATACTTTTGAGAGGGATTTGCTCTCCAGATAAAGGAAAAACAGTGAATCCCGTGTTTATTCCCCCAGGTCTTCCTCCTGAAATTACCTCTGGTTTTGTGATCATGCAGCATTGAATACTCTCCTGAGAAAGTGTTGGCAATGAAGGCTTCAGCTTCGGCTTTTGTTGCGATGATGTAGTTGTCCCTCTGCATCCGACTTTTCCTTTTGTTGCGATGATGTAGTTGGCCTTCTGCATCTGACTTTCCCTGTGTCTGCCTTGTGAGATGATCAACGGTCTTTCCCCCTAAACACATTTTAGAAGACCTTTCTGTTGCTTCTAAGGCACAATTCTGATAACCATGAATTTTAACTGTAGAGGAAGAATGAAATTTCCAGGGCCATTTTTTATTGAAATGATTCCTAGGATAGTGAGATAGTTTTCATGCTAGGAATTTCATTTGAAATAATGCATTTGGTTACTGAGAGACAACATTTGTATCAGAGGGCACGTTGTTAAGTCGTCGTCCCGTGAAGAATGGAGTGAGAGGCCTGGGCAGAGAGGGTAAAGTACTTTTTGTCATATGCTCTCCATTGTGATCCAGACGGCATGTCTGGTTGTATGCAGTTTGTTTGAGTTCTAGACTGGATACCTCAGAGAAACCACCAGATCCTAGAACATGATAACAAGTGAACTCAACTGAATCTTCACATCACCTCCCTTCCCTTGTGATGTAGGGAGCCATCAACACCTGCTCCAGCTATTCAGCTGTGCTAACAGCTCATTCACTGTCTTTTAAGAACCAAGACTCCAGTCCCTGCACCACTTTTCTTTGAAACACATATTCTGATTGTATGTTTTTTATAACAGTCTAGAGTGGCAAGAATCAGAGTAGCAGGGTATTCCATGTGAGTCAATATAAATGACACAATGTTTCCATTTTCAAAGGAGTAGCCCTGGCAACTGTGCTTATGTTAGTATTCTATCACCTTGATGTAGAACTTGAGGCTTTATTTTTGCATCACTTTTAGGTACATCATCTGTACTTTGTGTTTGCAAGATGCATGCTTCTTACATCTTATTTCCTATCGACACTCACATTTCAATGTATTCAGTTCTATCAGTTCAGTTTCATTCAGCTCAGTTCCATTGAATTCTTTTTTTATTTTAACTAGTAGAATTAAAATATTTAAGAAATGGTATTCCTTGAGTTTGTTTATAGAGTGGATTACATTGATGGATTTCCGAATATTGAACCAACCCTGCATTCCTGGGATAAAGCCTACTTGATCATGATGGATTATTGTTTTGAGTGGCGTAGAGGACCTTGGTCCCTGAAAGTTTGGATTCCCTAGTGTTGGGGAATTTGAGAGCAGGGAGGCAGGAATGGGAGGATGGTGGGAGTACACCCTCATAGGAAATAGGAGGAGGGGAGATGGGATAAGGGGTTTTTGGAGGGGGAATGGGAGAGGAGATAACATTGAAAGGTAAATAAATAAAATATCCAATAAGAACAGATAAAAAGAAACAGTATTCTTTTTTAAAAATCATTATTTTATTTATTTGTGTTCCAGTCATTGCCTCCCTCCCACAGTTCCATACCTCATTCCTCTTCCTGCTTGCCTCAGAGAAGGTTCTCCCCTCCACTAAAACTCCTCCTTCCCTGGGACCTCAAGTCTCTCAAGAATTAAGGGCATCTTCTCCCACTGAGGCCAGACCAGACAGACCTCTGCTATATATGAACTAAGGGCCTTGGTCTAGCTTGTGTATGCTCTTTGGTTGGTGGTGCAGTCTCTGGGAGCTCCCAGGGGTCTGGAGCTGGTCTTCCTATAGGATTGCCCTCCCCTTAAGCTTCTTCAATCCTTCCCCTAATTCAACCATAGGGGTCTCTGATTTTGGTCAAGTGGTTGGGTATACGTATCTGTGTTAGTCTCAGTCAGCTACTGGTAGGGGCTCCCAGAGGACAGCCATGCAGGCTCCTGTCTGTAAGCACATCATAGCATGTAATTATGTCAGACACCTTGGTGTCTCCCGCCCTACTCCAATGAGATGGATCCCAAGTTGGGCAGGTTATTGGACTGCCTTTCCTTTAGTCTCTTCTCCATTTTTGCCCCTGCAGTTCTTTTAGACAGGAAGAATTCTGGGTCAGAAATTTTTATTTTGGGTTAATAACCCTGTCCTTCCACTTGGGGCCCTGAGTACTAGAGGTAGACTCTTTGAGTTCCCTCTCCCCAGTGTTGGGTATTTTGGCTAAGGTCACCCCCCTTTGAATCCTGATTGTCTCTCACCTCCTGGGCCTCAACCTGTTGGTTGGCCTGTGTTTTCCTGTATTTCTTTAAGGGATTTATTTATATCCTCCTTAAAGCCTCTATCATTTGATGAGATGGGATTTTAGATCATTACCTCGCTTTTCAGACATGTTAGGGTATCCAGGTCTTGCTGTGGTAGGAGAATTGGGTTCTGATGGTGCCGAATTGCATTAGGTTCTGTTGCTATGATCTTGCTCTTGCCTCTTTCCATGTGGTTATCCCTGGGTGTTAACTGGCCTGAGTGTCTCAGACTGGATCCAGCCTCCTTGGAGGCAGGGAGTGATGTCTCTGGTTAGGGTGAGCCTTCTGTGTCTCTGGTTAGAGCAGGCTTACTCTGCTCCTAGTTACTGCGGACTTCCTGGGAGGCAGACAGGCTATAGGGTGTGGGAGGTTATCAGGCCAGATGATCTGACATGGGTGGAGAAGCAGATCAGAAGGAAGGTAGAGCTGGGAAGGGCAGGTAGGTCCCTGTCAGTTGGGCTCTGTGGGTGTTCCAGCTTGTGTGGGTATTTGGGCAAGATTCTCACCTGTGTCTCTGATTACCATGGACCGTCTGGGAGACTCATAGGCTGTAGGGTGTGGGAGGTTATCGGACTGCTGATTTCTACAAATGTTTTAATCGAAGAAGAATTATATCACATTCCCCCCATCCTTTCCTCCATCCATCCCTTCTCAAGTATTGTCACTGCAATCTCGTATTTTCTCCCCCCACTCTCAAGTTGATAAAATCTTTTTCTTTATTACTCATGATTTCACATAAAAACACACATGTGTATATGTACAAGTATATTAACACAACCTGCTGATGCTGAGAGCATTTTTGTTGTTGTTGTGTATACAGTTCCAGGGCTTACTACTCTGTGTTAGACAACCAAATGTTTCCAGGGCTGACTACTCTGTGTTAGACAACCAATAAGGGATTTTTTTCCCCAGGAATGTCTAATTCTCTTATTTCTAGCAGTCATTAGTTACCTGTAGTTCTTTGTCCAGGAGTGAAGCTGTGGAGTTTTTCCCCTTCCATGTTAATATGTCCATTGATATTGCCATTATTTCAGTCTCCATGGAACCAGAAAATACTATGCAAGATGCCAAGGGAAACACTTAGACAGTGCTGCCTACAACAATGACCAGTATGACATACTGTCTTTAGAGATAAGTGTAGCTACCAGCCCTCTTCAAAGAAGCTCCTCTTTACAGCAATCGTAGATCATCACAGAAAACCACACCAGGACACAATGCAGAGATCCACACACAGGTCATAGGGAGCCCAGCCCCAATGGATACATTACAGCTTCTGTATCTGATTCAGAGCATTTGTGGAGGAGGGGGTAGAAAAATTGTAAGAGCCAGAATACAAGGAAGTTTGTTGTGAAACAGTCTCCTATTTTTGTTAAAAAAATATACTGAACAGATACCTAGAGCAAGGCTGCATGCTGAATGCTGTGATATGAGTAAGGTCAGTAAGGCAAAGAGAAACAATTGTTTTCCTTGGCTGAAGGGCAGAGTATTTATTCTGAAGTAATTTTCACTGAAATGGATATAGCTTTCAATTGAGTTACAGTATATATTTGCAAATATTTATTTGTTTAAGTGCCTCAAAATGTAGCAAAAATTGGGAACAAACTCACCAACAGAAAACAACCCAGTACAGAGGCAGTGGCTTTTGTTTTGGCGTTTCACACATCTTCCATTAGACTGTTCAGTTTTCCCTGTCCCCTGTCCACTTTCCTCACCCTCCTGATCCTCTCTAGCTTGTTCCCTTCCCTGTTTCTGCTTTTATATTACACATATTTGGCTGCATTCTTGTCTTTACTTTCCTTACTCTGTCTTATTCTCTCATCCCTCAAGAACACTCCTTTCTCTTTCAGTCCCCTTTCAACCTTTCAATTCTCTCTCTCTCTCTCTCTCTCTCTCTCTCTCTCTCTCTGTCTCACACACACACACACACACACACAGAGAGAGAGAGACAGAGAGAGAGACAGAGAGAGAGACAGAGAGAGAGACAGAGATAGAGAGATATTCAAATTTAGGTTCTGAATATGAAAAGAAATAAAGAAATGATGGGTTATTTTTCATCTATCTATCATCTATCTATCTATCTATCTATCTATCTATCTATCTATCTATCTATCTATCTATCAAATTTATGAGCACCTGCCCAGGATGGAACTACTACAGCCATGTGGGTCTTCCATAGCAATTATTGATTTAGAAAATGCCCCAAAGATTTGTCTCCAGCCAAATCTGATGGAGACATTCTCTACCCCCCTCACTTTTCATTAATTAGCTTTAATTTTTTATACAATGTAATTCGATCTCATTTTAGCTCCTCCAAGGTCCTCCTCATGTCCCTCATCAGCCAACATCATGTTCTTCCCCTCTCTCAAAACAAACAAACACAAATCTCAAAAAAGGTAAACCAAACCCCCAAAGACAAAAAACATCAAACCCAAACGAAACAGAACAAAAGCACAAAATCACAGAGAGTCCATTTTGTGTTTGCTAACTACTATAGAGGATGGGGCCTCACCTGAGTAAGGTCAGTATCGCTCCTTTGGAGGAAACAGAGTTGTCTTTTCTTAGCAGGTATCAATTGCAAATAGCTTCTTGTTTAGAGGCAGGACTTTGTAACCAATTATCCTTCTCAGTGCTGGGATTTTTGTTTGGCTTGAAGTTCTGTAGGTCTTGTCTGTATTATCACAGTCCCTACGAGTTCATATTTGCATCAGTCCTGTTGTGTCTAGAAGACACTATTTTCTTAACATCACCCATCACCTTTGGCTTATAATCTTTCTACTTTCTATTTTGCATATATCTCTGAACCTTGAGGAGAGGGGTTTGGTAAAGACATCTCAGGACTGAATGCTCTTTCACTTTCTCCACATTGTTGAGTTGTGTGTCTCTGCGCTAATTACCATCCACTGCAAAGACAAACAAATGTGTGTGTGTGTGTGTGTGTGTGTGTGTGTGTGTGTGTGTATTCTGATTTGTCATTAGGAGTCATTTTATTGATATGTTCATTTAGCAGAATGATTAGACTTTCTCCTAGGCCCATGACCTATTTAGCCTTAGGTCCTTGACCACTTTAGCGACATTAGATATTAGATATGGGTTCCATCTCACCGAGTGTGCCATAAACCCAACTTTTAAAAGTGGTTGGTTATTCCCATAACATTTGTGCAACAGTAGTTTTTGTAAGAAAATCATTATTGTAGTTTGTAAAGTTCATAGATGAGTGATATTGGTGATTACTTTTCTCCCCTAGTAGTGTTCAAAGTACCTTCGAATGCCATGGATTCTAGTAAGTAGAGGTAAATCTCCTAGGTGGGCACCAGATGGAGTTCTCCTCTGTTGATGACATAAATAGGTGATGTCTCAAATAATTGCAACTTACCATTAAGTTTTGATGAGTAATCAATAGTATTGACAATAGCTTATTTTTTCTGGAGAGAGTGCCTCTGGGACCTTCTAGCCAATGACTCAACAAGAAGTATCCAATTACCGGTACTAGGAATTTTATTTGATAGAACAAGATGTCTATATGGAATACTATATCCCCCATTATATCATAAGTCTATTTTGATTTCTTTCATATATGCATATATTTTAGGATACTTCAAAAGTACTGGCCATAATCTCTCTTTTAGCCTTCTCTCCCATCCCTGTCTACTTACTCTCCCTATGGTAATTTCTCCTTTATCTATTTATATCACTGTATTCTGTTTCCCTTTCCCTGCTCCCCCCAGGTTCATTGCTAGCCACATAACCTTTGTGGTTAATGTAAATAAAACACATATCCAAAGCTTAAAAACTATGATGGTTAGTTTTTTGTGAACTTGACATTTGGAAAGAGAGAAGCTCAATTGAGAAAAATTCCTCCATCTCTCTTCCCAGATGACTATAGCTTGTACCAAAGTAACAGTAAAGCCAGCTAGCATAGATCCACCTCCTTTGAGGCAGCTTCTCTCATTAGCCTGGTGCCCACCAATTTGACTTGTATGGCTGGCAAGCAAAGAATCCTCCAGTCTCTCTCTGATTTCTTATTGATGGGATTGAAAGTTCACACCATCATATAATACATACATACATACATACACACACACACACACACACACACACACACAACTAATTCACCTTCTCAGAGCTGGGATTTTTGTTTGACTTGAAGCTCCACAAGTGGTCTTGTCTGCATTATCACAGTCCCTATGAGTTCGTGTGTGTGTGTATGTGTGTGTGTGTGTGTGTGTGTGTGTGTGTGTGTGTGACAGAAGCCATCTAGGAAAAGCTATGGCAAGCAAGTGTGTTTCCTGGAGATAGTTCACTGTTTTGCATGGCTGTGATGGGGGTATTATGGAGAGGGATGGCCCCAGAGACTTTGTTCCATCATTGCTTCTTAATTGCTGTTATGCCTTTCCTGCCACTATTACATAGCCTAATGGTTCCTGGGCATCAGCCCACCCGATTGGGCAAAATTCTTGCAGATCAACATGAAGATAAAATTTCATAAATTCATATTGTTTAGATGAATTAATGACTTTTTAGAATTCCTGATTTGATTTGATTAAAATAATTTTAGGACAAAAGTTCAAGGAGATGATTTTAGTTGTTTTGCCAGAAAGATGTAACAAGCTTAGAATCAAGAAAAGAATGTTCCCCTTTCTCATAAAATAGTAAGTAAAGGTTGCATAATAAAAAATACAATGAGCTTTCAGAAATTGCACTAAGAAGAGAAATAGGCTTGGGATAAATTTATGATCAAGGAAAAACATTCATTCTGGGTCAGGTGCACTATGATAAAGCAAGGTCATGTGAGATTGTTGCTTTGAGCTTATAATGAGCTTATAGAATAAAACACTGTTTTGAACTTATTCTTGACATCCTCTGTAACTCCTCTTTAATATAACATGTTATCTATGAGGTAATTTTATAAAAAATTTTTGTCTAAGAAGTTATAAAAAGGCTGAAAGAAAAACTGTGGCTGTTGGAGCTCTGCTCCACCCACCAAATGTATATATGTCTGTCTGTAAGTAGGTATACGTGTATATGGATATCAG
>JANHMN010000001.1:197782276-197877722 GCA_030674055.1 Rhabdomys pumilio | reverse complement strand
GATATCAGTATGTTTCTGCACTTGTCAGTATATATGTCTGTCTGTAAATAGGTATATGTGTATATGCATATCAGTATGATTCTGCACTTGTCAGTATATGTGTCTGTATGTAAGTAGGTATACATGTGTATGCATATCAGTATGATTCTGCACTTGTCAGTATGTAAGTAGTAAGTATATATGTCTGTATGTAAGTAGGTATACATGTATATGCATATCAGTATGATTCTGCATTTGTCAGTATATATGTCTGTATGTAAGTAGGTATACATGTATTTGCATATCAGTATGATTCTGCACTTGTGAAATTGATGAAACAGGTGGTTGGGCTCAACCAGTATGTGTGTGTGTGGTTGACTTTCTTCCTTTTCTTTTCTCTTTGGCTCACACAGAGTTAACAAATTCTGAACCTCTTGTCTGGCCAGAAAGGAGCCCTTGAGCCAAAGAGAAAGAAGCCCAGGTAACTCTTTTTTCTTAATCCCCTGCTGCTATCAGGAGGAGTTAAATTGCCAGAAGCCAGCAGCTTTTGGCCCCAATTACAGACATCATACCCCTTCTGCTGACTTTATTGGGAAACTGGTTGCCAATTTAGTCCCTAGCATGTCTGTCAGTCAGTCAGTCTGTCTGTCTGTCTGTCTGTCTGCCTGCTTGCCTGCCTACCTATGTGTGGAAAGTCTTTTACTGACAGCTATTCATTACTACCTTTTTCTGGTTCTGTGATGAATATAATTAAAATTTGATGGAGATTTCTTGAATATGTAAGTTACATTTGATAATACCACCGTTTCACATTGAGTGTTTGTACCTATAAGCTTGGTAGGACTCTTTATACTCTATAGAGTGTCTTCTTAAATTACATTATTTAGAGTTATAGTTTCCTATAGTGTTACTGTGATTTAAAAACAAAACAAAACAAAACAACAACAACAACAACAACAACAATAACCCAAACCCAAACTCTGACCTAAACCAACTTAGGGTATTAAAGATTTACACTTCCAGGTTGTAGTTCAACAATGAGGAAGGTTAGAGCAGGAACTTCAAGCAGAGGCCATGGAGGATCTCCTGTATGATGGATAACTCAGGACTATGCTTAGCTAGCTTTCTTGTATATCTGAGGATAACCTACATAGGGAGCCCTACTATCCACAGTGGCCCAGACCTTTCTACATTAATTAGTAATTATCTTAGTAATGTAGACATTGTCTACAACCTAATATAATTTAGGATCCTTCCATTGAGACTTCCTTTTTAGGCTGCTGTCAAGTTGACAGTTAAAGATAACTAGGACAGTTTCTACTTTAAATTTTCATTGTAAATATCTCTCACTTTACTGGTTAGGCTTATTTGCTAATTTTTGAAGCTATTCTGAAAGGAATGATTTCCCTAAGTTCTTTAACAATATGTCATTATTGGTATAAAATAAAGCTACTGAGTTTTTTTTGGTGTATGTACAAGTATACTTATTTATGTGAGTGTTCTTGTGTATATAGGTCTCCCTCTCTCTGTGTGTGTCTCTGTGTCTCTGTCTGCCTCAATGTTTCTCTCTCTTTGTGTGTGTGTGTACCAAAACACAACTCCTTTAACTTTTTGAGACAGGGTTTTTCACCTGCCTAGAACTCACCAAGTAGGCTTGGTTGGTTGGCCAGTGAACCCTGTGAAACCTGCTGTTTTTCCCCCACCATGTGTATTACAACTGAGCACCACCAGTCTCACCTTCTTCTTTTTATTTTTTAAATGTGAGTTATAGGAATTGAACTCTTGTGTTTCAGTTCTGTGACTTTTGCATCTGTTGGTTTAGATGTCTCTTCTGGCTGTACTTTTATTTCATCTTATCTAGGAGCTTTCTCATATTTCTCCACTCACTACCAGTACTACTCACTGAGGAGAAAACACACTTTTTAACAAAGCTTCTGTTTCCCTCCCCTACAGAGAGCCACTTGCCTGCAGTTGTGTTCAGCTTGGATCACTTTCTATGCTGCGTCACCTACTGTTGTCTCTGTGCTTTTTCATTTATCTGAGCATTGCCTTTATAGATGGATGGATCTGTTTTCTTTTCTTTTTCCTTTGGAATAGACTCTGCCTTTTCTTATTTTGTCTCTTTCATTTTTTGCCTGAAGGAAACCTAGAGGTTACCACCCTACCTGGAAGAACATAATGATTCTTCAAGGAACTAAAGAACACTACTTGGGGTCTACTGGAAAAGATACATATCTTGATAAATATGTCATCAATTTAGATATTCAACATAATCACAGTTCAAATTAAATATGGGTTCACAATTAAAATTATTCATTATATAAGAAACTAGCTATCAAAGTTCCTTTGTTTAAAAAAATCAGGATAACATAAGGCAAAGATTCAGCCACTTGGTCATCAGAGGCAAAAAATATCAGATAAAAGAATGTCTGAGAAATCAAGGCTTAAAGAAATGAAATAGAACATTACTGATAAGCAAGGGACCTGGTCTGGCCACCCTTTCAGCATTGCTACCCACCCTACCTCTGCAGGGTTGTTATGGCTATCTGGGGCCATTTATGGTTTTAAATGAATTTTAGGAATTAAAAAACATTCTGTGAAGTATGAGAATATGTGGGGATTTTGCATTGAGTGATTTTTCTAAGAAGCATATTTCTAGAATCCTAGCACTGGGAAGTGGGAAATACTAGAATCTTGGGGCTTGCTGACCAGCCAGTCTAATTAACTAGTGAGTTCTAAGTTCCATGAAAACTACATCTCAAGAACAAGAAGAAAAGAACTATAAGAATATACCAGACAGCAACTTTTAGTATTCCTGTGCAGGCACATGCATCCACATGCATTTCCACAACCCCAAGTTCTTGTTATCGTCAATACTCAAGGAATGTAGAAAAAAGCAGCAAGAGTGTGGTGGCACATGTTTCCACTCCAGTTGCTCAAGGCTATTCCAGAATTATTGCTTGAGAACAGGTCTTCTAAATCAGTCTAGGCACATGATCAGACCCCATCTCAATCAAATGTAACAAACAAAGCAAGGTGAGTCACCATCTTATACCATCTTTGTAGTTGCTATTTAAAGAAAACATAGTGATGAGAATGTAAGTGGACCATTTCACACACTGTTGATGGAGACACAAGTAACTGCAGCCACAATGGAAAACACTTTCCAGATCCCTTTATAAAACTATGATCAGAGAAAAACCATGGAGCCTGACTGCAAACCCCACTTGACAGACTCCACCTGGTCTTAGTTTTCTTCCTTGCCTGCTCTTCCATCATTCGCCCCTCCTTCTACACTGCTTTTTAAAGTATAAGACCAGAGCTGAGCATTTCCCTCATCTTGTTCTCCCTACTTTCAGCCAGCTCACCAGCCACTGATCCCTGGGAACCTGAAATTCAAAGTGTCCCCCAACCTGACAGATTGAGAAAACAGCAAACCAAGACCCAGATACTCACCTAACAAATATGGGACCATGTACATACCCTAAGAAACTCCAGAAACGTTATAACTCCAGACGCTTTGATCTCATTATAAAAACAAACACAAACAACCAACACAACACTTCTCAATCCAGAAACCAGTGATCTTGAAATATTCCTTGAGAAAAGCAACTTAACTGAGGTATAAGACAAGGATTTCCAAATATGAACATGTTAAAGGACCTTAAAGTGCATATGGACAAATTTCTCAATGAAGACTGGGGAAATACAAATGGCTGAATGCAATAATGAAAACTATTTAAAATATGAATATAAAAATGAACAAATAATAGAGTTGATAAGAAAAATTCAAACTGAAATAAAAAAACTCAAGTGGTAAGACAAAAAGATCAATGGAAAGCCTCACTAATGGGCATTAAAAACAAAATAGAAGAAGTTGATATCTTGATCAAAGAAAATGTTAAATCTAAAAAAAAAAAAAAAAAATCAAGGCCCAAAACATTCAGAAAACTGTAGGCATTATGAAAAGACCAAACCTGTGAATACTAGATACAGAGGAGAATTTACTGAAAAGGCTACTCCTTCCTCAATCATGGTCTTAAAATTAATTTAGCAACAAATGAATGAATTTCTACACCAGTAATATCTATTTATTTTTAAAAGAGATATAGTAGTATCATATACTGTAATTGTATATTGGTCAATTCTCTTCTATTTTAACAATAAAAAAGAAATCTATCTTATACATTTCAAAGGAGTCAATAAGAGAAATTAACTAGTCACAGGACACATCCTTTGAGGGCAGACCCTTGAATAAATGAGAGTTTTAAGTGCTGATGTATGTACAGGAGGTACATATATCATCACATTTCACAGTGAAGAAGCTGGAGCTCGAGGCAGCATTGTGACTGGAATTCCAGCTGCAGACGTGCCTCAGGCTGCAGGTGCCTGGGGAACACTGGACTGTCCTGCACAGAAGTAGGTGCCTGTATCAGCAGATGCTGAGGCTGAGATAGTTGTTCTTGTTCCCCCAAACTCTGCTGTCATTTTCCCATTTCTGACCAACTCACCAGTCTTATATAAAGCTACCGAGAGTACCAGGTCTTCTTCAGGGTTTTTCTTGGATCACAGAAAATTGTTAAGTGTACTTGAGGAGTTGCAGCCCATGAAGGCATCCTCTTCTTCTGGGATGGCTATATACTGAGTACCCTAACTCAAGTGTTGACCACTCACTACTAGATGGAAAGACAGAAAGCAGTTCAGTTGGCTTTAGATCACCTTTCTCAGACCCATAGAGGACACTGTATCCCAGAAGTCCTCAGTTCTCTGTTGTGCCCTTCCTTCCGTCTCTTCTCCTCTAGCTTTCCTCTTATGTCTTTTCTAGACTTGGGAAAAACTTCATCTCATTCCCAAATAGAGTTTCTTCTGCTTCAGAATTCCTTGTGGAGGAAGGAGAAACCCCTTTAGATGTTAGTTGTGTCCAGAGGATGGGTAATAGATCTTTAAGGAGCAGCTCTTCAGTAAGCAATTTTTTCCTAAAAGGGTTTTCTGTTTCAAGAAATGCAATTTGACTTAGAGGAACACCATTTAATTACTATTGTATCATTTAAAAACAACGTGTTCTATATATCAGCTAACCTGATTGCCCATTGGATGTTTCCTCAGGGGTTAGAACTAACCCAGAAAGCCAGTTAATAAAGACACTGCCCTCTTATGTCTAGATACTTTCAGTTTCTTTTATTGATCATATATTCTCCCCCCCCCAATTCTTTAATGAACATACTTACCAAGTACCCAGGACACATGGGAGAACTATCCAGACATGAAGAAGAGAAGAAACTGGCCAGGAACAACTTAAATTACTTCTAGGAAATCATGCATGTAGAAATGTCATTTTCTCTGTGCTCATTTCTGTGATTAGTGACACCAAGATTACAATTTTAAAAACATGTGGTTTGAAGTTCTACAGAACAAACAAGCAGCGATGTGGGCGTGTGAGGTGCTTGGGGAGTGGGGCTGAGGATGGCCTGATTTGCCAGGGTCAGATCATGCAGGCACATGGAACGGAGTGCCAGCAGAAACCCGAACCCTCTCACAGCCTTGATAATCAGGACAGTCACTACCTCAGAAGACAGAGGCTAAGGGCTGGGCAGTGGTCTTCACCCAGGAAGCATGAAGCGAACCATGTTGCAGTAGAAAGTAGAGATACACTTTCAGATCTTCCGTTGTGACTGGGAAAGGCAGGAGTTGAATTTCATAGAAACGAAACAAAGAAGAACAGAACAAACAAATAAAAACACCACACTTTACTACTCAAGAAAGCTTATATTCTATAGGTAAGAAGGCATAAATCTGGAAACTAGGTTTAGTTGAGAGTGAAGTGGGCAGATATTTGAAAATAGGAATGAAAATCATATTTTCCAGATTTATAACTCATTAAGGATGCATGGCAACCCCAGGGTCACTAGGCATTTAAAACTCTCATAACAGGAAAAGCAGAAACCAAAACAGAAAGAGAAGACTCCAACAGGGATAGTGAAGGCAGACAGGCAGACAGGAGGCTGGTGCTGATTTTTTTTTTCTTTTTATCTTGCTTTTTTCCTTTTTATTGAATATTTTATTTATAATTCAGATGTTATCCCCTTACCTCATCATTTCCCCCCTCCTGCCCAGGAACCCCCTCCTTCTACTTCTATGAGGATGTGCCCCACCTACCCCCCCCAACTCCTACCTCCCCACCCTCGAATTCCCCCACACACGGCATCCAGCCTTCATGGGACCAAGGATCTCCTCTCCCACCTATGCCTGACAGGGCCATCCTCCCTTTACATATACAGTTGTAGCCATGGGTCCCTCTCTAAGTGCTCCCAAGCTGGTGGTTTAGACTCTGGGAGCTCTGATTGGTTGGTATTGTTGCTCTCCTCATGGGGCCGAAAACCCCTTCTGCTCCTTCAGTCTTCTCTCTAACTCTTCCATTGGGAACCCCTTGATCAGTTCAATGGTTAGCTGTGAGCATCCACCTCTGAATATGTCAAGCTCTGGCAGACCTCTAAGGACACAGCTATATCAGGCTCCTGTTAGCATGCACTTCCTGACATCCACATCAGTGTCTACATTTGGTGACTGCTCATGGGATGGATACCCAGGTAGAATGGTCTCCAGATGGTCCCTCCTTCAGTTTCTGTCCCACACTTTGTCTCCACATGTGCTCCCTTGAGTATTTTGTTACTCCTTCTAAGCAGGACTGAGGCATCCACACTTGGTCTTCCTTCTTCATGAGCTTCATGTGGCATGTGAATTGAATTTTGGCTATTTCAAGCTTCTGAGCTAATATACAACAATCAGTGAGTGAATACAATGTGTGTTCTTTTGTGATTGGGTTACCTCACTCAGGATGATATTTTCTAGTTCTATCCATTTACCTAAGAATTTCTCGAATTCATTGTTTTTAATTTCTGAGTAATACTTCATTGTGTAAATGTACCACATTTTTTGTATCCATTCCTCTGTTGAAGGACATCTGGATTCTTTCCAGCTTCTGGCTATTATAAATAAAGCTTCTATGAACATAGTGGAGCATATGTCCTTGTTATATGTTAGAGCATCTTCTGGGTATATGCCCAGAAGTGGTATAGCTGGGTCCTCAGGTAATGCTATGTCCAATTTTCTGAGGAACCGCCAGACTGATTTCCAAAGTGGATGCAACCATCTTGCAACCCCACCAACAATAGAGGAGTGTTCCTCTTTCTCCACATCCTCGCCAGCATCTACTATTATCTAAGTTTTACTTAAGTGACACCAACACTTCTACCAGAGAACTCCTAAACCTTATTAAAAAAAAAAAACCTTCAGTAAAGTGGCTGGTTATAAAATCAACTCAAACAAATCAGTTGCCTTCCTCTACATGAAACATAAACAGGCTGAAAAAGAAATTAGGGAAATGACATCCTTCACAACAATAGTCACAAATAATATAAAATACCTTGGTGTGAATCTAACCAAGCAAGTGAAAGATCTGTATGACAAGAACTTCAAGTCTCTGAAGAAAGAAATCGAAGAAGATCTCAGAAGATGGAAAGATCTCTCATGTTCATAGATTGGCAGGATTAATATAGTAAAAATGGTCATCTTGCCAAAAGCAATCTACAGATTCAATGCAATCCCCATTAAAATCCCAACTCAATTCCTCACAGAGTTAGAAAGAGCAATTCTCAAATTCATTTGGAATAAAAAAAAATCCCAGGATAGTGAAAACTATTCTCAACAATAAAAGAACTGGAGGAATCACCATCCTTTACCTCAAGCTGTGCTACAGAGCAATAGTGATAAAAACTGCGTGGTACTGGTACAGAGACAGGCAGGAAGATCAATGGAATAGAACTAAAGACCCAGAAATGAACCCACATACCTATGGTCACTTGATCTTTGACAAAGGAGCTGAAACTGTCCAGTGGAAAAAGGACAGCATTTTCAACAAATGGTGCTGGTTCAACTGGAGGACATGTAGAATACAAATCGATCCATTCTTATCTCCTTGCACAAAGCTCAAGTCCAAGTGGATAAAGGACCTTCACATAAAACCAGATACACTGAAACTAATAGAAGAGAAGGTGAGGAAGAACCTTGAATACTTGGGCATAGGGGGAAAGTTCCTGAACAGAACACCAATGGCTTATGCTCTAAGATCAAGAATTGACAAATGGGACCTCATAAAATTGCAAAGTTTCTGTAGGGCAAAGGACACTGTCATAGGACAAAACAGCAACCCACAGATTGGGAAAAGATCATTACTAATCCTAGATCTGATAGAGGGCTAAGATTCAATATATACAAGGAACTCAAGAAATTAGACTCCAGACAACCAAATAACTCTATTAAAAAATGGGGTCCAGAGCTAAACAAAGAATTCTCAACTGAGGAAACTCGAATGGCCGAGAAACACCTAAAGAAATGTTCAGCATCCTTAGTCATCAGGGAAATGCAAATCAAAACAACCCTGAGATTCCACCTCACACCAGTCAGAATGATGCTGACTTTTAACTCAGCAGTTTGATCATTCTGGCTTTTTCACAGAGGACATTGAAACCCTGAATACTAGCCAAACCTCCTTTCCACAGAATGAAAACCCATAAGGTCTCTCTTTAAAGAATGACATTGATGTGATCTTGGCCCTTTTTCTCCTTTTTATTCCTTTTCCCTTCTGTTTTAAGAATCAAACCCTGGACCTCACGTGCTTAAGTAGGTACCTTACTACAGAGATACACATTTCTTTTATGTTGAGCTGTCTGTTCAATTCGTTTAGCTACTTACTAATTGTATTATTTTTGTTTTTTTAATTCTTTTGAGTTTTGAGTTTTTAATCTATTTTAGATGTCAAGTGCCTGTCAGATAAATAGTAGGCAATGATTTTCTCCTTTCTGTTATCTGTCTCTGAACTTTAATTTTTTTTATTTAATTATATCTATATCATTTCTCTCCTCCCTCTCCTCCTTTCTACCCCTCCCAAGTCTGTCCCCTTCCCCAAATTCATGGCTTTCTCTTTTTTAACCACGGTTGCTGCATATACATATAAATAGATCAATGTGCAAATACAACTTGCTGAGTCCAGTCAGTGCCGTGTGCATGTATGGTACTGGATAATCAATAAGGGGCTCTTACTGGTTAATTCTTTGCCTCTCATCAGTTGCTAATTGACTGCACTTCTTCATCTGGGGGTGGAGCCCTGTGGGATTCTCTCACCTACATTGGTATTGGTCAGGTTTAGGCAGCCATGTTGTTTAGATTTCATGGGTGTAGCTTCCCTGTCATAGCCAGAAGACCACTCCCAGGACATACTTCCTCTGGCTCTTACAGCATTTCTACCCACTTCAACAATGTTCCCCGAGCCTTGGATGCATAAGTTTTGTTATAGAGCCGTTAATTGGGGTGGGGCACTGCATAGTCAGGCATTCTCTGCTTTTTGACTTGTTGGGTGATTGTGCAATGGTGTTCTGATGTAAAAAGAGGCTTTTTGGATGAGAGATGAGATCTTCAGTGACCTGAAAAATTTCACAATTTTTTTTCATTGTACAAGAGCTTTTTAAAATGCATGCAATTCCACGCATCAATTCTTGTTACTTTCTGAGTAGTCTGAGCCCTTTTCAGAAACTCATTATCCATGGCTATGTCTTGAAAGAGTTCACCTGTTTTACGTGAAGTAGTTTCAGGTCCCACAATAAAGATTTTGTTTTTTAATTCATCTTGAATTGATTTTGGTACAGAGTAGGAAGTATACAGCTTCATTCTGCATGTGTAGATTTGGTTTTCCTAGCTGTTTCTCTCAACATTTTTTTTTTTTTTTTGTAAAGAGTCAGATGGCTGAAGTTACATGTTTTTGTTCTTTTCTGGATTCTGTTCTATCACATCAATGTATGACTCTGTTTCTGCCAGTGCCATGTTCTAACTGTGGCTCTAGAATAATTTGAAGTCAGATATGGTGGCGCCTCCAGCTTCACTTTTCATTCTCTTGGTTGCTCTCTGTTGTGTGGTGTCTTTTGTGCCTCCATATGAATCTTAGGATTACTTTTCCCACTCATGTGAAGAACATTATTGGAATTTTGTGGAAGACTGTATCAAACCTATAGATCACGTGGCCATTTCACAACATGAATCCCTCAAATGCTGGCTATACAGTGTATTATCCATGTATTGAACATGAACTTCAGTACCACGAAACAGTACCAGTCATACCAAGATCCTTTTTATCTTTTTCATTTAATCTTACTTATTCTTCAGAATTTCATCCATGTTTACAATAAGATACAATTGTACATACCTCCAGATCTCCCCTTCACCTCCCTCATTCCCCCTGTTATGTGCCCTCCCAACTTACTCTACTCTGATATTTATTTGAATATAATAACATTTTCCAATTTGTTTTCTTTCATCCTCTTTTTATATTTTGTTTCATATGTTTTTCTATTATTTTTTAATTCCTCTTTATGTCCATCAACTTCTCCCTGGGATATTTTTTGATCTATCTTTGGAGCCGTTTTTAGTGTGGATATGGTGGTGATATATCTGTAGATTTTCTCCTTAAACATCATTGTTACTTTTAATAGTTCTTATCCAAAATAGGCACACAATCATTGTACATAATTATGTAGCACAATGTAGCTTTATTTTTCTTCTGATCACCCACTGGTTACATTTGCCCAGATCCAAATTCCCACAGAGGATTGCTCTCGAGAATGTTAGAGTTGGCTACTGCTCGTGGCACACTAACAATAACTGTTCTGGGTTCATGTCTCTGATGGAAATTTATGCTGCTCTGGGTTAAAGCAGTGCCCATGGCTCAGCTTTGTTCAGTTTGTCAGATCAGTTGAGGCAGAATTGCAGAGTGCTTTTCTCTAACAGAAGCTGTTTATGGTAAGAACAGGGTTGAGGATCAGCACACATGACATGACAGTGGCCCATTATCACCAGCTGACACTGTCATGGACTTAACAGTGCCTTCCTCTTGATGACAGTGGCTTACTAGGCTTTTGGGACATTGCATGTCCATCTTTAAATACCCATCTCTCCTCTTTGTGTTTACAATCTTTAGTGTTTTTAGCATTCTATTGCAGACATCTCTTCCCAATTAGAAAAATAAAGCTTTAGTCCAAAATGCAAATATGTACAGTCTAGATGTATATTTTCACATGTGTGTAACATGCGTATGGATAAGTTCCATTTACACACTTTTCTTAAAAACCACGACCCTCTGTCTTTTTCTTTCTGCATTCCCTTTCATCACATTTTCCCAAATTTTTCTTGAAGGATTTCCTCTTTTCTTCTTTCTTTTGGTTATTTTAAAGACCATTTTGTTGTTGTTGTTGTCAAAGCATGATCTGAGAAATAACACTGAGTACGCCGAGAGTTTAGTGGATGTCTGTGTATGATGGATATATGAGCATGTGCATATCTATATGTATGATTCATAAGTGTATGATGAGTGTGTATGTGTACGTGATGTGTGTATACTGTTCATCTGTGTACGATGAGTGTACATGTGTGTGATGTGTGTATGCTGTGCAGCTGTGTATGATGAGCACGTATGTGTGCATGTGTGTAAGCATGTGTATGATGCATGAGTATGTGTGTGTGTGATGTGTGTATGCTGTGCAGCTGTGTATGACATGTATGATTAGTGTGTATATGCTGTGCATCTGGGGCTGCTTCCTTCTTGCTTGAGCATTTTAACATCTCCAAGAGGTATAAAAACTATTTCTCTCTAGCCTGTGAACTTTGCTGGGCTTAAGTGTTCAGTCAGTGCTTTGAAACAGGCTCAGTAGTCTAGCAGACGTGGAAGGAAGGTAGCTGAAGGTCCTTCACTGAAGCTTCCTTCCGTGAAGGTAAGCTGTTGAGCCTTTCATAATGAAGCAAAGTGGGAAGATCTTTGAGTTCCATATGCTCAGGGAAACAGAGAATGGAATGGAATGAAGACACAATGAGACTAGGAGGCCAGGCCAACGCTGGAGATGCCACTATTCATCTGTCTTTTCAATCTGTTTGATTATTTTTGTATTTAAGATGTAAATGTTGAAAGAACAAGCTGCCTATAATGACTCTTCTGTCTAACAGTACTGCTTTGCCAAGAGTCATGATACATGATATATTCTTAACTTGCTCCCCAAAGTGTAGGGAATGACTTAGAAATTCTTTCTGTTAGTAAGGTAGGTAAACAGCAGGAGGGAAGTTTGTTCTTCAGAACAACGAGTCGTGAGATTTGTGCTTTTATTTAAATTATTGAAATTTGGACCATTTGTGTATTTGTAAATTTGTACTCACTGAAAGCAATGTTGCTGGTAAAAGTCCTTTTAAATGCTAAAGACACAGCTTCCCATTGCATCATGATCACTCCTCTCCTATGGGATGAGACAGCTGCACCTTCAGTTCTCTCATTTTGGCAAGTGCTCTAGTCCTGTCTCAGAAGCCCCTTTTCAGAGCAGCTGTTACCCAGCTGCAGGTTTGGAGACAGCCTGGGGCGGTCTGCAGAGCACTGTGCGTTCCCTCCACAGAAGTAAGTGCCTGAGTGGCTGGGCTGGGAGGCTTGGATCTGCAGGGAACTTTGCTCCATTTTCTTGTCCAGAATAGCAGTAATTTTGTCCTTACTTTTCTCATCGCCTCCTTTCTGTAATGTCACCAGATGGATGGGGCCGCCATCATTCCCCTGCCTATACCAGTATAAGACATATAAAGATGTCGATGAATTGCAGCTTATGGTGAATTCATCTCCTTCTTGGATTGACAGAGACTGAGGACTCTGCTGCAATATTTGGGTGTTGACCCCTGTTCAAAAAGGCAATGAAAGGAAAACACAAGAGGCAGTAATGAAATCTTAGTGGCTGTAGTATAGAGATGTTGAATCCCCAACTCCATATTTCCCAAGTAATAGAATCATTATATCAACTCCCACACACTGTGATCTTTTTTGTATATATAATAAATATATTCTGTAACTCCTCTACTCCAGGACAGAAGAGGCCCTCAGGAGGCCACTCTCACCTCACCATTTTTCAAATGAAATATGTACTCACAGGCAGCCTGAAACTTTAACAGACAAACAAGCACTTGAAGGAGCATCCTCAACACTTGGCACTGGAGAGTGCAGCAGAGTCTGATTTCTCTGAATGTGCTTCCACTGGGGTGGCTACTGAGCTCAGGAAAGAGACCGCCTCACCCAGAGACCTTACTGACCTCCCGCTCAGCACCACACAAATGTAACTGAGATACCTTTTAAAACACTGCCACCTTTTGGCTAGACTGAAAAATGTTAAGTAATGAGGATTTTTGTATATTTAATTCCTGTGATACAAACCTTACATTCTAGCAACCTAAGAAAAGAAAATATAATTAAAATGGATAGAAAGGTGATATGAAGGAAATGGAGGATACTCTGTGTTAAAATTGAAGTGGAGATGGGGAAAAGGAGCTAGGGCAGAGAGCCAAGAGTAGGGGTGGATTAGCCAAAACTCAGGGTGTGTGAAAAAGTCATAAGGAAATGTACTGTTTGTAAGCTGATATGTATGTCTGTAACATAGAAAGTGAGTTTGTTCTGAAGTTCTCTGCATGGTTGGACAATGTTGCTCTCAGAAGACATGGGTAATTAAAATCTCAGCACCAGGCATGAGATACTTTCCTGTGAGTGACTAGTCAGGGAAGCCCCAGAGGCATTCAAAACACCACCAGCTATGTCTGTTGCTTTTGGTTACCTAGTGTATCTAAATATTAAGACTCTATTTTGGAAAAATATTATCTACTTGTTGCAGAACATCGATTAGAAATCTCCCTGCTGGCTTGCTTTCCCATAGAAAAGATTTCATGTCTGGTACTGTGAACCTTATCAAAAGCCCATAAATGGAGGGAGTCATAGGCCCTGGGTGGAGGTGGGCTGAGTTACTGGTGTTATTTCACTAAATGGTCATGCTGTCAAACTATATCCTTTGTACTTATGTTTATACCATACATTTATTCTGCTCTTAACCTTGGTCAGAGAAATGGTGGCTAATGCACACGCACACAACTCCTCAAAATGCTGGGAGTAAATGAGTGTGTGTGGTTGGGTCATCTCTGTCAATCTCCCATTATCCAAAGCTCAGAAACGTGGTGGAAAGAGCGTAGGAGCTGGAGGGTGCGACAGGTACTGTGCAATGCTGTCTTCTAAATATGACATGGCTGCCTCACCCGTCAACTCACAGCTCTGGTTGCCTGTGTAAGGGCTGCTCTTGTGTGACAGACTTTTCTTGGGTGCAATGCATAGTGTGGATATACTTATTGATTTCAGAAAGTGAACCTATGATAGGCAAAATAAGGATTTTGTCAAGGTCCAACTTGGTGACCCAAAATGCTCTTAGTGGGGTTACTGTTAGGCATGATGTATTAGTCCCTGGAAGGTTGGTTCTACTTGGCAGTCTCTTATGGGACAATTCTACTTATGCACATGACCTATCATAGCACCTGTCTGCCAAGGCTACAGTTGGGAATAGGCCTCACATGACTGGACAGCATGTAGGCTATTAGTGTATTTTACAGGAGTCCCAAGAGGCCTCCTATGTTTCCCAACCTATGTTGGTTCATCTGTGACCAGATTTTACATGAACCCAGTGAACAACCTCCAGTGACACCTGAGGACTGATGACCTTTGGTAAGGGTGTCTGCTTTGATACCAAGAGTACTTAGTTGGCTGTGGCTGCCTCATGGAAAACTATCAGGAATATTCTGCATATAATAGACTTACACTTTCCTGCTGTTTGAACTATGTTCCCATAAAAGCAAGGTCCTGGTTACCATCCCATGAATAGTGGGACTGAGAAGGTGAATCTCAAGGAGTACTCTGAAGATCTACTGTTGATCACTCCAGGTGAATGCAAATTGGTTTGAGAGCCCAGCCACAAGAGGATACTAAAGTAAACCCTTAATAAGGTCCAATACAGCTGGAAACAATTCTATCACATGTATTAATCATTTTCTTAAAGGTTCAATATTTGGTACATGAGTGTAGATGGGAGGTATTACCTTAGCTGGCCTTCCATCCACAGTCATTTTTCATAAGCAGTCTTGCTTTCTTATCCTGGGATGTGTTCATGGGGGCACTGTGCATCTCTCCACCCTAATGGGTTTAGTGTATCTAGCTCAAACTGACCTGACCCAGGCCAAAGGGATGTCTTGCACTTGACACTTGATTTGGCTACTTGGGTTTGACAGGTTCTAGGCTGAAGCTACTGTTATCTCTTTCTCAACCACACCTGAGTGTTGAGAGAGGTCTGAGTCTGGCAGGTTTTGAGCAGGCACTGTAGCTGTACCACCCCCATTGTCACCCCACCCCCACTGTATTTTGATACTGTGGAAGCCCCTGGTCTTGAAGACTCTGAATGAACACTACAGTTATAGCCATCGTGTTGTGTCTCTCAGCCATACTTTGCTTCTGTGGGAGCTCCAAAGTGGATGAACAATTTCCACCTTTACCAAACTTTGCTGTGGGAGAGTAATGTACAGAGCTTACACTTTGGGTATGACTGTCCACCCTGAGGACAGACTTAGTCTTTCTTATTTCAACCGTGTTATCATTGATGCCTTCTGTGAACTCTTGCTCAGACTTTAAAGTCTTCCAGAAGCTCATTAGCATAGCATTTGACTTTCTGTAGTTTTTTCCTCAAGATATCACCACATATCTTGCCACACTTGTCTTCAGGTGACCTAGGTGGATGGCTTTGAACTCTTTAAAATCTCCTCTAGATGGTTTTATTATCATTTACAAACTTGATTTCCATGCTTATCTACATAGCTCAGATCTGTCATAACTGCTCCTACTTCATAAAGATCACATCCTACAATGGGACTCAACCAGGCCACAAAAGCTTCAACCCAGTATCAAAGTCCTCACTGAATCAAGTTTGTGAACACAGTTCTACCTGGTCCAGTAAACTAGGGATCAAATACAGCTTCTCTTATTTTCAGTTTCATCAGCAGTGCCTATGTTTATGGTAAAGTTTCATATTTCTGGATATTTCTGGGACCTCAGATGGAGATATCTAAGTGTTTCTAAAGGCTCTGACAACATAGTCCATCAGATTATTTATCTCACATTGTTTCAGGTTATATAGCCTTTGCCTTAAGGAGAGATGCCTTCACAGCAGTCAGGCCACATCCTCTCCCACGCCACAGCCTCATGAGTCAGGCTGTGACAGGATCGTCCACTGCTTGTTTAAATGTTTTCTCCAGTTTGAGCAGTTTGCATGCTGAGTGTCTCCCGGTTACAACAGTTTCTTGCACCATATCACGATCAAGCACTGGTCTACATTTTGGATCACACAGTTCCCCTTCTCCTCCACTTAAGGTTGAACCAATTTTCCTTTAGTCTCATTGCACTGAGCAGATCTTCAGATCAATGCTGAGTGAACTCTCCCACATTCCTGAGACTGGCTTGAGTGGCCCCAGACTCACCTCAATAAGTTTCGATGGAATTATGTATTTTATGAAGTTGTCTTATCAGGTTAAGAATGTTCACTTCTATTTTAACTTATGAAAAAATATAAATAAAAAATCAACACTGAATGTCGTCAAATGATTCCTGTATATTTTATATATTTTATAGATTATCTGATAATTTTTCTTGTTGATAAAATCAATCATCTATCTATATCTGTATCTATCTACCTATCTATCTGTATCTACCTATCTACCTATCAAGCAATCATCTATCTATCTATCTATCTATCTATCTATCTATCTATCTATCTATCTATCAAGCAATCATTTATATTTGTATCTATCAATCATGTATGTGTAAAATTACAATTTTATTTATTATATCTAAGAAAAAATAAACATTAAAGTCAAGCATGTGAAAGCATTATTTATCCACACTATGAAGTCATTTTTGGCTATCAAAAAGACATATATATATATATATATATATATATATATATATATATGATATATGATATATATATGATATATGATATATATATATATATCAAACAATTTTAAATGAAAATATAAAAGTAAGCAGAAAATATGTGCTGCACTTCTGTTTCTGTCATTTCCAGGATATACTTCAAACTGTTAAAGTTGGTTATTATGGGAGTTAAATAGGAAGAAGGATCAAGAAGAGTGTCTGTTTTTACTTGAGTAATGATGAAAATAATTTTTATTTTTTATGTAATAATGAAAATATTTCAATTCAGATTAAAAGTGAAATAACTATCTGTTGCTTCAAAAACTGGTTATTTGGACTGCATGACATATGGGAGCAACAGAAATAACTTCTAATTTTTCTTAAGAGAAAATGGAAGAAAGCCAAGGTTTCTTTCCATTTCAGGGATGTTTGAAGGATGGAGTGATAGGTCCATAGTGTTGGACACTTCCATGGCTCCAAAAGGATTTTCTCATCATTTTTACTTAAGTTTACACAGAAATAAGCTTTTTGTTGTTATTAAAGCAAAAACTCGGAAGTTCTCATCCCCTTCTTATATTTTTGGTTGTGAGCCTAGCCTTTAATGACTGAACCACCTCTCTAGCCCTCTCATCCCCTTCTTACTGACTAAAAGCTGTAGCATCAGCTGCCATGCAAACATGTCCATCTTTCCACGACTGTTAGCTGTTTTTGCCCAGTCCCAGAATCCCTTTAGCCATTCCTTCTTGGTTCCTCACTGTCTTCCCAGGTTCCCACCGAGCTCATTGCTCATTGCTGTGCAGAGTCCTCTTGAGATGGATGCCACTGCTTCCCTGCCCCCATCAGGCAGATATTGCACAGGGGCAGCCCTGTCTGTCACACTGTGCCACTCTCAGGATACAGTGGTACACAGCAGCATCCCTCAGGCTGACATGAGGCAGGATCAAGGTGCTCGACTTTCTGTCAGAGGCAATAGCCAGGAAGGCCATACTATTGGTTGTATTTTGTTGTAGACCGTGGATCACATATTCTGGACTCTGAAGATGAACCTGTCGGTACCAATGAATGTACTCATTTCCACTGATCGTGGTGTGGTTACAAGGCAAGTGCACCGTTTCTCCTTCAGTACTTTCCATTGAATCTGGCTGTGTAGTTTTAGCATCACCCACAATACCTAAGGAGGTAAGAAATAACAGATCAGCTTTGGACCCTCAAGTATCAGAGTGCCCAGGTGTCAGGCTCACAAAACCCCAGAGCTCTTCTCCCGAGCTCAGCTCTTGTCTGCTGTGTTGCTCAGATCTGAGGACGTTGCTGATATTTACTCCTTAGCTTTGCAGAATCACACAGTCAAGGATAAGTTGCCCATTTTGCACTTTCCTTGTGCTCCAGGAACCCAGAGCGCCCATCTGTGAGTCTAATATACAATGGCTCATGCTTGTAATGCCCAGACTCACGAAACAATCACACTGACACTGAGTCTCTCCAGCAGTTTGGAAAAGCACAGAGGGAGAAGTGGAGGCAGCAGATGCATCTTTGTTGTCTTTAGGAACCAAAGTCATCCTTCCTAAGGCTCAGAACACTTACCCAAAGACAGGAGAATAGCAATCCCACTCACAAACTTCATAGTTAAGATCAAATGGCTGACCTGGGGCTCTGAGCTCAGAATCTGTGTCTGATATAATGATAGGAGGTCTCAAGCAGCAAGCCCACAGCTGCCAGCATTGCCCCGCCCACCTCAGGAAGCCTTCTTTGTGGGTGGCTCCAGTCAAGGCCCTCTTGGTTGGGTCTATCTCCACCTCTCAGGTTTAAATATAAAGTTTAAAAGAAGATGAAAATATTTTCCCTACATAACCCCCAATTTTAGTTTCAGTTGAGATCTTTTCAAGTTTCAGACTCAACAAGGCTGAGTTCAAATGCACCAAACCTTTTGAGAGAAACTATATACCCTTTATTTATATGAAAGGCAAATCTCAGTGACACTCCATGGTTTAGTGTTCCACTGAGATGGTCTGAATTGCTCTTTATTTCGGGAAATCCTGTTGATCTCTGTGCTGTTAGAGTAAGAAGAGACTTCTTACTTATATTAACAGTACATAAGTCTTAGAAGCAGAAATATATATATACAGTTTAACTTTTAGAGGCACCAACTTCTTTTTTCCGTCAAAATTACCAGTGAAAATAGTACTGTAGATGAAACCATTTGCAACATAAGTGCATAATATTGCAGTTCTCAGTATGGCAGAAGAAAGTTGAAGTGTGAGCCACTATAAAGGTCTTTGACTCACCAGCCTCTTTGTGGACTCCTACAATAGAGTCTGTGTTCCATTTCTTCTAACTGGAATTGCTGGTTACTTCTGGTCCTATCAGACACCAATGACTTGCTTGCCTACAACTATATCTGTGAATCCCTCACTCTAACACATATCTCCCCATCTCAAGCCATACCTAGTGTGATATGCCCTGAAGGTAGTAAAGAGAAAAGGAAAGGAATAAGGGCCAGGAAGACAAGATTTTGAGAAGAAAATGAAATGATGCAATTTTATAGGAAAGGTAGGAATACTTGATCTAATTTTTCAACTGTGGCTACTAGAATATGGGAAAGGTTAAATAATTCCTTCTTCTTTGTTACAAAATTGAACTTTTTGGTTCTCTATAATGATAAATATTTTGGTTATTTAAAACTGAACTCTATATTAATCACCTGTCATATTGATGGCTTGTCAAACTGGGGATTGACTCATGGCCTTGCTGAATGCTAGGCAAATGCTATACCACTGAACTACTCCAATCCAAGTAAGATTTTTTTTTTTGAGGCCAAGTCCCAGTATATTGCTCGGGCTTTCTCAAATTCATGGTGCCCATGAATCCTACTCCCACGTTTACTTTTCGGAGGTCCTATTACTGGCAATGTTTGCTGGTGTGTGTGAGTTTCTTCAGTGATGTAGCCATTAAGAAGGAAAGGGGTTAACAAAAGGATAATGGGGAAGTAGTGAATATAATTACAGTACATTGTGTACATGTATGAGACTGCAGAAAGAAAACAAAAAAGAAAAGAAAGACAATCTATTTAAAATATTCATGGACTCAAGTCATCAGAACCTTAGTTTTCAAGTAGCTGAGGCTGCACTACCACATCTTGCTCCTCCCCTTACTTTCCCTGGGTAAGGGCTGGGCTCACCTGTTTACGTTGGTCTTTGGCAATGAACTTTTCCTACATATTTGAAGCTATGCACGCATTCACGAGGTGCTTTAAAATGATAGAATGAAACAGGGATGAAATTAGTTCTCTGTACACTCACTGGCAACCTTGGCTTTCCCTGGAAGGAGCTTTGGCTTGCAGCCCCCTCTGGTGACTGTTCACTGAAATTCCTTTCCTGAGAACCAGTTTCAGGCTCAAGATTTATTTTTGATTATTTTGTTCATGTGAGGCAGAGGGAGAGAGTGATCTGGGTAGAAGAGGGGAGGAAGAGGGGAAGGAGAGGGGAAGGGGGTCAGGATCAGGTATAGGGGAGACGAGAGAGAAGCCCAGAGGGCCAGGAGAATGAAGGGAAAGATGCAGCTGCCTGGGGTGGGGGTAAGGGAAAGTCCTAGAGACCCAAGATGTGAGAGACTCCCAGGACTCAGTGGGGCGGGAATGTTCAACAATAGGGGAGATGGAACCTGAAGAGGCTACCACTAGTCGATGGACAGGGCCCCCGTTGGAGGAATGGGGTCACCAACCAACCTTCAAAAACTTTGACCTAGAATGGTTCCTGTCTAAAAGAAATACAGGGACGAAAATGGAGCAGAGGCTGAAGGAAGAGACTATTCAGTGACTAACCTAATTGGGGATCCATCCCACGGTTGGCACCAAACCCTATTACTATTTCTAATTCTATGTTGTTCTTGCAGACAGGAGCCTAGCATGGCTGTTCCCTGAGTGGCTCTACCAGTAGCTGATTGAGACAGATGCAGATACTTACAGCCAACTAGTGAACTGAAGTCGGAATAGCTATGGAAGAGATAGGGGAAAGATTAAAGGAGCTGAAGGGGATGGCAACCCCATACAAAGACCAACAATATCAACTAATCTGAACCCCTGGGAGCTCCCAGAAACTGAGCCACCAACCAAAGAGTATGCAGAGCTGCTCCGTGGTCCCTGGCACATATGCAGTTGAAGACTACCCTGTTTGGCCTCAGTGGGAGAGGATGTGCCTAATTCTGTAGAGACCTGATGCCCCAGTGAAGGGGGGATGTCCCTGGGTTGGGGAGAGTACCCTCTCAGAGGCCAAGGGTGTAGTAGCATATTTTCCTCACAAGTCAGGAGGAGCTAAAGTGGGAGAAGTAAGGAGAGGAAGAGGGTGAGTAAGGAGAGGAAGAAGAGGAGTGAGGAGAGGAAGAGGAGAGGAAAAGGAGGAGCAAGGGAACAGAGATGTAGGAGTATGGAGAACCACTCTTGGATCAAGAGCAGTCCTGGATAACAACTTATATCTAGGTTAGTTAATTGGTGAACACCTCTAATTATGTTAGCATGTTATTAATTGAGCATTATTAAACATATAAAGCCTTTGATTAATCTTTAAGCACTAGAGTCTCACTCCTTCCGGGTACCGTGTGGATGGCGGGATGGTCTAGGCTCAGCCCAGCCTTGTGAAGACAGTGTGGAAGGTTGGCAGAGCCATCTCCAACGCTGGCATCTCATGGGTGGCAGGGCTGGTGTCTCTGGCTGCCTGAGCCTGTGAACTGGCACTCAGCAGCAAGAACATGCTGCTGCTAGTGACCTCGAGCCTAGCCTAATAGGGAACATGGTGGTTCTATAACTACAAGCCAGATCGGGTGCCGGCATTTTAAATCTCTCCCGCAACACAAGGGGAGGGGTGACGGAGTGAAGAACTCTGGGAAAGGGGGGCAATATTTGGGATATAAATAAATAAATAAAATAATAAACAAAATAATTAATTTAAAAATATTTGTTTTTGATATGGTCCCTGTCTCTAATAAAAGTTTCAGTGGAGAGCTTCATGCTACTGTCTTCTAAGAAAGACTGAATTATTTGCAGGTTTTGGGAATTCAGAATTATTTCTTTGATATTTTCACAAAGATCAAATTTATTTTGTGTTTCTTGGTTTCTTTTTCCTTTTCCTTTTTTAAATTTTTTTAATTTACATTTCGAATGTTGCCCAAAGCAACTCCAAGTCCTTGTTCTTTATCACAAGGCATGCGATTTGGCAGTTTAAGCACTGAGCAATAATCTAGCAGGTGGATTCAGTAGTTGATGCTTTTTCATCACAGGACAAGGAGAGGTTATATGCAGTGATTCTAAATAACTCCAGATCAATGCTCGTGGCTAAGCAGAGGACACAACAATGCAGCACTACAGGTATATGCAAGATTCAACTCCAGACTGACTCGCATCCCTCATCTTCCAAAATCATAAATGTAGACTAGGAATGCCTGGCTGCGGTAATGTAACAATGCATGACATGCTAACAACATAATCATACTTAATGCATATTCACCCTGCTCCTACTGCATGCCAGCTAGTCAGGTAACAACAGTCATTAAATGCCAGTCCATGGGAAAAGAAAAATAGTCGGATTGAGAATAGAAAATAGAAATACCGGAGATCAGACCAATATTAGAAATTTTCATCTAGTATTCATTACTGCTATGTTCAAGGCGATGAGAGTCAAGGCTAATCTAAAAGAACAATACATATTCTGGTATCGGTTGTTTTAAGTAGAGAGTTGTTCAGCTTCCACATTTATGTGGGCTTTCTGTTGTTTTTGTTGCTATTGAAGACCAGCCTTAGCTCGTGATTGGTCCAATAGAATACACTACCCAATCCTTTTTATGAAGCCACAGTTGTACTGATACCTAAACCACAAAAAGATCCAGGAAAGAAAGAGAACTACAGACCAATTTCCCTTATGAATATCCATGCAAAAATACTCAATAAAATTCTTGCAAACTGAACACATCAAAATGATCATCCATCATGATCAAGGAGGCTTCATCCCAGGGATGCAGGATGGTTCAATATATGGAAATCCATCAATGTAATCCAATATATAAACGGACTTAAAAAACCTCCCACATGATCATCTCATTAGATGCAAAAAAAGCCTTTGACAAAATACAACACCCATTCATGTTAAAAGTATTGGAGAGATCAGGGATTCAAGGGGCATACCTAAATTATAATAAAAGCAATATACAGTAAACCACTAGCCAACATCAAACTGAGTAGGGTAAAACTCAAAACAATTCAATTAAAATCAGGGACTAGACAAGGCTGCCCACTTTCTCCCTACTTATTCAATATAGTGTTCGAAGTTCTAGCCAGAGCAATTAGACAACAAAAAAAGATCAAAGGGATACAAATTGGGAAGGAGGAAGTCAAGTTATCACTATTTACGAATGATATGATAGTATACATAAGTAACCTCAAAAATTCTACCAGAGAACTCCTACAGCTGATAAACAACTTCAGCAAAGTGGCTGGATAAAAAATTAACTCAAACAAATCAGTAGCCTTCCTCTACTCAAAGGATAAAAGGGATGAGAAAAAAAATTAGGGAAATGACACCCTTCAAAATAGTCACCAATAATATAAAATACTTTGGTGTGATTCTATCCAAGCAATTGAAAGATCTGTATGACAAGAACTGTAAGTCTCTGAAGAAAGAAATTGAAGAAAGTCTCAGAAGATGGAAAGATCACCCATGCTCATGGATTAACAGGATTAATATAGTAAAAATGGTCATCTTTTTCTAGTTTTTTTAAATGTAGAGTTACACTTTATTTATGTATTTTTTGTTGGATATTTTATTTACGTTTCAGATGCCATCCCCTTTCCCCATTTCTCCTCCCTAGAAAACCCCTATCCCATGCCCGCTTCTTCTTTTTTGCTTTTATACAATTTTTAAATGTTAATCAAAGGCTTTATAAGTTTGGTAATGCTCAATATCAATCAGAAGTATAACCTAATACCAACCTAGATATATCAACTATCTTTGACTGGTGGAGACATATGAACATCTGCCTCCATGTCTGGCTCCCCTCTCTCTTTCTCTCTCTCATCACCTAGCTGCTTCTCTCCTTCTCCTCCTCCTTTCCTTACTCCTCCTCTTCCTCTCCATACTCCTCCCACCTTAGCTCCTCCTACACATCACCCTTACTGTTAAAATAAAACTTTTCTCTCAAAATACAGTTAGAGTATAAGTATACCAATTTATGTCAGTAAGGTGGAAGGTAGACCTAATACCCAGTCCATCATTTTGTTGACTAACCAGAACCACTGTCATCTCTCCTAAATAAAAGACTTAGTTTTGAACCTGGCTCTTTTTCTTGGCTTTAGAGTGAATATCAGCTGAAAACCATCCTCTCAAATCTTTTCTCTCAAAGTAAATAGCAAGGATTGGCTATAAGACTATAAGTTTTCAACCCCATCAGAAATCCAGAATGACTGAGTTAGCTAAAATTATGGGAAGCACAAAGCATAGCTTCTTAAACTTAGCCAATTTATAGAGACCACTGAACACCTGGATAGTCCCTATACTACAGAATGTTGGAGCATCTGATCTTCAGCCTTCTGGCCCAGGATCATCTGACAGACCTAGTGATGTAGAATTATTAAGGGTTGATTACTCTGTCTTGGCAGATATAATCAGTCGAGTATTCTGCAAATGTGTCCTTTTCTGGACAGTAATTTGTCTGTAGATGGAAAGAGGCAATTCTTGCCTAGTGGCTGTCTCACCACAATTGGAATAACTCCAAAGATGCTCAATTTCTTCTTAGAATCTAAGACAGGAAGCTATCTGGAGCAGACAGGTCTCTAATCAAAATGAACATTAATACAGAAATGTTTGTAATGTCAATTCTATGGATTTCTGATGTTTTGAAAACCAACTATCCATGTAAGGTAATCTGGACTGTTGTCTGTTAACTTCTCTCAGCTATTTCTGAAGAAACTATAGAAAACACCCTAACAATAAACTCAGAGCCATGAATTTGCTATAGGTCCTTAACTTACAGTCTAACCATCTCAAATAAGTTAAAAAAGTTAAAGAAAGACTGGGTCTAAGCCTTGTATTCCTAAATGTGTTATATAGGCACAATGCCTATGAGAGTAACAATATTCATCTCACTTTTATATTAATAAGAAGCTCGTACCAATGAAAACCTTAAATTTGAAATCAAAGTAAATTTTGTACCATTTAAGAAATTATAACTTCATCTTAATAACAATTATACATATTTCTACCAATAGGTTATGGCTATGCAATAAATCCTAGCTAATCCTCCCTGTTCCAACAAAACCACTACTTTTTCCTAGAAAGACAGCCCAATATTAACCACCTCAGTCCCCAAGCCCAGGGAATAGGGGCTCTGACTCTTCATTAACTTCTTCAAGCTGGTCATGGGTGTTTAGATATTAGAAGAGGTGCAGGGGGAAGAGTAAATTGATAAGCCTCTGATACTGTGTCTTCACTGTATCTAGCTGGAATTCTAGGACATCAGATGTTCGAGCAGGTCTGCTCAGCTTGCCTGATGAGTAGATACTCCAAGGCTGTGTATTCTGTAATATACAATTCTCAAAACAAATTTTAGTATCAAGATAATTTTTTGTTTGAATTCTGGAATCTAGTCTTCTGGCGGCCTGCCTCTGTCATGTCTAATCCATATAATTCTGGAACTTTCTATGAGGGTGTGCTCCCACCATCCTCCCAAAATTGGCCATCTATTTCAAAGATTTGAATTCCAACTTAATTTTTCAAAGAGTTAGAAAGAGCAATTCTCAAATTCACTTAGAATAACAAAAAACCTAGAATAGAAAAAATTATTCTTATCAATAAAAAAAAAAAACAAACTTTTGGGGGAATCACCATCCCTTTCCTCAAGCTACACTATAAAGCAATAATGATAAAACTTGATGGTATTGGTACAGAGACAGGCAAGTAGATCAATGGAATAGAATTAAGGACCCAGAAATGAACCCACACACCTATGGTCACTTGATCTTTGACAAAGAAACTAAAACTATTCAATAGAAAAAAGACAGCATTTTTAACCAGTGGTGCTGGTTTAACTGGAGGTCAGCATGTAGAAAAATGCAAATTGATCCATACCTATCTCCTTTCACAAAACTCAAGTCCAAGTGGATAAAGGACCTCCACATAAAACCAGATACAATGAATCTAATAGAAGAGAAATTGGGAAGATCCTGGAATACTTGTGCACAGAGGAAAACTTCCCTGAACAGAACACCAATGGTTTATGCTTTAAGAGCAACAATTGACAAATGAGACCTCATAAAATTGAAAAGCTTCTGTAAAGCAAAGGACACTATCAATTGGGCAAAATGGCAACCCACAGATTGGGAAAAGATGTTCATTAACCCTACATTTGATAGAGGGCTAATATCTAAAATATACAAAGAACTCTAGAAGGCAGATTCCAGAGAACCAAATAACCCTATTAAGAAGTGGAAACAGAGCTAAATAGAGAATTCTCAATGGAGGAACCTTGAATGGCTGAGAAATATTTAAAAAAATGTTCAACAGCCTTAGTCATCAGGGAAATGTAAATAAATAAAAACAAACCACAAGATTCCACCTCACATTATTCAGAATGGCTCAGACCAAAACCACAAGTGACAACAGATGTTGGTGAGGATGTGGGGAAAGAGGAACATTGGTCCATTGTTGGTGGGATTGCAAACTGGTATAACCACTCTGGAAATCAGTCTGACGATTCCTCAGAAAATTGGACATAGCATTACCTGAGGACCCAGCTATACCACTCCTGGGCATATACCCAGAAGATGCTCTAACATTTAACAAGGACACATGTTCCTCTGTCTTCATAGCAGCCTTATTTATAATAGCCAGAAGCTGGAAGCAACCCAGATGTTCTTCAATGAAAGAATAGGTACAGAAAATGTATACACAATGGAATACTAAGCAGCTATTAAAAACAATGACTTCATGAAATCCTTAGGCAAATGGATAGAACTAGAAAATGTCATCCTGAGTGAGATAACTCAGACACAGAAGAACTCACATGGTATGTACTCATTAATAAGTGGATACTAACCCAAAAGATCACAATGTATGTGATACAATCTAGAGACCATATGGAGCATAGAAGGAAGGAAGATCAGGGGGTGGATGCTTCAGTCCTGCACTGAGGGGGGAACAGGATGATTGTGGGAGATGGAAGGAGAGGGGGAACAGGGAGTGAGAAGGGTGGTGGAGGAGGAGGAGCAGGAGGAGGAAAAGGAGGAAATAAGGGTGGCAGTATCAGAATCTGGAGGCCAGTGCAGAGAGGTACAGAGGGTCAGGAAATCGAATAAAAATAGGTAGCAGGGTCATGAGGACTTGGGAATTGCCACTGGTGGGTCCCATACACCAGAGTATCGGTAAGCTCCCAGAACCCAGTGAGACTGACTTTAGCTACAATGTGCAGAGAAGAGGGAGATAGAACCTGTGGAGACCAGCTCCAGTAGACAGGCATGGCCCCAGGTTGAGGAATAAAGCCACCACCCATCTCAAAGTTCTTTTAACCCAGAAATGTTTCTGTCCAAAGGAAGAACAGGGACAAAAAATGGAACAGAGACTGAAGGAAGGGCCAATTGGGAAATGGCCCCACCTGAGGGTACATCATGTCTGCAGACACCAAACCCAACACTGTTGCTGTGGTCAAGAGGTGCTTGTTGACAGGAACCAAGTGTGGAAGTTCCTGGAGAGGTCAGCAACTGACCAATGAAGAAGTGGATGCTTGGAGCCAACCATCATGCTGAACTCAGGGAAGCTGGTGGGGGAACTGGCAGAAGGACTGGAGGAGCAGAGGGAGGTTGCAACCCCACTGGAAGCACAACACAGACTGTCCTGACCATCCAGTTCTCTCAGAGACTAGACCACCAACCAGGGTGTGTACTGAAAGGGATTTTTGGCTTCAGATACATATGTAGCAGAGGATGGCCTTGCCCGACAGCAACAAGAGGGGAGGCCCTTGGTCCCGGGGAGGTTTGATGCCCCAGAGTATGGGGATGCTGGAATGGCGCGGTGGGAGAGTGTGGGTGGGTGGGGGATCACTTTTATACAGGCAAAAGGGAGGGAGAGGGCAAATGTGGGATGGGGAGGGTAATGTAGGGGTAACCAGGAAATGGGGTGTCATTTGAGATGTAAACGAATGAAATAATTAATAAAAATTTTAAAGAGAGAGAGAGACAGAGAGAGAGAGAGAGAAATAGAGAAATAGAGAAATAGAGAAATAGAGAAGTAGAGAAATAGAGAAATAGAGAATCACTGCTCTAACGGACTCTTTCCACAGGAGCAGTCACTGATGATTTTTGCCCATGAAATCCCCTTTAGGCTGCCGGGCAGTGGTGGCGCACGCCTTTAATCCCAGCACTTGGGAGGCAGAGGCAGGTGGATTTCTGAGTTCGAGGCCAGCCTGGTCTACAGAGTGAGTTCCAGGACAGCCAGGGCTACACAGAGAAACCCTGTCTCAAAAAACCAAAAAAAAAAAAAAAAAAAAAAAAAAAACCCCTTTAGGCAACCGCTCATCTAGTTGCATAATATGTGACTTATTGTCTCAGCTGCTGCTGATAATAAAAGACGCGGCCACATGTGGAAATAGCAAAGTAAAGGCAGACTTCATTAAGAAAATTTAAAGACAGGAGAGAAATTAAGGAAAAGAAAGAGAAACTCCCATGAGTGTGAGGAACAGTGAGAGAAAAGTCCGTGGAATGACCTGTCTGGGATGTTTTAAGACTCACTTCAAGAACTGGATCTCAGGACAAGGGCTGATGTCATTTCTATTGAGACTGGTTGTTTCCCTGGGCTTACTGTGGGTTGAGACAGGAGCATCGATGCTCTGGTGGGGTGATGATGATATTCATGTATTCCCTCAACTATTAGGGAAACAGTCACATTTTGAAGCCCTCTGTGCCTCTCGAATTTGCTTTGTTATATGTTCCCCTAGGCTGTTTATTGGCCTCTAGCCTGTACCTGCATAGCAGGTTGTTAATCTTGCAAGTGGTGCTGGTCCCCAGCCTTTGAAAGAGGTCTCTAGGACCATTAATTAATCTATCTGTTGTTTCTAGTCCACCTGACTTATGTGTAGTTTTTTTCACAGCTACCAATACGTGGCTGGATTTTTCTTGTTCACCCCTTGCTAAGCCTCTTGACTCTGCTGTAGTCTGGAGTGGTATCCTTTCTGGAACAGGTGGAGGCTTTGTCTTTGGTCTGATATAATTAGCTGCATTAGAAGCAAGACTGTGTGAGAAGCAATGTTCTTGTTTGCCTGTGCGTCTATGGGTAGGCGCCATCTGGGTTTTTCACACTGACTTTGTCCCAGAGCCCTTTTCTCTTTTTTCTTATCTGCTCAGCTTGGCTGTCTTACACCCATCTGTGAGCTCTTTATGTTAGTTTTGGAGTGTTCCAGATGTGGCCATTTTAACTCAGACATTCCTTTTATTATTTCTCTGCATCATGTTCAGTTATTAGTTCTGTCTAATGAATATTCACATTGCATTTATGTTTGCTTGAATGAAGAGCACTGCTCTGAAAATGTTTGTAATACTTCATAGTCTATATGCATGTGCTATTCTATCAAATATTAATGGAATAGGAAAACTGCTGACTTAGTAGTACTGTCTTTGCATCATGTACTTCATGAACATGGTTCATTCTCCCACTTATTAGATATTTGATTTGTGTTAGTAATGCTTTATATATTTTTATACTTTGGCCTTGCAAATATTTTAAAAATTATCACTATGTATTTTGGCCTTTAATTTTGTTTTATGGATCTTGAAAGTTAATTTAGGTTATCTTATTTACAATTAAATGACGATTTAAAATATTGCACTGCAGGCTAATTTAGTGAGTGATTCAACACATACATAGATTATTTTGGTTTCTTTGTACTGCATTATATCATTTGATGAAGGTATTTATAACCCTTCTTTTGTAGGCATTACAACTTTCAGGACCGTCAGTACATTGTTTAATGGAAAGATTGTTCTTTGAGCTTATTTCAATGAACTCAATGACATTTCGCTACTGCGTTGTGTCTAGTGTGACCTTTACTAACATGAAGTGATTTTCTTTTAGTCTTAATTAATTAGGAATTTATTTCTTTGTTGTAAATAAATGACGATCACCAATTAAACACTTTGGGGTAATTATTGAGATGATTGCATTATGATTTTATTAATGGAGGTTATTTGATTTATTTAGAGTTTGTTTTGATTTTTTTAGTATAAATTTTTTATTAACTGTTTTCATATAATATATTCTGATCATACTTTCCCTCTCTCCCAATTCCTCTCGGATCCTCCTCCCCATTTAATTATCCACCCAACTCCATGCCCTTTCTTTCCCTTTAGAAAACAAACAAACAAACACAAAATACAGGAAACTTACATATATATGTTGTAACACAAACCCTCATTCACTGTTGGTGGGAATGCAAACTGATGCAGCCACAATACAAATCAGTGTAAAGAATTCTCACAAAACCTAAAAGTAAATCTATCATATAACCCAGCTACACAACTCCTTGGTACATGCCGGAAGGACTTGACATCCACTCCACAGCCACTTGCTCAGCCATGTTCATTGCTGCTCTGTTCACAGTCACTAGATCATAAGAACAACCTAAATGTCCTACAACCAATGACTAGATAATGAAACTGTGGTACATGTGCAGCCTGGAATACTATTCAGCTGTAAAGAAATACAAAATCATTAACTTTGCAGGTGAAAGGATTGAACCAGAAAAAATCATATTTACTGAAGTAACCCACACCGAGAAAGAGAAAGATCTCATGTTTTCCCATTGGAGTCCCCAAGTTCCAAATACTCAGAATCAAGTCCGTATTTTGTTTCTGCATGACCCAGAAAATTAGGATGGGGCCATTGTCAAGATAGAGTTGTTGGGAGCAATAGAGAGAAGAATAGCAGGGTATAAGAAATGTGATCAGGAAAATGGTAAAGGGGTCTCTTTAGGGGGAGAAGCTAAATGCCAAGTATAAAGTTCTGTGTATTCAGAAGAAGGTGGTAGAAGGGGAAGAGGAAATAATAGGTACAAGTGATCCAACAGGGGAGATGGGCAAAGGGAAGCTCTTTAGGGAGGGCAGAAGAGGGTAACTAAAGAAAGGGTAAACTATCAAGGTTGTCTGAAAATGCCATAGTCATACTATACATAGAAAATTTAAAGTATGATAGACATAATTCTGTCTATAAATATGCATATTTAATTTAAATAAACTTTTCTCATTTGTGCTGATGGTATTCCCCCCAAGTTCCAAATAATACTTTACAAAATCTTCAATACCAGACACAAAAAGCCCTCTTTTGAGTTGTTGGTCAGTGCTTCCCAAGAGACTCCTGAAGCACACAGACTATTGCTGTTGCCTTTGGTTTTGTTTGCACTCCCCCTATTCCAATAGGGAAGGTAAGTCCCTATTGCTGAAACTCCATGCACTCCAGAAACAGTACCCAGAGGTTCCTGAGGTGTAACTAATTTGAACATCTTCTCCATGAGGATCAGAAGGCACCATGCAAGCATCTAAAGGAGGGAGGCAACCAACAGTTCTACCCAGCCATGACACCTATGAACTATGTCAATCACCAGCGTGGTATAATAGCCTTATGGGTTTGGTAGTGTTATGCATACCTTGGTAGTAGTGGAAAGCTCTCTAATTGAACTTAGGACTTGTTCAAAAAGAGAGGAACTATGCCTGGTGCTGCAAACCTAGCCAGCTACTCAGTTGGTGAAGTCATAGGTATTGGAGGAGACTCTATAACTACCATCTTACTAAGCTGGCATAATACCTAACTACAATCTAAACATCTGTCCTTATACTCACAGATAAATTTAGTCTTTACCCTACATCAAGAAAAATTTCTCAGCAACAGTTGGAAACTACCACAGAAAACTATAACGAAGAGTTGTGGATTCCAGTTCCAATGTAAATGTACAAAACACTCCTGCACCTAACACTCAGAGTATACTTGTGGGAAGAGGTGAAAAGAATCAGAAAGAAGATCAGGGAGTTGCTGTGAGACTCCAACTTCTAGGAATGTCACAAGCTACATGCATAAAGTGTCACCCACATGAGTTCCCAAATGTGAAAAGGATAACATCAATGCACTGGCCAAACTGCACAGGGAAAAGCCATGAAGCCTCAATACTATACAAAGAATTACAGGCAAATTAGGAATGCTGGGAATGGAGGAAATAGAGTTCCTTATGGAAGAGCCCAGCAATTGGTTGTCTCTTGTCATCCCTGAGAGTATACATACAAATAACATTAAACAGACTAAGCAGGTTATATTTAGGAATACATATATACACACACATATACATACAATATCAACTATTAAAAAGACACATGAAGTAGAGAGAGAGCAGGGAGGGGTATATGGGAGGTTTTGGAGGGAGGAAAGATTGAAATATCATTATTTTATAATCTCAAAAATTAAAAAAAATCAACTTGGTGACTCTCAAATTAGTAATTTAATGATGTACCTGAAAGCTCTGGAAAAACAAGAACAGTCAACACTCAAGAAGCATTATTCACAATCAAGGGGAAAAAACACCCTCAGATCCACAGAGAAACATTGGTCACATCTAGTAGGATAAACGTAATAAAAAGAAAATAAATATGTGGAGAAATTGGAACCTTTTTTGTTGATAGAAATGCAAAATGAAGTCAGTTTGTAAAACACTTTGGTAGTTCTTCAAAAAGTTGAAAAGCAAAGCTACCACGTGACCTAAAAATTCTGCCTCTATATATGGACTCATAAAACTAAAAAATAACCTGACAAGTAGTTGCCAGTTTCAAGACAAATGTTTAGACTTGAAACCATAATGCAAATGTAAAATCCAGATACAGCAAGTCACATACTGAAAGATCCCATAGATCTGAATGATCTGAAGCAGTCAAATGCGTGCGGATCAGCAAGTGAGTGTTTTTAGGTGTGGTGTGGGCAAGGGGATGGGTGAGACTCTTGAGGGTGTGGAGTTTTTGTTTGTATGTCTGTTCGTTTTGAGTCATATATGAGTCATATATGGTTCTAAAATTAGGTGTTTATTGTGTGTTTGTATATGTGAGCGCAGCCTGTGTGTCTGTGTGAGCATGTGTGTATTTGTGTGATTCTCTTTTTGTTTTTTTGTTTGTTTGCTTTACTGGTGTGAATTTATTTATTTCTTGTGTTCTCTTGGGTATAGTTTGCCTCATTGGGGAGATTTCCTTCTAGTATCCTTTGTAGGGCTGGATTAATGGAAAGATAAGTTTAAGTTGGTTTTGTCACGAAATTCCTCATTTTATCCATCAATGGTGATTGAAAGTTTTGCTGGGTATAATAGTCTGGGTCTGTGGTCTCTTAAGGTCTGCAAAGCACCTGCCCAGGCCCTTCTGGGTTTTAGAGTCTCTGTTGAGAAGTCAAATGTAATTCTGATAGGTTTGCCTTTATATGTTACTTGGACTTTTTCCTGTGAAGCTTTCAATACTCTTTCTTTGTTCTGTACAGTTAGTGTTTTGATTATTATGTGATAGGAGAATTTTCTTTTCTGGTCTCTATTTCTTTTTTTGGTATTCTGTATGCTTCTTGTACATTTATAGGCATCTTTCTTTAGGTTAGGGAAACTTTAATGTATGATTTTGTTGTAGGTATTTTTTGGGTTTTTGAGCTGAGAATTTTCTTTATCTTTTATTCCTATTATTCTTAAGTTTCATCTTTTTATAGTGTTCCAAATTTCCTGGATGTTTTGTGTTATGAACATTTTAGATTTAGCAATTTCTTTTAGCGATGTATAAATTTCTTCTATCATATCTTCTACACCTGAAATTCTTTCATCTTTTGTATTCTTTTAGTGAATGTATACTGACTGTATAGAGAATGCTCTTGCCGAGGACACAGGTTTAGTTCGCGGCATTTATGCGGGGCATCCCACAGCTGCCATAAGTTCAGCTCCAGGAGATCTGACACTCTCCTCTGTTTCCTTCAAGCACTGCATACATATAAACAAATCCACACAACTAAAAAATTAAAGTTTTAAAAAAGATTGCTAAGGAATTACAATTCAGTAGGAATTGTAATGAATATAATACAAACAACTTAACAGTATTTATCCATGTGATCTATAAACATTCGATGTCATTTACTGTTTTTTTGTGTATCCATATTCTCTGAGTTCTTTTAAAGGAGATTTAAAAAACATTTGTTATTAGTATTTGATGTGTGTGTGTGTGTGTGTGTGTGTGTGTGTGTGTGTGTGTGCGTGTGCCGAACAGGTTTCTCATTGCCATGGTGTGTGAATAGAGGTCAGAGAATGACTTTCAGGAGAGTTGGTTCTCCCTTTTCATATGTAGCCCAAGGAGTCAAATTCAGGTCCCCAGTTTTGGTAGAAAGTACCTTTATTCACTGACCTATCTTGATTGCCCTACAGGTCACATTTTATAGTCACTTATCAGATCTGCGTGTTTGTTTTAGTTCATAGCAAACTATTATAATTCAAGACATTTCCAGGGACAAAAATGTCATTGCAGCCCCAGCTGTACGTTTGTGCCCAGACTGCAGGTGCCTGCAGAGCACTGTGTGCCTGGTGCACAGAGGTACAAGGCTGAGTCTTCTGTTTGTGTAGATGTTATGTGTAAGGAGACAAGTTTAACATTTGTATCCAGTATCACCTCAAATCTTCCCTCCTTTCTTCTGTTCACATTTGAGCGAATGTCTGTTAGGAGAGTGAACCCTTTCTGTTCTTCCTTCTTATACCAGGGGAAATAATTAGATGCTGCATTTGTATAAGTGCAGTTGATAACAGCTGTTTCTTTTTCCCAGACATTCAGGATGGAAGGTCTCTGCACTATAGTGTTTGCTTGACCACTCACCACTGTTGAGAGAGAAAAGATGAGTTACTGGTTCATTTTCAGAATTTACATTTTATTTCTAGAGTATTCACAGGAACTTGGGGGTAGAGCTCTCAGGATGAAGACCTCTGCTTCACCAGACTTGTGGTGAACCTTTCAGGAAGCCTAAGGCTTACTTACAGTTCAGATGAACACAGAAGAGCATAGACAAAGCTTCGAAGGACTTCTCCATTCTTCTTGTTTGAATCAACAGTGATCTATACTTCCTGGAAAGGTGCATATTCTATTTGTAATTGTGCTGTTCTTTCTCATTCTGGCTATAAGCCAATAGGAAGCAATCTTCTCTGCCCATAAATACTAGGTTAAACTAAATAGACCCATCTTTTCTTTCCATGTGAAATGAAATACTGCCACCTTGTGTGACTTATCTGACTGCTGATGAATCCTGCAGAGTACTTAGGCATTCTGTCTTTGGAAGGGAAGCGGGCATATCTGTTTGTTACCTAGAAATCTTTTCTACTAGAAGACTAGGAACAAGTGTTCCTAGTGACTATATTGTAGACTTAGCCTTTAAATTTTTGATTCTATAGTAGTTCTTTATGAGAATGTAAACTTGGAAACAAAAGGAAAAATCTGTCAACAAAAAGCAAAAGCATACCTGGAATTCTGAGCCAAACTAGCATACAAACATTAAGACTGTCACCCACTGATGCTATCTCTACCCCGTCTAAACAGAAATAAGTACCAATTCCAGACAGAATGTCTTTGCTGCCTGGGAATGTAATTTCTGTATTTGAACATAAGTCATACCTTATATTCATGATGAACAAGAGCTAAGTTCAGCATGACTGAGAAAGTTCTTAATGTCAACCTGTCCTCTTGAGCATCAAGATAAAGCAAACTACTAGGAGCTGTTGACACACAGATATGAGATCCTGACACTTAACAACTCCAGAGACAGTTTGTTATCTTGAAATGATTATTGCTGGCTCCCTCCAGAAAGCCTGGGAGGAAAAAATTCTAGACATTTAAGAGTCTTCATTTTAGTATTTATACTTAATACAAACATTTAGTATTTATGTCTGAAGCAGAGACAAGATAAAGCCTCCTGAGAGACCAGTCCAGTTACTTACCTGAATTTCTTAGACTCTGCTTGGTCCAATCTGGGATATCCAAGTCTTTAGTTTTCAGTAGAGATTTTGGATCCAACAGGAAACATCAACCAACAAGCTAAGTGGTGATGCCTTGCAATTGTTTCACATCTATAGAGCAGAGGTGGCAGAATGCAGGGTTTGCAAACGTTGGCAGCACTAGGGCATTGCTTACTTTGACTTACAGATATAGTTACAGTCAGTTCTATAAAATTTGTCCTACTTCATTAGATATAAATCTCCTTTGGGAAACTTAGAGATATCATGTATTCAAAATGCTTAAGTAAAATGTTTACGCAGGCACACAGTGAAGTTTACTGGGCAGCTTCCTCCTAATGAGAAAATAAAGGTGGTATTCAGATTTACAATCTCATCTTTTATTATCAGTGGGGTGATTTACAAAAAGTTGGGTAATGGTTTATGATTTATGGAAAGAGAAGCAGAACATGTAAAATTAAATTAGATAAAGCTCAGCAGAATTTGCCAAATGCCTAAAATATCAGAAACAATTAATTTAGAATGGAATTGTTAGGAGTTGTTTTGTAAAGCCTTTGGGGAACATGTTTATTTTAGTCCCAAAGAGAGATGCTTCATAATTGCTTCCTGAATTAGAAGCATGAATTAAATATTTAAATCAGGTGACAGGCATTTCTGTCTGGCAATCCTCAGAAGGAAAGACTACACTACTGCATGCTTTTCTTCTATAAAGTGTAATAGACTCTGATGGTTTTACCTGAAAGCTCCAGTACCATTTTCCAACTATGATATTTAAAATAAGTCGTGCTAGAATTTTGGGAGGGGGTCACTTATATATACTACCATGTTATCTGCAATACTTCTCTACCCCCAATCTCTGACTATTATATTATTTTTGTCCACTATTCCTCTGAGAATGGATGGAGGGGGGGGGTATCACATTTTTTCCCTATCTCCTGATGCTCCTCCCCCAAGCATCCTATTGGTTCCTGAACATGTAATATTTGAAGTTCTAGTTCCCAGATTCTTCAACACATAGCTTCCTTTTACAAGATCACATAGTGCTCCTATAGATGCTTTTAATGGCATGCAAATATATTTGTTATTAATGGAATCTTTGCTTGAATTGTTAATAAGAGACAGGTGAGCTCCAGTATCATGGAAAGCCTGTGAATCAGGGACTTTGTCAGCACTTCAGTTTCAGGTCCCTTTCTGTAATTAGGAGAGCTAAGGTAGGGTCTGTGTATGTGTACAGGAAAGCATATAACTTGTTGCATCACAAGCAAAGCACAAGTTCCTTTGGTTGTCCAATCTGTCTAGTAAGGAATAATTACATATGCTGCTTGGTAGATAAGTTTACATCTAACCTCATGTAATTATGATGCCAGTATTAGCATGATCAAAACATCTGTTTTGGCTTTCCGAAAGCTTTGACTTTTGAAGGCAGAGGCTCCCAGATTAACGTCAGTGTCTGTCCTGAACCAACTACCAGTTAGACTCAGGCACACATATCTCACTTTAATCTCTAAGTTTTAGCATCAGATGGGGAGAATGTTCTATTAAATGTGTTTTAGTGAGATCTCCTGAAGTTCCAGAAATGTAGTTTTTAATTTTACTTTATGTATTGTGTGTGTGTGTGTGTGTGTGTGTGTGTGTGTGTGTGTTCTGTCCTTCTGCTGTGAGTTCTGGGATTGAACTCAGGTCACCAGGTTTTTATGGCAAGTGATCTTACTGGCTGAGTCATGAACCTTATTGTTGGCCCAGAAATCTCTTTCTGTGAGCATTCACTTAGAAATGTTAATAAGGGGCTAGTGAAGTATAAAGATTGTTGAGCTAGCCTGACTCCTCAGTTCCATCATTGGAAGGAGAGAACTAACTCCCTAAATCATCCTCTGACCTTCAAGGACACACACACACACACACACACACACACACACACACACACACACACACACACCAAATGCACACATATACAATAGTCATAAAAGGAATGCTAATGAGTTTCAAATATTTTTAGGAAAATGTTCTTTGTACCATATTTCTAATCTGCTTCAGGGGGTGAGACCATTTATGTCTGTATGCCAAATACTGAAAGCAGATGCATCCTTGAAACTTCCTTTATTCAATGTGTCAAAAGACAGGATACCTGCTGCCCCCAAAATCTTATGAGTCGTTCCCCACATGACCACCTTTATAATGTTTCCCACATCAAGCACCTGGACATTGTCTTCTCTTTGCACCACTCAGTTTTTATTCACAATTAGTAAGTCTAAGTAGGAACAGGTTTTGGACTCAGATTTCAGCAATGTATGTATGCTAGGTGTCCATTCATCCACTACTGCTTCTAGTATTGGAAATACTATTCTAGAAGTGCATTTCAGCATTGTCTTTGAAATGTAGAACCCCTGTGGACCATGTTTTCATTGTGAATTACAAATCATAATCGGAACTGTTCGTCCCTCTGAGGCTGAAAAGGGGCTACTTTTCCTGCTATTACCCATGTTTGTCTTCTATTGATTCTAAGAGTTTAAGCTGAGCCAATTTTCTGTTTTTCTTCTGAAAGCCTCATAGATAATAGAATCTTTATAAGAGTTCATGCTGATGGAGGATTGACAAAGTTGCTGTGAGCAGTCACCAATTCTGTGGCATTTGCTAGGCTATAAGTCAAACAAATACATTCAAATTCACTGAGAAGACACTCAAAGGTTATTCCTTCAGGTTGAGCTCTGATGTTTTTAAAGGATCTTTTACTTTACCTTGTCTTTAATTTCTACTTTTATATTCCTATTTATTCCAAATTATAGCAGGAGAAGTCTTGCTACTGATTTAACAGTTGTGTTAAACTGTGGGGCAAGTGGACCACGCCACCAGACAGAAGAACTGGTAAGGTTGAGTGAACCCAAACCCTGTGAAACTCAGAACTGAGTACAGTAGTTGTGTGCTGTGGGAGATATTTAAAACAGTTGCACCTGATGTGTTTTGCGATACAGGGCTGCCATGTTCCCAACTAGGCAAGGCCTGTGGCCACGAGCAAAATATGCTGGCCACTCGGCCACTTGGCTCAGACTGCCGGCTCAGACAGCCAAAGACACCGGCCCTGCCACCCATGAGATGCCAGTATGGGAGGTGGCTCTGCCAACGATCCATGCTGTCTCTGCAAGGGTGGGTTGTGCCCAGACCATCCTGTCATTCACGAAGGCCTGGTAGGAAATGAGACTCTAATGCTTAAGTATTAATCAAAGGCTTTATATATTTGGTAATGCTCAATAACAATATGCCCACATAATTATAGATGTTTCCCAATTAACTAACCTAGATAAGTTGTTACCCAGGACTGCTCTCAGTACATGTGTGGTCATCCATGGTGCTACATTTCTCTGTCTCTCCCTCGCCTCCCTCCTCTTCCTTTTCCTCTTCCTCCCCTTACTCCTCCCACCTTAGCTCTTCCTACAGTTGTGCAGCCAGATCCCTGCAAAACAATACTTGCTCTGGGATGTGTAACCATGACACCCCACGGAGAGGACCATGGCAATCAGTCAGGTAGCATAAAAACCTGGAGTTCTCCATGCTAATGAAGTATCTAGATAGGTTCATAGTGTTCAGCCAATGAGCTTCCATTCCTGGGCATCTCTTCCCACAAAAGGTATTTAATTCCTGGTCCACTCTGAGTAAGGTGTATGTGCTTACATTCACCATTACCATCAAATGTTTGAACAAGCAAGAACCTTCTCTTCATCAAAGACTGCTGTGGGGTGTGGGAATGTGGAGAAGAGGGGGAGGCCTTTATCATTAAGAACCATTAAGAGCAGAGCCTAAATCTTCTGGAGAAGGACTTTTCTCTCCCAGCCCCTCCATACTCTCTGCACTCACTCAGAAACAAATTGGGTTCCATCACTGTCCTGAGTTCTGCCTTCTCCTTCCTGTCTGAGTGCCCTGAGGGGAAGCATGGACCAGGGAACCCCAGTCCCAACTCCCAGCAGTATATCAGCAGTGCCTGGGTACACAGAAGACTAGGACCCACAGCAATCATCACAGACTCCACTGTTTCCCACCTGGGAAAACACACATGGTAAATTCCCATTATGGACCGTGTTCCATACTCTAGATACCACAGCTGCAAGGCAGACATGCAGCTAGGCATTAAACAGTATCATGGGGTCTGGGAGAGGGTTTAGTTAGTAGAGTGCTGCTCAAGTAGGAGGACTTGAGTTTGACCCCCAGCCCTTAAATGAAGACTGCATCTGGTGGTGGTGCACACCAGTAATTCCAGCACTAGGGAAGACGAGGGCTGGAGGAGCCCTGAACTTGTTCTGTATCTAATCTGGCTAAATGGGAAGGCTAAAGGTTCAGTGAGAGACTTGTAGCAAAAGTTAAGTGGAGAATGATTGACAAAGTTGATGCTCATCTCTGCCTCCTCAGGTACACACATGTGCACACTCTCATGCATCACACACAAAGCACATCATGAGATCGTATAACCTAAATACTTTCCTGTTAAAATCAACTACATTGGTTGTAATCTATGTGGAATAAAATGTTTTATTTCAAGTGTTACATTTAAAATATTTTGACAAATGGGCATAGACCTGTGTAACAATTACTCTAATTAATTTATAAAATATTATTTATTTCACCCTGACTACAGTGTCCCCTCCCTCCTCTCCTCCAAGGCCCTACTATCTAGCCCTCCCCTCATCTCCCTCCCACATTTCCACACTCCTTTTCCATTTCTCTCCTGAAAAGGGCAGGCCTACCATGGATATCAGTCATGGCTTATAAAGTTGCTGTACGACTAGGCACCTCCTTTCCTTTTAAGGCTGAAGGAGGCAACCCAGAAGGAGAAAAATGTCCTCAAATCAGGCAGCAGAGTTGGAGACAGAACCTGCACCCATCGTTAGGAGTCCCACAAGAAGACTAAGCTACAGAACTGTAAGGTAGGTAGAGAGGGACTAGGTCAGTCCCATGCAGGATTTCTGGTTGGTATAAAATATCACTTGGTGAGTTACTTTGTTACCTGCTGTTGCCAATGCCTTCCGTCCCTTCCCATCCTTAGACAACGTTGATCTGATTCATCACAAGAGTATATCTCCTTTCTCTGCATTTCATATATATGATGTTCTCTAGTATACATTCTTTGTGTTTAACTCTTTACAGGATAATCTTTTTAAAAGTCATCTACACTGATTGGTGGGCAGGTCAGTACCTATTTCTCCATGTTTCTGAGTAATTTTCAACTTAATGAGCACACCCTGCTTATTTAATGATGTGTGCACCCACTGCTGCTTATTCAGTAAAGTATGCACCCTTCTTTGGCCATCTGCAGTCTCCTAGTGAGCCATGCAACAGAAGTTTCTTTTAAGGCATCACAGTGTGCTCTTTCAACAAATTCTATTTGCTTACTTTTAAGGTTTCTATTTCTCTGCTGAGATTTTATTTCTGTTCACGTATTAAGAATGCATATTTCTTTCAACCTGTGGATGTATTTTCCTTTAGTTCACTGCACATATTTACTGTAGCTGATTTAAAATGTTTGTTAAATTGAGGCATCTCAGTCTCAGTTACTTTCTATTTGCTTTGATTTTTCATGACTATGATTCATACTTTTCTAGTAGATTTTGGTTGTGTAATGATGATCAATTGCTGTGATGTGCTTTAACTTCTGTAATAAAGAAGAACATTTCTCTTTGCTACACTAACTTCTTATCCATAAATCGGATAATAAAATCTTGTGTTCTTATTTTATTCCAGTTCAGTGTCAGGTCTGCTATTAGAAAATCCTGATGGTTATATTTGAGCAAACAGGTCAGACGAATTGTGTTGGCAGCACCTGCTACATGTAAAAGCTCAAAACCATACACAAGAAATCAGTGGAAGAAACTGGTGCCAGTTTAAAGCTGCAAGTGCTTCCCAATGTCATTTCCCAAAGATAGATAATTAGAGGAAACTCTAGAGAAAATGTGGTTAGTGACTTCTTCAGACAAGTGATAACCTTAACAATTTAATACTTGCTCTCCCAAGGGCATATAAGGAATCAGATAAAAGAACATTTTTTTTCTATTAACAGTCCCTTCAGGTTGCCCCCTCAGTTTAACTGCTATACAACGGGGTATCTGAAAGTGCTTTCAGTTGTCCACATTCCCTGTCTTCTCAGCAGATCTGATGGTCTGAGTCAGCTTTGGAAAAGGCTTCCTTAGTGGTAATGACTTTGACCTTAGAGGATAATCTAAAATCTCCAGGACAAGACAACATTTTTATTCTGGGCACACACTGGTTGTATTTATCCAGAATAGTTTTAAAATAGTTCCTCCCTGAGGCTAAGGTGGGAGGTACTACTCAGAATATGGGTTTTGTTGGGTTAAATGCTGCTGGTTAGGGAGACCATAGGCCCTGGACAAAAGAGAGACACCCATATTATTATATGAGATATCATCAGATAATATTAAATGAGCAGTGGTCAAACAGCATTCTAAATACTTATGTTTATATCTGTGAATAAAAATTCCTGAAAAGGGCTTGTGTCTGACTGTGAAGAAAACATTCTTGGAAGGAGTTTTTGTGTCTGCAGAGACCAATGGACCAATTAGAATCTCAGTAATGTTGAGAGATTAAAATTTTGTAGGTTCAGAGGTTAATTATTTTATCTTGGGCCAGAATTACTCCTTGCTCTACTCTGTATCTAAACTACACTTTGTGATATAAAAACTATTAACACTTAGAAGCTATTAACTTAGTAGAACATTAAATTCACCAATCCAAGAACTAAGAATATCATTAGACAACATTTTACTCCTATAAACAAAACTTTCCCCATCTCGAGGTGTCTGCCTCTCTGGTGTACTCAATTTATTTTAAAGTTGCTGTGATTTATGACTTTCTTTGTTCTGTGAAATTATAATAACTCTATGAAATTGCTTCTGTGTCGGTACATGGAATTTGAAATAACTTAAATCCGCGTTTCTGGGCTATGGTCACTCAAAATGGCTTCAGAATAAGCCATCTCTTATTCCCTTTAATATGAGAGTTATGGTTTTTACAAGACATAAAAACCTTTCTCTCAGCTTTTGTCAGAATAGTTTCTTATTGAAGCCCGTGACAAGGCAGAGACTCAAATAACTAGTCAAGGTGCTGAGAATAGACAGATTATGGGGGAAATGGCTTTAGATGGGTTGTCTTTATTACCTGCCTTCAAGGCTCTCAGAACATCAAGAAAAGAGTGAACAGAAGGAATGAGAGATCATGAATATGGGAGGTGTATTTCAGAAAAATGTACTCTTAATATGACATGTTTATTGCACTCATGAATGCATGGTAGCTGTTGTCCCTTGCACAAGACCTACACAAGACTGGACCCATCAACACTTCATCATGGAAAGGGGCAGGAGTTATGAAACTCCACACTTCCTGGACAGACTATTAACAGTTGCTGAGTGACTGGTGTAGCCACTGATAACTTCTCATACAACTTCCCACCCAGGTGTATGCAATCACCTAACTCTAGTCAAACTCAATGGGTCACATACATAAAAATACCCAGAAGTACAACATGTGGGACTTGTCGGAAAGAAGAAAGGTTTCTGTGGGAGAAGAAAAGGAGATGAAAGAAGGTAATGGTGAGTAGAAATGACTAAAATGCATTATATACATGAACGAGATGGTTGAAGAATAAAAAAATTTAAAAATGTAACAAAACAAAATGGGTTTTGAAGTTTTTTGAATAACATAAAACACATCATAAATCTTTTCCTTGCTGTGTGGAAGGGTCAGTTAATGTAGTGTGGTGGAGAGAACAATCCCAGGATTAGTTAGGAAAGATGAGAAAAATTATGAGAAATTCTACATATACACAAACACAAATATATAAAAATATCTGTGCAGATATGAAAAATGAAAGCAATCTTTCCAACAGTAACATTTTTATTATCCATTTATTTGTTCATTATTGCTTCAGTGTAATGTACAAGTGTCTTATAATGGGTTATAATTCTTCACAATGTGATTTCTACTTATTGCTTTTATTTTACAATTGTTATCAGTTCTTGACTGGGGTACCTCAAAACAATAAATCACCATTCAGTGTCATTCCCCTAAACTAAAGCTTGCTTTCCTGACTTTGCACAGTCTGTTTTTCCCCCTATATTGCTCATTGGTTGTATGGTTCGCTGCTTTACTTTATAGTTCTGAGTTTAGATGTTCTCCCTTTAAATTCTTTTTTTCTTCATTGTTTCCAGTTAGATGCTTCTGTTAGGTGCCATCTTCTCTCTCTGTGACAGACTTTAATTTGTACAGTATGAATACATGCCACAGTATGACAAGATTCTTGAAGACTGAAATAAGGCTTGTTATTCCAACTGTATCTCCTGTATTCAACTCTAAGGTACACACTAGACATCAAATGAAGATTATTTATAGAATCTGAGTAAATTAAGGGTGCATTGGAAAATTCATAAAGGTGTGACTTCTTTTTTTTATTTATTTTTATTGAATATTTTATTTACATTTCAAACGCCGTCCTCTTTCCCCATTTCCCCTCCCTAGAAAACCCCTATCCCATCCCCCCTCCTCCTTTTTGCTTTTATACATTTTTAAAAATGTTAATCAAAGGCTTTATAAGTTTGGTAATGCTCAATAACAAGATGCCCATACAATCAGAAGTATAACCCAATAACCGACCTAGATATATCAACTATCTTTGACTGGTGGAGACATCCGCCTCCGTGTTCTCCTCTCTCTCTCTCTCTCTCTCTCTCTCTCTCTCTCTTGCTCATCACCTGGCTCCTCCTCTCTTTCTCCTCCTCTCGCTACTCCTCCTCTTCCTCTCCTAACTCCTCCCACCTTAGCTCCTCCTACATATAACCCTTCTTGTTAAAATAAAACTTTTTTTCTCAAAATACAATTAGAGCATAACTATACCAATTTGTGTCAGTAAGATACAAGATAGACCTAATACCCAGTCCATCATTTTGTTGACTAACCATAACCTCTGTCATCTCTCCTAAATAAGACTTAGTTCTGAACCTGGCTTTTTTTTTTTTTGGCTTTAGAATGAATGTCAGTTGAAAATCATCCTCTCAAATCTTTTCTCTCAAAGTAAATAGCCAGGATTGGCTATAAGACTATAAGTCATCAACACTGACGGAAATCCAGAATGCCTGAGTTAACTGAAATTATGGGAAGCACAAAGCATAGCTTCTAAAACTTAGCCAATTTAAAGAGACCGCTGAATACCTGGACAGTCCCAATACTACAAAATGTTGGAACATCCAATCTTCAGCCTTCTGGCCCAGGATCATCTGACAGACCTAGTGATGCAAAATCATTAAGGATTGATTACTCTGTCTTGGAAGATATAATCAGTCGACTATTCCGCAAGTGTGTCATTTTCTGGACAGTAATTTGTTTGTAGATGACAAGAGGCAATTCTTGCCTAGCGACTGTCTCATCAAAACTGGAGTAACTCCAAAGATGCTCGATTTCTTCTTAGAATCTAAGACAGGAAGCTGTCAGGAGCAGACAGGTCTCTAATCAAAACGAACATTAATACAGAAATGTTTGTAACGTCAATTCTGTGGACTTCTGACGTTTTGAAAGCCAACTATCTATGTAAGGCAATCTGGACTGTTGACTGTTAACTCCTGTCAGCTATTTCTAAATAAAATATAGAAAACACCCTAACAATAAACTCAGAGCCATAAATTTGCTATAGGCTCTGAACTCACAGGCTAACCACCTCAAATCAGTTAAAAAAGTTAAAGAAGGACTGGGTCTAAGCCTTGTATTCCTAAATGTGTTATATAGGCACAATGCCTATGAAAGTAACAATATTCATCTCACTTTTATATCAATAAGAAGCTCATACCAACGAAAACCTTAAATTTGAAATCAAAGTAAAATTTGTACCATTTAAGAAATTATAACTTCATCTTAATAACAATTATACTTATTTCTACCAATAGGTTATGGCTATGCAATAAATCCTAGCTAATCCTCCCTGTTCCAACAAAACCACTACTTTTTCCTAGAAAGACAGCCCAATATTAACCACCTCAGTCCTCAAGCCCAGGGAATAGGGATGCCAACTCTTCATTAACTTCTTCAAGCTGATTATGGGCATTGAGATATTAGAAGAGGTGCAGGGGGAAGAATAAATTGATAAGCCTCTGATACTGTGTCTTCACTGCATCCAGCTGGAATTCCAGGATATCAGAGGTTCGAGCAGGTCCGCTCAGCTTGCTTGATGAATAGATACACCAAGGCTGTGTATTCTGCAATATACAATTCTCAAAACAAATTTTAGTATCAAGATAATTTTTTGTTTGAATTCTGGAATCTAGTCTTCTGGCGGCCTGCCTCTGTCATGTCTAATTCATGTAATTCTGGGAGTTTCTATGAGGGTATGCTTCCACCATCCTCCCATTTCTGCCTCCCTGCTCTCAAATTTTCCAACACTAGGGAATCCAAACTTTCAGGCACCAAGGCCCTCCACTTCCCCTGATGCCTAACCCCTTACCTCATTCCCCCTCCTTCTATTACTATGAGGGTGTGCTCCCACCATCCTCCCATTCCTACCTCCCTGTTCCCAAATTCCCCAACACTATGGAATCCAAACTTTCAGGCACCAAGGTTGTCCACTTCCACTGATGCCTGGCAAGGCCACCCTCAACTACCTATACAGGTGGAGCCATGAGCCTTAGTGTTCTCAAGCTGGAGATTTTAGAATGGCTACTCCAGCTTGTTTCTTTGGACCATTTGCTTGAAAAATTGTTTTCCAGCCTTTTACTTTAAGGTAAAGTCTGTCTTTGTCACTGAGATGTGTTTCCTGTATGCAGCAAAATGCTGGGTCCTGTTTACATATCCAGTCTGTTTGCCTATGTCTTTTAATTGGGGAAATGAGTCCATTGATGTTAAGAGATATTAAGGAACAGTGATTGTTGCTTCCTGTTACTTTTCTTATTAGAGGTGGAATTATCTGTGTGTGGCTATCTTCTTTTAGATTTGTGGGAAGAGTATTACTTTTTTGCTCTTTCTAGGGTATAGTTTCCCTCTTGTATTGGAGCTTTCCTGCTATTATCCTTTGTAATGCTGGATTTGTGGAAAGATATTGTGTAAATTTGGTTTTGTCGTGGAATATCTTGGTTTCTCCATCTATGGTAATTGAGAGTTTTTCTGGGTATAGTAGCCTGAGCTGGCATTTGTGATCTCTTAGAGTCTGTATGAGATCTGTCCAGCATCTTCTAGCTTTTATAGTATCTGGTGAGAAGTCTGGTGTAATTCTGATAGGTCTGCCTTTATATGTTACTTTGTCTTTTTTCTCTTACTGCATTTTATATTCTTTCTTTGTTTTGTGCACTTGGTGTTTTGATTATTATGTAATGGGAGGTATTTCTTTTCTGGTCTAGTTTATTTGGCATTCTATAGGCTTCTTGTATGTTTATGGGCATCCCGTTCTTTAGATTAGGGAAGTTTTCTTTTATAATTTTGTTGGAGATATTTATTGTTTATTGGCCCTTTAAGTTGGGAATCTTCACTCTCATCTATACCTATTATCTTTAGGTTTGGTCTTCTCATTGTGTCCTGGATTTCCTGGATGTTTTGTTTTAAGAATGTTTTGCATTTTGTGTTTTCTTTGACAGTTGTGTCAATATTTTCTATGGTATCTCCTGCACCTGAGATTATCTCTTCAATCTCTTGTATTCTGTTGGTGATGCTTGTGTCTATGATTCCTGATGTCTTTCCTATGTTTTCTATCTCCATGGTAGTCTCCCTCTGTGATTTCTTTATTGCTTCTACTTTCATTTTTATGTCCTGGATGGTTTTGTTCAATTCCTTCACCTGTTTGGTTGTGTTCTCTTATAATTCTTTAAGGGATTTTTTGTGTTTCCTCGTTAAGGACTTCTACCTGTTTACCTGTATTCTCCTCAATTTCTTTGAGAGTGTTATTTATGTCCTTCTTAAAGTCCTCTATCATCATCATTAGAAGTGATTTTAAATCTGAATCTTGGTTTCTTAGTGATATGGGGAATTCAGGACTTTCTTGTGTGGGAGAACTAGGTTCTAATGATGCCAAGTACCCTGGGTTGGTGATGCTTATGTTCTTGTGCTTGCCTTTTGCCATCTGAATTTCCTTAGTGCTACCTGCCCTGTCTCTGACTGGAACCTGTCCTTCCTATTATCTTGGTTGTATCAGAACTGTGTGGGGTAGGTGAGATTAGAGATTGAGATTAGAGCTGGGTCCCAAGATCTGTTCAGTGCTCAGTCGCAGACAGGAACGAACCAGTGCTCAGGTCCAGGAGTGACTTCCTGGGTCCTAGTGGGTACCAGTTACTCCTTGTTTGGAGCAGGCATTGCTGTCTGCTTACCTAAGATACTGCCCAGGTTAGAGCTCCTGGGAGGCCTGCTTCCTCTGGGTTCTGTGAGATTGGTGGCAGTGCTGCTGCCCGAGATCTGCTCAGTGTTCAGGCCCAAGGTGTGACTTCTTACTTGTAGTGTGAAGTGGTGATTTTACAGTTTTATTATCAATGACAGTCAAATATATTCATAACAGATGGAATCTTATACACATTTGATTGAAATATATGCCCAACTACAGTTGTATATGTGTAGTCTACATATTTTATTTATAAATTTTTATACATCTATTGTTTGTATATTTATATATTTATGCATATGTATATAGCATAGTTATATTTTAATTCTCATGTTTCCCATGCTGCTGCATTGTAAGTGCTGTTCATTTCTTTAAGATTATTTCCTTCATCACTTCTATCTCAACCCAATGGACTTCTCTCACCCTTTGGGCCTCTAACACATGATATGGAAATTTCCATCTCATCTTCAAAGCTTATATGAGGCTGGACCTCTCTGCATGCTTTCACCTTCCCTTGCTCTCCCAAGCAAGCCTTCACCTCATTTTACTCCATCAGATCAGCCACCTATGCCTATATTAACTAGACTGTGAATTCACTAAGAGAAAATTATTTAATTTCATTTCTCCTCCAGCATGTAACAAGCATGTAGAAACAAGCATGTATTTAAATAGCTGCCTCCTTCCTTTTCAATGATAATCTCATTTCAGCTTTCATATTGTGAATATAGAATCATTTATGAGTATGTATAAAGTCTAGGGTCCATATTTCAGACAAAATGTGGTTATTTGTCTTTATAAGTCTGACTTAATTTGACCAAAGTAGTGATCTGAATTGCATCCATTTTCCTTGAAACAACATAATTATATTTTTATGGCCAATAAAAAATAATACCACATAAAACATTCCGTCTTAGAGGAAAGCTCATTGAGATACAGAATGTTGTAAGAGGAGATGAAACCTTCCATCCTGCAGGTAAGCTCATTAAGTTCAGAAAGTAAACAACTTAAAGTCTTCAGGAAGTACCTGAAAGTGATCAGATTCACTGTGTCCCTCCCTCTCCAAACATGTATAAGCTATAAAGATTGCTAAGAATCACTCTCAGGCAAGTTGAGTTACTTAGAAGATGCAGAAGTCAGACAAGCCATCAGGATAAACAAACACCAACCAAGCCACTTGGAAGAACAGAGACCAGATCAGCTGATTACAAGAAACAGAGACTGGCTGAGCCACTGTAAAGAGGCTCAGATCATCTGAGCTGCCTGAAAGAGACAGTTTCCAATGTTTGTAAATAAAGCTGTTTGTAAATAGAGCTGTTTGTAAATAGAGCTGTTTGTAAATAGAGCTGTTTGTAAATAGAGCTGTTTGTAAATAGAGCTGTTTGTAAATAGAGCTGTTTGTAAATAGTGCAGTATACTCCACATTTTGACTTGCATAAGCTGTCATTCATGCTGGGGTTGGCTCTTGGTATTATAACTGTCTGAGTAATTTCTGTGCCTGTAAGTAAGCTCTCACTCATATCCTTGGACATAACATCAATAAAACTCATTGCTTCACCAAGGTTGACTTTAATGGCATCTTTACTTTGGTTTATCCTCAGCTCCCGATTTGGTTAGAGTAGACATTTGTTCAGGTCTCCCCAGGAATAGTGCCACATCCCATACACAAAATATCTAGGATTCAATCCACATATGGGACAAAACTTGATATTGTTGTGGTTTCTTGTATGTGCTTCTTTCTTCAGGATGTCTGGGAGCCACTGTGTTTGAAGCTGGAAGGATGAAGTGGAACCCCTGGAACCTGTAGGCTCTGCAGGATCCCAGTTGGGTTGGGAGTGCTGAGGTGGAGGCCTTCTCTGAGAATTTTATTGTTATAGCTCTTTTAGATGGTACTCAATGAAATAGCTCTTTTAGGCAATCTTCAGTGAAACAGCTTGTGTGCATACACATTTTACAGAATGGAAAAGGGCTATATATGAACCTTGGAAAGTGAAAAAGAATTTTCAGGGGTATAAATCATTGGCTGAAACTTACAATACTATGAATGCCTCATTTGCATGGAAAGGCATTCCAGGAATCCCAAGTATTTGATACAATTACACTAGTTAGAAATTATTAGTCAAGCATTACTGATAGTCACTTCCATGACTAGATCAAAATTAGGAGGAAATTATTTATTGATAAGAGTGATTTGCTAAGGATTACATATCACATTCATGACTAGATCAAAATTAGAAAGAAACTCTTTATAAGGATGCTATTTTATAGTTATAACAAATGAGGAGATATAACCAATGATTGAAATGAAGGAGATGTGAAGCTTGAGTCACTGAGAAGAGCTTGAACAGATCAAGATGAACTTCTGTGTAGCATTCCCTTGACTTTTATAACTGTGTAGCCTTTAAAGAGAGAGAAGACATCAATACATCCCCTATGATAGCTATTTATGATACATAGACATGAACATAAGATAATGGTAAATATTTAAAGTACTGAAAATAATTAATGACAGTCCAATAAAAAGTATGCAGAATACATTAGTAAGCCTTCAAAAGATCTGCTCCATGTAAAGTTAATCCTTAATTCTTCTAGCCCCATTCTCTCAGAAGTAAGACCTGGACTCAAAATATATTTATAAACACCTTGGCCATATAGCTAGGCTCTTCTCTCACTAGAATCATAACTTAATTACTATTTACTTTAATCTACATTCAACCACATGGCTGGTTACCTGTGCTGAGATACCATGCATTCATCTCCCCACCTTTCCAGGCAGACAGATTTTTCTCTTGCCTGGCTCTATCCCAGAATTCTTTCTCCTCCCAGATGTCCCACCTTCTATTTCTTGCCTAAGCCATAGGCCATAGGCTTTTTAATTAACAGATGATACATCTATGTAATACACAAGATATTCTCTCTATAGCTCCATGTCACTATTCGTGAAAGAAATACAAATTAAATTTGCAAGTAATCACATTCTACCAAAAGGACTAAATTTAATATGTGTATGTATAGCAGAGGTGCTATACATTAGAAAATGAATTATAATTTGGTAAGCTATTTTACAAAACCCTATGTAACTATCTGCCTACCTGGTCCTGGGACTCATGAATAATGATAGTGAGTACCTATCCCCACTAATAATAAACACAAGAGCATTCTCAGCAGTTCTATTTACAGTGTTAAAACGTTGAATGTAACCTAAACACCAAGTAAATAATTAAGTGGATTCAAAATTCAAATTATCACATAGTAATTAAAGAATAGCCTTTTATATTTTCTACTTGGAATGGCTATTTTTTAAAAGACCAAAGTTAACTGTATTGGCGTAAAAGTGGAGAAAAGAGAATTCTCACACTTCTTTTTTTGATAAGTTCATTGTGGTAAGTGCATTAGTAAATACATTGTGGAAACAGTACAGAGGTTCTTCAAAAATTAAAATTAGGGGACTGGAGAGATGGCTCAGTGGTTAAGAGCACTGACTGCTCTGCCAGAGATCCTGAGTTCAATTCCCAGCAACCACATGGTGGCTCACAACCATCTGTAATGGGATCTGATGCCCTCTTCTGGTGTGTCTGAAGATAGCTACAGTGTACTCACCTACATAAAAAAATTAAATAAAATATTTAAAAAATTAAAATTAGAAGTCCCATATGATTCAAAAATCTCACTTCTGAGTGCATAGCTGAAAGAAATAAAATCACTGTGCTGACTACATCTGTGTTTATTGTAGTTATAATAGTTGAGAAATAGAAACAACCTACATGTCTATAAAACGATGGATGAATTGAGAAAAAGTAATACATACACACAATAAAGTACCATTCCATCATAAGAGGAAGAAATACTGTTACAAAATAGATGGGACAGAAGATGTTAAGTGAAAAAAGCCAAGCTGAAGAAGACAAATAACTCATAATTTCAGTCACATGTGAAATCTACGAATATTTTTTCACGGCATTTGATAGCAGGGTTGTGGCTGCTGTGGAGAGCTGGGAATAAAGGGATTGGTTGATCAATGAGTACTGAGCTACTGTTAGGTAGGGACATAAAGTTGTGTGTCTTATTGTACATGGGTGATTATAGATAATAAGACTGTAGTACATATTTCAAAATACGCTAAAAGAAAGTCATTGAAAGTTTTATCACAAAGAAACCTGAGATCAGGACAGTGGTGATTTCTGTAGGAGTGGACAGAAGTTAGGATGGGTACAAGGATTGTCCTGTGATGCCGAAAATGTTCTGTGTCTTCATCACTGTGGTGGTTACACAGGTTCGCTGTGTAGTTCATTGAGATGCCCACTTAACATCCATAGTTGTTATATGTGGTTCTTTTTTAAAATTAATAAATTATTTTATTTAGTTACATCCTAAAATGTTGCTCCCCTTCCAGCTCACTCTCCCCTTCACCTCTTAGAGGGTGCTCCCCCTGGGTATACCCCTACCCTGGGACATCATATCTCTACAGGGTCAGGGACATCCTCTCTCCCACTAAGGCAAGACAAGGCAACCCTCTGCTACATTTGTGCCAGGGGCCTCAGACCAGTCTGTAGATGCTCTTCTGTTGATGGCTCAGTCTCTGGGTTCTCCCAGGAGTCCAGGTTAGTTGACACTGTTGGTCTTCTTATGGGGTTGCCACACCCTTCAGTTTCTTCAATCCTTCCCCTAACAGAAGAGTTAAGGGAAGGTCCTCGACCTCCATCCAATGTTGGGCTGTGAGTATCTAAATCTGTCTCAGTCAGTTTCTGGTAGAGCCCCTCAGAGGAGAGTTGTGCAAGGCTCCTGTCTGCAAGCACAACATAGCATCATTAATAGTGTCAGGGATTGGTGCCCATTTATGAGATGGATTTCCAGTTGGGCTGGTCACCATTCCTTCAGTTTCTGCTCCATATTTGTCCCTGCATTTCTTTTAGACAGGAACAATTTGGGTTGAAAGTTTTGTAGGTGGGTTGGTGTCCCCATCTCTCTGCTGGTGGCCCTGTCTGACTACTGGAGGTGGTCTCTTCAGGTTCCATATACCCACTGTTGGGCATTTTGGCTGATGTCACCCACATTGAGTGCTGGGAGCCTCTCCCATCCCGGGTTCCTTTCTAGAGGTTCCCACCAACATCCACCCCTGGCAAGTGAATATTTCCATTCATTCTCTTGGCCTTCTGGGCCTCTTGCCTGTACCCCATACCTGATCCTGCTCCCCCTTTCTCCGTCTTCTCTCCTACTCAGATCCCTCTCTCTGCCTCCCATGATTATTTTGCTCCCCCTTCTACACGGGACTTAAGTATCCTCACTTGGGCCTTTCTTCTTCAAGAGGAAAGAATAAAATAAAAATCAGAGACAAAGGGCATGCAGAATGAGGACAATCAAAAGGAATATTTCTTGAGACCAATTCAACAGCCATGGAAAATGGAATGTTACCTTCAAAGTATATTTAGACAGCACTGAAGTCTTTTCAATCATTAAAATCCTCAGCAGAACAAAAGAGAATTCAGGATATTTTCATACAAAGACTTAAGATGCTGCTGCAAGAGTGGCTAAGGGTTTATCTTACAGTAAGGAAGAAATGATGCCCATAGAAATGTAATTTGCACTATACTTTAATATTAATGACTATAAACATGAATATGTAGAGAGAATATCAATAATAATATGTTCTTACTCTATTATTGGCTCTACAGTAAATTTTGACTCAAAGAAGCCATTTATGTGTGAAAAAATGTTAAGTGTAGCCTGCTAAAATTGAATTACTATAACATAAAACATTGTACAATAAACAAAATACTACAAAGCACTATGAATAAAATATAAGCACAATGGTATCAGCGATAAATGTATGAATATATAAATGTATAACATATAATTCAATACAGTATATATTATGATAAATTATTATTTTTCTCCTTTTCTAGCTCCTACTATTGTGGACTATGTATATTTTACACGTTAACATACCACATAGATTACTCATATAAAGAAATATATCTCATAATGATAGAACTCTATTATATAACAGGATGAACAGGAGCAGTTAGCAGAGCAAAAGAGCAGAATTTTAAGGAATTCTGAGTGGAGAGAAGGCCTAATATGAATGATATGGTAGAAATAAATAGATCAGAATTTATTAAACTTAATTAAGAATGTCAAAATGCTAAAATGATTAGTTAAAGATATAAATAAATGATAAAGATGTTTTGGTCAGAGTAGAAGCACAGAACTAGGGGCATGAATATATATAATTTATGAATTATATATGAATTTAATAATTCCCACAACAGCTGTTTTTCGGTGGGGGCAACAACCAGTAGTTTCTCACTTCACAAGGTAGACCGGGCTCCTCAGTAGTCCCAGTCTAGCGCCCACAGCCAGGAAGGTTCCCACAGGAGAGCATGTGATCCCTAGTCCCAAATGAAAGCTTAAAGACACTGGCTCTGGTATTAGCAAAGCAGCAGCAGAAGCAACAAACAGACAAATCAACTGAGCGGCAGGAGGGAGGTGAACCCTGCCAGAGGGAAGGCAGCCTTCCTTCTGAAATACCCCTTTCATCTAGGCTGCTCCCAGAAACTGCCCCGTAATTATTGTGGGTCTTCCCACAATAGTCAAGGCGCTTCAGCTGAGGCTCTCTACTTGGGTGATTCTAATTAGTGGCAAATCGACCTTAAAACCAGCCATCATAGAAGGAAAAGATGATTTGGGACTCAGAGACTGACTTAGACGCCAAACACAAAGCAAATAAATCTGTCATAACTCCAACTAGACGAGAAGGGAGGCTGCAAATGCAGTAAGCTCTAGTTTAATTTTTCCCATGACACAGAGAGGTTCCTTAGGATGTGCTTCAAACGCACCACAGTGAACACCGAAGCCGAATTACTAATACATCCTACTAATTATGACTCAAAATTTAAATTATAGCTAATTATTAGGATGAAGCCAGTAGCATTTTCTTCTGATTTGTGGGTAAGCTTGGGAATTGCACAAGCCTGAAGCAACCTTATCACCCAGAATTACGATCAACTTGAACAAATGCGGCGTAAGAGTTTGAACACTGGTTGCTCAGTATTAAAAACTCAAGTTTAGTCACTGATAAAATGGATCGCATTTTCACCCCTTCCTGTGACACGCTCTTTGTAGTAGGATTCCACAGAACCTTTGGCCTTGCGCCTCCTCAATTCTGAATTAGAAGTACTTCAGCAAGTTTGGATACAAGTTATGGAAGCAGAGGTCTGGAGAGTGCTCCCAGTCTCGGCTCTTGATCTTCCCCTCCATGACTGCACGGAGAGTCTCCAGATTGAGACTCTTGGAGGATGATACAGGCTAGCTGGAATTGACGTTTTACAACTTCTGGACTAACTGATGATTGAGCTCAGACATAAGTGAACTCTGTCAATCCCAGAACTGCTTAGAGGAGCCCACTTTAAACTGTCATTCCACACATAAGTGGCAAGCTGTCATCAGGACTCAAAGACTTGGGGTAACGCGCCGTTACTGCAACAGTGGCTAACTCAACAGCAGCAAACATGCATGCGTCACTGAATAGTGTGCCCCGTGGCTGAACAGGATGGCACTCAACTGGAAGAGGTGGGGCCTCCATGGAGTTTTGTAGATAGCTCATGACTCCAGACCTTACTTCTAAGTCCCATTGAAAGGAAGCCTTTCTCTCTGTCTCTGTCTCTCTCTTTCTTTCTCTCTTATTCACGTACATACACCTTGTCCCTCAGTTTAGAAGAGTCTGTGGACAGAGAACACTTTGCCTCCATTTTCTAGCTCTGAAACAAAGGAAACTGATGGCCACCTGATGTAAGGTCACCTGACAATTCTTAGTGAGATATTTGTTAGGGAACGTTTTCATTTTTATCAGCCTTAGTAACTGTATAATATTGGTTTTGCTGCAACATTTTCATAGTGTGCACATAATGTACTTTATTTATATTTACCAACTTTCCTTCTCTTTAACCTCTAACCTTCTCACCAGTCTACTTCTTCCCAAAGAGTTCTATAAATATTCATATGGATATATATAGTATTCATGTATATACTTAAATTATACTAATATAAATATGTTGATATAATATTATATATTATATGTTATACACTACACATTATATATTATATTCTGCACATGAGAGAAACCAAGCATTGTTTGTCCTTTTGAGTCTGGATTATTTCAAAAGATTCAGTTTTTTTGTGAAAAAAAAATTAGAAGTTTTATAAATCTTATTTAGATATAGATATGTGCATGCATGTATGTATACATAGGTATGCCTGCTCACGTGATTTTTTTTGAGAAGTCATGGTATTTCATCCTGTTTTTCTACTGATAGTTGGAATGTTTTAGCTTGTTATTCTACATTTAAGGTATTGCAAACACTTCTGGGCATACAGAGCAGAGATAGTTCATAGAAATTCAGAATTACTAATGTCTTTTCTACCACATACATGAATATTAACAAAGAGATAACCAGTAAAGGCTCGTGGTGTGTGGAATCATATTGCCCTGGGCTGTGAGGAAACATTCTATCTTGTTCTAAGTAATTAATAGAATTATCAGTGGTCATGTGAATTAATAGTGTAAGTCAGAATGTAAAAGATCTATGCAGACATTTTCTTAGGTCCTGCCCTCATGACATGCCCATTGGTGCACAGACGAGAAATCTCACCATTTTCATGCCGTCAGCTTGAAGTAGAACTGTCTGTATTTTTGGATAAGGAGAGGCACTTGTTTTAAAGTTAGGAAATTTCTTATATCTTCTAAATTTTTATAATACTAAAATGACCTTAGCCTGGTTCCTAACTTCAAACTTTGAGCTGTATCCTGAATGTTCCATCCCCTTTATCTATGTCACTAGAGGATCGCTATGTCTACGAAGAATAAGACGTTTGCATTTTGGCTGGCTGTGTGACAGTGTCTGCAATTGTGAGTCACAGGACAAAGCTTCTTACTGCTGGACAGTGTGTCAAGTGTTTGGATGTCAGCCTGGGAAAAGAGTCCACATATAACGATTTCCTGAAGAAGGCCTGTGTAAGCAAAGAAACAGAAAGAATCGAGTCACAGCATGAACATCCTCAGATATGTTTCATGTAAAGTCAGAATGATCCAGAAAAAAACAAAATAGAGGTTACTTTGATTACTTTACTCAAAAACTTGAGCACCTAATGCACTTTCTAAGGGGAAAGCATTCAGTGAGCCCCCTGTTTCTCTGTTTCTAATACAGGACATGAGAGAGTCAGAGTGTTTTTAGCCCAGTAAGTAAGTAAATTCCCAAAGGGTAAATAAAACACAAGTAAATAAAATAAAATAAGTAAGAAAAGAGAAATAGCAAAAAAAAAAAGAACAAAAAGAAAAATAGAACAACAAAAAAGAAAACAGTGACAACAAACAATTAAAAAAAAAAAACCCAAAACAAAAACCAAACCAAAACCAGAACTCACCTCATAAAACAATAACAACAAAAAGAAAAAAGTGAAATGAAAAGAAAAGAACGGGGTCAACAAGAGGAGTAGTGAGACTACTGTTTCGGTGAGCGCGGCAGCTGCTCTCTCAAACTAGAAATAGAGCCAACTGACTGTTTAACACTTGGAGAACTTTCTCAATTTCTTTATTACCTTATGTACATATTTATTCAGGTTTCTGAGACATGATCTGGCCATATATCCCAATCCTAAAATTCACTTTGTAGCCCAGGCTAGCACTGAACTCATGTTCTTCCTGCCTCAGTTTCCCAAATATTGGGATTTGTCAGCATGGCTTGTCATGCTGCTGTGTACAGCCTTCCTTTAAGCTAATTTTCCCCACTAACTTTAAATCACATCCCGCCATGCTACTATTTGCAATGGAAATAGGGTCGTAGATGCCCTTGTTTGAAACGTGAAGTCCTGCTTAGGGCCCCCACTGTGAGTTTGGGTAGAGGCTGCAGGCATGCACAGAACACAGCACCTGCTGCGCAGAGGTACACTGCTGAATCTTCAGGCTTTGAGGCTGCAATGTGCAGTGAGAAGTGTTTGCCGCTTTTGTTGAAGAAAACTGTGAATCTTCCGTCTTCCTTCTTACCCACATTGGAACGTACTGATATCGTTCAATGTGATATCATTGAATGTGAGGCTGTTGGCAAGGTATTTTTTGGACCAAACAAAACAGTCAAACATATCATTATTGTAGTCACAATTCAGGATAGATATCCCTCCCTCTTGAACAATCAGCGATGGACTTTGCTTGACTTGCTGGCCATCAGTCTTCTGTTGCCTCTTTACCCCTATTTGGAGAGAGACTGTATTTTAGGGTTTAAAATTTTATTAATGTTCCTACAAAACAAAGCAAAATCTCCCAGCTATCTCATCTTTTTTGGAGCAGTCCTTGGAGATTGTCTATCACTTCCAAATATCCCATCTGCAACTTACATTCTGGGCTAAGACACAGAGACAACAAGGCCCTCAGGAAGATGGCCATCCCTTCTCTGAAGCTTTGAGTTGTCTCTTCTACTCAAGGGACAGCAAGGGATTTCCTCTTCCTGTCCTGACTTCATTTTCTTTGGTTTAATCTGCAGATTGAACTGTTTTTAAGTAAAGTTACTCATCTCTGCCAAAGTAAACACTGCCCCCTCTAATCCAAATGGAGAAAATTTCAAATGTGTGCCTGATTTCCTAAACTTCAATTTGTCATGCTTTTCCCACCAAAAGAAAAAAATAAAGGAACAGAAGGAAGGCTTTCAGAGTTCAAGGGTGTGTGTGTGTGTGTGTGTGTAAATGGTAGGAAATGAGGCTAAACATGTAAATAATCGTATTATGTTAAATGACTGACAAGTTGCTAGGTGAAAACTCATGCTGATACCTTGTCTAAAATATTACAAAGATCTGTTTTCTATTAGGACTATATAAAGATATAGTGCTCTACTCAGTAAAACTATTACACATTTAAAACACAGGATGCTCAGGTATTTTGTCTTTAGTGTAATTGAAATCCGAGCATGCTCTTCAGATGTATCAATTTTTTTCTGGTTAAGTAAATGGCACGAGATAATTAAATTGGATTTAAATCATGGATAGTTTTTTTTTCTTTTAAGAACACACAAAATCTATCCTGTGCATTTACCCACAACTGTGTTATCCGTCTTGGAACTTGAATGAGATTAGTCAATGTTCTATTTTCTAATGAGAAGAACAATGGCCCCATCCTGCAGAGGCTGCACGCAACACTAGACTTTCTTCTTCAAAGTCAGAAGATGCCAGAGCTAACATATTTGCTTCAGTCATGGTCACAGCTCAATGAAAGGAGAAATAAGAAGAATCAATTGTATTTTTAATGCCATAGGGTAGTGAATGGTCACAACTAATTGTAAATTCCAAGATGTTTATTTAGAACTAGTTTTTTAAGAATATGACAAAATACATTAGTTATTTCTCATACCTTGGTAGAATATTTTTATTTGTGAAGGATAATTATAAGCTATTATCTTGGAAGTCACAACATTCAGCCCATTTGTGGTATCTAGTGTGTCATCCATATTCCATATTACATATTTTTAAACCATATAAATCAGGCTTCCTAATGAAGAAACTTTCTTTAAAAATATGTATTTTATTTTTTATTTATGCATATGTGTGTCTGTATGTGGGTATGTGCACATATGTGCACATACAGGTGACTTTGGAGCCAGAAGAGGGTTTCGGATCCTCTGTAGCTGTCGTTCCAGGTGTCTGTGTTGATGTGAGTGCTAATACTATTTAACATGGGGCCATCTCTTCATTCCCAGGTGAAGAAACTTTCACCGAGTCCTTCGTGAATTGGAGTGCTCAATTAACAGTTCTAAAAGGTATCAGATACAGAACTTGGTATATAGGAAGAGGGAACAGTGGTAAGCAATTAATTCTACTGAGAAGGCTTGCAGTATGGAGTCAGGTGAGAGCAGAGAGAGGTGAGGTAAAGCTTTAATTTGGTGTTAAGAATTAGGGGACACTGAATATGGTTATATAGGTAGAGAACATTTCTGGCCGTTTTAAAGCAAACTATAACTAAACGTGTTTTTAAAAATCTACTGAGTCCATTATGGCAGTAGTTTAGGGTTTAAGTATAGCACATTTATAAGCTGATATTAGAAAGAATATGCCATGAGTAGATTTGAAATAGAAGTCAGGAAGCTAGACTTTCAGACCTAATAGGGAGTCCTGGGGTCAGTAGTATGTGGTGGTCTTCTTTCTTACCTGGCCCTGTCTACAGATGAGAGCAGACACACTGTATTGCCTCTGATGCTTTCTTCTAAGGTGTGTCTCAGGAGGAAGTAAAGTCGTACACAAGCTAGAAGATGAAGTAGACTAAGGAGGCCATGACAGAAGCAACTGAAAGACATTTGGAGCCTGCAGTCAGTGGGGCAGAGGCAAGGTAGTTTGGCTTAGTCACTGCTAAGGAGAGTCTGTTCCTCTGGGCTGTCAGAACAGAAACCACAAGAGGTGGGGTTTTTGTCTATTTTTTCCCTGTCTGTAACTTTCTTTCTTTTTTAAAAACACAATATTCTTATTGATTCTCTGGAAATTTTATATCATGTACCCTGATCACACTCATTTCTCAGTCCTTCCATGTCTACTCTCCACCCTTTTAACCCCTCAGAAGAAAATAAAAAAAATAAATAAAATTAAAAAACAAACAAACAAAATAGAGAAAAAACCAAGTCTAATTTGCATTACTCTGTACTCACAGGAGCATGGTCCCAGTGGTCTGCCCCTTAAATAGAGCTGAGCCCTTCCTCCCCTGCACCTCCCTCAGAGCTCAGCCATTGTGCACATCATCTATCTCTGTCACACATTTTTTTTGAGATCTCTTCGATGGGTTCCTGTTTAGGCTGCTACTTTTTTGGGAAGTGGTGGCAAGGGTTGTCACAGAAGCCTTCCTTGTCCCTCTTTCTCCACTATGCATCTGAAATATCACTGCAAAAGTAGTTCCCTTGCTCTTTGCAGTCAGCAGGATCATGGCATTCCACATGGTTTCTGGGAACAGCACAGACCACGAATATGAATACCTGCAGTAGGCTCATAGACCCAGACAAGGCCTTTGGAAGCATCCTGGCCTGCAGATCTCACCATGGCCTCAGTAGGCAGTGCAGGGCACACAGATCAGCGTGACCCACAGAGATCAACATGGCTTCAACAGAGAGGGTGGACCAAGGACATCAGACTGGCATTCAATGGCAACATAGCTGTGGACATCAACATGGACTGGTTGCAGCTGGACCTTGGCCCCAGAGGGCAGCACAGATTGGGACATCACCATGGCCTTAGGTGGCAGTGCCTACTCAGATCAGCCTGGTCCTCACTGACATTTTTTTAATCTTTCTCAACTCTCCACTACATATTTGTTCATTGTAATAGTGTCAGTCACCCATTCCTTATAGGTGGGGTGACCTAGGTGGCTTCTGTCACCTGTCCTGCCTTGGCTTAAGTTTTGTATTGAACTTTAATTTTAAAAATTAATTAAATAGAATGACCTCATTCCATCTGTCTTCTTCGGTTACCTTCCACAACATTACAATAAGGCCCTAATGCTGAAGTTAGATCATGTTTATTATATAGAACATGGAGAAATCTAGCTCATACTCATACTTTTAGCTCATACTAGAAGCTTCATCACTACTGAATAACATTCACACCTGAAGTTGCTACACTTGCTACCGAGAAGAATAGTAATCACCAGTATCACCCAGTCACAAATCTGTGATCTACAACACAGACATACTGGTGTAATAATGTCCCAAATATAGGAACATACAATCTCTTTTTGATTATATGTAAGACACACTCCAAGAGATGGAACCTCTATCTAATACTGTTAATGAGGCCAATAACCTGGTATTTTCTAGGTCATGGACCCTAAAGGCAAACCTACCATTATTGTTCTAAATGAACATAACAATAAAACTACTCCTAACGACATATGGCTATACCCATAGATCAGCGCATCACCAATCCTCTTCATGGGAATTAACATAGAAACACACATCTGGACAACGTATATACAGGATCTTGAAGTACTCAGCCCTAAATGGGATGTCTATATTAAATCCCTCCCCTCAAGACTCAGAGCTCTATGCAGAATAAGTGGCAGAAAGATTATAAGAGCCAGAGGTGGTGGATGACTCTCAGAGAACAGTGTCTTACAGACATAACAGGGCTGTTGCCCATATGAATCCACAGAGATTGTTACAGGGGGAACAAGGCCTGAAAACAAAAATCAAGTCAGATAAAATCTCAGCATGCAGAAAGGGAGCCAAGAAGCTATCTGCAATCAATGCCTACTAAAGGGGGAAACTTAGTTTTCTCCAGTAGAATGATGTCATTGCCTCACTTGGTGGTGGGGCCTGGAGAATGAAGATGATAAATGGATGAGATGGGTTAGATTCTCATTCAATATCCAACTTTATTCAGAGCATCAGACAATTTACACTCTGAGGGTTAAGAGGAGTCACATGAGTGAAGTGTAGAATCACAAGGGTGAGCTGCGCTTGGTGAGGAAGCTGCTTAGTGGCTGAAACATGGTTTTCCATAGAGTCATCTAAACAAATAACAACGAGTAGTTGTAATGAATACACTGAAGAAAACTCACTCCTATCCACTACATCTGGGAGAAGCAGGAAAACACATTCCCAAAGTAATTCTGTGTTTTGAAGAAACTGAAGTCATAAGACTCTTTTGTTCTATTGGCGCTTTCTCACAACCACTCAGAATTCTCCTCACAGGGCTCCATTCTTGGGTTGTGTTTTAATGGGTTGACACTGGTCAACCACACTCCAGGGCAGGCCTCATGCTCAGGAGTCCACTAACATAAAATGGACTCTGTGCTTCTTCATGTGCTTCCTTATGGTATGGTTTGATTTTTTTTTTTAATTAGGAAAATAAAAACCTAAATTTGAATTTGGGTGGGCAGGGAAGTGGGCAGGATATAGGAGGAGCTGGGAAACGATAAAGAATTAGGTCAAAATATGACATATGGAAATATAGAGAACTAAATAAAAATATAGTCATACTATACTCCCTTTCCTACATCCTACCCGTTTCATGTCTGCTTTCCCCCAAATTCACAGCCTCTTCTCTCTTAACCATTTTTGTTATATATGCAGACAAGTAAACATGCACATATAACCTGCTAAGTTTGTTCAGAGGTGTCTTCATGTACGTGTTTCCAGGACTGACTCTGGATCATTATTGTGTAACTCAATATTGGATAACCAATCAGGGCCTCATTCTTGAAAAAGACTAACTTTCTCTCCTTAGCAGAATTTAATTGCGTGTAGCTCTTCATCTAAGGTTGGGATCCTGTGTGATTCTCTTATCTATATCAGATGTCAACTGGTGTTACAATTGCTCAAGTTTTGTTTATGCAGACATGTTGTTGAAATTTCATAATTCTAGTTTTCCTGTCATAGCTCGAAAGCACAATCCCACCACAGACGCTGCCTTTCACAATATTTTCACTCCCTTTCCTATGATATTCGCTGAGCCTTGAGTGCAGGAAATATATATATATATATATATATATATATATATATATATATATATTATATATACAAATATATATACACATATATATTATAATTATAATTTAATTATATATGATTATATGCATAATTATATATAATATATATTTATACAAGCATATATATATATATATATATATATATATATATATATACACATATATATTTAAAAAATATATTTATACCTCAGTTGGGAGTGGATATTGCATGGTCAGTTGATCTCTGTATTTTGACCAGTTGTTTTTCTGTAATAGCCTCTGCGTGCTGCAAAAAGATGCTTTTTGATGATAGATGAGACCGCTCTTATCTATGAGTATATAAGTACGTATTTATAATGCAGTGGTTTAGGAAGGTGGCAGTAGTAGGGAGCTCTTTATAGTGTAGAGTATGTTCTTAAAATGATGCAAAAGCATTACAGAACTACTAGGATGAAAGAGAACTTTCATTCTTGTTGAGCTGGTGCTGCGCTACCACACAAGATCGGGAGTCTTCTCTTTTGGAGGTGGAATTATTCCCAAGATAGACTTATGCAGTATACAGAAGGCTGAACTCTTCATTCAGCATGAAGCTTGCTGAGGTCATGTTGGTAGTTGTGTTCCTACAGAAATAATAACTGCCGAAGGCCAGGGCCTCAGTCTTGTTTATTTTATATCTTGACACTCTTCATGTAGAGTCATTGATTGTGGGAGATCCAACCATCTCCATTAGGAAAGTTGTTTGAGTTGGAGATGAATTATTAGAAGAGTATTTCTAAAGTTTTATTTGTATAGATTGTACTTGTGTGTGTGTGTGTATGTGTGTGTGTGTAAAGATTAGTATGTATAATGAATTTTTGCCTCCTAATAAAGACTGCTTGGTAATCCTGCCAGGAATTTTTGGAGCGTGAGAGTTTATCCTTTAATACCTTTATTATAACAACCCAGGATTATGTTCATATTTTAAAATTATATTCAAAGTACTTTTTCCAAATGAGAGTTTTGCTAAAAGTATGTTATTCCTAGATTGCACATGGTGATACATTTATCTTCTCAAATCCATTATTTCACAGACACAAAAGGCCTTCTTTTCTCTATTATTTCTATTGTTAACTGAAGTCCTTGAAGAGCTGCTCATCCCCGCTGCTGTTTTCATCCCATAGACTCCTCTGCACACATTTCTTAAGACAAAGGTGCCCTATTGCAATCACTTGCATTTGCCTAGTGCATCGGTCTTAGAGCAATTGACAGAGCAGAATGCCCTTGGGGAAAGGCTTCATTACAAGATTTTGTGCTCATGCACTTTTGAAAGGACTAAGGGAAGTAAAAACTGAGGGACAGTTGAAGGGTCAGAGAAGGAATTCTCTACCAACTGATTAAGCAATGAGGCACCTCTAGCTGCTGAAGTGTGATCTGAGTTCATGAGAATTTCTCAGGGAGCTGTTGAAGTAAAAGAGACCCCAGTGGGGGTTATTGAAAAAGCTGTGGTTGCCCATTGGCAGTCTTAGAGAAATTTTCTTTAGTTTCTCCACTTACAATACAAGGCACACCAGCCCAAGCAGTTGGGTGTTTTCTACCCTCAGTGCTTCCCTCTCTTCTGTGTGATATCTTCCCTCTCCCAATTCAGGCAAAGATATCCCTACTAGCTTCCACCAGGGATGTTCTTAACTCACAAGGAATTTGTATCCAGAAGAGTCCAGTTAGAAACAAAGAGAACAATAAAAAGACTCAACAAAATCAAAGCTTATTCTTTGAGAAAAACAACAAGATAGATTAACCCTTAGCCAAACTAACTAAAGGGCACAGAGACTGTATCCACACTAATCAAACTGGAAATAAAAAGGGAGACATAACAGAAACTGAGGAAATTAAAAAAAAAAAATCATCAGGTCCCACTACAAAAGCCTATACTCAACAAAACTGAAAAATCTAGATGAAATGGATGATTTTCTAGAAAGATACCAGGCACAAAAGTTAAGTCAGGACCAGATAAACTAACAGTACTGTAACCCCTAAAGAAATAGAAGCATCATTACAAGTTCCCCAATCAAAAAAAAAAAAAAAAAGCCCAGGGCCAGACGTTTTTGGCACAGAATTCTATCAGACCTTCAAAGAAGACCTAATACCAAGACTTCTCAAACTATTCCACAAAATAAAAACAGAAGGAACACTACCTGATTCATTCTATGAAGCCACAGTTATGCTGTTACCTAAACCACACAAAGACCCAACAAAGAAAGAGAACCTCAGACCAATTTCGCTTATAAATATCAATGTAAATATACTCAATAAAGTTCTCCCAAACTGAATCCAAATACACATCAAAACAATCATTCACCACGATCAAGTAGGCTTCATCCCAGGGACAGTTCAATATAAGGAAATCCATCAACATAATCCACTATGTGAACAAACTCAAAGAAAAAAAATCATATGTTCATCCCATTAGTTGATGAAAAAGCCTTTGACAAAATACAACACCCCTTCATGTTAAACGTCTTGGAAAGATCAGGAATTCAAGGTGTATACTTAAACATAACAAAAGCAATATATAGAAAACCAACATCAAATTTAATAGAAAAACTTGAAGCAATCCTACTAAATTCAGAGACAAGGATGCCCACTCTCTCCCTATTTATTCAATATAACACTTGAAGTTCTAGCTAGAGCAATTAGACAACAAAAGGAGGTCAAAAGGAAGCAAATTGGAAAGGAAGAAGTCAAGGTATCACTATTTGCAGATGATATGATAGTATACATAAGCGACCCCAAAAATTCTACCAAAGAACTCCTATAACTGATAAACAACTTCAGCAAAGTGGCTGGATAGAAAATTAACTCAAACAAATCAATAGCCTTCCTCTACTTAAAGGATAAAAGGAGGACGAGAAAGAAATGAGAGAAACGACACCCTTCAAAATAGTCACAAATAATATAAAATATCTTGGTGTGACTCTAACCAAGCAAATGAAAGATCTGTATGACAAGAATTTCAAGTCTTGGGAGAAAGAAATTGAAATTCTCAGAAGATGGAAAGATTTCTCATGCTCATGAATTGGTAAGATTAGCATAGTAAAAAGGGCTATCTTACCAAAAGCAACCTATAGATTCAATGCAATCCCCATCAAAATTCCAACACAATTGTCCACAGAGATAGAAAGAGCAATTCTCAACTTGATCTGGAATAACAAAAAACCCAGGATAGCAAAACCAATTCTAAATAAAATAACTTCTGGGGGAATCACCATCCCTGACATCAAGCTGAACTACAGAGCAATAGTGATAAAATACCATGCGGTATTGGTACAGAGATAGACAGGTAGATCAATGAAATAGAATTGAAGACCCAGAAATGAACCCACACACCTATGGTCACTGATCTTTGACAAAGAAGCCAAAACCATCCAGTGGAAAAAAATAAAGCATTTTCAACAAATGGTGCTGGTCTTACTGGTGGTCTGCATGTAGAAGAATGAAAATTGATCCATTTTTATCTCCTTGTACAAAGTTCAAGTACAAGTGGCTCAAGGACCTCCACATAAAACCAGATACTCTGAATCTAATAGAAGAGAAGGTGAGAAAAAGCCTTGAGCATATGGGCACAGGAAAAACTTCCTGAACAGAACACCAATGGCTGAGGTTTTCTAAGATCAACAATTGAAAAATGGAACCTCATGAGACTGAAAAGCTTTTGTAAGGTAAAAGACATTGTCAATTGGGCAAAATGGCAACCTGCAGATTGGGTAAAGAGCTTTACCAAACCTAAATCTGATAGAGGGTTAATATCCAATATATACAAAGAACTCAAGAAGTTAGACTGCAGAAAACCAAATAAACCAATTTAACAGAGAAGCACCTAAAGAAATGTTTAACATCCCTAGTCATCAGGGAAATGCAAATCAAAACGACCCTGAGATTACACCTTACACCAATCAGAATGGCTAAGATAAAAAACTCCGGTGACAGCAGATGCTGGCGAGGATTTAGAGAAAGAGGAACACTCCTTCACTGCTGGTGTGATTGTAAGCTGGTCCAACCACTGTGGAAATCAATGTGGTGGTTCCTCACAAAATTGGAAATTGTTTTACCTGAATACTCAACTATACCACTCCTGGGCATATACCCCAAAGATGCTCCAACATAAAACAAGGACACATCATCCACTATGTTTATAGCAGCCTTATTTACAATAGCCAGAAGCTGAAAACAATCCAGACGTCTCTCAGTGGAAGAATGGATACAGAAAATTGTTGTACATTTACAAAATGGAATACTACTCAACTATTAAAAACGAGAACTTCACAAACTTTGCAGCCAAATGGCTGGAACTAGAAAATATCATCCTGAGTAATGTAACCCAGACTCAAAAGGACATAGATGGTATGTACTCACTAATAAGTTGATATTAGCCCAAAAGCTCAGAATGCCCATGATGCAACCCACAGATCATATGAAGCTTAACGAGAAGAAGGCCAAAGTTTGGATGCTTCAATCCCACTTAGAAGGGGCAACAAAATAATCAGGGAAGACAGAAGGAGTCACCTGGCTGAGAGAGGGAAAGGGGAGGGCAAAAGAAGGGGCAGGATCAGATATAGGAAGAGACAGGAGAGAAGTCCAGAGGGCCAGGAGAACAAATAGAAATATGTAGCAGTCAGGCTGGGGAATGGGGTTGGGGGACCACTAGAAAGTCCCAGAGGCCAGGGATGTGAGAGGCTCCCAGAACCTAATGGGGATGACATTAGCCCAAATACCCAACAGTGGGGACATAGAGCCTAAAGAGGCCACTTCCAGGAGATAGACATGGTCTCCAGAGGGATGGGGTCACCCACCCATTTTAAAATTTTTAACCCAGAATTATTCCTGTCTAAAGGAAACACAAGGACAAAAAAAATGAAGCAGAAACTGGAGGAAAGGCCATCCAGAGACTGCCCCAAGTTGGGATTCATCCCATTCACAGAAGCCAAATCTTGCCACTATTGCTGATGCCAAAAAGTGCTTGCTGGAAGGATCCTGGTATAACTGTCCGCTGAAAGGCTCTGCCAGCACCTGACCAATACAAATGCAAGTACTCACAACCAACCAACTGACTGAGCCCAGGAACCCCTATGGAAGAGTTAGGGGAAGGACTGAAAGAGCTGAAGGGGTTTGCAACCCCAAAGGAGGAACATAAATATTAACTAACCAGACCCTCACCTCAGAGCTCCCAGGGACTAAACCACCAAGCAAAGAGTACACATGGAAGGACCAGTAGCTTCAGCTACATATGTAGCAGAGGATTGCCTTATCTGACATCAATAGGAGGCGTGGCTCTTGGTTCTGTGGAGGCTTGTTGCCCCAGTGAAGGGGGATGCTGGAGAGGTGAGTTGGGAGTGGGTGGGTGAATAGGGAACACTCTTGGAAGAAAGGGGGAGGAGGAGTGATGTGGGAGTGTTGGCAGAGGGAAGACTGGGAAGGGGGATAACATTTGAAATGGAAATAAATAATTAATAATAAAAAAAGAGTAAGAATATTGACCAAGCTAAGTAAAATATAGACTACGACCAGATGGAGAAAGTTTACTGATTTGTGAGTAGTTTATGTGAAAATTATACCTAATTCTTATTTTTATATTCCATGTATCTTACTGAATATTTGAAGTCAAATGACAAATACTAGTCCGGGACATATGATCTATGGCTACATACTGGCTCCAAAAGTCTTTTCTGTTCTACCACTTCAGTCCTAACATTAGAACACTAGCTCTCTTCCAGGGCCAATGTCTGGAGACTCCGCGTTTCTTGTGGTCCTGGGGTACTCCCAGCATCTGGGCCGTAGGAGCTGCAAACTCCACATGACTATATGAAAGGATGATATGACTCAGTGCCTGGGGGCCTCTGTCCTTCGGTTTGCCCCAGCAGAACAGCGTGATGCTGCTGCTTCCCTGACCAAGAGTGTTCTGCCCTTCTCTTCCTGCCTTCATTCCTTCTCCTTCTTCCTAGCTTTTACTTACATTTTCTTTTGTTATTTTCTTTCTTTCTTTTTTTCTTCTGATTTTGTCTTCTGATCTTAGGTGTAGTATAGTCAAAATTTCTAAAAAGCAACTTTTTTGTTTTCTGGACCAAGACAAAAATCCTACATTTGACCTTGATACTAATAAATTCACAAGACTAAAATTAAATGAATATCAAATTGATTTGCTTCATCTAAGCTTCATATTGAGTATTAGAGATCAGTAAACAGTTCATAATGAGAACGCAGGATTACATTGCCACGGATATTTTTGTTTCACATTCTCTCATTAGGACCCTTGGTTCTTGTATTAGTCAGTGTTCTGTTGAGACACCAAAACAAAAGAAACTTTTATAAATGAAAACATTTAATTGGGGCTTGCTTACAGTTTCGGATGGGGAGCATGGTGTCACACAGGCAGACATGGTAGCTGAGAGTTCTCCATCCAGAACTGCAGGCAAGAGTGTCACTGGGTTTGGAATGGGCTTTTTGAAATCCTAAAACCCACTCCAGTGATACACTTCCTCCAACAAGGCCATGCCTCCTAATCCTTTCAAATAGTGCCATTCTCAGAGGGGTGGAGGTGGGGGGAGGCAAAGTATTCAAACCAATAAGCCAATGGGGTGGGGGGCTTTCTTACTCAAATCATCACAGTTTCCACCTTCAGATTATGTCATTATCTCTCCTAGGCTTCAGCCATTCTCATTCTCTAGTAGTCAGTAATTCTCCCCAAAGCTAAGGGATTCTTTTCTCTAATTAGAATGCCCCTTTGAGGATTAAATCTAATGCTAGTACCACATTCTGAACAGCAATGCAGCCACACACCTAGGCCTTTTCTTTTTTAATTAACTTATTCTTTGAGGACTGAACTCCTGGATACAACGCATTCAGTTATATCCATCCTTCTTTCCTCCTCTTGGCTCTTCCCAAACTCTTCCCTTCCATGTTTCCCTTTCTTCTCAACTTCATGCCTTCTTCTTATTTTTATTTTCTTTTAGAAAATAACCCATTAATTCTAATCAGTTCTGCCCATATGTGCATGGGTATGGGATCATCCACTAGAGCTTAAGAAACCCCCCAGGAGCCCATACTTCTGAAGAAAAACCAAGTCTTCCTCCCCCAGCCTTCAGTTACCAGTAGTTCCTTAGCTAGGCCTTAGACCTCATGTGTCCCTCCTTACTCCATGCAGGAATGTCTATTGGCCCTGACATGCTCAAAGAGGAAGCCATGGTACAGTGTTCACTTCTAAATGGACATTTACATCACATTTTCTACCTCCAAGACTGGGGAAAAAGGGTAGGAAGAGTCAAAAGCTGAAGATGGGGAAGACTGTGGTGCACTGTTTTCTGGACAGGACAGGGCTGTTGCATACCTCAGAAATTGGTGTCTGATCCCGGAATCCGTAGAATCCACAGTATAGTTTCAGGAAGGCACAGGTGCTTGGGGAGTTTCATTGCTCCTTCAAATGGAGATTGTTAACCAGAGGATTTTGGCCTCTAGGGAATGGTGGCTATGGGAACCAGCTGATGTGAGTGAGTTCCTTAGAAGAAGAAACTGCATCATTTATATACTGTCTGTGTAGAATACATGCAGGATACAAATGAAACTTTGAGTGTGTCTTATGAAGGTTGTCGTCATGGTAAGCAATTCACAAAGTGCTGTTGATCCTCACAATGTGGCTGCCCTGAGTTAAATACTTACATTTACCTTGCACAACAGATCTTTTGAGGAAAAAGCATTCCCACATCACGTACTCAGTATACTGCAAACACCCGTCAGTGTTTTTTCCAGTATTTGCATTGCTTTTCACAAAGACAGACTTGCAGGCCCAGTGGTTATAAAAAGGTGATGAGAAGTCTTATTTGGAAAAGGTAATCAAGTCCTTTGTAGCTAAGAACACTTCTCCAAAAAGGTAGAAGAAAATGTAAGCAGTTTTATAATTTAATAAGCAATAAGTCAGAATGTGTGAATATCCCAGGCAATCTCTTAAAAGCATAGTGAAGATTGAAAGACATCTCTTTCTTATATATAGCTAGGTGGACCAAAATACATATGATTCTTCAAGACAAACAGATGAGTTTTCAAATAGGCAGGCTGAATAGCATGCTTGACCCAGCCTTAGTTTAGCCCATGATCGAAGTTAGCTATGTTCTGAATGCCACTTTTCTGAAGGAAAAATAAGGCTTACCTTTATGACAGGAAATCAGTCTTACACTTGGAGAAAGTACCTCAAGGTTAGCTACTTCCCCGCCCATAAGAGCTTCCAGAGGAGGCACTGCATTTCACAGTTATGTCTCCTGGAACCTTGAGAAAGACAGCTGTAGGTTAATAAAACTGGCAAGGATCTTATTTCTTTTTAAAAGATTTATGTATACCTCAAAGGAGCACAGAGGGAATTCACAGTGTTTCTAAATCTAGGGCTGAAGGAGAAGAAAAGGGACAGCATCACGTTCCTTGTGTTAGGGAGGACTAAATTTATTTTTAATTTTTAAAAAGACTTCTTAACATCAGTCCTAGCTTACTCTCTCTCTCTCTCTCTCTCTCTCTCTCTCTCTCTCTCTCTCTCTCTCTCTCTGTGTGTGTGTGTGTGTGTGTGTGTGTGTGTGTGTGTGTGTGCCAATGTGTGCCTTTATTTTGGTACCCGAGGAGCTAGGAGGAGCTGTTACATTCTCTGTAGTTGGAGTTTCAGGAAGTTGTGAGCAACTTAAAGTTGAGACAAACTTGGGTGCCTTGCAATAGCAGCAATTGCTTTTAACCATGAAGCTATCTCTTCAGTCACTGTCTTCTTATTTACAAATTTATATTGCCCCTTAAACTTACGATGAAGGTAAGCCATGCACCACATCTTTCAAGAGTTAGAGTGGGCTACTCTACTGCACTAATGTTAGATTATAAACCATGGAAAGTAACTTTTAAAATTGTAATGTAAGAATGCGACAGGGTTGGAGTGGGGATGAGAACAGAAGGGACCAGGTGAGGGGAGGGCAGAGGGGGCGAGTACTTAGATTGACAGCTGGAATGGCAGTGATGGGGCTGGGGTTGGGAGGGAATATCTGGGAGGAGCTAGAAACCTAGGACAATGAAAACTCCCAGGAATCTATGACTGTGACCCTAGGTAAGACTCCTAGCAATGAGGGATATGGAGCCTGAACCAGTCATCTCCTGTAACCAGGCAAGACTTCTAATGGAGGAACTAGGACACCAACCCAGTCACATAACCTGTGACCAACAATTTATTCAGCCAGAAGATGTTCAGGGTTAAAAGAGAGAGCAGAAATTGAAGGAACAGGCAACCAATGACTGGCCCAGCTTGGACCCAGGCCATGAGAGGGAGCCCATCCCCGACACCATTAATGGTATTCTGCTATACTTGCAGACAGGATCCCAGCATAACTGTCAACAGAGAGGCTTCACCTAGCAACTGATGGAAACAAATGCAGAGATCCACAGCCAAACATTAGGCAGAGCTTGGTGAAACCTGCAGAAATCAGGGAGGAAGGATTATAGGAGCCAGAGGGATCAAGGGCACCACAAGAAAACACAGAGTCAACTAATCCAGATCAACAGGGGGCTCACAGAGCTTGAACTGCTAACCAGAAAGTCCGCATGGGACTGACATAGTCCCTCTGCACATATGTTATAGTTGTATAGCTTGGTCTTCATGTGGGACTTCTAACTGGGAGCAGGGGCTGTCTCTGACTCTACTGCCTGATTTTAGGACCCTTTCCTCCTACTTGGCCGTCTCATCTAGTCTCATTAGGAGAGAATGAGGATGTGCCTAGTCTTGCTGCAACTTGATATGCTATAATTCATATCCATGGGAGGCCTTCCATTTTCTGAAGAGCAGTGGTGGGGATGTAGGAGGAGGGGAGGAGGGATGAAGGACTAGGAGAAGAGGAGGAGGAATATATTCATAGTTGCTTAATTACAAGACTTAGATGTAACTGGATCCCAGGGTCTTCCATAATTGTAGGAAATTGATGTGGCCTTTAAAAAAAGGAGGCCCTGCTAATAAAAGGCTTTTTCATTATATTTCATTGATATAAGAATATCAATGTTTTGAGAAATATGTAACATCCATTAAAAGGTCTCTTTTTGCAAAACAGCACAATGTCTTGCACTCCCCACTGCACTTTCACATGTAAAGAGAAACTGCGAAGCATCTCTGTTTTGCAGTAATTGGGATCTTGTTTGGTTACAGTAGCAAGTGATTCAGTGGCCCAATGGTTCTTTAAAATGATCTCTGCTCAGATTCATCTGTTGAGGTGGAGCTGCCGTCAATAGTTACACTTGCACTTGACCTTATGGCACGCCTCTTACTACTGTGTTGCAGGAGGAAAAGAGGATGGAGAGGATGGAACTTCAGGCTTTTACCACAAGTGAGATCACCATGGAAAACGGATCTGTGAACACAACTCATTAATCAGAAATACATCTGTAGGCAATTCTGAGATCTGTGATCCCATCATTGGTTAGAATCTCTCTATAGGAAAGCCCATGCTATAAGACAGTGTGGAATAAGGTATTTTTGTATCATGGAACTTTCTGTTTGATAACTTTCATTGGCCCCTCATATTGATCCTCAACGTGGCCTATAGGCCCTGGGTGACTGTTGGCCGACATTGTTATTGATTTTTAAAAGGAGGCCACACGCACAGCCTCATCTTATAGAAGAAGGGATGTTTGTGGTCCATGTTTTCTAGAAAGGCAGCAAAAATGGCTCCATGAGGCAAGGAAGGGTTAGGATGCCATCACTGTTCATGCCCATAGCTGGAAAGGGGGAACTAGAGGTTCGTGAAGGCAGTGTGGTAAGAGTCTGCAGCTGCAGGGTTTTGGGGCAGGTAGCAGAGGCCACGAGAGCAGTGTGTTCCTGCACAGAAGTAGGTGCCTGCATCTCCAGGCTGGGCTCTGAAGATAGACAGGGAGCTGGTCTTTCTTGCTTCACCAAACTTAGCAGTTATCCTCTTCTGCTTCTTTACTTCTCCACCCCTGACTAACGTCATCAGGAGGACAGGACCTTCCCTGGGGATCTGTCGGTACCAGTAAAATTGGGGAAAAGTGCTTGAGGAATTGCAGTATGTGGTGAAATCTTGCCCCTCCTGGATACTCAGAAACTGAGGACTCTGCTCCAGCTGTTGGGTTCCCACACCTGTTTCAAAACAAAGCAGGACACAAAAGAGTCAAATTAAAATGCTCTTGCTCATTTGTATAAACTTAAAAAAAAAATTGGGCCTAAAAGTCTAATGGTGATTATTTAGGACCAGAGAGTACATGGGGGAGGGTAGAAGGATTATGGATATTTACTCATGCATGCTTTATGGAAGACAGTTAATCCCACATTGGGAAGAACATACATATTAACTGAGGAAAAATATGAAGGCACAAGCAATTTAGGGAATCCTTTTAAAGTTGGGGTGAGTTTTCTTTCCATTATTCATTTATCCATCTACTCTTTCCTCCTTCCTTCAAACTTAGGTCTTAACTCCAGAGACTGTCTTTTTCTTTATGAGTTTCTGTTGAGTAAATTGAAAATCTCCTGAACTTACCAGCCACTTGATTCCAAAGGAGCAACACAGAGAGTTTCAGAAGCATCTTTTCTTCCTGTCACAGGTGGCCAAGGTCACTGGATCTAGAGTTCTCTTGCAAAAGACTTTTCTGGGTTGGAACACGTGTTCCTTGCACTTTGATCTCTAGCAAGATGTAGAAACCCCATGTGAGGCAACCAGGGACTAACTCAGCTCTCACCCTCTGCTCTCTGACCCCCACCTTCCCACCCAGTCTAGTCCCAGACTCGGCTTTGATACTGGGAAATTTTTTGCCTTTTGAAATGCTACCCTCCAGTGGAGAGAAAAGAAAGTGATTTGTTTTGAGTGCTCCTGATTCTCAAGTTTCATTTGGTGTAGCTCATAATCAATATTTATGTAGAGTCTAGTGACCTAAAGAAAGAGAAACTATCTCTTTTTAAAGTGGATCATTTTAAGCCAGAAGAGTAGAAAAATAGAATGCAATGGAAATATTATTTTATCATGTTTTATTTCCTCTAGAAGCATGTTACTGAATAATGCTTGAACTTCTGTCTCTGTCTCTCTGTCTGTCTCTGTCTGTCTCTGTCTCTGTCTCTGTCTCTGTCTCTGTCTCTGTCTCTCTCTCTCTCTCTCTCTCTCTGTGTGTGTGTGTGTATGCACAAGCTATAGGTTTTCAGGTCAGGGGGCATGAGTTAATAATTTGTTATGCAGCTGTTTTTACTAAATTAAAGAAGAGTGTTTCTCTGTGTGTTATTTATTAAGAAGAGTTGGCAAGTACCATACTGTAGTGCTCTGACATTAGGTCTTGGCTTACATGGAACAAAGCCCTGACCACACCACATTTTAATGTATTCATTGGTGTTCTGGTAAGTACCCCAAGGGAAGGATTATGGTTTTTCATCTATGTAACTCTGAAAATTATTAGGAAACATCAAATTCAGAATTACTAAATACTAAGTAAATGTATGTAGGTGTTCATGTGTGTGATTAGTGCAGGGACTTGAGGGTATGCTTGTGGTAGGGTGTAGAATGAGGGTATATCTGCTCACAAACATCAGTAAGGTGATGGGTGATGGCCACATGACTAACAGTATCTCAAATGACAATAGAGTGCAAATGTATCTTCTTTTTATATTTTTGTTCTGTGTCAGGTGTGCCATAATTGAGATCCCTCAAACAAGATGAAAACAATGGGTTGATTCATGATGACAAGAATGTTAAGAGATTCTCAGGAATCACAGGCTGTTGGGTAATTCTTTGAGACACCTCATAACTCATGCTATTTAGAGAACAATGTGGATTTCTTTTCAATGAACTAACTGATATAACTTTAAGGAGATAAGGAGATAAGAATAACTTTCTTCAACATTATAATGACATCATAGTCATTATATTGAATGGGAATCTAGAATGGCATTTAAAAATACTCAAATCTTCTAACATAGTCACCTAGAAGAAAAAACCTTATCACAGCTTACCAAGGGGATGGAATACAGAAGAACATGCCTGGAGTCTTGTCTTCTCTCTGGGTTATGACCTAAGTAAGAATTGCTAGGCATAGGAGAGGAAAGCACAATGATGGGTTGACTTGAGAGATATAATGAACCAGAGACACGTTCAAGCATCCTTGAAGGTCAACGTTTCCAGCACAAACCTGCTCTCGTTGAACCAGGGTCCCCTGTCAAGATGCATGGGAGATTAGGTATAAGTGCTTCTTACTTATACGACAGAGATGGCATTAAGAGCAGAGTTTAACCAGATGAATCAGAAATGTCCTCTATCCCTGAGGAACTTGGTTTAATAAGGATATAAGAGGCAGAAAAGGGCATAATTTGATGAAATGTGCTAATGTAAAACTGCCCTGAAAATGCTGAAAGAAGAAAAGGGCAAGTACCTATAATTTTGATTTGTAAATGTAATTTCATAATTTGGTAATATCATTTAGATTGGGAAAAGGCTTTCTGAGAGGATGTGGCATTTGTAGAGGTTTCATTAATGAGTAGTGCTTTTCAAGTTCATGAAGAATGACATACAAAAAAAAAAAAAAGATGCTGGACTGGGCTCATTTGCCTGCAGCCATGCAGTAAAAATGGGGATGAGGGTGAAAAACCACAGGAACTAGTACTGGAGATATGTTCCTTTGCACAGCAGAGAGCTATGGGAGGTCTTGAGACAAGTGGTCAAGTTAAATATGTGCTGTAGATGGAGTCTGAGTGATGGTGTACTAGAGAGGTATGAACTAAGAGATAGGCGACAAAATTAAAAAATTATCCCAAGTAATCAGTAGAAAAAAAGTGGAAGTCTGGATCTGAAAGGAACCAAGAAGTTGAGAAGCAGTATCTGAAAGCCATTGAAAAAAAACAAACCAACAGATAGTAACATGACTTGGTATGTCAGCCAGCTGCAGAATTGCTCAGTGTATCATCAGCAAGATCTTAGGAACAAGGTTTGATTTATTGCTTTTGTTATATTAATTTTGGGTTGGTTAAGTCCTGATTTCTGAGACTCTGCTTCTGGCTTGCAGATATTTTGCTCTGATGAATACTCCCCAACTACTCATAGCATTGCTCAAAGCTAGTACTGTGGCCAAATAAAGGCATAAGGAATAAAAAGAAAGCATGTGCTTGGACTGAAGTGTGGCTGTTAACAAATGATGTCTCAGCCTACTTGGCACCATGTTTAAAGTGGCTTTATTGAGGTGCAGGTACATTAAGATGATTCTAAAATATGTAAGAAGAGCTATGATGAAGGTTTAGAAGAAATCAAGGATACTTTTCTTCTCTCTTTGCTCCAGCTGGCTGACATGTGTTCTTTCCAAGGAGCAGATTTGGAAAGGTCTGGTCTGAAATGGTTGTGGTTTGGGGAGGTTGGGGGAGGCAGAACATCAACTGAGTTAAGGTTTTCATTCCTGGGAACTTGGCTTTTTCTTCTAAAGAAACTGAACTTATTAGTCCCAAGGCTGCAGTGTTCTAGGTGTCCTCAAGGTATTCAGTGTTACCCGTAAGTAACAGTGTTCAATTAGCTTATGTTGACTTCATCCTATATCTCCAGTAAGAATTGTATATAAGATGCTGTATTTCTTAAATTTACTTGATGTGGCTTGTGAAAGACCTCCTCATCACAAACTTTTCTATTTTCTCATCTGCTAATCTCCTGGTCCTTTCTTTCTTGGGACCTCATCACTGAAGAATGACATTCTGTTCCAGGTCAGCCCTGGTACTGATATTTCCATCCACTAGCCTGCTAGCTCCTTTCTTACTTATGCAAGGTATCTTACTTTATGCTCTTCAGTCGCTTTCTTTGCTGTCTTTCCAGATGTGTGGATAAATCAGAAGACAATTAAGGGTTATTATTATGTAAACAAAACCTTTTTACAGAAAGTGGGCAGTACTGCTGAAGGCCCATAGTCATCCATTCCAAGTACAATTTAATTTTGAATTGCTAAATGTAGGAAAGAAACACCTTTGCTAGCAGTTTGGAAAGGTCAAAGGCAATGTGAAAGATTTTATCATATCTATTAATTGTTCAGTCAAAAGAGCAATGCTGGCTATGGCAGCATGGATGGAGAATCATACTCCATCTAGCCCTCTATAATCCTTAGCCACTTCCTGTGAGTCATTTGACTTCACCATTTTAAGGTGCTGACTCTGTATTAAGATTGCTGTATATGAGTTTACCACTAAAAATCATGGTGGAACTGGCTTGTACAGCTTAGCTTGGCTCAGGTCTAAGCAGAACCAATGCCATACTCTTGCCTGCTGGCCAATTAGAGTCCATTCCATGGTTCTACCAAACTCTGGGCCAGCATTATGGACTGTACCTTTCCATCAGCCACATCTGGGTACTGAAAAAGACTTGGGGGCAGGCAAACAATATTCATTCCCAGTGCACTCCATGTCATATACTATAGGGAGATAACTCTCCCACTACTAGCTCAAGCCTATTCAGTTTCGTTGATGCTGTTTGATTACTTATGTCTTTTATGAACTGCTGCTCAGTCTTTAAAACCTTCCAGATGCTCGCTGGCACATCACTGAGTATTTTGTTAGTTTTATCCCTAGGTATTTTAGTTTGACACAAATCTTCTCTTGTTTGTTTTTAAGTGGCCCAGAGCAACCCCTTTGTATGTTTCACTATTGTTTTATTTTCTTTAGGTTGCACTGATGTTTTACGAACTATAGTGCTACATTTTCTGAAATATCTCATGCATTCAAAGAGACTGAAGGTTTCCAGACTTTCCCAAAAAGTTAACGCTTTGTCTTGAAATTCTTTAAGACTGTGTTTAACCTGCTATCCTATTTTACCAGCTTTTTTGAGTTTTGGGTTTCTCGTGCAACTAGCATTTACAAAATAAACTAATACATAGCTTCAATCCTAGCTTATGCACTCTTAAAAAACCCCTGACCCAGATCAATGTATGCATGCATTTCATTTTGCAGCCATTTTTTGAAAGGAGCTAACAGGTTGCTTATAACATTTAAGGCTTAAGCAACCTTAAAACAAATATCCACCATAAATGTTGGAAGCAATATGTAGATATATAGGTTCATAATGTCTGTTTGTTGTATTGAGTGCTGTTCAGTAGGGTTCAGTAAAGTGGATTATTGCAAAACTGTTAAAGATTTCTATAAATAATCCCTAACCCCTTTCTCACGCTTTCTCTGCTATTCAATAAATACAGAACAAAGTATTTTGCCAGGGACAGACACAGGAATATGCATAACTCACAGATGTCAGACAGTTGCACACATCAGACAGATCAGTAACCACAAACTATTGGTGATGGAAGACACACACAGAGAAGTGGAAAATTTGAATTTGGGGTTGTTCTTGGCCACATTAATCCTAGAGGAAATGGCTTTGTTTTCATTCCTTAATGTGACATCAACACATTCTAGTGTTCTCTGAGGTTATCTGTAGTGCGTTAACCAATACAGGGAACTCAGTACACACGGTGGTCTAAATCATTCATGTTTGTCAAAGATTCTCCCACTTCATAAATACTACATCCCAACCTGGGACTCAGAGAAACCATTACAGCCTCATAAAGGACATTTTTCTAGAATCTGACTTTCTAACTCACTTGTTTGTTTGTTTAATGGATCCTCAGACATTACCCTAGGTTATAGAGATAAAAATATAATAAGACATAATATCTGCATTCTGTATTTTCAGAGTAAATGTCATCTCCTGTAGGAGACAATTTTTAAAGCTAGTATATTAAAAAAATTTAAGCTAACTGTAAAGCAAACATGGGAGATGCAATACTGTTACTGAAAATGGCTGTCCAAGATGGAAGGAAGCAGGAAGATTAGATTAGCCCTTTAAGTGTGGGACTGGGAGGAGAGGAGAGAGGCAGAGCTGTGATCAGAATGAAAAGTGAATAAATAAATAAATTTATGGAAAAAGAGAGAAAAAGAATAACCCTTTGTATATTGAACAAGAATAAAATGGAGTGGGGCCAAATATGGGTCCTGGGTCATTCACCTATTTCTTTATTATTACACATAATTATCCCCCTCACTTCAATTACACCAAATTCCTTAGAAGTAGCAGTGGTTAGGGCATTTAATTCCCATGCACCATTTGCTTTTCATTCTGAGTTGCACCAGAGCTCTAGAGCTGGTAGAGTGAGGAATGGTGTGAAAGCTGTGTGCTGGGCAAGCCTCCCCTGAGTGCTGTCAACCCTTCTGCAGATGCCAGTTCTCATCAGAATAGACAAGTTTTGAAGATACAACATTTCAGATCTGAAAGTTTTCAGAAGCACTTCTAATAGTTAAAAGTTTTGATGAAGCAATGATAATGTCTGCCTTACTGATTTGTTGGCATAGTCAAGCAAATTTAGACTGAAAATCTATGACTGACACTTGCCAGCCAGTCCAAATTAAATAACTCATTTAAGTAATGCTTTCATGTGCTGAGATCAAAGGCATGCACCATGTCTGGCTTATCTAATAGTTATTGAGATCACTATAATGTAAAAAGCTAGATCTCAATGTTGGGAACATAAGTTTAAATTTCTTGGATATTAACAAGCACTAGAATTTAATTAGTTGGCCCATGGCCCTGGTAAATTTATCAAACAACTGTCTTTGCTTTCTTTATAGGAATAGTTATGTATTTGATAGAACAAACACCTGAGAATAGTATTATACCATAGTATGAAATAGATCTCAAAACATCTCCATTTTGATTCATTTTTATATGAGCCTTACCATAATTTGTATAATTCTTTATAAATTTTGATATATTTATCTTAAAATATAACTTAGAATAATCCCATGAGAGGTTGAGTGGGAAAATGTAGTTCCACGTGGTAGAAGAGAAAGCCTATTTCAGCTAACAGAATACACGTGGACTGACCAGTTAGAGATCATTTTCCCTTTGCTTTAGACTCCTAAGAAACCATAGAGAGGTGGGAAAGGGAAAGGGTGAGAAAGGTCAGAAAAATGAAATATGTGTAACAGCGAAAGAAAAGAAAGTGGAAGGGAAATGACCACATATTTACAGTTCAGTGCTTTCTGTTCCTTGTGCCCCCTGCAGGGCCAGAAGCAGCTACCTGGTGTGCAGGGATCCAGGGAAACTATCAAGAAAGGACTTACAGCATCCCACCCTTATACCAGAACCTCTCTTGGCCCCTCAGGCCTCCTTCACACAACTTTTCACGGAGCCTGCTGGAACCAGAGAGATCTGAGAACTTCACCTTCCAAATCAACACGGCAGACATGGCATTTCACTTCTTACACATTCTTTTTATTGCCTTTCTATGATGGAATTTCCATTTTTGCACATACATCTCATGGTGGTTTTGTTTGTAATTGGAGGGTTAGGTTTAAGACTGTTGATCATATTTCTTAACCCAGACTATTGTAAGGCATTCTTGCTACATTCTTAATCCTCATACATTTTGTCTCTTTCCTATGCCATTTCTTCTTTTCATTGTCATTCTCTCCTCTTTAGCTTCTTTTTTTTACCTCTTTAGCTTCTTAATCATAACCTTCTGTACCTTTAGTAATTTCTAAAATCTGGTAACTCTAACAATATCCTAGCTTTTCTCTTCTAAATATATTAATAATTTCTCTTTTTTAAAAAGTTGGTTGGATACTTAATCTTTATACTTATCTGCCATACTTCCCTCTCATGCCTCATTTTATTAACTAAAACACAAGTATATGTCATACTAATTTTGGTTGTTTCTGCCCATCAGTTATTGAAGACAAAGAGGCATTATCATTAATTGATAGTATAATATGCATGTAATGTAAATGTTAAAAAGAGGTGGTGCTCACATGTACAGCCATACTCAAGAAATATAAAATTTATACCAAGCATCTTCCATTCTAAGATCTATAGTTATTTTCTAAAATGTACACTTACTTTAAAAGAACATAACTGTTTAAAAGACGTAAACAAATCAAAGAAAGAACGTAAGATATGTAAATCTCATCACAGTAACACAAGAAAGATGAAAAATCAAGATAACATAAACATCACTAATCCCACAGTAAAGGCAGCAAGACAGACAGAGTCAGATTCAATCTCAGACAGAACTCTGTAGTAAGTGTGTGGAAAGAAATCAAAGGAGAAAATAAGCTGCTGGTAGAGACACAAACACATCAATGAAATAAAGAAGGTAATGTAAGATTTGAAAGAGGAGTTCAATAAAGGAATAGCAATACCAAAGAAAGCCAATCTGAAATGCTAAGAAAAAAGAAACCAAACAAACCCACAGTTGTTGAACAAAAGACTGTGGAAAGTGTCAGCAGTAGAATGGATCAGGAGAGGGACTGTGTAGACTGAAAGACAAGGCGAAAAAACCAGAGCCATCAACAAAGACAAAGAAAGGGACCAGTGGGAACTGTAAGATATAGGTGACCCTCTGAAAGGAGAAAATTTAGAGTTTGTAGGCTCTGAAGAAGAATATAGTTCCAAAGGCATACTCCACGTTTTTAGAAGAATAAATAAAATATCAGAGGTAGGAAAAAAAATTCCAGTTTAGATCCAGGAGGCATTTAGGATTCCAAACAGATAGGATAAGAAAAATTCTTCTTGTCATATTGTAACTAAAACACTATATATACAACACAAAGAAAGAGTGTTGAAAACAGTCAGAGGGAAACACCAAGTCACATATAAATGCAGGACCATCAAGATGCCAGCAGTTCATTCAACTGAAACTTTAAAGGCCAGAGGATCTGGACAGATATATTTAAAGCTCTGAGAGACAACAGCTACAGAACCAGGCCACTATACCCAACAAAGCTGTATGTCAAAACTGAGAGAAAAGTAAAACTTTATCCCATGATAAAAACAGGCTAAAACAGGCACAAGGAATTCAGTAACACTAAGACAGTTTTACAAAAACAACCAACCAAACAAACAAACAAAAACAAAATTTGACAGAAAATTTCTGATTAAATATAAAAGCCCATACAGAAAATTTTAATAATAATTCCAAATATTCATAATCTCAATTCACTAATCAAAAAAAAAAAATCACAGACTAGTAGATTGGGTACAAAACCAGGAACTTTCTGTTTTTTTGCTTCCAAGATATTCACCTAACCACAAAAGACAGACACTGCCTTACACGAAAGGATGAGAAAGGTGTTCCAAGCAAATGGATCCAGAAAGCAAGTGGTGTTGCTGTTCTGGAATTTGATTAAACAGACTTCAAAACCATTGAGCAAAGATAAAGATGGCCACATGATATTGATTAAGGTAACAATCCATCAAGAGGACATGCCAATTATGAACATATGGTGCAAACACAGATGCACTCAACTTCATAAAGCAAAGCTGTTAGATTATAGAAGCTCACAGTTAAGACACTTTGGGCTTCCAAAGTGTTGGATTTTTGAAGAATTTGGAGGAACTTTTGAATTGGATTATTTTATATTATATATATTAAAGAAAAAAAAAACAAACCAGCAATGTAAGAAACTTGGGATAAGTGGAGGAAGGTTATGATTTAAAAGTGACATGCCAGGTTAAGCAGGGCCGGTGTTGTGACAGTTCAAATTGTTAATTTTATATAATACACACTAACTAGGAAAAGACTCTAAATGAAAGTCTGTAGATCATGTTGGCCTGTGTGCATGTTTGTGGGAGCCTTGATTTTATTACCTATTACTTGATGGTTGAAGTCTCAACTCGTGAGCAGCATCATTCTCTGGTCTAGAGCTTTGGGTGAGTATTAAGCATGCACACACTCAGTCTCTCTGTTTTCGACTGTGGATATGGCTAGCCGCTCAAGATCCTGCCATCATGACTACACTGATAGAAAAGACTGACCTGAAACAGTAAACCAAGTAATTCTTTCTACTCTAAGATTTTTGCATTTTATTACCTTTCTAGAATGAAATTATGACACTAATTATATATATGAAAATAGATAGTTTGAACATAGGTACCATACGTGAGTAGACAATCCTTCCAATACTTCCTCCAGAAGATATAGGTTATTAAATGAAAACTGCAGTGGTAAGGCAGGATACTTCCCTATTGTTCATGGAAGGCATCCCCCCAAACCATGGGCTGTAGCATTTGCTTTTGCTTTTCTACCAGAATTAGTTACAACACACTTTCATAGTGCCAAAGGTGCTAGGTAGACTACTTGTGGAAACTACCATCAACGGCATTACCCTATGATAAAGCCTGAATGCTACAACACCAACCTGCCAGGGAAGATGTATTTACTGGTACAATAGTGTCATGGTTGTTACAGGGTTGTCAACTGCCTTCTGATTGAACTTGAGGTCTGCTCCACAGGAAAGAAGTCATACCTTGTACTGTAAACTTGGTCAAAATCCAGTGGCAAAGGTGGTCCAATGGCAGTGGGGTGGTGATGGTAGTAGTGATTTTGGTGGAGTTACTATTGTTTTGCTAAATGGATGTTTCAAATTAACTTCTATATATTTATGGTTTTACCTATACTTTTATGCCTTGGCAAGAAAACTTTTCCAGTGGTGTACAGTTAATATAGTAACTCCTAATTGGTCAAAGCACTGAGAAAAAGTGACTGTGATTCTTTATCTGTAGGTGAAACATCTATATCAACACCCCTAAGCCTCAGTTTAAAAAGGTAGAAGGACAAATAGGAGCCAGAGGGTGGAGAGGAAGATTGCGAAATGTCTTTGGACATTATGTGGCTATGAACTCACTGCCGCTAGGGTGAGCTGCATAAGATCTCCATGATATCAAGCCAAAAAGATTTAGATATTCCAGCAGGCAGCATTAATTGTACTCAAGGGTTACAAAAAAAAAAGGGGGGGGGGGAAAGAGAAAGAAAAAAATATGGAAAGACCTTGAAGATGGGAGGGTGTCTTAGTGACATTTTTATTACTGTGAAAAGATACCTTGACCTAGGCAACTTACAAAAGAGTTTATTTGGAGATTACAGTTTCAGAATGTTTGTTAGAGTCAATGACATCATGGCAGGGAGCATGGCAGCAGGTTGGCAAGCATGGTGTTGGAGCAGTAGCTGAGAGCTTACATCTTGATCCACAAGTATGAGGCAGAGAGGGCTAACTGAGAATGACTTGGGCTTCAAAGTCTGCCCTGAATGACACACCTCTTCCAACAAGGTCACATCCCCTAATCCTTCCTAAACAGTTCCACTACTTAGGGACCATGTATTCCAACACTGAGCCTAGAGAGACATTCTAATTCAAACCATCACAGAAGGATGTGTATTAGGAGGATATTTGGGGTGACAAGAAAGAATTTGGAAGTAAATATGATCAAGATACATTGTGTGCCTGTGTGAAATCATCAACAAATAAATAAAAAATACTAAAACTGTAACTCTCTTAATAAATACACTAGGGTCAGGAATGGTGTGCTTTCCCTCAGGTTGCCAGAGTTGTCTCATAGACTTTCCAAACAATATAGGATCTTGCCAGCACTCTTGGTTGCCTACTAGAACAACACCTATTTGATAGCAACACCCTATTATAGAAAAGACACCATTGAGTTTAGTCACACAACATGAGAAAATACAGATGGTACTGACTGACTGGGAAGCTTTCTCCCCACTGGTTAGCTCTCACAGTACTGGAAAAGACTGTAGGATACTGGCAGAGAAAAGTCATTGAACTTAGTACTATTATCTTAACTAACTGGATATAATATATTTAGAACTGCCTTCTAAACACTTATTTCAATACCTATGCTGCTTTCAGTCCTCATCAAAAAACTTACGGTACAGGAGATAGTGATTAATGCAGAAGCTCACAACTAGTCTAAATGCAGAGAAGTGTCCATGGAGTGTTCAGTTATAAATGAGATACACATATCATACTTCCTACCCCAATTCAGAGAACAGCACAGAAATGGGGGACAAAAGACTGTAGGGGTCAGAGGTCAGGGAGGACCAGAGTGAGACAATGTCTTTGGACATGACAGGATAACCATTCTTATGAACTTAGAGCAGCTGATTTGATTGACTGCACAAGATCAAGTTAGATGGCATTTCATCATGGAGGCCAGACGTGCTGACAAACCCCTACTCTTAGCTCTGACAAGTTCCCTGAGGAGCTATTGATAATTGATGGCTCCTAAAGAATGGAGAGTCAATTTTCTTTAAGGATGTGGAACCTAATAGGTCAACCATGCTCCAGTTGATGGCCTCATATTCATAAGTATGTAAAAATCACAAATAGACTGAGTAGGTAATGAAAAAAAAAGGACATGAATTTGAGAGGGGACCTAGGGAATGGATCCTAGGTGAGATATGGAGAGGAATGGGGGATGAATATATTTCAAAATCATTACATGCATATGTGGAATTCTAATATAATTAATAAAATATATTAAAATTTTAAAAATTAGCATTCACTAGAAGTACTTATTCAGATTTAAGTCTGAGTGTGTGTGAATGTGTAAGTGCAGATTGCTAAAATGTTCAATAGCCTGCCCCATGCTCCCGTGTACAAGTCAATAAATTGTCATTAGGGTTTCTTCTTAGGGGGAATTCATAAATGACTAAACTATCTAATTGACAGTGTGGTGCTTACGATTTTTAGCATTCTGGCTTTGAGAAGATGCTTTTGTATGTTCTTTCACTCTCTTTCCAGCTCTCCATCCATTTTTATCATGAGGGCATTAGATAGAGACAGCCTCATTCATCACTCTGTGCCTTCCAGAGCACAGTCACACCTGGCTGCATCCCTCTGGCTCACCTGAGGCAGGCTCAGCGTCTTGGACTTTGTGCCTGGAATAAATGAGAAGCTGTACATATAATTTGTCATAGGACTCTTGACTTGGAAAATCTTATTTTTAAAATTATTTATTTATGTATTTTGACAAGTTCATACTTATATTCAACATATTGCAATCATATTCACCTGCTAGTATCATTTACCTCCTCAATTTTCTACTGATTCCTACATCTTCCCAAATAGCTCCCTCACTACCTCTCTCTATATATCTTTTCTAATCCACTGATTTTGTCTAAGTTGTTTGCATGAGCCTGTGTAAGGTGGTTATTTATTATAGTGTGGACAACTTACTAGTGGTTAAGCCACTAAAGAAAATGGCACCTTCCCCTCCGCAGGCAAATATCATCTACCAATAACTTCTAGGGAAAGGACAGGACCTCATGAACTCCTTCCAGATCCATGATGGAGGGTTGAAAAGCCCAATCTCTTACAGGTTTGTGCGGGTAGTCCCAGCTGTGTAGGTAATTTCAGAGAAGGACCATGAGAAGAACAGAGTGTGAATGTGCAGGCCCAAGAGAGGAGCACAGTAGGCTATCTGCATTGGAACACTGAAACTTGTCCTCTATGGAATATATGATCTTCGATGATATACAGCCTAAAGTCTGACATGTTAAGGAAGGGATAAAGCAAGAAGAGACATCTGCATTCAAGACAGAAATGTTCCAGGGAGTCACTTTGGGTAAAGGGACATCTGGAAGAAGCATGTCCTCATTGTCCCCACTGTCTCCAGTACTCCATACATATCTTCACACACTCCAGCTTATATCTGCTCTCACAGAGCTTTGCATAGAAACATGGCATCTCCAAGCATCCAGGCTCTGTTATCCTTTCTTGCCTTCTATCATCCCCTAAGTGAGCTCAAATTCCATTCTGAATTTTGCTTCTATCACTGAGTTTTCTCTAAAACTCTTTCTTGTCTGACCCTATAAATATGTCTTTGATAATATGTGGCACACATCCCTTCTTTTCTAATTCTGACATTACAGCTTACCCAGGGAAGGGCCTGCTGCTATGGAAAATGACCATTGGAGAGTTAAGTCCTCAGAAGCTGTTCAGCAGAGGTTTGAATGAATGAAAACTCAAGAATACAGGAATAAACTGCGAGTGTCTCCTTTCATTTATATACAGGCTCATGTGATGAATAATGGGCACATTTAGTACCACCCTCCTCTCCTCTCAGACCAGTTGGCTTGAATGCTTTCTTGAGAATAAAGAGGAAACTGCACCAAGATTGTATAGAAGCAAAGATGTGACTGCAGTTTAAGATGAGAGATGTGTCAGGACAGAAGAAAAATGATTTCCTCTTTCATCAGTCAGAGGAGCAGCAGCTATAAAGCACATGACTTTTACAGCTTTGCAGATGGAAGTAGACCAGGTCTGAGGAACAAATCAATCAAAGGTTAGAGAGTACTGTTCCAGGCTCCCCTCTATCAGGTTTTCAGCTCAGCCTCCACAGATGTCAGAAAATGTGTCTAGCCATGTAATTGAACACCTGAGATAATATGTGTTCTGTAGCTTCACAATGCTCCCCAGGTTCCTCTTTCCATGAACCAGTCTTCTGTTCTGCCCATCCTTCACTCCCAGCATGTGTGTGAAAGACAACATCTCAGTGACATAATAAATAGAGAACACTGAGATTAAATTGTCTTCCCATGGATGAAAAAACTCAGCTCTTTCTTCACAAGGTGCTGAATGTGTGATCATGTGATCATGGAACTCTGCTTCCTTTTTAAAAATTAAGTTATTTATTCTTCTATCTAGTATATTACATCCTGACTAAAGTTTCTCCTTTCAGGCCCTCCCCTACCCCCAGATCCACTCCTCCTCCATTTTCCATTGGCACAGAGCAGTCTTCCCTGAGTTTATTAAATGTTTACATTAAGCTAGGATAGAAACTAGGCTCTCCAATGATATTTCCATGCTGGATCATTGAAACAACTGTTGACTGAATAGAATCACAGTGATGGTCTTCAGTATATGAATGAAATTCCAAGGTTTAAAATATTCACTGGCTTCTACTGTGACTCAATTTACAGAACTGAGAGTTGGACATACTGTTTATCCAATATATAAGCCTGTTCTCTTAGGTGACTCATAGCACTTTATTTATGAGTAGTTACTCCTCCTTTTCATGGAATAACTAAATAATACTGAACATGTAAAAAATTTTTCATGATACATATTTCACAGTATATGCATGGCGAGAACATAGCATACACCAAAAGTCAGAGAGGACAGGAAAGCAAGAAATTGTGAGAGATGGTTGAAGAAAATAATTTTTATAAGATAAAGCTTAGAATTGGCATTTCTTTTAAAAAACTTACCTATTAACATTGTTTTTCCAAAGGTGTAATAGGCTATTTTCAGAGCAGATTTAGGTTTACAGAAAAATTTAGCACAAAGTACAGGGAGTTCTGATCTACTCCCTCTCTACCCACACACAATTGATTTTTACATCCAGATCAAACAAAATACAAAGAAGCTGAACACCTTGCTTCCACACCATTAATGTTTCTGGCAGTTAACAAAGATGTCAGCATGTCACTAGAGTGTCACATTGGAGTACAATAATGTTACAAGAAAGATGGGAACATGGAGAGGGGAAGGCCTCCATTTTGCTTCTTAGGCTCATCCACAGGCTGGCACCTGTTGTGGCTCACTCAAACTCACCATTTGTTCTTAGGCTTGACTCATGGTGTAGTTGAGCAGTACTTGGAAATGTCAGCTACTTTGGGGCTTTAAAGTCACAAGGAATACATGGTTAAGAGGAGCCACTGAGGCCAGGCAGTACGTGGCAGGACAATCCATGCATGAAGATCCCTTGAGGGTAAGAGACCCTAGGAGATTATTGCATGAAGTGTTAAAAGTGAAGCCTGCATTGCTTCAAGATGTTGTACATGCCAGTAACATGTGATAGCTGTTGAGGGGAGCTGCACATAAGGAGGACTATCAGCAGAAGAGGGGGCCAAGCTGGACAGGTTGAGTTATTTAAGCCTTCTAACATCAAACACGGAGCCCCAAAGTAGCTGACATCTCCAAGGTTGGCTATGAACTTGGGGTGAAACCTGACTTCTCTGAATTGCATTTGCAGCAGCTTTGACTCATAGCTATTTAAGAGCAGAAAATTCCCTAGACCTCTTCCTTTCACAAGCTGGAATCTCATCTGGGTAGAATATTGCCCTGAGGGTATTCTTTCCTTTATGCCAGTGTAGATCAGGCCTCTCCTTAAACGCCTTATCTCTTTCAGCATAAGCATTAGATTTCTCTGTTCACTTTTTCCTCTTCAAACTGTACATTTGTATTTCGTTTTTTCTCCATTTGCTCTTTTTTATTGTAGATCTGCACAAGAATTATTACCTCATGACAGTCAATATTCGTCTGCCTTCAAACTTTCTCCATCAAAGAGATAAGTGCATTACTTTTTAATTTAGCCTTAGGCAAGATCTCTTAAAATGAGGGTAGAATGCATCCACATCCTAGAAGATGACAAGCTAAAATATCACCAGAAAGGCCTCCAGCTCCTAATATTGCTCCCGTTAGAAACCCACTGAGTTGGGCCTCTAGCGTCCATTACTGTCTTCCAAGCTCCTACTGCGATGGCACATTACAATTCGCTTATAATGTTCAGCCATTTTTCTAGTTCAAAATCTCAAAGTCTTCCATGTTTCTCCACTAGAATTTTTGTTTCAAGTGAAACAGGGATCTGCTTTCACTCTTTTATGTGTAGGTATCCAGTGTTCACAGCACCACTGAGGAACTGTTGAAGAAGTTGCTCTTTTCCCATTATATGACTTTGGCATTTTCAAATGCCAGATTTGCATCTGTGTGAGTTTACATCCAGGTCATCTATTATATTCTTTGATTTTTGCCTCAGTATTGGTGCGAGTACCATGCTATTTTCACATCTGTGGTTTTGTAGTGTAATGCGACATCAATTACTGTGATACCTCTAGCTTTGTTCATTTTGCTCAGGATTGCATTGGCTATTTGGTGTCTTTGTGTTCCCAATTGCACTTTAGGCTTGCATGTTTGTATTTCTGTGAAGAATTTGAGTGTTTAAGTGACTGTGTTGACTCTGGGTCACTATTGGCTATATGAACATATTTACTGGATCGGTTCTGTTACCATGAGAACGGGAGAGCTTTATATCTTCCATTGCCTTATCAAATTATTCCTTTGCTGTTTTAAATTTTTTTACTGTAGTTATTTTTCTCTTTATTGGTATGTTATTTCTATGTATTTTATTTATTTATAAACTATTTCAAAAGGGACTGTTTCTTGACTTCTTAGCATGCTCACTATTGGTGCATTGAAAAACACTGGTCTTTGTACGTCAAATTTGTATCCACTTGCTTTGCTGAAATTATCAGTTATAAGAGTTTTCTGGTGAGATATTAGGATCTCTTATGTATGCTATTGTATTGTATGCAAATAAGGATACTTTGGGTTTTCTTTTCTTCCTGTGTATATCTGTTTTATTTCTTTCTCCTATTGCTCTAGTTGGTTTTTGTTTGGTTGGTTTTGTTTGGTTATTTGTCTTTTGGTTGACTAAGAGCAGAGCGAGAAAGCATTTCACTCAATATGATACTGGATTTAGGTTTGTCATGTGTGGTCCTTATTATGTGGAGGAAGCTCCTATTTCTAGTTCTTTAGTAATGAAAGAATGTTTGTTTGTCAAATGTCTTTGTATATTGAGATGGTTGTGTGATTTCTATCCTTATGTGCACTAAAGTGACACACCAGTGTATAGTCAGGTTATTTAGAGAAACAGCACAGCTAAAATAAATCTTTATCTATTGAAAGATCAGAGTGGCTTACAGCCTATGACCTGGTAACTCCAACAATAGCCATCTCATGATGAAAATTCCAACCATATAGTAGTTGTTCATTTAGTCTGTGAGTCTGGATGTCTTAGCTTATCTTCAGTATTCATTGGAATCCCAAAGAAGCAGGCTCTAATATAATTTAAGGAATGCCTTATAGGCAAGATAGATGAATTTTCTGGAGAAAACAAAGATGAACAGGGAATCTGTTATATAGGCTGCCACCAGAAAATGTGATCCAATCACAAAATATTCTTCACACGTGATTATCTATTTGGGTTTTAGTTGATTTCAGATGTAGTTAAGTTGATAACCAAAATTAGCTGTCACAATTACATTTATTAACTTACATACATTAAATCATACTTGAATTCCTGGAATAAAGCTTACTTGGTCAGGCTGAATGATATTTTTGATAGGTAATAGAATTTGGTTAACAAACATATTTTTTACATTTATTTTATTTTGAGTACTTCATGCATTAGTGCTATATTTATTTACATCATTTCTTTCCTTTCTTTCTTTCTTTCTTTCTTTTTTCTTTTTTTTTTCGAGACAGGGTTTCTCTGTGTAGTCCTGGCTGTCGTGGAACTCACTCTGTAGACCAGGCTGGCCTGGAAGTCAGAAATCCGCCTGCCTGCCTGCCTCTGCCTCCCAAGTGCTGGGATTAAAGGCATGCACCACCACCGCCCGGCCTATTTACATCATTTCTAATTTACTGTCTTCACCCTCCAGTTTCTCCCATGTCCCTTTCCCACTTCCTCTCAAATTCATGATGTCTTAATCTTTAATTTTTATTGTTTTACATGTAATATTTATAATATATTTAACACACATACAAACACACACGGAATATTCTGAGTTCATTTAGTGTTGCTTGTCTGCACCTCTTGGAATTCTTTTATCCACAACTCCAAGGGGAGCATTCTCATGCCTGGCAGTGAAGTTTTTGTTAGTCTATATCACTTGTAGAAAAACATTATCACCCCAAGTAGCTTAAATTCTTTTAAATTATATACATGCATATGTACATATATATTATGTATGTGCATGCATGTATGTATATACACACATACATGTACATATATTATTTATTTTAAGTACATATATATCATGTGTATTTTTAAGTAAAATAAAATGTTTCCCTATGGGTTTTCAATCCTCCTTAGTGTTATTTATCCTCTACTCCTTCCCCTATCTTTGCACTGTCCTCTCTCCTTCATCCTCAGATGAACTCCTTCCCATTTTCCTCTTTCTCTTTCCATAGCACCTGTGCCCTACTACACTGTCTAGGGTTCCTTCCACCCCTTCCCATGGTCCCTTTGTACTTTCCTGCTTTCTGCATTTACTTCATGTTAGCAAATATTTCACTGAGAACTTTCCATTCATATTTGCCAGGGGCCATCCCCAGCAGGTCTTCTTTCTTGTTCTGGCTTTCCTTGAGGTGGTGAAGGGGGAAGAGTGTCAGTGGGGATAAGATTTAGTCTTATCAGAAATTTAGGGTTGCTGTATAATAATAAAACATTTTCTTGTCTCAATTCTAAGTCACTTTGCTTCAGTAGCTGACCTGCCTTCTGAGTTTCTCTGAAAAACTGCTTAGCACCTCATTCTAAAGCAGCAGGAGATTAAGTAAAGTAGCCTTTGTTCTATCTCTTCAGAATTGTATGGCTCTAACTTTCAGCTTGCTAGTTGAAGTTGCAGGAAGAAAAAGGGACACTTTGAAAAGTGATTTTAGTGTTTATTTCTAAATTGTAAGAAGTTTCCTATGAAAGCTCTCTAAGAAGAAGGGGGAAAGGGCTTGTAAAAAATGGGGGAGGGGGGATATAAGGGGCTTAAGAAAAAGGGGATAAGCCGAATCTAAAAAACAAAAACAAAAACAAAAACAAAACAAAAAACTGAATAAGGGAAATAAGGGGAATGTTAAGGGAGATGAGAAGTGCCCTCTTTTCTTTGTCCTCAGCACTTATACATCTTTTAGAACACATGATGACATGGTAAAAAATTCATCACAAGTTTACACATAAATTCAAATAATAAATTGAATAAGTTTACAACAGAGAATGTTTACATGCATATCCATTAGGAGTAATTATCTGGCTAAACATTCATCACCTGTAACAGTTCCACAGTTTCATGGAGAGTTAAAAAAAACATAACTAAGTTATTAGTGAAGTTTTGTATAGATAAATCCAGTCAATATTGTATCTTCTGTCCTAGCACCTATAGGAACTCATTAGTTCCCTTTTTATGACCTTAGGTTGATAGCTTTACAACTTCTTGTACTCTAAGTTGCAGAATGTCTGTTTACTATCTCAGAAGCTATTAACTCACGACACTAAAGACTGGCAGAGTTCTCATTGCAGTTTTGACTATCAGAAAGCATTTAATAGCAATGTGATTAAAAGAGCTTGATAATTACTATAAATTTAGGAATTTGTATAGGATCGCCATTAAAGGTAAAGAAACAATCTACTTATCTATATAGCATCACTACAAGACAGTACATCTTCATTGTTCTGCAGAGATCTGCTCAAAAGGGTGGGCTAATACCTAGTGATCATTATATATATATATTTAATGATACCAGGAAAAGCATATTATTAGCAGGAATCTTTTCTAAAATAAATTTCTCATGGGCCATGCATACCAGAGCTCTATAGTAGATTTTTAATCCAAGATGGAGTCATCTTAGGAAGATTATTTCCTTGTTATTAGCTTGTCCTATGATGGCTCCTAACACATATTCATCAAGAGACTGAGCTATACTTTTCTTAATTTTCTTGTGTCTTTAAATTATATAGGTACCAGAGTAAATTCACTTTACTGCAGTTCTTTCCCTTTTTAGCTTACAGAATAATTTTGGAAATACTGATATTATTTTTTTTTTCATTAAAGTCTGGTAGAATTCAGCAGAGAATCCAGGGCTTGGGCTTTCTTTTAGTTTGGAGGCCTTTTGTTACTATTTCAGCCTCATTGCTCAATATAAGTTTATGGTGGGATATGGTGTAATGCTCCGTACATGTACACAACAGTGATCAGAAGGCAATTGACATATCCATTACCCTAGGCATACATCACTTCTTTGCACTGGAAATATGAAATCCCCCTTTCTTAACCTGGTTGTCTCTTGGGCTCTGGACTATAAGAAGTTATTGCTCATGCCCAACTTTCCCCTTGCCTGTACTGCGTACTTCTCTGCTCAGACCTTCCC
>JANHMN010000001.1:197764231-197782266 GCA_030674055.1 Rhabdomys pumilio | reverse complement strand
AACTTTCCCCTTGCCTGTACTGCGTACTTCTCTGCTCAGACCTTCCCGACTGTTCTGGTTCCTAGTGTTTCATTCTCTATTTCTTTGCAAGAAATTTTATGTGTTTATAAATGTCTTCATTTAAGTTTTTACTTATTTCTATTCATATCTTTTGTGGTTTCTCTGAGGATGATGTTATTTATCATACTTAACTATCCATAGTCTGCTCATTATTTCTTCTTTTTAAGAAAAAAAAACAGATAAAGTTATTTTACTCTCCTCTCCTTAGGTCTCTGATGTCTTCCACCTTCAGACCTCAAAAATGACAGAATGTAGTGATATGCACTTTAGATATCTCAAAAAGAGAAATTAGTGTAATATGCACAGTGAATCAGGGGAATGCAGACTCTTTATATACATAATATAAAGAGACCAAAGCTGAGAGTATGATTTCAGCCTTCTCAGACACACTTTTAGACATTAAGTTGCTGAATGATGTAATAGTTCTATGAAATGGAAGTTTCTGGTTATGCCATGTGACATAGACTCATATAGTGTCTTACTAGGACAGATTCACATGGTATTTTGCTGTGCAAGACCTGTGGGAGGATACGTGATGTTTTGAGAGAGTATAAATAGGACTCAATGGATAGTGATGGGGTGCTTGCATATAATGCTAGTCTTGCAACACTTCACTGGTCTCTTGTCTTTGCTGATCATCACTTCATTGAGAGAGGCATGGCAGAGAACTTCTCCTGGTGTCCCAGCTGGTTCTGGTCAGTCTCTGACTCATGAGGATTCAGTGGAAACTTGGCTGTTCCTGCTGGAACATGCTACCGCTACTTACCACTACTTAACTGCTACTTACCGCTACTTGCCACTACTTAACTGGACTGCTGGTATCCTGACAAAGAGATTGAAATTGCTTGAAAGAACTAATTCTAAATAGATCCACATCCCCTTGTCCTATTTAGTATCTTTTCTCCCCTACCTTTGGATGGTGGGCTAGAAGGAGGGTTAAAGAAATTGAGAGCCTTTATTAAAAGTAAGGTTTAAAAAAATCTAAGCCTACAGGTCTACTTTTTACTTTTTGAGGAACACTCATGTTGTCTGTAGCAGCTACACCATGTTATATTTTCAACAACAGTGTGCAAGGGTCCAAGCTTTGCCAAGACTTGCTGTTTGTGATTTAATATACCATTTTAATTTACTCTTGCAGTTTATTATTTTTGATCTGTACTGAAAACTTCTTTGTACAGCTGTTGGATGGTCACACGTTTTCTTATTAGAAATTTCTTTCTACAGCCTTTAGCATTTAAAACCAGGCTGTCTTTTAGTGCTTTGTTATAGAGTTCCTTGCATATACTGGGCACCATTCTTCTGTAAGATAGGCAGCTTGCAAATACTTTTCTTATTGCATATGCTTTTTCTTCTGTGGTTTGGAGGCTGTCTTCGGGTTTTATTGCTGTGAAGAGATACCATGACCAAGAACTCTTATAAAGGCAAAAATTTCAGTTGGAGATGGCTTACAGCTTCAGAGGTTTAGTCCATTATCATCATAATGGGAAGCATGTCAGCATGCAGACAGACATGGTGCTGGAGAAGGAGCTGAGAGTTCTGCATCCCGATCTTGACAGCCAGAAGAAGAGTGTCTTCTGCAAGGAGCCAGGAAAGGACTGTCATCCTACGCTGGGCAGAGCCTGAGCATAGAGCCTCAAATTCCACTTACACAGTGACACACTTCCTCCAACAAGGCCACACCTACTGCCATAAGGTCACACCTCCTAATAGTACCATCCACTATAGTCAAACATTTAAACACATGAATCTATGTGGGTCAAACCTATTCGAACCACCATAGAGGCTTTACATTTTATGCAATTGTACTTGCCTAGTTTTGCTGTTTTTGCTTGTGCTTTTGACATAAAAGTCATTTCTAAGATCAATGCAATGATGCTTCTTCTTCTTCATATCTTCCTCAATAGTTTTAGAGTTGTGGGTCTTAGGTTCAAGTTTAATTCATTTTGAGCTTTATCTTCATAGTATAGTGTCAGGGTTCTGTGCTTCATCATCTAAAATGTAGCCAAGAAATAGAAGCAATCTGAACAAGCTGAAAGTCCATTGACAAATGAATGACCAGAATGTGGCATGCTGACACAATGGGGTGCTATTTAGCCTTGGGAATAAAGGGCATTCTTCTATTTGTGATGAAGTGGATTAAAATAGATGACATTATAGTAAATGAAATAAGTCAGTCACTTAAAGGCAAATACTGAATCCATTGGCATGAGTATCTAAAAATAGTCAAATAGACACAAAATAGAATGTCATTTTCCGGGGAGTGGAATAAAACAGTTGCCATCCAGTGGCTGCAGCATTTCAGTCATGCAAGAGTCAGCTTTAGAGACTGCACAGCCAAGAGCAGAGCTAACAAAATACTAATGTGAGCTTAAGACCTAAGAGGACAGACTGTGTGAGAGATGTTTAGAAATAGCAATGATATCAACAAATAAATGTCCAGAGGAAGAACTGTGACAGTGGGCTTAAGGCATGTGTGCCCAAACTCATCACATGGAGTATTAAATATGGGCGGCTTACATATATAATTTTATCTTAATATACCTATTTTTAAAAGAGAAGATTTGTTTCTTGTGTTTGCTGTAGATTTACTGTTTCTGTCACTCTCTCTTCCTTTTCGAGGTTTCAATCTTCCTGGAGAACCTCTCCATCCAGCATGAGGAGATGCCTTCTTAATTTCTTCTTTTTAAAATTATGATATTCATTTTTAATTTTCATAGTTAGAAGACAATGTATTATATATGTAATGGCATTTTCAAATACACACATCATTGTATTTTGTTCTTGTTCCCACTCTTCCTCCATTGCCTTCTCCCATGCCCCTGCTGACTCTTGCTGGCCTTCTTCCTCACCCCTGAGAGATTCACTATCCTACTAATAAGCCCAATTCAGAAAGATGAACACTTTGGGGTTTTTCTCATATGTAGATGTGTGTACTTATGAACACACACACACACATATTGCATGTGTGTGTGTGTGTGTGTGTGTGTGTGTGTGTGTGTGTGTGTGTGAGAGAGAGAGAGAGAGAGAGAGAGAGAGAGAGAGAGAGAGAGGGAGAGAGAGAGAGGAACATGTTAGGAGAGGAAGAAATCACAGGGAAGAGGGAGAGAGAAAAAACATAGTAGAGTGCCTGTGACACATTGTGACCCACAATTTTTTTTAGAAGTCTGAGGATGAATTCTCACCATTTGTTTTTATTTCAAAATGTTCCCATTTTACTACAGTTTCAATAGGATATTTTCATTTGTCTTTAGAAGTCAGGACTGACATTTTTAAAGAATTCTTTAAAATATATGGGACATAGCTTTGTTTACTACAGGGACTACAGTAGGCTACCATGAAGACTTTTGATTTTACTCTGGGAAAAACAGAACACCACTGCAAGGATCTGAGTCAAATAGGACACCATCTTGTGTTAAGGAACCTCACTGGTTGCTGTGTTCAGAGTAGGCTGGAGTACAGCATGCAGCAAGGTATTTTAGAGGTTCGTCACTGCTTAGACAAGGAGGTAGCAGTGGCTAGCGGGCAAATCAATTTCTGGAATTTTATAGTGAATTATATGTGAGAGGTGAGTGCAAAAATCTTTGATTACTCATGTTATAGCCAGAAATGCCGTTGTTAGTACTGTTGAAATATAAATGTTGGCGATCTAGGCAGCATTTGGATGGATGACTGGGGGAAAATTGGGAGATCAGTCCTGAGTGCAGTGTCTCTAAAGCTCGGTGCTACCACACATTAGGACATCGAGCTGAGGGTCTCCCTTAAATTAATTCAGACATGATGCCATAGCAAAACGAGGAATATACTAAATTTCTGTTTCTTTTTAGGAGTCAAACATTCTTCACATTCTTGCTCCTCTACGTTGCTTATTTTCATTACTAGTGACCTTGTTGTGAATCATTCTTGGTGTGTCCTGGAGCACAGAAAGTCTCAGAAGGTTTGTGCTCAGCTCCCCCTGCAGCCTCAGGCACTGTGGCACTCAGCACACAGAAGTACTTGGCTGAGTCGCTCCAATGGGCTGGGGATTTCTTCAGGTTGAAAGAGGAGTTACTTTTCCTAAACTCAGCCTCAAAGCCCTTGGTGCCTTTAACAACAGTGTCTCCTGTGATGTATTTGAGGAGAAGCTGCAGGCTCTGACCAGGATACTGGACGTACCAGAAGAGGTAAGGTGCTGCACCATATGAATAACTGCATCTGAGCTCTAGTAAGGCTCCTTCAGAGACGGTGATGTGAGCATCAGGCTGGTCCACGGACTGGGCACTGTTTCCTCCTGTAATAACAATGTAGTATCAGTGAGACCAGCATAGACCTTCCTTTAATGATACTATGTTTCTTGTAGGAATTCTGACTAGGAACATGTTTCTGTGGAAACAAAAGCAAGGACTGAAAATAATACTTACTCAGTGAGAAAAGCGCGCTGAGCAGCAGAATGGTCACTGGGAACATGGCTAGGCAGTGAGAAGGCTGAGAGGTATATTCAGAGTAATCTCCCTGTGGTTAAGGCTTGGAGACTATTAACTGAGAGATGCTCCCTTGGCAATGACTGCTCTGCCGCCCTTTCTACTTAGAACTGCATTTCTGAGAGCTGCGAGGTAAAAGGGCTCTCTGGAGAGACAGGTTTTTTCCATACAGACATTCAGTTTATGCAACATTGCCCCCTGGCGGTCAAAGGTGGAAAAATTGCCTCTTAACTTTTTTTGTTGTTCTATTGAAGCAATAAAATCTGGTGAGAATGAGTCTTAAGCAGATGATTTAATTTTATGAATTAAATAGTACTATTTAATCTATGAGCTATAAAATGCTACTGTCTTCATTTTATAGACTACGAAGCTGAAGAATGGAAGAAAGTGTATGTCATGGCAAGTGACAAGCCTGGAGTTTCTCTCATTACTATGATCAAGAAGGCCCAACAGTGATGACTAATGACTATACATACTTACCACAACAGCTTTTTACAGTGTCAGCTGACCTTATATAATGATCAGGAAAGCAAGCCTTTATAGAACTAACTAGGTTTCATAAGTACATAGATCACCAGCTTGTCTGCTCCTCTGAAGACCCAACAGTCTATAGGCCTCCCAGTAGTTCCGCTGCACTTTTTTAAAAAAAATCATACATCTTATGAGTGAGGGAAAAAGAAAGAAATGTAAACAGATGTCAGGAGCCATAATGGGACAAGCTAATGATTAGCAGATGATCATCCTGAAATGCTTGCATCGGATTATTATATAATCTGCGACAAGTGTGCTCCATCCAGCAAGGCTGTGGAGATGTAATTTTAGGAAAGATTCCTGCTATTAATGAGCTTTTCCTATTATTATTAAGCATATGTAACAATCACTAAGCAATAGCACACCCCTTTGGAGCAGATCTCTGCAGATCCACAAAGATGTACTGTCTTGTAGTGATGCTATATAGACAAATAGATGACTTCTTAAGTCTTAATGGTGATCCTATAAGAATTCCTAAAATTATATCAATGATTATTAAGCTCTTTTATAATGGGACTGCTATTAGATTCCTCATGCAGAGTCAAAACTGCAATGAGAACTCTGCCAGTCTCCCAAGTGACATCAGTTAATTGCCCCAGAGAGATAGTAACCAGACTTTCTCCTGCTCAGAGCGCATTCCAAGAAGTTGTAAAACAATTAATCAAGGCTCACTAAAAGGGAATTAACGATTTATTATAGGTGCGAGGACAGAAGAGAAAATATTGCCTGGGTTTATCTATACAAAACTTACTAATTTCTTAAGTTATAGTTTCAAACTTTCTGCGAACCTGTGGAGCTAGACAGGTGATGAATGTCTAGCTAGATAATTACTCCTAATGGATATTCATGTAAACATTCTGTGTTGTAAACTTCTATTTCAATTTATGATTTGAATTTTGGTGTGAACTTGTGATGAACTTTGTACCATGTGACCATGTGCTCTGAAAGATGCATATGTACTGAAGACAAAGACAAACAGGTAGTAGTGTTAGCGGTAGCAGTGGAGTAGTTGTAGATGTAGAGGTTCCTTAGGAGCTGTTCATCATTTCCTTTCCTGTTCCCCCTGCCTAGAATTTTTCTCCCTTAGAATTTTTACTTTGTTAGAATCTTTTCCTTTTCCCCACTCAGGACTTTTCCACCTTTCCCCTCAGATAGCTGTACACTTAAATAAATAAATCTATAGCAACTTTTTAAAGTGTCTTTTCTTCCTGTGACCTCACCTAATCCTCTGCTGTTAGGCTATAGGTGTTAATCACCTAAGCCTGCAGTCTCTTACCCTCAGAAGAAGTTTTTTAGGATAATACAAGGCTATTTACTTAACTCCTTGCTAATTTTAGGGCTAAAATGCAAGTGCCAGAAACAGCAGTTTCTGGCCACAGTATAATGGATGGCAGGTCAGTTATGTTAGCATAGTAAGTGAACGTTTTCTAGCATAGATAAATAAAACCTAAGTCTTACCCCCTGCCAATGCTCTTCCACCTTCCATCTCCCTCCCTCCTCCCCACCCCCCAGACTGCCTCAAGAATAACTGACAGGAGGAGAAGAAAGAAGAAGCACACCCACACCGGGGCAGGCCCCCGACAAACAGTGATGCTAGCTTTGTGGAGAGAGTGGGAAAACTGCTCTGCACAGGAGGAGGAGCATGCAGATGAGGTTGACAAAGGAGATATGATCAGTAATCTCTGTGAAAGTCCTAAGAAGGTTCTACTTAGGTGTTTTAGACAACAGTTGGATGGGGAGATCCTGACACATGTCCTAAACAAAGATCTTTGGGAGGACAGAACCATGAGGACCAGAGTTATGGAGGGTCACAGAACCACATACACTAGAGTCAAGGCAAAACGGTCAGCCAAAGCCTTGTTTCTGTACAGTGTCTCCTCAGGAGAAAACGACAGTCAGAGGATGAGGGTCATTGTTGTCTGTAGTTAAAAGAGACTTTAATGGTTGCTAAGAAAATAATGAAAGAACAAAATAATTGTTGGAGGACTATAAAGCATCAGACAAATCTGTTTAGATTTGAGGACAATCCAAACTAGATCCTAAATATACTGATTTTTTTCTCAAGAAGTGATTATTTTTTGGGTGCTTTGGGGAATGGGATGATTTCTTTCCCTGGATACAGAAGCAACTCTTTGTTCTACCAGTATTATTTATAAAGCTGTTTAGAACTCACCTTGGCATAGCAATACCCCATAATCCTGGAACCAATTTGCCTTAGAATTTCTATTGCTGCAATGAAACACTAAGGCCAAAAAGCAAGAAGGGGAGGAAAGAGTTAATGTAGTCCAATCAAGGAAGAAAGCCAGAGCTGGAGATTAGAACCTGGAGGCAGGAGCTGATGCAGAGGCCAAGGAGGGATGCTGCTTATTGCCTTCATCTCCATGGCTTGATCAGCCTCTTTCTTATAGAACCCAGATCTGCCATCCCAGGGATGGAACCACGCTCAATGGGCTGGGTTCTTCCCCATCAATCACTAATGAAGAAGATGTCCTCCAGGATTACTGCAGCCCAATCATAAGAGGCACATTTAACTGATGTTCCCTCCTCTCAGATGACACCAGCCCATGTCAAGTTGACATAAAGTTTTAACTAAAGTTACAGTCAATTCCATGAAAATGGTATAAAGCTTTGATTTTTCCATCCCACCACAGAAGAGCCCCTCACCCCCACGTTATGATTTCCAGGTGAATCTATGTTTACATTCTAATTTTAAGGGCAGCAGTCTTATAAGTTCCAAAGTGTCGCATAATTGAACAGATCAGGCAACATCTTTGGGGATCTGAAAATGTATGGCTTAAGTGCTCTTTCCATGTCCAGACAAATTAATACAAACATCCAAACTTGTTCCATCACTGTTAGGTTGGAAGGGAAGGTAGCTGCAGCAGGAAGAATAGAGAGAAGATGACATCTGAACGTCTTCTAGGGGCACTTGCCAGGATTCTGAGCCCCTTGCTTAAAAAGAGCATCATTCTCTATGGCCTCTTTAATGGTAAGTAACTGATGGGTGATCATTTTATTGCTTGGTACTATATTACACCGATGGAGATTAGTTTTGCAGAAGTGTTTTTCTTTCTTTCTTTCTTTTTTTTTTTTGATTCTGATACACTTTTCAATTTTGAACACATTTTAAGATACCTAATTTTCAAATCTTTCATGGTGGCTTTGGGCTAAGATCTTGCCACTACCAGAAAGCCTTCATTTCAAATATATGTCATAATTTCTCAAGTGCATTGATTTATGGTTAATTGAAATTTCTTATAAGTCAAGAATGCCTTCCTTACCCATTGTGGAATATGCATTATCAAAAGCAATGCACTTATGTCTTAGGTTGGGAAGGCTCTGTGCAGAATCTTACCTGTCCTTGACTTGCCAGACTGTTAATTTAATAACTCTGTTTGGGGGTTCATTTTAGTCAGAATGACCTAAGACAGTATCAGTCTTGTTTATGAAATAAAAAAGGAGGAGAGGTGAAGAGCTTTTGGGGCTGCTTGGCAAGAATCTGACATGGGCCAAGGACAAGGAAATGAGCTGCTTGTCAGGAATATGACATTGGCCAAGGACAAGGAAGTGGACTTCAGGCAGTAATCTGACATTAGGCTAGAACAAAGAAGTAATTTCAGGCAGGAATTTTAGGCAGAAATCTAAAGGCTAGAGCAAGGAAATAGGCTTCAGACATGAAAATGACTTTGGGCTAGGACAGGGAAGTAAGCTCAAATACTTTGATCATCCTGATAAGCCCTTAGAAATAGTGATCATGGGAGTATTCATGAAACTTTATTGTCTTGCTTGTTCCTTGACTATTTGCATCTATGGTATTGCTAGTTCCTCAACCTAGAACTGTATATGCATGTAATTAAAATGGTATAAAAGCAAAAGGAGGAGGGGAAATGGGATTTGGGTTTCTAGGGAGGGGAAATGGGGGAAGGGAATGACATCTGAAATGTAAGTAAATAAAATATCCAATAAAAATAAAGTTCCAGTAAAAAAAAAAAAAGAAATTCCTTATATGTATAGAAAAACTAGTAGCCGAGGTTTGGGGAATACAGCTGTTACACTCCTCTATGCCTTAGTGAGTCTCTGTGTACATTTCCACTGCCATGAAGAACAGGTGTACTGAGTCTAGGCAGGCAGTGTGAGACTTCAGTTCTCTCACCCTTACAGTTTTCATGGATAGAGAAGCGGCAACAGAAGCCCTAGGGCAAAGTGTGGAGACAGGAAACAGATACTTAAATCACTACAGAACGTAGCAGAAACAGGTTCCCATAGATATAGCTTGGGTAGCCTTCATGTGCACAGAGTTGACTTTTCTTGTTTCTCTAAATTGACTTGTCAGTTAGTTCTGTTGCTTTATTTCATCCATTCTGTCTGGAGGAAATGGCTTCTCTGGACCTCTGTACTCTAGAATCCTAATATCACATGTCAAGTTGTTGTGGGGGACATGATTTTAAGTCAGTAGAAAGTCTTTATTAGTCAGCCAGTGACTACAATGGGTATTCAGGATCTAGTGCAGCACTGAGCCTTTCTCAGGGTGAGCTTTTGAGCACAAATCCATATCCTGGGTTGACAGACTTCAGTTAACAAGAACAGTTAGTTAGCCAGAAGCAGAACTACAGCAGCCAAAAGAACAAAGTTAGTACATTTAGAGACTCCCATAACTATGGGGATTGATGGATTAGGTCTTTGTTTTTATTTTGGCAGGTGGTACTGTCCACACGCTGAGTCTTATGGCCTGAATGGTATTTACATCATGGAGTTAGCTGCCTGTTACAAAGTGTGTATTATACAATGTTCCCTGCAGTCACTTATTTTCTCTATCAATTACTCTTGCTCCCGTTTATTAGGATGTCTTTTAAATACAAAAAGGGAAGAGCAATGGACATAAGTTAGCAACAAAGAAGGGGGAGGGAGGAAGTAAAGAAAGAAGGGGGACACAGGGAGTGGAGAGGGTGAAAACAAGCGTAAACATCCTCTCTGCCTTTTGTAATCATGCCAAGGACTTATCTACAAGACATGCACTTACTTCTCACCTCCAGTAATCCACGTAAAAGGACATTATATCATCAGCCAGCCAGTCCTTCTGAGCTCTCCTGCATTACCGCAAGGGAAGACAGTATTTTCCCCAAAGTCAGCTATTACACCAGGCTTCAAAACAGTTTAAGCTATGAACACTAGAGGGCAGCAAAGCCAGCTTAAAGTCACAAAAGACCTGTTAGTTGGCCATCAGGTTGACAGTCCTTTAGTAAAGGGCTACTCCATTTTCCCTAGGGAGGAGTTTGCTACAGACTTATTCCCATAGCAGGATCCCCACAGCAAGACACTCAGCCCTGGTAACAGGTGAACTCATTAACTTTTTGCTTTGTTTTAAATCTGTTGATATTTGGACAATCTGTCCTTAGGTTTGGAATCGTTTTCTCCAGGTCCCTCTAAAAGCCATTTGAAACAGTTATGGCACCATCACGGAGAATCCAATCACGCTGCTCTTTCACAGGAAAAAGCCATCGTTTTTTGTTCTCTTAGCTCCTACGTCATTTCCTCATGACTCAAGGTGCTGACTGCAGTAGAGAGGGCACAAATCAGAAGTTTATTTTCAGTTGTTTAGTGAGTAAATGCCTCTAGTAACTGGATAATCATATTTGTGAAATAGCTGTGTTTTAATTATTTTCATTGATTTTATTGACTTGAGCAAGTTTTTTCATACACTGTGTTTTTTGAGTCTTCTTATAAAACTTTGCATTGTAAATATCGTTTTACAGATTATTCTTTGACTTTTTGTCTTTTCTTTTTATGGAATTTACAATTTTCACCTTCTTTTTAATAATAAATTTTATTTATTGAATGTGTGTTTTTTAAGAATTTGTTTATTTTATTTTCTGTGTATGAATGCTGAGTGTTTGTGTGCATGTTTGTATTAAGGGGGCATTGGGTCTCCTGAGGTTGGAGTTATGAAAGATTGTTAGATACCACGTGGACGCTGCCAAACAAACTTGGGTCTTCTGCAGGAGTAACAAGTTCTCTTAACTGCCAAATCATCCACAGCTCCAGTCCCAACTTCCCCCTTCTTAGTTGTATTTTTTTTAAAAAATAAATACAACTAAAGATATGTTTATAGAAAGCTTTAAAGTTTCCTTTATTCTCTTTAAGAACTATTAGAATGGTCTCTCCCAAATAACTTCTATTGCTTCACACAATAAGTCTTTCTTAAGGACATTTTCCAGAACACATAACGAAGAACTATACCTAAACCAACACTGAAGACTGGATTTCCCTTTGTATCTGTCACACTGTTTTGATTAAATCACAGTGGCCAGTTTGAGGAACTTGTCATCATACCTATGATTTCCTGATTAAGGACACTCTTCTAATTAAAAATAAATCCAGTGCCGGAGTGACTATGGGCTTCAGTTAAGAGATGGAAAAGCTATGTGTAAAATCCAGCTATAGACATTTGAGTGTTCATAGAAACAAAGATCACCATCATTGTGAAACGGCTTCTGAGTTAAACTCAGTGCACGTGTATTTATGGATGTACTAAGCACGTTTTCCTAACCCTCCACTAATTTGCATATCTTAACATAAGATGTGCTACTGAAAGTTAACATTGCATCTTGCTAGATTTCAGTAGTGGAGCCACAGAGCAACAGCAGGAAGCGTGACTTTGCTAGAAGACTAAGTATCATCCATAGAATGAACTTTATATTTCCTCTTTGGGGAGAGTCGTGATGTAAACAGGAAGCCCAATGTTTCTATTTTCTTTATTTGAACTGTAAGTGTTAGGGAGGTTTATGACAATGCCAAGTTCACAAGTGGGCACTGTGGTAGATTTGCATTGTCTCAACCATCTGGTGACAGATACTTCCCGGAAGTTCTCCCTTACATGTTAGGACTGGCCATGAAAGAAATTGTGCAGGATAGAAGATAGGTGTGGGGATCTCTGCAGGTTGGCCTGGGGTTCAGGAACTCCTGTATGTGCTTATCAATTTATCAGCTTTTCTTATTTATTTATTTATTTATTTATTTATTTATTTTCATCCCTCAGAGATGGAGATGGCACTCAAGGCCTTGCGCATGTTAAGAGAATACTAGCACTCAGCTACATGCTTAGCTCATCAGCTCTCTTACTGAACTCCCCTCCCCCCCAGTATTCCCCCATGGCTCCTTCTTGAGCTTCTCTTGGTCTCAGATCATGTATACATGTACAGTGGTGGCCAAGTACCTGCTTCCCGAGGTCATCCTCCAAACAGTATTCAAGAGGGTTTGTCCCTGTGAACTGTAGGTGTCCTCGTTACATCCTTGCACGTCACAGTTCAGCCAAGTGTTTGTCATCATCCAGCTTTCCTTCCTATGTGTTAGTCCAACTCCTCTGCAAATTTGGGCAAGGAAAACAGTTTTGCACAGAGTTCCCGCTAGCTCTAGGAACCATGTGACTTATAACGTTTATAATTAATCTCTTATTCTTGTTACTCATTGTGGTCCTACATCTTTGCTTGCACATAGTTAAAAACAAAGCCTAGTGGGAAGAGGGCAAGGACATGAGTTCAACTGTTCGTCCCAACAACTACCCAAGATCTGTGCTGTGAGCATCTTTAAATGAAGCTGACACTTCATTGTGTAATAGTTTTTACCTTTAAAAATCTTTACACACAGTCTGTGTGATCTACTTATGATTGAAGAATTCAAGACAAAATGTCTTAGAGGAAAGTTACTCCTTTCAAAGAAGACAGTTTCACTTGTAAGTATCCTCTGATCCAGACCACAGATAAAGCAGCCATGGTGCTGCCCTCTTGCCTGGAGTTTGCAGGTGTGCATCTCAGGCGGGATTCTTCAGTGGAGGATGGCTCAAGTGAGCTCCTGGGCTTTTGTCCAGGGTTTACTATCGACTCAAACACTGTGGGGGCCTGGAGAGCACCAAGTTTTCCAGATGTAAGGCTAAATGACGAGGCTAATGGAATTAGTGGATTTCTGGAACAAGACAGAACAGAGACTACTCTTTGAACTCTCACTAAATGAACTTTGGCTGATCAGAAATATAATTTCTCACTTGGGTATTCATTTGTGCCAAAGAAAGGTGGTATGACTTTTGAGCAGGGTGACGACGTCTTCACTTTCTGAATGTGTCTGAAGGGACTTGAGGTGCTTTCTAGATCTCGTGGGAGCAACCAGAAAACAGATGATGGTTTGGTGCAGTGAATAAAAATGCTGTGCAAAACAGAACAATCTAGAAATGACAGACAAACCTAACTGAAGACACAGTCTGCCTGCTCTGCTCTTCTCCAATCTCTGTTGCCCTGCCAGGCCTGCAGCATCATGTGCCTGGGAGCAATGTCTCATTGTTAATACCACTAGTTTAATGTGAATCACTTATTCCGGAGATATACAAACATTAACACACAGAAGACAAGAGAGCAGTGTGTGACACATGTCCCTCTGCATAATCATGTCCTCTCTATCTCAGCTCAGAGTTCTGAGTATGTACGTATTACCTCAATTCTTATGCTATGCCCCAACCAGGAAATGGATCACACTTGGTTCACAGGCCATGGCTTACCACAAACCCACAAACGGTTGCTTCTTATCTTCTTGACTTTCCCTGATAATTAAGTCAGATAGTAACTGAAAACAGAGAGCTGGGAAAGCCAGTAGCTTTGAGGGCTGGAGCTGAGGGAAACTGACAGCTAGGCAGCTGGTGTACTTCAGCTCTATTCAGTGGAATAATTTGGGGGATACATTTAAAGTAGAATTCATCATGAATAAAGAACTCTCCTTGTAATTGAACTGCAGGTCACCAACGTAACATAGAGGTTTGCATTTCAAAAAAATCTGATAAGCTTTATGAGAAGTCAAAACACACAGGTTTTTGTCTTAAGAAAGTCAGTTATATCCCAAATAAGGACAGCTTCTCATCTTCCTTTCTTCCTGCCCCCGGGGCCTATTTAAATTCTGCAGCTGATAAAGCAACTTCTAAAAGTCAAGCTTTTGATTATCTGTGTTTTGTGTACTTGAGACAGAAATTAAAATGTTATTCTGTGGACACACAACATTGAGTTTATTTGCTAGCCATTAAAATGATGAATACATTCAGTCATATCACCTCTGCCTGAAGAATTGTGCTTCGGAGATCATGTGCCAGGGTTGCTCTGATACCATATTTCCTACGCCATTGATTCGAGGTATTTGGTTCTAATTCTAAAAGGCTAGAATGAGCACCTCAAGCACATCTGTGATACAGAACCTGTCTCTATAAAATGTGACATGTATATATATATATATATATATATATATATATATATGTATATATATATATATATATATATATATATATGTATGTATATATATGTATACACACACACACACACACACACACGCATGCATACGCTAAGTATGCTCCTGGCATGTATACACCAAGTGTGCTCCTATGTGTGTTGAAGGGTGGTGTGTGTGTGTGTGTGTGTGTGTGTGTGTGTGTGTGTGTGTTGTAAACCCCTAGTAGATATTAACATCACCAAAATTGGTGACTGAATTTTTGTGATCTGCTATTATTGTGTTAAATGTGACTGAAATCTTCCATTTGATTTAATGATCTTAACAAGGGAATTACCACAAAAAGGTCAAAGGGAAAATGAAGAGAAAGTACAGAGAAGGTCTTTGAAAGGTACCAGTTGTCTGATGCAGATTTAAACAACAGAGCATTGAGTGCCACATGGGCTAGTTCAAATTGTCTGAAGTCTGTTCTTTGCTATTCAGCTCCAGGATTGACATGCAGCCAATATCCCAGTTTACAGTTTCTGTAGCTAAGCATATCCATGGAGACCCGGGGACATCATCATGGCAGAGTGTCCTTTTGTCAATATGGCTCTGCTTGGTGTCATTGACAGAGCTAGTGCAGGATCCCTTGTCAGTGGATAGCAGATGCCCTTAAGATGTGGTTATTTTGGGAGGGAAAGGTCAGGTTTAAGAGTGCTACAATATCTAGATTGGGAATTTATTTCATTTTAAATGCTACTTTGCCATTCTGTGTGATGTATTTGACAAATGGATAATATCTGATGAGAGTCTGGTCCCTTAGGAAGTATTCAGTAGGATCCATATTGAAAATTTATTAAGTTTAGTAAATTAATCAGTGATGAGACATGAGACCTGAAGCAAAACACTAGGAATTGTATCTGTGCTCAAATGCATACCTGCCACAAATCTGGGATCGCCAATATTCTCTCAGCTTGGTCTGCTCTCCCACCTTCAGTCTGACTATGGGGTGAGTGACGCTCAGCAGTCCATGGCTTCCCCGAGGAGCCAAGCAGGAGCGCTCATGTTCCTCCTCTTCCTCTCATCCCAAGCCTTAGATAGGCAGCACACTTCTGCTCACACTGGGATTCCACAGTCTCTGTTTCTGAAGTCTTTGCAGGTGCTTGTCAGAGCAAAGTCGTAGGTAAAGGCTCAACCTGCACAGGCCAGCTTTGCTATTACATTTTCAGAAATCCAGAAACAATGAGAATCAGAAGCCTCCTAAATCCAGACACTGAGCCCCCTCACCCCAGGAGCACAGTGTTGCTTGGAGCTATTTTGTTTTAAATTTAATTTATTTTACATATTCACTTTACATCCCTCTCACTGCCCTCCTCCTAGTCACTTGGTCACCCCCTCTCACAATGTTCCCCCCTCCCCTTCCCCTCTGAGCAGGTGGGGCCCTCCTGGATATCCTCCCCCACCTCACCATGGCACTTCAAATCTCTGTGAGACTAGGCATTTCCTCTCCCACAGAGGCCAGACAAGATGACCCAGCTATAAAAGCATATACAAGCAACAGCTTTTGGGATCACCCCTGCTCCATTTGTTCATGACCCATATGAAGACCAAGCTGCACATCTGCTACATATGTGCAGGGAGGCCTAGGTCCAGCCCATGTATGTTCTTTGGTTGGTGGTTCAGACTCTGGGAGCCCCAAGGGTCCAAGTTAGTTGACTCTGTTGGTCTTCCTGTGGAGTTCCTATCCCCTTTAGGGCTGCAACCCTTCCTCCTATTTTTTCATAAGAGTCCCCAAGCTCCATCCATTGTTTAGCGTGGTTGTCTATATCTGTCTGAGTCAGCTGCTGGGTAGAGCCTCTCAGAGGACAACATGCTTCTGTTTGTATAGTTCAGGAGACTGTTTAGTCATGGACTGGAGACAGTCTCTCATTTATGCTAAAAAGTTAGTGGTTAAAGGTACGTATGTTAAACCCTCAAATTTCAAAAGGATATTTTTGTTTGGCCATTCTATGGAGCAACTCTAAGGTAAATGATGCTTAGTATCTCTCTGTTTCCTTTGTAAAAAAAAAAAAAAAAGATGAGAAACTCATTGGAATTAAGGTAGAATCTCATCATCAATCCAGGTGGAGGTTGTGCTGTCATGGCCACTATCATCCTTTTGGGGTCTGCAGGTGTTCATTTCATCTGGACTCCCATAGAAGGAGACTTTCTCTTAGGCAGCTCCTGATGGTTTTCCCTTACTTTGTGGGCTAAACCCCATGAGTCAGTTCCCAGAATGCCGAGTACTTCACTGAACCTTCCAGGCACAGGGCTGAAACGGCGAGGCTGATGGCTTTAGTTGCTTCCTGGAAGTACACTGAGGAATGATTGACTATTGTATGGTTCTGGTCATAAGAACTCCATCAAATAAGGAAATCATCTCTCTACTGGCAAATGGCTTGTACCAAGGTTATTATATGGGTGCTGATTCGTTTAGTTTCAGATGAGTAACCTAAGGTCACCATATCCCTCTTTTGCCTGGATGTGTCTGGTGAGCCCTGAGTTACTTTCTGGACCACATTGGATCCTGTGGGAATAAAAAGAAAACACAGATGATTTTATGATATAAAGAATAAAATTCTATAAGAATTAGACTGATTTAAGACCCTAAAAATTAGAAATTGAACAGGATCTGTCTGTTTGCTTTCTTTGGTTGACTTTTCTGCAGAGTTCCTGTGAAGTCTTGAATGTCCACGTAAGACATCCTTTAACCATCCATGTCTCCTGTAACCACATTCGAGCTATCCATATCTTCTTTAATCACAAATGAGCAATCCAAGTCTTCTCTAACCACGTGTGAGTCACCCATGTCTAAACTCAACATTTTACCTTTATTTTTTTTCTTAGAAAATATGTTCAGACCCACATTTTTTGGCTTGTAATGGCTACTTTATTTCTATTGTATAAATAAGCTTCTATCTTCTATTCCATTGAAACACTACAGTTACTATCTTTAATCAACACTGAAGTGAAGTGCATGACCACGGTGTCTCTTCATAGCAATAGAGCCCTGACTGAGAAAGCCACTTCCAGGAAAGATGTGCCCGCTAATTTACTGATTTATAGGAGTTACTAATTCCTCTCTTAATTGGATTCAAAGACTTCTACACAGAATAAAACTAATGCCTGGTATTGTAATCGTGTTCAGAAACCATGGCTGGGGAGGTCATAGACACAAAAGAAAAACTATTAATTTAACATTTTGCTAAGTGTTCTGGTTATCAAACTATCACCTAAATATTAATATTTCAAACCATAGATATTTGCTGCTCCCAACCCCAATCAGAGAAGCTTCTTACTCAGTGGGTCAAAGCAAGGAATCATAACTGTTCAAAGTGCTGGGTAAGTGCCTTTAAGTGATCAGCTATAGTGGGGAGTCCTTCATTGGTCTCTTCCAAGACTCAAGGCACATTATTGGGGAGAGTGTAGAAAGAATGTGAGAATGGCTGCCTGCACAAGATTTATTGAGGAACTATTGGCAGTTGATGGCACCTGAGGAAGAAAGAGTCATCATTCTCTCTGGTGAGGTGGCTACTACACTCCCATGTGTATGTGGGCAGTACTAATTGGACTCAATAAGCTATTAAAACAACCAAACTAACTAACTAACTAGCAAGTCATATCCAGGTAGTGTTGGTCCACACTTTTAATCCCAGTATGCAGAGGCAGAGAGGCAGAGAGGCAGAGAGGCAGAGAGGCAGAGAGGCA
>JANHMN010000001.1:197742672-197759376 GCA_030674055.1 Rhabdomys pumilio | reverse complement strand
CTCTCTCCCTTTCTCCTTTCCTTCCTCCCTCTCTCCCTCTCTCCCCCTCTCTCTCCCTCTCTCCCTTCTTCCCTCCCTTCCTCTCTCCCCTCCCCCTCCCCCTCTTCCTCCCCCTCCCCACCTTTTCCCCTGCCCTCATGGCTCTGCTTCAGTCTGTCTGTCTGTCTACATCCCCACTCATCTGTGTCTACCTCTTCTCCAGGTCCTTACTCCTCTCCCTTCCCCCATAAGCTCCTTTTATAGCAGTCAGGAGCACATCTTGGCATGGGTCTACCAAAGGTACCCCCCCCTTGCGGCTTTCTGTTTCACAACAATAAGGACAGGGTTATGTTTAACCTAATTTAAGCATTAGACAATGTAAATTGAAATATCCATGATACCTTAGTGATATGCATGATTTGTGTTTTAAGCAGAATATATACAAAGCTTGGCCCATGGCCTATACTGCAGTTCTGGACTCAGGAAGTTGAAGGAGGGTCTCACATCCCAGGGCAGCTGGTCTATATCCCTAACATTTGCAAATGGTCTTTTTTATGTAGATAATAAAAGTAAATATTTACCCAAGTAATTTTAAATTACGTGGAGGGAAGTGGGGCTGATTCAGAAATAATTTCTATATAGTACCTTAGGTAAGCAGTGTCTTTGGTTTTCCTAATTTTAGCTGTAAAAACTTTCTGAGGCTCATTTTTTAGTTCACTATTTTCTTTTGCTGTTTTACTTCCATCAAAAGACACGGAATTCTATGTTTAACAATATTTATTTTAAAAGTTTAAAAATATTTATTTACTTTGTGTGTGTGTGTGTGTGTGTGTGTGTGTGTGTGTGTGTGTGTGTATAATGTATGTGTATGTGCCTAAGTGTATGCATGTGCACCAAATGCATGCAACATGGAGGTCATAAGAAGGCATCATATGCACTAGCACTGGGGTTATATACAGTTGTGAGCTGCCATGTAGGTCTACTGTGTAGGCTTACATTATTCAAAACCTACTTTAATAAGTGTACATAAATACTTTATCTTCTCTTCTAGTCCACAACCCACCAGAGGTAGTAGAAAAGAAAGGTTAATAGAACAAAGGAGGATGAGGTTAAAATGGGGATCCCGTGTCTGCCCCGCCACGGGGACTAGGGCCGCTGCTCAGGGAGGCAGGATGCAGGATGCAGGATGCAGGAATTTTGACTACACTCATCCCACGCCTGGAAATGAGAAGGAAGCAGAAAAAAGCCACAGAAACAACATTTGAGCACCAAGACTTTATTTAATACAATGAACAGAAGCTAAGCAATTATAGATAGTACTAGCCTTAGATGATGATAAGAAAGCCTGTCAGCAGCCCTGCTTCCCCCACCCCTCACAGCCACTCTACAGACACTCTGTAGCTCTCAGGTTCGAAGAAGGTGCTCCTCTACACACCAAGATACCAGGTGTTTGTTCTTTGTTTTTCTTTTTTTCAAACTGGATATTTTCTTTATTTATATTTCAAATGTAATCCCTTTCCTGGTTGCCCTCCTCCAAGCCCCCTATGCCATCCCCCTTAATCTGCTTCTATGAGAGTGTTCCCCCCCACACCTGCCCACACCTGCCTCCCTGCCCTTGAATTCTCCTACACTGGGCCATCAAGCCTTCACAGGACCAAGGGCCTCTCCTTCCACTGATGCCAGACAAGACCATCCTCTGCTATATCTGCATCTGGAGCCATGGGTCTATCCATGTGTGCTCCTTGGTTGGTGGTTTAGTCCATGGAAGCTCTGGAGAGTCTGGTTGGTTGATATTATTGTTCTTCCTATGGGGTTGCAAACCCCTTCAGCTCCTTCAGTTCTTTCTCTAACTCCTCCATTGGGGACCTCTTGGGGACCCGTGCTTAGTACAATGGTTGACTGTGAGTATCTACCTCTGTATTTGTCAGGATCTGGCAGAGCCTCTCAGGAGACAGCCATATCAGGCTCCTGTCAGCAGGCACTTCTTGGCATCCACAATAGTGTCTACATTTGGTGACTGTATATGGAATGGATACCCAGGTGGGGCAGTCTCTGGATGGCCTTTCCTTCAGTCTCTGTTCCACACTTTGTCTACATATTTGTTCCCATGAATATTTTGTTCCCCTTTCTAAGAAGGAGTGAAGCACCCACACTTTGCTCTTCCTTCTTCTTGAGCTTCATGTGGTCTGTAAATTGTATCTTGGGTATTCCGAGCTTTTGGATTAATATCCACTTATCAATGAGTACATGCCATGTGTGTTCTTTCGTAATTGGGTTACCTAACTCAGAATGATATTTTCTAGTTCTATCCATTTGCCTAAGAATTTCATGAAGTCATTGTTTTTTTTTTTATAGTTGAGTAATAGTCCATTGGGTAAATGTACCACATTTTCTGTATCCATTTCTCTGTTGAAGGACATCTGGGTTCTTTCCAGCTTCTGGCTATCATAAATAAGTCTACTATGAACATAGTGGAACATGTGTCCCTGTTATATGTTGGGGCATCTTTTGGATATATGCCCAGGAGTGGTATAGCTGGGTCCTCAGGTAATGCTATGTCCAATTTTCTGAGGAAGCACCAGACTAATTTCCAGAGTGGTTTTACCAGATTGCAATCCCACCAACAATGGAGGAGTATTCCTCTTTCTCCACATCCTCAACAGCATCTGCTGTCACCTGAGTTTTTGATCATAGTCATTCTTACTAGTGTGAGATGGAATCTCAAGGTTGTTTTGATTTGCATTTCCCTGATGATTAAGGATGTTGACATTTCTTTAGGTGCTTCTTGGCCATCTGGTATTTCTCAGTTGAGAATTCTTTGTTTAGCTCTAAACCACAATTTTTAAATAAGGTTATATGTTTCTCTGGAGTATAACTTCTTGAGTTCTTTGTATACATTGGATATTAGTCATCTATTGAATGTAGGGTTGGTAAAGATCCTTTCCCAATCTATGGGTTGCTGTTTTGTCCTATTGCTAGTGTCCTTTGCCTTACAGAAGCTTTCCAGTCTCATGAGGTCCTATTTGTCAATTCTTGATCTTAGAGCATAAGCCATTGGTGTTCTGTTGAGGAAATTTTCCTGTGTCCCCACTTTCTCTTCTATTAGTTTCAGTGTATCTGGTTTTATGTGGAAGTCCTTTATCCACTTGGACTTGAGTTTTGTACAAGGAGATAAGGATGGATTTATGTGCATTCTTCTATATGCTGACCTCCAGTTGAACCAGCACCATTTGTTGAAAGTGAGGTCTTTGTTCCACTGGATGGTTTTAGATCCTTTGTCAAAGATCAAGTGACCATAGATATGTGGGTTCATTTTTGGGTTTTAATTCTATTCCATTGATCTTCTTGCCTGTCTCTGTACCAATACCATACAGTTTTTATCACTATTTCCCCATCATACTTCTTGAGGTCAGGAATGGTGATTCCCCCAGATGTTCTTTTATGGTTGAGAATAGTTTTCACTATCCTGGTTTTTTTGTTATTCAAAATGAATTTGAGAATTGCTCTTTTTAACTCTATGAAGAATTGAGTTGGATGGAGATATATTGAATCTGAATGTAATGGGGATTGCACTGAATCTGTTGATTGCTTTTGGCAAGATGGCATTTTTAATATATTAATCCTGCCAATCTATGAGCATGGGAGATCTTTCTATCTTCTGAGATTTTTGATTTCTTTCTTCAGTGACTTGAAGTTCTTATTATACAGATCTTTCACTTGCTTGGTTAGAGTCACTCCAAGGTATTTTATATTATTTGTGAATATTGTTAAGGGTGTCATTTTCCTAATTTCTTTTTCAGCCTGTTTATCCTTTGAGTAGAGAAAGGCTACTGATTTGTTTGAGTTGATTTTATATCCAGCCACTTTGCTGAAGTTGTTTATCAAGGTTGGAAGTTCTCTGGTAGAAGTTTTGGGGTCACATAAGTATACTATTATATCATATGCAAATAGTGATATTTTTTAAAAAATTATTTATTTTATGTATATGAATACATTGTAGCTGTCTTCAGACACACTAGAAGAGGGCATTGGATCCCATTATAGATGGTTGTGAGTCACCATGTGGTTGCTAGGACTTCAACTCAGAGCCATGGGAAGAGCAGTCAGTGCTCTTAACTGCTGAGCCATCTCTACAGCCCCCCAAATAGTGATATTTTGACTTCTTCCTTTCCACTTTGTATTCCTTTGACCTCCTTTTGGTGTCTAATTGCTCTAGCTAGGACTTCGAGTCCTATATTGAATAGGTAGGGAAAGAGTGGTCAGCCTTGTCTAGTCCCTGATTTTAGAGGGATTGCTTCAAGTTTCTCTCCATTTAGTTTGATGTTGGCTACTGGTTTGGTGTATATTGCTTTTATGATGTTTAAATATGGTCCTTGAATTCCTGTTCTTTCTAAGTCTTTTACCATGAAGGAGTGTTCAAATATTGTCAGATACTTTTTGAGCATCTAATGACATGATCATGTGTTTTTTTTCTTTGAGTTTGTTTATATAGTGAATTACATTGATTGATTGATTTATACTGAACTATACCTGTATCCCTGGGATAAAGCCTAGTTGATCATAATGGATGATTGTTATAATGTGTTCTTTTATCCAGTTTGAGAGAATTTTATTGAGTATTTTTGCATCAATATAAGAGAAATTAGTCTGAAGTTCTATTTCTTTGTTGGGTCTGTGTGTGGTTTAGGTATAATTGTAATTGTGGTTTCATAGAATGAATTGGGTAGTGTTCCTTCTGTTTCTAGTTTGTGGAATAGTTTGAAGAGCAGAGGTAATAGGTCTTCTTTTAAGGTCTGATAGAATTCTGCACTAAAACCATTTGGTCCTGGGCTATTTTTGGTTGAAAGGCTTTTAATGGCTGCTGCTATTTCTTTAGGAATTATAGGACTGTTTAGATACCTGATTTAACTTTGGTACCTGGTATCTGTCTAGAAAATTGTTCATTTCATCCGAATTTTCCAGTTTTGTTAAGTATAGGCTTTTGTAGTAGAAGCTGATGATTTGTTGAATTTCATCAGTTTCTCTTGTTATGTCTTGTTTTCATTTATCATTTTGTTAATTTGGATACTGTCTGTGTGCTCTTTGGTTAGTCTGACTAAGGGTGGATATTCCTTGTTGATTTTCTCAAAGAACCAGCTCCTGGTTTTATTGATTCTTTATGTAGTTCTTTTTGTTTCTACTTGGTTGATTTCAGCCCTGGGTTTGATTATTTCCTGCCATCTTCTCCTCTTTGGTGTATATGCTTCTTTTTGTTCTGGAACTTTCAGGTGTGCTGTTAAGTTGCTAGTGTATGCTCTCTCCAGTTTCTTTTTGGAGGCACTCAGAGCTATGAGTTTTTCTCTTAGTACTGCTTTCATTGTGTCCCTTAAGTTTTGGTATGATGTGTTTCGTTTTCATTAAATTCTAAAAAGTCCTTAATTTCTTTATTTCTTCCTTGACCAAGCTATTATTGAGTATCAAGTTGTTCAGCTTCCTCATGTATGTGGGATATCCATTGCTTTTGTTGTTATTGTAGAGCAGCCTTAGTCCGTGGTGATCTGATAGAATGCAAGGGATTATTTCAATCTTTTTGTATCTGTTGAGGCTTGTTTTTTTGACCAATTATATGGTCTATTTTGGAGAAGGTACCATGAGGTGCTGAGAAAAAGGTATATTCTTTTGTTTTAAAATGAAATGTTCTACAGATGTCTGTTAAATTCATTTGGTTCATAACTTCTGTTAGTTTCACTGTGTCTCTGTTTAGTTTCTGTTTCCATGATCTGTCCATAGCTGAGAGTGGGGTATTGAAGTCTCCCACTATTAGTGTGTGAGATGCAATATGTGCTTTGAGCTTTAGTAAAGTTTCTTTTATGAATGTAGGTCACCTTGCATTTGGAGCATAGATGTTCAGAACTGAGATTTCATCTTGGTTGATTTTTCCTTTGATGAGTATGAAGTGTCCTTCTTTATCTTTTTTGATAACTTTTGGATGAAAATCGATTTTATCCAATTTTAAAATGGCTACTCCAGCTTGTTTCTTTGGGCCATTTGCTTGGAAAATTGTTTTCCAGCCTTTTACTCTGAGGTCTCTCTGTCTTTATCATTGAGGTGCATTTCCTGTATGTTGGGTCCTGTTTAGGTATCCAGTCTGTTAGTCTATGTCTTTTTATTGGAGAATTGAGTCCATTGATGTTAATAGATATTAAAGAATAGTGATTACTACTTCCTGTTATTTTTATTGTTACAGTTGGAATTATGTTTGTGTGGTTATCTTCTTTTGGGTTTGTTGAAAGAAGATTAATTTCTTGCTTTTTCTAGGGTGTAGTTTCCCTCCTTGTGTTGGAATTTTCCATCTATCATCTTTTGTAGGGCTGGATTTGTAGACAGATATTGTGTGAATTTGGTTTTGTCATGGAATATCTTGGTTTCTCCATCTATGTTAATTGAGAGTTTTGATAGATATAGTATCCTGGGCTGGCATTTGTGTTTTCTCAGGTTCTGTATGATGTCTGGCCAGAATCTTCTGGCTTTTATAGTCTCTGGCAAAAGTCTGGTATAATTCTGATAGATCTGCCTTTATATGTCACTTGACCATTTTTTTCTTACTGCTTTTAATATTTTTATATTTTTAAATATTTAATATTTTCTTTGTTTTGGGCATTTGGTGTTTTGATTCTTGCTTGTCTTCTGCGTATATTTATAGCACAGAAAGGTGATCACAAATTAGGACACTGTTTGCAACAGTTGTTTAAGATTGCTTTTATACATTGACTGCTAACCTGCAAAAAGACTGAAACTATCGTCCATAACAGTGTATGTTTGTAATCCCAAAAACTTGGGAGGCAGAGACAGTAGAACTGCAGTAAGTTAAGGTCAGGCCAGGCTACATCATAGTGAATTCTAGATTAGCCTTAGCTACTTATGGAAACTCTGATTTGGAAAATCATACATTGATTATTTATTTCAGTGACCTAGCATTGAGTATTTTGAATATGAAATTTCAATTCTTGTTAAATTTCATTTAAAATGCTAATGTTTTGGATTTTGCAATTTTTTCTTTCTGCTTTAGTAGGTAACCTTAAATATTTTGAATGAAATGAAATGCTGATTTGGGAAGTTTACATGAAAATAATTTTAGAGGTTAGGGTGATTGATGGCTTAATGAAAGCACTGGTTCTTTTTACCATGGATTTCTACAGAGTTGTCCTTTACACATTGTTAAGACAGACTTGACCAAGTTCTCCAGCCACAGGAAGAGGACCTGGTTTCAAATCCACCACAAATGTACAAAGCAGGGCATGGCCACACATTCCTGTAATCCTGTCACTGCCTCCCCATGTGTGTGTTCACTAAAACACATATATATACATCCAACACAGAGCAAGATACAGTTTATGTCTTTGCCCAAGTCATAAATGAGAACCCACTGTAGATGGAGTAGGGAAGAAAGAAGACTGGAAAATGTGGGTTCTTCCTTCTAATTTATATCGGAGTAGGACAAAGTTAGCTGCAAAGACTGAAGTCCAGATGAGCTGTTCAAGTCTGCTGAAGCTGCTTGTGATGGGCGCTGTGGGGAACAATATAGGGAGGGAAAGGCCTTTAGGGGGCATCAGTTGATAATGGGTACTTAACGGAAATTAACAAAATCTAACTTGAAGGGAGAAAAAAGGGTCTGAGCACATAGATAAGAGAGAGTACTTACTAACAGATGTAAGCCCTGAAGTCAATCCTCAGCACCCCCTAATTGATGGCATGAGAGGGAAAGAAAGAGAAGTAACTTGCGTGGCTGAAATAAAAAAAGCAAGCTCATTCACACTCCACTCGTAAGGTCACATGGAGGACACTGCAGAACCTTAAGTTTAAGTAGCAATATCTGTTTACTAGGCTCACGTGTAAAGTCTTTTTTTTTTTTTTGCATAGATTTCTATAAAGTAGTCATTTACTTGTTGTTAAGACAGCCTTGACCACGTTCTCCAGCCTCATGCCCTTCAGTGAGTGAGCTGAAATCCTTCTTTATCAGAAGAATCAGACCACTGAAGTCAAGAGATAAGGTAGAATATGATGGAGATAATGCAGTTTAAAAAATAAGATGGTTTTTAAATTGTTCTGGGATGCTTTACTGAATGCAGGATGAGACTAATAATAATGTAAGGCGAATTTCTGATTTGCCTAAAAACAGCTCACAGCCAACTTCATGCCATCTTGCTCAATTGATGTCCAAAGTGACCCCTCCCATCCCTGTGTGTGTGTGTGTGTGTGTGTGTGTGTGTGTGTGTGTACCCATACACTCACCTGTGGGTGAAAATGTGGAATCTAGAGTTTGGCAATGGGTGTCTCCCTCTATCACTTTTTTTTTATTTTGAGACAGAGTTTCTGAGCTTTAAACTTGACTAATCTTTAAACTTGAGCTAATCTGTCAGTGAGCTCCAGTGATCACATGTCTCTGCTTCCAGCACTTGGATAACAGGTGCCTGTCATTTCCTCCTTATGTAATGCCACCCTCTAAGAGCCAAATAGAAAATTGAGGACAAGTTCCTGATCATAGTGAATGCTCAACCATCCTTCCTGTCCTTCCCAGGCTTGAATGTCAAACTTTATGATTATGTATAGGGGACGATTTGTGTTTTGTAAATCTTTTAGATTATAATACTCTTAAATGCCGGGCGGTGGTGGCACACGCCTTTAATCCCAGCACTTGGGAGGCAGAGGCAGGTGGATTTCTGAGTTCGAGGCCAGCCTGGTCTATGGAGTGAGTTCCAGGACAGCCAGGACTACACAGAGAAACCCTGTCTTGAAAAGCCAAAAAAAAAAAAAAAAAAAAAAAAACCCTTTATAAAAAAAAAAAAAAAAAAAAAAAAAAAAAAAAACCTCTTAAATGAAAGAAGTATTCAAATTACAGATTGAAAATAGGCACACAAGAACTTTCAGAAAAATTAATAATAGTGACAAATTAAAAAGGACAATTCAACAGAATTCAGAAAGTTGTATAATGTTAATATTTATTTTATTGACATAATTTTATACTCCTTTTTGTGAGAACATATTCATAATATTTTCAATGGAGAGAAAAGAAAGATAACACAGTCTTTCTACCTAGCATCATTAATTTTGGGGGACAAAATTACTTTTAATAATACTCTTACTCAATGTAGTTATAAACATCATTTTAATTTGTAAGCAATATTTAAAAGTATTACTGTAATATTTACCACTTTTGTATTATCTTCAAAATTCAATTCATACATTCCACTTAGAACCCATCTCAGTGAAATTTAACAATTTAGCTCCTCACTTGAGATGGCACTTTCAAGAGCTCAATAGATGCTTCTGGCTATTGGCTGCCATATTGGCCATCAAGTTCTAAATAGTGGTTATTTAAGGGGAACACTATTGCACATTCCACCTCTGAGTAGAGAGAGTTTCTATTCCATTGTTGGAGTCAGTGGTTGGGAGACATCATAACATGACTGAATATTTCTCAAACATCAATTAATATACAGAGAAAATCCCCATGCTAAGTTTATAACTGTTATATTAATTAATTAATTTATTAATTAATTCTTTACTTATTTACTTTACAGGCTGCTCACTGTCACTCTCTTGGCTACCTCTCTCACAATCCTTCCCTCTCTTCCTTTCTTCTGAGCAGGTGAGGACTCCTCTGGGTATCCCCCCAACCCTGGAACTTCAAGTCTCTACAAGGCTAGGTGCTTCCTCTCCCATTGAGGCCAGACAAGTCAGCCCACCTAGAAGAACATATCCCACATACAGACAACAGCTTTTGGGATAGCCCCTGCTCAGTTGTTTGAGACTCACACGAAGACCCAAGCTGCACATATGCTGCACATGTGCCGGGAGGCCTAGTTTCAGCTCATGAATGTTCTTTGGTTGGTGGTTCAGACTCTGAGATCCCCAAGGGTCCAGGTTAATGGATTCTGTTGGTCTTTCTGTAGAGTTTCTATTCCTTTCAGGGCTGCAATCCTTCCTCTTATTCTTTCTTAAAAGTCCCCAAGCTCCATTCACTGTTTGGCTGTGGGTGTCTGCATCTGTCTGAGTCAATTGCTGGGTGGATCGTCTCAGAGGACAGCCATCTAGACTCCTGTCTGTATGGTTCAGGCTCAGCACGTCTGATAAAGGTGGGAGAAGTGGCAGGGGGGTCCCCCTGGGACACCAGACTGTTCTGCATCATTAATTTTTTATTCATGTTGCATTATGATAATATCATGTGTAATTTTAGAGATATAGTTACATTGGGGGGAAATGTGTACAATACACTTTACTGCATTTCAAGTATTCTAATGCTGTAATAGATCATGAGTGTCATGAACACTCATTAATCACTTCATTAACTTTGTATGTTTCCCGCTGGTGTGTAACACATCACCACAAATTTAGGAACTTATAAAAACGTCTGTTTATTGCCCTGCAATGTCTGTAGGTCAGAAGTGTGACAAAAGCTGAACTATGTTTCACAAAGCTGCAGTGTTCCCGGGACTGACAAATTACTGGATGTAGTAATGGACAATTACATAGGGTGTTCATCTTTGGGGAGGAGTGATTCTCACTTTCCCAGCAGTCATGAATTGCCTTTAGCTCTTCATCTAGGAGGGGGGCCTCATGAGTATTACTCCATCTATGCCGACACTGTCAGTGGGTGTCACTGATAAAGTTTAGTTTAGTCAACCATATTGTTGAGAAATCATGGGTGGAAGGTTAGTTATCTTACATAAAAGATAGAATCTCTCAGCAGATGCTCTGTTACATGTGCTCTTGCCATCCCTCCAGGCCCTTTACATGATGTTCCTTGAGCATTAGGTAGAGTATTTGTTCTATAGATTCTTCAACTGGGTTGGGAACTTCACAGTCAGTTGTTCTTTTTATTTTGTCCAAGTGTGGATTTCTGCAATGGTCTCCATCATTTGCAAAATGAAGCTTCTTTGATGAAAGGTGAGAGCTACCCTTTTATCTGTGGGCATAAGGACAAGAATGCAATTAGAGATTATACTGGTTTGCTCTTCTAGGCTCTATGTACCCAACCACTGGTTCCTAGGCTTACAGTTCTGAGTATGAATTCCATCCCACTGAGTGAGTTATAAACCCAATCTGATAGCTGGTGAAGTGGTTCTTGATCAGATGTTAAGTGGCACTGTTGCACCTTTGGGGATATTTTGCCTTGCTGGTAAATGGTCTGTAGTCTTCACATCAGAATAGAACTGTTGATTACTTTTCTCCATTGACAACCTGAGTAGCACCTTACTATAAAAGTTCTTGGGGAGAAGGTTTCTAGGCTATGTCCAGCTTGAATCCTTCAAGTCCCATGTTTGAAATGCATAGTGTCTTCAGTAATGGGGACTTATCTTCAAATAGCCTATATTGTTTTGGATTCTCTTACCTATAACTTGGAAGGGGGTTTCTTATACCTAGTACTTGGAATTTTGTTAGATAATATATGACCTTTGAAGGTAGAATTATGACCCCAAGTGGCATAATTTCATTTAAATTATAAATAAATGTACACACATATACATGTTATATGTTATTTTAGATATACATAAAATAATGATTCCTTTACCTGTTTTGCTTCTTCATACACAGATAAGTCAATAAACATAACAAATCACATGAATGGACTTAAAAACAAAAACTGCGTGATTACCTCAATTCATGTAGAAAAAGATTTTGAAAAAATAGCCAGCATGCCTCTATAATACAAGTCCTAGAGGGTAAGATTGGAAGGGACATACATCTATATAGTAAATGCTCATCATGAGTAACTGTCCTCTGAGATAATCAACTGACACTTTAGGGCATTTTATTGTGTCATCTTGCACAATCCCAGCTGTATTTGTTAACTTTTCATAGTCTTCATATACAGGGACAGAATAGAGCACAAGATTTTTGCTTGACTACCCAGCTGCTCCCTGCCACATGGCAACTCAACACATGGCATAGGGGAGGAGCTAGAGTATGAGTAGGTCAGTGAAGAGGATTATCCAGAGCAGGGGTTCCATCTATGTGGCTATGTAAAAGCCCTCATCCCTGTTGGGAAAATGTTTATTGTATTTATGCTTATCTTACTTTAAATAAGGCATCTTACTTTAAATAAGGAGGAACATGCATGTTCCACTATATAAACCCTTGCCTATGCTCTGTAAGGAAGCCCAATAAACTCATTGGTTTCACAGAGTAAACTTTGGTGGAATCTTGCCTCATTTGTTGTTCGAATCTGAAAAGAAGAATAGAAGTTGCTATCCAGGAGAAGGAATTTTTAGCAACAAGGATGTATATTGATGATCAGGAATGAGTCAGGGATGTTCATAATCCCCACTCCTTTTCAATATAGAGCTCAAAGCACTAGCCAGCACAATATAACAAGAGAAGGAAATTAAATGGATACAAATAGGAAAAGAAGATCAAGTTATCTCTATGTATAAATGATAAGGTATTATATGTAAGATATCCCAAAAATTCTACCAGAAAACTTCTAGAAACAATCAACAATTTTGGTACATAGCAGCTTACAGAATCCCCTTACAAAAATCAATAGCCTTTCTGTACACTACCAACACACACACACACACACACACACACACACACACAGAGAGAGAGAGAGAGAGAGAGAGAGAGAGAGAGAGAGAGAGAGAGAGAAAGAGAGAGGTGTTGCAGGATCTTTCCTTTCCTTTGCATTTGCAAAGAAACTCTGTGATTGGACAGTAAAAGAAGTAGGTGGAGCTAGGAGTTGGGAGGAGAAAGGAAGAAGGAGGAAGGAGAAGGGAGAGGAGAAGCAAGATGGAGGCAGACGTACATGTCTAGGAGTCTTAGGTAGTTATTCATGTCAAAAAGTTAGATATTGGGTTAACAATTCTAATCGTGTGGGTATCTTGTGTATTGAGCATTTGTTAATATATAAATCCATTGGATAATCTTAAGAATCAATAGTCTTATTTCTACTGGGTAGTGAGAGGATGGTGGTTATTGTCTGTAGTTGAGCCAAGCACTATGAGATTGGCAGAGTTGGCCCAAGAGCCATGCTAGAGCCCTGGACTCCATGGAGCTGACTGGTGGAGGCAGCAGCCATGACAACGTCTCGTGGGTGCCAGGCTGGCGCCACTGGCTAGCAGGTGCCCAGGTTAGAGCAGGAACATGGGAGCAGCCAGGGAGCTAACCAGAGCCATGCCATCACCTTTTCTAATACCTCCTGCTAGAGAGAGAGAGAGAGGGAGAGAGAGAGGGATGGAGGGAGGGAGGGAGGGATGGAGAGAGAGAGAGAGAGAGAGAGAGAGAGAGAGAGAGAGAGAGAGAGAGAGAGAGAGAGAGAGAGAGAGGATAGGATCACGATTATGACAAACACAGTAGCTTCAAATAAAAAACTATATGGAAATAAGCCTAACCCTTGAGATTAAAGACTTTGCAATTAAACCTCTAAATTCATGAAGAAAGAGATTGAAGAAGGCATTAGAAAATGGAGAGATATCTCATGTTCATAGATTGGGAGAATCAAAATTGTCAATTTCAACCAAAAACAATTTATAGATTCAAAGAAAACTTAAGGAGGGGCACCCTCATATAAGCAGTTGGAGCAGGGATGGGATAGGGGATTTGCACCAGGAAAGGGGATAACATTTGAAATGTGAATAAATAAAATATCCAGTACAAAAAATTCCTCATCATGGTCTTGATAAGAATACAAAAAATAATCTTTTTTTCTTTTATTGGGTATTTTCTTTGTTTATATTTCAAATGTTATCCCCTTTCTCAGTTTTCCCTCCAGAAAACTCCTATCCTATTCACCCTCCCCCTGCTTTTATGAGGGTGCTCCTCCACCCATCCACCCACTCTCGCCTCCCTGTCCTAACATTCTTCTACATTGGGACATCGAGCCTTCACAGGACCAAGGACCTCTCCTCCAATTGATGCCCAACAAGTCCATCTTCTGCTACATATGCAGCTGGAGCCATGGGTCCTTTCATGAGTACTCCTTGGTTGGTGGCTTAGTCTCTGGGAGTTCTGGGGTGGGGGGGGTGTCTGGTTGGTTGATAATGTTGTTCTTCCTATGGGGTTGCAAACCCCTTCAGCTCAGTCCTTGAATAGCCAAAGAATTTCTGAGAAACAAAGAAACACATTTCTTAAAGGATTACCATTCCAGATTTCAAAATATACTACAGAGGCACAGTAATAAAAATAGTATAATACAGAAAGGCTTTTGATAAAACCCAGCATCTTTTTATGATAAATGTCCTGGAGAGACTAGAGATACCAGGGATCTAAGTGAAGGAGGATGTGGGAAGATTGTGAGAAGGCTTGTGCCTAGTTTTATTGTAACTTATAATGCTGTCTTAGATTGATATTGCTGGGATGCTCAATATTTTATTAACAGAAATTGAGGAGAAGTGAATCTGGGGGAGAGAGGAGATGTGGGGGGAATTGGGAAGAGTGGAGAGAGGGAAAACTTCAGTCAGGATGTAATGTATGAGAGAAAAATAAATAAAAAACTAAAAGCACCATAGATGTTAAAAATGAGGAAAGGGAATAATAATAATAATAATAATAATAATAATAATAATAATAATAATAATATAAATGGGTGAATTAGGTCAAATCACATTATATGATGGTATAGGACACCATAGTGAAAGTCCTTAGTTTTTTATTATTAATATGTGTTCACAAAATGATATGTTAATCAAAGGTAATATACATTACCTTGTAAAGATTTCAAATTTTAAATTTCATATTAACCCACCTGTGATTAAAAAACAACAGTGTTTATGAACCTTGAAATTTATTAGTAGTGTTATTACTTGACACAAAACAAAATTGTTGTAATTGAGTTTGGTGATATGTGTTGGGTATATATTAGTGTCATTATGTTTAGGTGATGAATTATGATTATAGTTATTACTCCATAATATAGCTCATATCCTTCTTCTATGCACATATGTATGTTTGTACATGTGTGTATGCATGCACATATGTGAAGGCATACCTACATGCATGTTTTGCATGTAAATTTTGGATCAGAATAGAAGATATTACAAATATCTACTACCTGTCACAGCCTTTTTATATGGGTTCAGACTCAGACGTTCATGCTTACTTACTGAGAACCCTAGTCTTAGAGCTCATACTATTTGTTTTTATTTGACAGGGTCTCACTATGTGGTTCTGGCTGGTTTAGAACTTGCTACATAGATCAGGCTGGCCATCCTCCTGCCTGTACCTTCCAAATGCTGAGATTAAAGGCATGTGCCATGATGCCTGATACAGTTGGTGCTGTTTAGAAAGCTTAGCGTTAATGATGATAAAAATAAATGAAGGATGGAGATTTCTTTTATGGGATGAATTCTCACAATAGGATGTTATAATGGTTAACTTTGTATTAACTCAACTAGACTAAAGAATCCTAGATAGTTGTAAAACCATTGTTTTAGATTGTGTCTGTGAGGCTATTTCTGGAAGAATAGCTATTTCTGGAAGAACTTAACATAAGAATCAATGAATTGGACAACATGGGTAGACATTATATAAGCCACAGAGAACTGAGTAGAACAAAATTATGAGGGAAAAAGATGACTATCTCTGGTAAACATGAGTTACCGGTCATTCATAGTGTCATTGAATGTAAGTGCTCTGGTTTCATGAGTCTTTGGATGACAACTTAACCTATCAACTTTCTTGGGTGACCAGCTTGTGACTGGTATATTATGAGACTTCTCAGCCTCTAAAATCTTATGAGCCAAATCTACCTATGTATTACTAATATATCCTTATGGCACTGTGTTTCTTATTAATTCTAAACAGAGCATTTTTAATGCATGAAATTCTTAGCTTATCAAAGAAAAGATTTGCCCAAAAATTTTACAGTTATTCACAGATCTAAGAAGCATATGCTTGTCCATATTATTGAACATTTGTTTGAATGTACTTGTACAAGTATATTCCATATATATATGAGAATACGCATGTATGTGCTCTTATATAGTTGCATAAATATTCTAGTACAGTCTGATAACCCTGAAGTTTATATTTTATGTTAGAATTTGAAAACTATTTATAAATATGTCTATTTATAATATATTATTATCTAAATCAGCATTAAATATATATGTATATATATATATAACTCATATATATTTATGCATAGTAAACACATATAAAAATATAACATTGGAAAATGACATTAAAATATCCACTTCCTGAAATTCAAATAAAAGAATAGAATTTGTCACTATCAGAAGAAAATATCAATAAAGTGAAGACATACTTATTTAGATACATAACTGTTTGTAGTGCAGTTCTTGAAAGCCCATGAAAACTACAGAGTAGGTGTGGACAGGACAAGGATCATAGAATTTCATAACATTAGAATTTTGAATCACAGTAGAAGACATCCTATGGACAAGTGAGTGAGGACATTAAAAGCTGGGATCATTAAAAGCAGAAGCCAAATCAAATGCCACAGTCTTCCTAAATGTGTGACTCATAGTTTATAGAAATAACATGTCGAGAGACCGTGTGTGAGATGCAGCAGGACTCACCTGCTCCTCCAGCTTCTGGTATATTTCTGAGTAGCAGAGGAATGTTCATATGGGCATAGAAAAGAATTCAGAGGGCAAGGTATATATAGGGTAGGGAGTAGGATTCAGGGACTCAGGAAATGGTGGCAGAACATGCAGGTACTGCCTAACAAACACAAACACACACACACACACACACACACACACACACACACACACACACACACAC
>JANHMN010000001.1:197728360-197740614 GCA_030674055.1 Rhabdomys pumilio | reverse complement strand
TCTCTCTCTCTCTCTCTCTCTCTCTCTCTCTCTCTCTCTCTCTCTCTCGCTCTCTCTCTCCCTCTCTCTGCATGTGTGTGTCTAAAAAGGAAATATGTGTGTTCAGCCTAGGATGCCCCAAATGCATATGAAACCACATCTATAATAGCAGTGATCTCTGGTGGTTTCCATGTCAACTGCATCAAAGCCTAGTCTACCATTACTGTCAACAGGTGATATGTCTCAAAACTCCTAATGGATGGCTGAAACCAAACTTAGTATATGCTGTTTTTATAAACACACACACATGCGCGCGCACGCGCATACACATACACACACACACACACACACACACACACACACACACACAGAGAGAGAGAGAGAGAGAGAGACAGAGAGAGAGAGAGAGAGAGAATCTTGATTTATCTATATTATAGGATTAGAAGACACTTCAATTTTACACTTTGTGTTTTACTCTTTTGCCTGCCATTTTCTAAAAGAAACAATAAATAGTTGTGAAAAATTAGGAGCCTCTTCATGAAGATGAGTAGAGTATTCTCTGTTAGTGACACTGTGTTCCTTTGGTGGGGGAAGTGAATCTAAATGGATCCTGAACTTTGGATTCTAGACCCTCTATAGCTAAGAATTCACTTTCATCTATATGTAATCTAAAATATTCTAGAACTCATTGTATCTTTTGGAAATAGAATTTCAGGATGTTTCAAAATGTCCCACTGTTAATACAATACAGAAATATCTTCGTCTTAAAGGTGGAAAATATCTGTCTTTGTGGGCTCAGGTTTGTGTGCAGGCAGCAGGTGCCTGGGGAGCACTGTGCACTGGCTGCGCAGAAGTACACAGCTGAGTCCCCGAGACGAGCAGCCGTGATGTTCAGAGAGAGATATTTGTCTGTCTTGTTCAGTAGGACAGTGAGTCCTTGTTCTTTTCTGTCCACATTTGAAAGAACATTTATAAGCAACTGGAGACCTGCCCCCGGCTCTTGCTTGTACCAGAAGAAGTAATAACTGTTAGGATCTGTATAGGTGCAGATGATAACGGCGCTGTCTCCCTCCCGGACACTCAGGTGAGAAGGGCGCTGCTCCACCTGCTCTCCTCTGCTCACACCTGTGCAAAAGGAAACAGCAGGAGACCATCAGGCTGCCATTCTCCAGACACTGCTTTCCTCCCTATGGTGATTTCAGGCAATCTGGACAAGGCCAGTCTGCTCCACAGACTGATAATGAACACTGACCAACACCTTGTTTCCCCGAAGCTCTCACTCACAGTTCAGCTGCAGCCACAAGCACAGGAACAAAGGTCCAGTCACTGTCTTCATTGCTCTCCCTCCAGACTGTGGCCTTTAGCCAGCAAAGATACTTCTGTGATCAGCTCACTTCCTCTGTCCTCCACAGCACTGATGCTTCTTCAGCTGTCTGCACAGAGGGCTGCTGACTGCAGGCTGCTCTTACAACAGGCAAGCAGTCTCTGTGGTTTGCAGGCGCGGAAATGCTCTGCCCCCTTGTGGACAGCTCCTTCCTGCGGCACCAGGTGCTCCAGCTGACATTATAACATTACTTTTTTAACATTATAACATTACTTTTTTTCATCTATTTATTTTTTGCTTTTATTCAAAAATTGTCTTACAGTTATAGAATGCAGAGCTGATAACTGATTGAATTTTATCTACCTATAGTACACAGTTCCATAGATTTGCTATAATCTTAGAATAAATATTTCTGGAATGTTCCTGACATCTCATTCGTTCAGTACTGAACAGGATTAAAAAACACTGAGATGGATGGCCCTGTAACAGATTTATATATTTTCCTGCCTCCCCAACACCTCTGATGCTCAGAAGACAATGCCTCATATGGACATTAGCCACCAAGATGTGAAAGCTGGGAAGTTTCAGGAGTTAGGGTTAACCTGCCTGGAAAACTACCACAAAATTGAGTTATCTCACCCATTTCCTGGTATGTAAAGAAATCCCCTAAGGATAAATGGGCTTGCCTGCATAATACTTGGTGACTTTAATGCTCATTCATCCTTTGAAGATAACTATGATCATCATGTTACCCAAGCTTCACTCTGGGCATACCATCAATACAAAAAAATTAAAAAAAAAAAAAGGAAAGAAATTTAAGAATTAAAATGTACATGTCACATGGGCTTGACAGACATTTGCAGAACATTCCACCATAGAGCTATGGAGTATACAATCTTCTCAAAAGCACATTGAACTTTTCTCAAAAACAGATTATATTATCTAAGCACTAATAAATATAAAATAATTGAAATGATATTTTATATCTCATTAGATCATGGTAGAATACATTTAGAAACCTATAGCAAGCAAAACTATGGACACTACACTACATGAATATAGGAAAAATGCCAATGATTCATTCGTTGAAAAGAAAGCATGGGAGAACTTTAAAATTGCATAGAGTTGAGTGATTAAAATTAAAGCATACTTTGTCATCACTTTCAAGAAACAGAAAAAGCAGTTCTCACAGGACAAGTTGGCTCAGTGGGTAAAGGCACTGGCTGCCATGCTGTCAAGAGTGTGGGCAATGAGATTCTAAATAAAAATAGTAAGACAGGAGGTATTGTAATATCTTATCTCAAAGTAGATTACAGTCATAGGAACAAGAGCAGCATTTTAGTGACAATAAAAGGGACATGTAGACAAGTTAAATAGAATTGAGAACACAGAGATAAGGTAACAGAACCTCAGCTACATAACTTGACAAAGATTTCAAAAGCACATTGATGAAGTGACACCTTCAATAATGGTGCTAAGAAAAACAGATGCCCATATGTAAAAGAACAAAACTAGGTCTATTCTTTAGTGCAAAATTAATTCAAACTGGATGGAACATCTCAATATAAGACTAGAAACGCTAAGTAAAAGTGTTAGAGAAAAGCATAGAGAAATCATTTCAAGAATAGGCCTAGGCAAGAACTTTTTAAAACACCCCAATAGCTGAGAAAATAATTCCAAGAATCAACAAGAATGAGAGATTGGCCAGGTGCTATTGCCAGTAAAGGCTCATGCTGTATGAGTCTGGTGACAAAGTTTGATCTTCACAGCCCAATTAAATGTGTAAGGGGAGAAATGGTGCCATAAGGTTGTCTGCTGTCCATGTGAGCATGTGCACTGTTACATGTGCACCCCTCTCCTATCACACACAATAATAGTATGATAATAATAATAAACCAATGAGAGCATGTGAGATTAAAAAGTGTTTGTGTAGTAAATGCAATACTTAACAGAGTGAACAGGAAACATCTTATGTAGGGTTACTTTGGCTCTGATAATACACCATGACCCAAAAAAGCGTGAGAATGAGAGAGTTTATTTCACCTTACACATTGTAGTTCATCAATCAGGGAAGTCAGACAGGAACTCTACAAAGAAACCTGGAGTTAGGAACTTACATAAAGGCCATGGAGGACTGCTGCTTACAGGCTCACTCCCCATGGCCTGTTTATCCTGATTTCTTGTAGTATCCAGGACCACCAAGTCAGGGTGGCACCACACACAAGGGTCTGGACTCTTTTACATCAATCCTTAATTAAGAAACTGTCCTAAGGGCTTGCCTACAGCCATATCTAGTGAAGTCATTTTTTTTTTCAACTGAGGTTTTCTTCTCAGATGACTCAAGGTTGTCTCAAGTTGACTGGCTACCATTATGTCAACTGAATAGGAAAAAAAAATCTGACATCTATATGTCAGACAGGTGATTCTATAATCTAAAAAGAACTCAAAACAGCTTAACATCAAAAATATTCTCAATCATCTAATCAATAAATAGGCAAATGAATTTAATAGGGAGTTTTTAAAAGAAGAAACACAAATGATTAATAAGTATATGAGAGAAAAATTTCAATATCATTTGCCATAAAGGAAATGTAAAATAAAAATTTGGGCTTCTATCTCACTCTTGTCAGAATGGTCATCATTAGAGAATAAAATACTCCCAGGGACGCAGTGAATCATAACCTTGTTCACTGTGAGAATGCAAACATAGTTATGAAGATCACTATGCAGCTTCTCAAAGTCTTAAAGACATGGAATCATATGATTAACTCATGTTCACACCCAGAAGAATCTAAGTCACTCTGATACCTTTGCACGTCTGTGTTGATTGAAACACTGCTCATAACAGCCAAGAGAGTGAATCTGTCTAAATGCCCATCATCAAGTGAATGCATAAATAAATACATGCAACTGAATTTACTCTGCTTTAAAGACAGAAAAAAACATCGTTTCAGGAAAATAGACTGAAGCAAGACAATCAGACTCAGAAAGACAACTGGCACTTGTTTTAAAAATAAGATTTCAGAACCACTTCTCTATCTATCTATCTATCTATCTATCTATCTATCTATCTATCTATCTATCTATCATCTATCTATCTATCTATCTATCTATCTATCTATCTATCTATCTAAAGGTGTTTAAAATGAGAGAAAGGCATAAAATGGATGTAGACAAAAGTTTTGTTTCTCTGAAAGATCAGTGTGGTCTTTACATAAAGGAGGGAAGGAAAGTTATTCTTTGATGTGTACTTTGTGGCAGTAGGCAAGGAATTCAGTTTCTTACACACCCACTTTCATATATATATCATGGGTAAGCATTGGAAGCCATCATTTCATTTAGTAACCATCTCAGTAGATATTTCCATGTAAGAATGAAGAACTGAAGCAAGAAAATTTTGAAGCAGTTTGCCAAATTCCTCTCAGCTGATTAGTGCAGGTCCGAAACTTCAACCCAAGAAGTAGTCTCCGGCATGCTACTCTACTGTTCCAGGAGGGAAGATTCAGTAACTTTGTGGTGCCCACTAAGTACTAAACGGACAAACAAATGAACAAACAAACAACAAAATCACAAGGAAATCACACAGCAGTTTCTTCTCTACCTCAGACACTTATTTTTCTTGAATTAATGAACAATTCACATTTCTTTTATTTTTTAAAGAAAATGACAAAGACCCAAATTACTAGTTGTTTAACTTAAGTTTAACATTTCATTTTTAAAAACTGTCGGAACTAATAAAGTTGTCAGCATCCATTCACAACTAGAAAACATCCTTAATTTACAGTAAACCAGAAATGTATTGGTGCAATAATAGCTTTCATCAGTAACTACTAAAAATAAAACTGAAATATTTCTGTAGAAGGGTCATCTGGCAATGTAACTTTACAGCATGTAATCACTACTCACTCACATTTCAACACAACTGCAGCTCAGCAGGGATAGCTGCTGTTGCAACTAGGTGTTCTCACATGTTAACTCATGAGATTAGAGGGCAGCAAGGAGCTCAGCACTTTATACAGACATTGGGTGGTAGAGGTTCAGTCATGAACTGCCTCCTTTTGAGTCTCAGAAAGATAAGTATTGCATGTTTTCTTTCATATGTTGATCCTAGACTTGTGTGTGTGTGTGTGTGTGTGTGTTTACAAAAAGCTGGTGGCTGTACCCTCTAACCTCTGAGCTCCATTGCCTTCTCTCCTGAGGAGGGCTGCCAGACACCCAGAACATTCAGGTCTCCTGAGGCTCAGGAACACCCAAATTAGATCCTACCTGCAGCATCCACTTGGGGTATAGCCAGCAGAAGTGAGCTAAGCTCTGTCCCCTAAACTCTATTATATGGCTCACTGTGTACATACATACATGCATACATACATAAATACATATACACAACATACATATGTAACTTTAATTTTTTAAACTATATTTTTAATGATGGTTCTTAATTGCTTTAACCGCTTTTGTAGCCCACCACCCGTCAGAGGTAGTAGAAAGGAAAGAATACAGGGAAAGTGGACCTGTCTAGAAAGGTTTCTTGAAGCAAATCTTGTCTATGTTGTCTAGAAATCAGTAGTTCAGGGCACAGGCAGTTCACAGGCAGCAGCAGCTGGATCCACTCGCAAACACTTCATGGATATAGCTCCAGTCTAGTTCGATAGAGTCAGGTTAGCAAAAACGGAGACATGACCTAGCAGAGACAACCAGGCCCCAATCTCAGCTCAAGTCAGCAGGAAGAACCCAACAGGAACACCAGAAGTTCTTGGCTGTACCTCTTTCAAGAAAGCAAAGATCAGCAAAGATGCAAGACCCACAAGCTAACTGTACCAGCAAGCCCAAGTTCTCTCTCCATTAGTTTATGGAGTCCTATTTATACCCTTCAAACATCACTTGTCCTCCACATGCCTTGCCTTGGCATGGGTCTTGCTTCAGCATGTGTATCCAGTCAGCCCAAGTCCATGGAGTACTGAAAAATGGAAATCAACTAGACAATGTAAGTTGGACCAATACATGTGTGTAGTTAGCAAAGAATCCTTTATCACGTGTCCTTTCACATGTTTGCTTTAGCAGAACATTCTCTCTCCTGTGTCTGTTTTAGTGAAACATTCCTTCACGAGTTTGCTATAGTCTTTTACCTGTGTCCACTTTAGGCAAACACTCCTTCACACATTGCCTCAGCAAAACACCACCCAACACAACTGACTCTACAAAAAATCCTTAAGTTTGCAATATACATAGGAGGGGTGCAGGTGATAGGAGAAGAGGAGTGGGAAATCATAAACAGAATGAGTGAAAAACTCACGACAAGCCCATTATGTTGGGAATTGATTTCTTTTGGTATTTTTTATTGGATATTTTATTTATTTACATTTTAAATGTTATCCCCTTTCTCCATTCTTCCCCAAACATTCCCCATCCCATCTCCCCTCCTCCTGCTTCTATGAGGATGTGCCCCCACCCACCTACCCATCCACTGTCACCTCCCCACCCTTGAATTCCCCCAAACGGGGCATCCAGCCTTCATGGGACCAAGGACTTCCTCCCCCACATATGCCCTACAAGGCCATCCTCCCTTACATATACAGCTGGAGCCATGGATCCCTCCCTGTGTGCTCCCAGGCTGGGGCATTGTTTTTAAAATGAATTAAAATATTCAAGTTGTAAATAAAATTTGAAAACTAACTACTTTCTTCTTCCACATTTGGAATATGCTAGAACCTGATATTCAAGGAAGGGAAATGAAAAGATTTAGACAAAGTCTTTCCAGGTTGTTGTGTTTGAGTAAAGACTTACAGGAAGTGCAGTTTGTCACCATTTGTGATTTGATGGGACAGCAGTATGGGCAGGCAAGTCAGAGGCAAGGGACAGGACACAGGTCCTGACAGGGAAAAGTGGCCTGTGTGTTTCTTTCTCTCAGGTTCCTCACAGTTCACATACAGCACAGGACTGCAGAAGAGCCTTTCTGAGATGATCAGCACCGTTAACAAATGAGTTCATGAGTTTTAGATTTGTTGACTTCCACTTTGTTAGTGTCAGTTACAACCAACAATGTCATCATCACTGAGACACTGACCACTCTGCTCCAGACCACTGTTTCCCACTGTAAAATCCCTACTCTTTAGGAGTTCTTGGTACTTCACTCTGTTGACAACCATACTCAGAAATGCTATTCAAAATTAGAGAAATCTGTGTTCCAATCTTTAACATCAAATATGAGAAAAAGAAGAACTGTCGTATAGAGACTTGGGTATCTGAGTTAGATAGATTCTGAAATATGTATTGTAGTCTCTCATGCATATTGAAAGCAGCTAAAATATATCAACTTTGTTTTTCTTAGTTAAACATTTCTTTCCTTCAATGTCCAGGTTCATGCTTCATTTCTGCTTAATCTTCTCTCCAGATGAGTTTGATGACGGCAATAGTCATCATCTTCCGCTATCTTCTCAGGGTCATTTCTTTCTGGCTGCAGTAATGTACTTGTGATGCTCAGAACAGAAATGGCACATAAAAATAGAGTTTGATTTTCACTCCCCTGATAAAAATACCATGCTGAGTGTTTTTATATGCTTGCTTATGGGGTATCACTTGTGAAGTAGCTAAGCTTTACCGTGATTATTTCTTTTACTGGTTTTGTAAAATTTCTATATTGCTCATTTGAATCCCTTTCAGATACACACATCACAGAGACAGGCACTGTGACTCTTGCAAGTAGTATTTGGGATGCTGAGAAAAGGGGACCATTTGAGGAAGTGATAGAGGTCAGACAGGGCAGCATCATAAAACTATCTCTAAAAATAAACTAAAAAATTATGCATTGCAAAACAGTTTTTTTTTAAGTGTGCGAGTGAACTTTTCTCCTTCAGTTTGTTTGTTTGTTTTTAAGGTAGTATACAGCTATTACTCTGAGCAGTGTCAAATTGGAAATCCTCTGCCTCATCCTCATGAGTCATTAAAAAACTACAGGCAGGTGCCACTGTGTTCAGCTTGAGGAAACTTTAGTAAGGACAGTTGAGAACAAATTCTAATTTCACAGAATGTTAGCTTGAAAGTTTTATTCATTTTCTTTTAAGCTCTTTAAAAATGCTTTTCCTTGTTAACTCTGTGGCTTCTGATGACGTATCATACATGTTTATTGGAGTAGAGACTGTAAATTTTACATTTGTTAACAATATTTTATTGTTTGCATTTAGTCATCTAAATGTGTATTCCCTTCCATTGTCTGCCTGAGATTCTTCTGCCAAAATCAGAGAGCTGGACATGCAGGAGCCATTAGCTCAGTTTCTTTTCCGGGTTTCAGTTTGGGCAGGCTTGCTAAAGTCACATTGAAATCTCAGATCATTACTGATTAGGGACCCATGTGACATTTTATGTCACTTAGTGTTTATTTTGTTGAACTGGAAGCTAAAACTCCATGCACTCACATGCACAAGGCTCACCCTCTGTGGTGATGTAATGACTCTCTTTACTGACTAACTTTGGTCTGAAGTCTTCTCTTTCAGATGTGAGACTTGCTGTACCACGCTTACAGCTTTCATTTATTTCACATGCTGATATTCTTCTGACTGTCAATTTTCTTTCTTTCTTTTTAAAAGATTTTATTATTTATATGAGTACACTGCCGCTGTCTTCAGTTACACACCAGAAGAGTACATCGAATTTTATTACAGATGGTTGTGAGCCACCATGTTGTTGCTGGGAATTGAACTCAGGACCTTTGGAAGAGCAATCAGTGCTCTTAACTACTGAGCCATCTCTCCAGCCCATTAAACAATGTTTTTGTTTAAGAAGTACTTACTGGAGTCACAGACAGTTTGTTAACACAGCAAGCTAACCTGTGGCTTTTCTTTGGTGAGTTGAACCCACTTACTTTTAAATTTATATTGAGAGAATTTATAAATTTTAAATTTATATTGAGAGAACCCAAAAACCCACGGTTTTATGGGTTATTATTTTGGTTGATTGGCCTATTGTTCTTTCTTTCCCTTCCTGTTTATATCAGGGGGGTTTCAAGGTTTGCTGTTTGTACATGATATGCTCCCCAATACTCTACTCCTTCCATGAGATGTATTCTACCCGGTGTTCTTTTGGATGCCACTGTCTTTCTTCTGTGTACAGTACTCCCTTAAGGATTTCCTGGCCGTGTTGTCATGACTTTCCTTAACATGTGCTTATCTTGAAATGTTCTTATTTCTCTATCATTTTAAAGAAGAACTGTAGCAGTCCTGTGATACATGTCTCTCTGAACAGGAGATGAAGCCCTGTGAGCAGTGTGTTACACTTGAGACTCAGCCAGGATGTGCCTGGTTATATATTATCAAGGTTTTCAATGCTCTTGAGATTGGGTCTATATTTCTTTAGCTTTGGAGAATTTTCTGCTACATTCTAATTCAGCATACTGTTTGTGTTTTCAAACTTTATCTCAGCTCCCTTATCTGTCCCATGGATTCCCAGGTTTTGTCTCTTTAATGTGTTGCAGAGTTCTTGGAAATTTGGGGTATGCTCATTACTTTTCTTTCTTCTCATGTTTCTGATCCATGCTGCCCAATATTGTCTGTTAACGATGCTTTCCAGTGTGTCTAATTTGATTTCCCAGCATTTATATTTGGTTCATTTTCAGAGTCTCAATTTTCTTGCTGAGTTTTTCTTCACGCCTTTCAATTTTCCTTTCAACTTACTGTTTCATGCACTTTGTAACTTCCTCATCTAGGTCCAGAATTGATTTTCTTGCTCTCTTCACCTGCTTCTTTGAGTGCTATCTATCATCATTGGTAATCTTTGTTTTGTTTTTTAAAGCTGGAGTCTGATAACGTTTTCTTGCATTTCAGCTGTCTCCTTATCTTTGGTATCCACTACTGAGGAGTGGTGAGCTTGCAGGGGATGCTTTAGAGTCTCAACTTAAATTGTCTAGAAATAGATTTCCCAGAATTTCCTTCCCCATGTGGCTCTGCTTCAGGGTTGCACATGAAATAGAAACGTGTAGAGGACTTGGAAGACAGGATTGGTATTGCTTTTATGTTTTATATGACTGCAGATTTGGGCCCACGTAATCCTCTCAGCTTCACCGGTAGCAGGAATGTCCCAGTGCTGTCAGTTCTGTGTGTGACATGTTGGCAAATAGCCTGACTTCTCCTGAAGTTCCTCAAATAAGAGGATGTCAGGAGGTTTGTCCTTGATTCCAATTGCCTTATGGTTCTCACTACACTCCCACAAGTCTCAGTGCATGCAGGTGCTGCCCTCATGCAGCCCTCTGTCCCACCTGATGATCTAGCTGGTGGTCTTCAGTACCTCAGGCTCAGTGCCAGATGCCAAGACAAAGATTGGCTGGCACTCCCCAGTCACCTCCAGTAATTCAATGGGTGAATTCCTTTTACTCTTTCATGACTTATTCCTTGTTCCCTGACTAGTTCACTCATGATGGTAACTTTCAAAGGGAATTATATTCTTTGTTATTCCAGATGCCCAGTCTGAGGTATGCACTGTTATCACCGTGAAGAGAAACCAACACTTCAAATTATTATGATGCTAGATTCCCAGCTGTTTGTTCTCTATGAGCTATTTTTTTACTAAAGTAATTCAAGACAATGTATTATTAAAAAGTTGCTTATGATAACTATTTCCAAATGTTACAGAAAGGCGCTTTACTTAGAAACACATGTCTGATACAGACTGCAGATGAAGCAACCACCATTGGGACCTTCTTGTCTGGGATGTGCAGATGTGTTTCTTAGCTGGGCTCCTGAGTTAGACGATGCTTAAGGAGCTCCCATATTTGTTAAGCTTGTACTGTCACCCCAAACAACATATACTGGGTCCCAGAAATCCCAGAAATAATTTCATTGAATTTTCCAGCCGTGAGGCTAAAATGGTTATACCGGTGAAGATGGTCTAAGTTCTGCTTTGTCTCATATGAACAGCCCAGATCAATTTCTTTCTTTTTCTTCCTGCTTGTGCTGGGTGGACCTGAGTTACTTTCTGGCCTGTGTAGGGTTCAGTAGATTCTACAGGGTAGAACATTCAGAAAACACAGCTGATTGTGTGATGTCAATAAAACATTGTAGGGATTAGATTAACTTGAGATTCAAAGATAGACCTAGCTGAGGATACATTCTGCTTGCTTTTGTTCCCCCTCAGGTCCATGTGATTTGCAATGTGCCTGGGCAATACTTTCTGTTTAATACCCTTAGCTATATGTGAAACATGCATACTAGAGAAGTCCAAGACTACCAACACACAGGGCAGGCTGTGAGGAGGCATATGTTTCTCTGTAGAACATGTGTTTCTTCCACTGCCTCAAGCAGGAAGTGGGTATTGTTTGAACATAGGCTACCAGTTCCATGTACAGAGAGAAAAGTATAGCTCACCACAGACTTCTACTTGCTTTTTTGTCTTTCTTGGTAGTCAAAAGAGGCAGCACTTTAAAGGGAGTATGGGAAAATCCGTGCTGAGAGTGAAGCTGCTTTTTATACATGGGTGTTACTCTGTGGGATAATTTGGGGCACCCAAAGTCAAACTCATCCTGAGCCATGTGAGATCTTTAATGCATTTACAGACCACTGCCGTGTGTTCGTGTCTCTACATCTGTTGTCAAATAAAGATTAATTTTTAAAAAAGCCTCACAGGTCCACAAATTTCCCCATGAAACATTAGCATCTAAAAGAATCTTCCTTCCTTACGAAGAGCTAGGGGGTCTACATAAATTCTGCAATTAACCAAGCTATTTCTAAATCATGTGGTAAAGAACAATCCATCAGAGTTCCCGAAGATCCCTGTTTGCTTATGTTCTGTGAAATTGTAACAGGAATAACATAACAGCCTGATACGCATCATGAGGACCTGTGTGTGGATCTCCAGCAGCCACGTCACAATCCAGATGCTGTGGGGTACACATGAGGATCCTCAGCAGCCATGTCATAATCCAGATGCTGTGGGGTACACATGAGGATCCCCAAAAGCCACGTCA
>JANHMN010000001.1:197714335-197728350 GCA_030674055.1 Rhabdomys pumilio | reverse complement strand
ATCCAGATGCTGTGGGGTACACATGAGGATCCCCAAAAGCCACGTCACGATCCAGATGCTGTGGGGTGCAGCTACAGTCTCAGTTCTGGGAAGTGCCCGCCCAGTCTATTTTAATAGGCAAGCTCCAGGTTCAATGGTAGACCCTACTTTCTAAATAGAATAGGTGGAGAGCAATAGAGGAAGAAGCCCAATGTGGGCCTCTGGCCTCCACATGTATATACACACATAATTTATATGTATGCAACAACAACAAAACAACAACAACAACTCTGTCCTCAAGTATTCAGTCTGACTTGTTAAAGTCTCTAATTTTACTTGCAGAACAATCTCAGAATTAGCTTGGAAGGCATCCTAGTGATACAAGGCTATTATTTGCCCCCCACAGCACATGATACATATAACCTGGAAGGACATGTGAATGCCACATAAATGGGTGGTTGAATTTTTGTCTACATCTGTATAGTCACTTAGAATGTAGCTCTTAATTTTTCAATTCTATTATTTTAATGCATAGTTTAAAATAAATCAAGAGGCAATCAGAAAACAAAGTATTAACAAGGTCTTTGAAAATTTCCAGTTTTGTTATACGCTTAAATAACAAATTAATGAGTGCCTTTGGGACCAGTTTTTGGTATCTGAGGTCTACTTGGTTGGCAATTTGACAGCTGAGGGCTGACAGGCAGCCCATGTCCTGCTACTCCATCTCTGTAGCAAAGCAGAAGACTACAGGAGCTGTCAGCATCCTGGGATGCTCTCAGTGGCATGGTTGTGTTCCTATTCTTTGTACTTGATAGAGCAGGTGCAAGCTCTCTCATGGGCTCTAAAATCTGGTTTGGGGGTATACCAAGTTTGAATATATTATGCTGAACTGTCCCATTAGAAACATTCTTTTGCCTTTCTGTGTAATTTAATTGGCAAGCAATGCAAGCAATACTGTCTGGTAAAGAATAAAGCTTAAAAGGTCTGAGAAATGGATCGATGATAAAGAGCACTCGGTGCTCAGTCATAAGAGTGGGAGTTCAGATTCCAGTTTGTTGGCTGTCCAGCAAGTGTTTATTACTGAAATGACTAAGAACACCCTGTTCTCAGTTCTGTTCGCACAAACAGTTTGTGTTTGCTTAGACAGCCATCAGACCTTCACTTCCCTCCCCACAATGGTCATGCCCGCCTTGGCAACACATTGAAGATTCCTATGGTCTTGTCTATAGTCCAGATATGTTAACCAAAATTATTAAAAGTAAATTAAAATAACTAGAAAAGATATAAGTAAAAAAATGTTCTAATTAAATTGCTATGCTCTGCCAGGAATGAGTGTTTCAAGGTTACTTTGATATTACTTTCATCTAACTTTTATATAAATTATGGTCTTTGTGGTTTTTGTCTTTAAAATATTGGTACTTGCACTATGAGACATTCAGAGGCATAAGCTGGTGTAGGGGTAGTTCTGATGCTGAGGTGCTGTTCCCTATTGGTTCTTGATATGTCAGTAAAGAAGCCATGGGCCAATTGCTGGGTGGAAGGAATAGGCAGGATTTCCACATCCCTGGAGGCAAGCAGAGAGACAAAGGAGAGGAGGCACAGAGTCCACCATGCTTCTAATGAAGAAAAGTTGACCAGCAATGTGAGATCTCAAAACAGAGTGGCCACACAGGCCACTCCTACAGGCGGGTGGTAAGGGATGTTTAGCAGGTACTAGATGTAACTGAGCAACTGAAGTCTAGGGCATGTGGAAGGTGTGGAGATAAGAATACTGATAAGGCCACTCTTTTCTGGACAGGAGATAGTGGCACCCAGCAATTGTGTCATAAGACAAGTTGAAATTGAACAACTGTGTGCCTATGTCTTTTATCTGTGGATTCAAGGGAAGCTGGATGGGTCTGGTAGCATGACCCATTCCTGGAACTTAGGCAGGGTAGCAAAAACATTCAACAAGTCAGACATCAATAAAACTGACTTAAAAAAATGTTAATTGACTTAATCAGCCTTGTTGTCCGTAAATTGTGTCATATGGATCATATCAATTACTCCCACTCCAAGGTATCTGACACCCTCTTCTTGCCTCAGAAAAGTACCAGAAACCACCTACAACACATGTGTGAACACACAAAAACATACATATGTTCGTGCACACACAAAACAAACATATATGCATTCGCGCACGCACACACACACACACACACACACACACACACACACACACACACACATCTAAAAGTAAAATCTGGAAAAAAAGAACAAAGATAAATATTAAAGGAAACTTAGAAACAGTTTATTAAATTAAACTGTGATAAGGTCTGAGAGGCTTCCCTGAAACAAAATATTATGAAATTTTTATAGTTGTTCATATGTACTCATTTCAACTGTCCTCCTCACTCCTTGCCTGGTTGAAAGGGAAACATGATCACCAATCATGGTTTCCCTAAAGAGACAAACCAGTAATCCTCACCACGCCTGGCTTCCTATTCACTACAAAACCACTGGGACTTCACAGACTTTGCTCAGACAAATGAGATCAAAAGAGACGTGTGAGGTTAAAGTATCTGGTTGGGTCCTGGAGAGCCAATGGCCCTAGTAAAAGATTATAGTGATAATACGACACCATTGGAATCTTAGCAGGAGTCTGGGAAAGGAGAAGCATGAGAGTGAGGAGCCTCTGTCGGGATGTCCAGTCATGCCATCCATTGCCTTAGGAACATGCCCATATTTAACGCTATTCTGCAATTGTTACAGTTTTCAGGAAAACAAAATCTCCTGTGAATAACCTTTTGTCCACAAGTCTGTAAATATTTGAGCATTGTCCAAAGTAAAAATTTTTCTCTTCAGACACTGAAGGAATGGAGGGAGACTTAACCGTATGCTGAAAATGCATCCAGTGAAGAAATTTATGTCAAACCTCAGACTCCAAACGCAGACTTTCCCTTACCCACTACATGAAGACACCCAAGTGATGATGATTAGGTTTTTAAAAAATCTGCTTGACCTCACACTCTGTGGGTTTTTATAGATTTCCTTATCTCATATTTTTTATAAAGTTCAGACTTCTGCTGCGGTGCTCAGAGCTTCCCAATTTTCCCTTTTGCATCTTGGGCTATGCCTCTGCTGTCATACTGACTGTAACTTGGGCATTCTACTATATTTTACTCAGTACTTTCTTTTTTTATTAATCATTTTATTCATTTACATTTCAAATGATATCCCCCTTCCTGGTTACCCCTCCAACAACCTCCCATTCCATACCCCCTCCCTTCCTCCCCTTTGCCTCTATGAGGGTACTTCTCCACCCACTCACACACTCTCACCTTACCCCTCTAGCATATCCCTACTCTGGAGCATCAAGCCCTCCTCCCCTGCCACTGATGTCAGATAAGGCCATCCTCTGCTACATAGGTATCTGGAGTCCTCCATGTATATATACTCTTTGGTTGGTGGTTTAGTCTTTGGGAGCTCTGTGTGGTCTAGTTAGTTGATGTTGTTCTTCTTATGGGGTTGTAATTCCCTTCAGGTCTTTCTCTTAGCTCTTCCATTGGGTTCCTTGGGCTCAGTTGATGGTTGGCTGCAAGTATCTTCATCTGTATTGGTCAGGTGCTGGTAGAACCTCTCAGGGAATAGTCATATCAAGCCCCTGTCAGCAAGTGCTTCTTGGCATCAGCAATAGTGTGGAGGGTTGGTGTCTGCAGATGGGATGGATCTCTAGGTGAGGTGATCTCTGGATGTGAAGACTATGCCACTTACATATAAATACTGTAAGTTTCTGATCTGTTTTAAACATGACAAGAATGTAAAACTTTGAATACAACAGAGAATTCACATAATGGCATTGAGGGACATATTTCTTATTGATAAAATCTAATTTATTTTCTAACTTTTCTTTTTACATATTAAAAAACTATGCATTATGGGGGTGAAGAGAAATTGCATGTTGTGCATTTTAAGTTAAATAAATTCCTCATTTTCTAGGTTTAGTTTTGTTTTTCTGATAGTCATTTAATATGTTGCCCAGGCTAACTTCTAACACAAGAATTCTTGTGTTAGAAGAATTTAGACACAAGAATTTTTCCTTCCTCAGCCTCATAGGTATCTGGGGCTACTAGAACCCTTAGCCACATGGTATGAAAAAATTTAAAAATTTTTTTCCAGTAGAATTTTTGTTTGCATATATGTGGGATCATGAGAGCACATCGTGTAGAGTGGTAGGCAATGAGAGGTCCTTCCTCCATTCTGTTCACTACTGAGGGCCACAAATACTGCAACTGCTTCTATTAAGTAAAAAGCTCTTAAACCTTTGGGATGTCTCAGTGGGTAAAGTGAACTGAGTTCAATTCCTAGAACCAACAACATGGAAGGAAACATAGAACTAATATCATAAGATGTCTCCCAAATTCCACACATGGGCCAAGCATTTGTTCATTTGCGCACACACACACACACACACACACACACACACACACTTTTAAAACAATAAAAAATTAAAAATATAGTTTAAAATACTTTATTATGTAAGTATATAATGTATAATATATTTTTTACATTTAAAGTACAGAATATATATAACTTTGCACTTAGCAATAAGACTTAACACCTAACAAATTATTCTACCACCTGAAGATGTCTCTCTTTTCTCTCTTTCTTACTATATATATATATTATAATATATGTATATATACACATACTATTTACAATACACAATTATATATATATGTATATATATACATATATATGTATATATATAAATATTATATATATATGTATATATGTACATATATATAAAATATTTATCATTATTAAATAGGTAACTTGAATTATATTCCCCCACTGATGTAATTTGTCTACAGTAGACATGATCTCATCCTTGTGAGGGCTGCCTGCTGCTTTACATTCTTGCATTTCTTGAAAGTAGATGAGGATATGAAAGGCAAAACAAGAGGAAGTAGAAGTCTGTGGTCATGTGAATCACTACTTCTCTGGTCATCAGAGGAAATTAAGGTAAAAGAAAAATCTATGTGATTTCTAACCCAGAAGCCAAAGTCAAGGTTTCCTGATGCTGGGCTGTAACAACCACACGTTCACAATGCTGTTGACAAGAGTGCAGGGAGACAGGGCCTTTGTAATGTACAGTTGCCACACACCACCCACACAGAGAACTATTTGTGCAACCACTCAGGGAAGCAATTTGTCTAAACTAGTTAAGGAAATAGATGTAAAACTCCAGCTGTTCCTCAAGAGCAAAGGGAGACTGGAGAAAGTAAGCCATGTCTTCAGCTTCATTTCTCTCTGGCCCAATGGTCTAATCCTTACACTCACTGAGTGACCCCTTCAACTGATCCTGTAAATGAAACTTCCCCTGCATCTCTGCCTGGCTCAGCCCACAGCAGGGCTTTGCTGGAGGCTCAGCTGCAGGTTTGGGTATAGGCTGCAGGTGCCTGGAGAGCACTGTGCACTTGCGGCACAGAAGTAGGTGGCTGAGTCTCCAGGCTGAGAGTCTGTGATGTGCAAGGAGAACTGTTTCTCACTTTTACTGAAGAAGACTGTGAATCGTCCATCTTTCTTTTCATTGGACACTGATCGTATGGCTATCAGGAATGCAGGGCCTTCCCCAGTACCATGGTACTGCCGGTACCATGGAAAGTATTCAAAAGCACTGTTCTCATAACTGCAGTTCAGAACTATCTTTCCTCCTTCCCGGACTGTCAAAGATTGGGGACTTTGTTTCACCTGCTGCTGGTCACGTTGCTCCTTCTGCTGGCCACTCACCCCTGTGTAGAGAAATAACAACTGTTGTTAGGTTCCCAGGAATGTACTTCCTGCTTAGATATCATGACTTGCCTGGTGCCCAATTCTCTCGTGCCTCCACATTAATCTCACATCCTCAGGTGTCTCTTCCATGACTCACCAGCCAGGTGAAGGCCTAGGAGTAAAACCGATGCTCTCAGGATCTTGTCCATTTCTCTTAGACTGAGCTTGGGGGACTCAGGGAACTTTTATCTCCCACAGAATACTGACTCCAACTACACAGGCACCCCAGTTCTCTCAGCTCCGCCCTTTACAGATGCTCTGTCTGAAGCTCTTTCTGACATAGGAAGCTCTTCCTGTTCTGCTCAAATTTAGTATCGATGAAAATAGAGTCATGAGGATTACAAATCTCTTCCTTATAAGGACATTGCACATTGATGGTAACAATGTATGTTGTTATGGCCCCCAAGTAAAGTAAAGCAGTATAGACATTAAAATACCCATAGATCAGTACTTGGCTCAAAAGTCATCAAAAAAGTCTCTTACACTAGATGGAAATTAACACAGAATCCCACTGGACAATGTACATAGATTGAGAGACTTTGGAACACTCAGCCCTAAATGGGATAGTCTCATCAATGTACTCCCCTCAAAGTTCAGGGATCTATTTAGAAGAAGAGGTGAAAGGATTGTAAGAGGTTGTGAACAACTCCAAGGAACAGTATTTTCCAGACACAACAGGACTGATGCAAATATGATTTCACAGAGGTTGTGGCAGCATGCATGAGACCTGCAAGTGTTCAAAATAGAAAAATCCAAGCACTGGGAGAGAAAGTGTATTAGGAATGTCACCCCAACCAAGACACTCTTTGCAATTAAGATTTATGTGTCTAGACAAGACAATGAAGGAAAGGGTGTGGACACTGCTCCCAATCCAGTCAGAGAAGATCCTGATTGAGATGTTTTACCTGGCTTCAAACCATGAGCAGATTTCCCAGTTGAAAGGATATATAACAGTTCTAGGCTCACATAAATGTGGCAGAAGAACAGACAAGGTATGGGTGACTATGTTGACTATTAGAGAAATTGATGTGGCCCTTGTCTTGAATCTAGTAGTATTCACTCCTAAAGTCTTATTTGTCAGCCCCACGAGCCCAGGATAGACAGATACAATATTTTCAATTAATATCAGTTTTCCCCAGTGGAGCATTATCAGATATGTCACCCATATTCCACAATAGGTCTCATGCTTTGGACTCCACACAAAATGGGTTCTATGGTTGTGTTTTGTTTTGTTGGTTTTTTTGTGGTATTTTTGACTCCCTTTGGTTTATTTTTATATTTTTCTCTTATTAGTTTTTATTTGCTTATTTTTATTTTTTATTGGAGAGAGCAGTAAGAAGAAAGATCATGACTTCAGGTAGGTAGGGATGTGGGGAGAAGCATGGGAGCTGAAATACGATCAAAATATATTTTATTAAATGTTTAATGAAATTTTAAACAGTAATAAAGATTTTTTAAAAGGGAAAGATTACCAGTGATCCAGCTATTCTACTTATAGGTATTTCTCCATGCTAGAGAGATACTACATATACATTTTACCATAGCAAGACCATGGTAGCTAAGATGGAGAATCACCCTGGTACTGCCTGTCACCAGACAAATGAAGAAGATACTGCACACAAAACAAGAGAGTGTGTTCAGCCATATGAAAGAACAAAATCATGTCATTTGTAGGAAAATAGAGCTGGAGCATATGGCACTAAGCAAAATTGACACATAAACATATCATAATTTGTTTTTATGTGTGAAAACTAAAAAAGAAAAAAGTTAAGGTGATTTGAAGATAGAAGCAAGTCAGGTGGAGGATGAGGAAGATGTGTTATGTATTTGCTGAGTGCCTAGCTGCCTACTGTGTGGGCAATGCTTGGGTCTTTCATGACACACACAGTTCCAATCCTCTACAGAGAACAGAAAATTGAAGGCTACCAAAGACACCTGTGTGTCTAGACAAGACTATGAAGTAGAGTGTGGACACTGCTTCCCCATCCAGTCAGGGAAGATTTTGATTGAGGAATGGTTTGAAATGGCTTCAAACCATGAGTAGATTCATGTGGAAAGGTTATATAACATAATTCAAGGTATGGGTCATATTAGTGTGACAAAAGAATGGGCAAGATATGGATGTCAGCATTACAAATGTACACAAGAGAAGTCAATATGGCACTGGCCTTGAAAGATAGCATGAGTCTAATAGTATTTACTTCTAAAGTCATGTTTGTCAACCCTATGAGCTTAGGATAAACAAACATAATATAGTTAGATGGCTACATAGATGTGTGCATTTGTTTTTCTTTAAATATACTTAAGCAAGTTAGGAGATAATTTATTTGTATGCAGTTTTTAAAAATTAAAATATATTTATATAACTTCTTTCCTCTCTTCCCACAATCTCTAACATAACCCTACCTTTGTTCCCTTCTACAAATTCTTGAACCCTTTAAAATTATGTATATGTGCAAATAAATATGCAAATGTAACCTGATGAGTACAAGTACATAATCTCATTGATTCACTGATAAGTACTTAGAAGAAACACACTTCATCTCCTCTGATACAGCACTGCCCCTCTGTGGCCAAATATGGAGCTTTTCACTCTACAGTTTTCTGAGCTTTTTACTTTCTGTACAGAAACCCTTATATCAATGACTTTTCTTTTGGTACCAATATTCCTTCCCACAGAAAGAGATTTTGCCCTGTTGAGAGCAACTATAGCACACTTTCTCTCCTTTATTGAGGTGTGGCTTGGAGGGATCTAGGGTATTTGCTTAAGATTACTGGACATACCTCAGAAGAACAATGCTTTTGCAATTTGATCTATGTACCACACCTGATATGAGTGAGGACTTTTCAGCTCTCACAGTGGACCCTCAGGCACTTTATTTCTGATTAGACATCCCTTCTGAATCCAGAATCTGGGGAGGAAGCAGCAAAAAGAAAAAAGTCAGCAAAAATGAAGTAGAATAAAGCAAGAAAATTAAGATCTGGAACAAACAAAATAATTGTTGGAAATTTCATGATGGATAAGGAAGGCATTCTTGTCAGAATGACCTAAGACAGGCTCGATCTTGTTAATTAAATAAAAAAAGAGGGAGAGACAGAGAGTTTTTGAGGCTGCTTGGCAAGAATCTGACATGGACTAAGGATAAGGAAATGGGCTGCTTGGCAAGAATATGACATTGGCCAAGGATTAGAAAGTGGGCTTCAGGCAGAAATCGGATATTAGGCTAGAACAAAGAAGTAATTTCAGGCAGAAATCTAAATATTATGCTAGAACAAAGATAATTTCAGGCAGGAATCTAAATTTAAGGCTAGAACAAGACACGAAAATGACTTTGGGCTAGGATAGGGAAGTAGTCTCAGATACTTTCATCATCCTCATAAGCCCTTAGAAACAGTGATCACAGGAGTTTTTACAGAATTTTGTTTATTGCCTTGCTTTTTCTTTGACTATTTGTGTTTAATGTCTTGCTTGTTTCTTGACTATTTGCATCTATTGTGTTGCTAGACCCTCAACCTAAGAACTTACTTTAATACATGCATGTAATTAAAATGGTATAAAAGCAAAAAGGAGAAGGGGGAGTAGGGTAGGGGGTTCTAGAGAGGGGAAATGGGGAGAGAGGATGACATCTGAAATGTAAATAAACAAAATATCTAATAAAAATACATAATGAGTCAAGACACAGAGTAAAAAGCATAATTAAAATACTCAATTTAAGCAGAATGAATGAATAAAGGGGCTATTACTGAATGGTTATTGCTGAGAATTAATATTAGGGATGGGGGAAAGGTGATGAGTTCTGCATTCAAACATTGCTAAGGAAATAAAAAATGAATGAGCATGACCTCAATAACCAAGACTTCTGGGAAGCTGTCTAAAGAACAAACCCCCAAGCTTGTGCAGAAAAGAAGGACCCGAGAAAAACACTAATAGCATAGAGACACTATTCAAAATATTTTAACAAAAATATTCCCAAATGTAGAGAAAGAAGCAAATATTTGAACACCAAAGATTCTTAGAACCTTAAACATTACATGACCAGAGGAAAACCAGTCTAGATGATGTTTTAGTCAAGATGTCAAAAATACAAAGCACACAGAAAATGTGAAAAGACATAAAGGAGAAACCCAATATATACAAAGACAGAAATTCCAGAGTGATATCAGAGTCTCCCTCAAAGCAAAAATGATATAATTTAAGCACTGAAAGTAGATAAATGGTAAACAATACTGCTATACTCTAAAAATTAATTTTTAAAGCAGACGGAGAAATAAAGACATTTCAAGATAAGCATGAGCTGAGGGAGTTCACGGTCATCAAGCTACAACTGCAATAGATATTAAAGGAGTAACAAAGACAGAGGAAGGAGAAAGTCTCAACCGACGAGGGAAAGAACAAAGGTCTGTGTTAAGTCTCTTTCAGGTCAAGCCCCCAATAAACTGTGATGTCAAACTAGGCCCCAAATCTTAGAATCTTAATATTTACAACATGGGGCATAAGTTTTAACCTTGAGCATTTTGGGAACATTCTAAATCCTCTCCGTACACTCCAAACAAGTTAACGGAATAGGAAAGTTTACATTCTATATGACAACTGTAAAGGAACTGCAGTCATTATACTACTGTTCGATCAAATGTATGATGGCCCTAAAGTTACTAGAGATAAGGAATCTGTTTTAATTATTTTAGTTACTTGAAAATTTCATAGAATGTGTTTTGGTCATATTCACCTCACTTGGTCAAATCTTCTAAGACCTCTTACCCTATGCAGACTGCTTTGTGTCTTCAAAAGACACTTTAAGAAATGTTTTTGACCCAGAATTGTTCCTGACTAAAAGAAATACAAGGACAAAAATAGAGCAGAGATTGAAGAAAAGGCCATTGAGTGACTGGACCAACTCGGGATCTACTTGTGGGGGTTGGACACCAAACCCTGATGCTATTACTGATGCCATGTTGTGCTTGCAAACAGGAGCCTAGCATGGCTGTCCTCTGAGAAACTCTACCAGCAGCTGACTGAGACAGATACAGACACTTTCAACCAACCATTGGATTGAGGTTGGGGATCCCTATGAAAGAGTTAGGGGAAGGATTGAAGAAGCTGAAGGAGATAGCAATTCCATAGGTAGACCAACAGTATCAATAACCCAGACCCCCAGGAGCTCCCAGAGACTAAGCCACCAACCAAAGAGCATACATGGGCTGGTCCGTGGCTCTGGGGCATATATGTAGCAGAAGACTCCCTTGTCTGACCTCAGTGGGAGAGGGTGTACCTAATCCTGTAGAGACTTGAAGCCCCAGGGAAGGAGGGTGAGGGGATAAGGTGGGGATGAATAAAGAGGCTGGATGGGTGGGTGGGGTAGAAACACCTTCTCAGAGGTAAGTGGAGAGAAGATTGTATGAAGAACTCTTGGAGGGGAGACCTGAATGGGGGGTAACATTTATACTGTTAAATAAATAAAACAATTAATAAAAAAAAGAAAGGAAAAAAGAAATATTTATACTGCCTAAATATTCCTGGATTTATAGTCTTCAACTCTAATTAATTTACCATGTGCTGCAGGCTTACAGAAAACTGTCTCTCCTTCTCCATGTAGCTAACAATTATCAATACCATCATGGCTAGTGGTGGGGTGATATGCCCACTTACCCACTCTTGTTCTGTCTTGGGCTTGCCTAGGTTTTGTGTATGCTGCTGCAACCTATGAGTTCATTTGTGCAGATGTGCAGCTGCCCTGCATTCTCTGAAAACAATTTTTCTGTGTAGTCATCTACTCCCTCTGACTACTACACAGAATCCACCTTCTTTTCCACAATGATTCCTGAACCTTGGAAGAGGGGTTGTGGTAAATACATTCCCTTTGGGGATGAGAACTCTGTATTCTTATTCTCTGCATCTCGGGCAGTTGTAGGTCAACACGGTAATTACCATCTACTGCAAATAGAAGCTTCTCAGATTGAGAGGTGTACATTAGAAGTCACTTTCTGTGTCCATTAGTTCTTGCTCTTAGAATGGTGCCAGGTATGGATTTGACCTTATGGAAAACTGAATTCATTTTTCCCTTTCCACACATCATTACTGGAATTTACAATCTCTTTTTTTTTTTTAACTTTTTAACTGAGGTGAGATCAAAGAAGTTTTAATTTACATTTCTCTGATTGCAAAGGATGTTGAACATGTTTGTGTTTTAAAGCAATCTGTATTTTATCTTTAGAGAACTCTCTGTCTAGTTCTATGTCCCATGTTTTACTTTGGGTTGTTTCCTTCTTCATGCTTAATTTTTGAGTTCCCTACATATTTCAAATAATAACTCCTCTGTCAGCTGTATAGCTATGTGGTAAGGCTGCCTCCTTATTTGAGCAATGATATCCTTTGCTGTACAGTAAACATTTTAGTTTGATGAGGTTCCATTATTGGTCTTAATGATGCACTTCTTGAAATCCTGATCAGAGAATACTTTCTTGTGCTAATGAATTATTGCATATTCTTGATTTTATCGTCTATCAGATTTAGGCTACAAGGTCTTCTTTTTAAATTAATCATTTCCACACACATATGGTTACTTGATCTTTGACAAAGAATCTAAAACCATCCAGTGGAAAAAGGACAGCATTTTCAACAAATGGTGCTGGATCAACTGGAGGTCATCATGAAGAAGAATGCAAATCAATTCATTTCTATCCCCTTGTACAAAGCTCAAGTCCAAGAGGATAAAGGACCTTCACATAAAACCAGATACACTGAAACTAATAGAAGAGAAGGTGGAGAAGACCCTCAAATACTTAGGCACAGGGGAAAAGTTCCTGAACAGAATACCAGTGGCTTATGCTCTAAGATCAAGAATTGACAAATGGGACCTCATAAAATTACAAAGCTTTTGTAAGGCAAAAGACACTGTCAATAAGACAAAACAGCAACCAACAGATTGGGAAAAGATCATTACCAATCCTAGATCCTATAGAGGGCTAATATCGAATATATACAAAGAACTCAAGAAATTAGACTCCAGACAACCAATTAACCCTATTAAAAATGGGGTACAAAGCTAAACAAAGAATTCTCAACTGAGGATATTCAAATAGCCGAGAAGCACCTTAAGAAATGCTCAACATCCTTAGTCATCAGGGAAATGCAAATCAAAACAACCCTGAGATACCACCTCACACCAGGAAGAATAGGTAAGATAAAAAATTCAAGTGATGGTAGATGCTGGCGAGGATGTGGAGAAAGAGAAACACTCTTCCATTGTTGGTGGGAATACAAGCTAGTACAACCACTCTGGAAATCAATCTGGCAGTTCCTCAGAAAATTTGACATAGCACTACCTAAGGACCCAGCTATACCACTCCTGGGCATATACCCAGAAAATGCTCCAACATATAACAAGGACATATGCTCCACTATGTTCATAGCAGCCTTATTTATAATAGCCAGAAGCTGGAAAGAACCCAGATGTCCTTCAACAGAGGAATGGATACATAAATAAAAGTTGTATCCTGCTTTCTGATCTAATTTATTAGTCTGTATCTCTTTCATCATTAGGGAGTTGATATCATAAATATTAAAAGTTAGTGTTGAAAATTTGTATTAATTCCTGTCATTTGTCGTCTTTGCAACTTGCTGTTAGACATCTTTTAATTCAACATGCTGAAACTGTATGTTTTTTAGACTCTCTTGGGATTGTTTAATATTCTCTTTAAGCTTAAGAAGTACCTCTAGAATCATCAGTTGAGTTGGCTTATTGGTTACATATTATTCAAGACTATTGTAGGATTTTTTCCTTTTTCCTTCCACTATGGCTGATAGTTCTGCTGGGTATAATCTTGGCTGGCATCTGTGGTCTTTCATATTATAGAGCATCTGACCAATGCTTTCTGGGTTTCATGATCTCCACTGGAAAATATGCTGTTATTCTGATAGGTTTGTCCTTGTATGTGGCTTGATCTTTATCTCCTACTTCTTTCAATATGTTTTCTTTGTTGTGTAAACTTAATATGTTGATGATTATACACAAGGGTTGCCTTTATAGTTTTCTTTGGTGTTCTGTATGCCTCTTGGATACTTAATAGGTATCTCTTTCCTTAAACTGAAAACATTTTAACCTACTATTTTGTTGAAAATATGTTCTGTGTATTTGGTCTGAATCTCTTTTCTTTCTTCTATACCCATAATTTATAAATATATATATATATATATATATATATATATATATATATATATATAT
>JANHMN010000001.1:197631551-197714325 GCA_030674055.1 Rhabdomys pumilio | reverse complement strand
ATATATATATATATATATATATATATATATATATATATATATATATTTATACTGCTCAAAAATTTCTGTGTGGATCTATTTCTCCTCATATTCTCCTCTTTCCCTTCCTTCTCCTCTGCAGGGCAAGTGGTTTCACTCAACTGGTAAGGTTGAGTGAGCTCAGAACCCAGGAATTTCAGAGACTTGAGATCAGCATGAGTAAAGTCACTCCCTAACAATTTCTGCACTTGCTCTGGAACATGTAACCATGACACCTCACTGAGAGGACAATGTGTCAGTCACATATTGCAATACCTGTAGTTCATTCACTGAGAATCCTCTGAGGGTGGCTGTCTTACCGACCTGTAACAATTGGGGAAGAGTTCTCTCTCCTGAAACATTCATCACTAGCCCTTGAACCTGCCTTGCTTCAGGCCAGGCTCACAAATCCTGTAGGATCTTAACTCAGTGTCATGGTTCAATTCCCTAATCAGGACTGTGGCCCTGGTCTATCAGTCTTTAGGCACATGCTTAATGGACTATCCCTATCTGACTGAGATTTGTTTGTGTGGTTTGTGAAGCAATTCCTGGACCCCAACACTCACATATATCCATCCAGTCAGGAACATATTATTAGGCATCCTTCTGGTCTGGGCCTGAGCACTGAGCAGATCCCAGGTGGCATCTCTGCCCCCAACCTCTAAGAATCCAGAGAAAGCAGGGGTGGGGGCCCCCGGTGCTCTAACCCTGGGATTATCTTAGGTAAGCAGACAGCAACCTCTGCCCCAAACAGGGAGTAACTGGAACCCACTAGCACCCAGGAAGTCACTCCTGGCCTGAGCAGATTTTGGGCCTCAGCTCTTACCCCAGTAGCAACACTCACCCCACACAGTTCTGAGACAACCAGGATAATAGGAAAGACAGGCTCCAGCCAGAGACAGGGCAGGTAGCATTAAGGAGATCCAGATAGCAAAAAACAAGCACAAGAACATAACCATCACCAACCCAGGGTACTTGGCATCATTAGAACCTAGTTCTCCCACACTAAAAAGTCCTGAATTCCCCATAGTACTAGGAAAGCAAGATTCAGATTTAAAATCACTTCTAATGATGATGATAGAGGACTTTATGAAGGACACAAATAACACTTTCAAAAAATTTGAGGAGAACACAGGTAGACAGATAGAAGCCCTTAAAGTGGAAACACAAAAATCCCTTAAAGAATTACAAGAGAACACAACCAAACAGGTGAAGGAATTGAACAAAACGATCCAGGACATAAAAATGAAAGTAGAAACAATAAAGAAATCAGAGGGAGACTACCCTGGAGATAGAAAACATAGGAAAGACATCAGGAGTCATAGACACAAGTATCACCAACAGAATACAAGAGATAGAAGACAGAATCTCAGGTGCAGAAGATACCATAGAAAATAATGACACAACTGTCAAAGAAAATGCAAAATGCAAAAAGTTTTTAACACAAAATATCCAGGAAATCCAGGACACAATGAGGAGACCAAACCTAAGCATAATAGGTATAGATGAGAGTGAAGATTCCCAACTTAAAGGGCCAATAAATATCTTCAACAAAATTATAGAAGAAAACTTCCTTAATCTAAAGAACGAGATGCCCATAAACATACAAGAAGCTTATAGAAAACCAAATAGACAAGACCAGAAAAGAAATACATCCTGTCACATAATAATCAAAACACCAAGTGCTCAAAACAAAGAAAGACTATTAAATGCAGTAAGAGAAAAAGGCCAAGTAACATATAAAGGCAGACCTATCAGAATTACACCAGACCTCTCACCAGATACTATAAAAGCTAGAAGATGCTGGACAGATGTCATAGATACCCTAAGAGAACACAAATGCCAGCCCAGGCTACTATATCCAGCAAAATTCTCAATTACCATAGCTGGAGGAACCAAGATATTCCACGACAAAACCAAATTTACACAATATCTTTCCACAAGTCCAGCATTATAAAGGATAATAGCAGAAAAACTTCAATACAAGGTGGGAAATTATACCCTAGAAAGAGCAAGAAAGTAATCCTCTTCCAACAAATCCAAAAGAAGATAGCCACACAAAGATAATTTCACCTCTAATAACAAAAATAACAAGAAGCAAAAACCACTGTTCCTTAACATCTCTTAACATCAATGGACTCAGTTCCCCAATTAAAAGACATAGGCTAATGGACTGGATACATAAACAGTGCCCAGCATTTTGCTGCATACAGGAAACCCGCCTCAGTGAGAAAGACAGACTTTACCTTAGAGTAAAAGGCTGGAAAACAATTTTTCAAGCAAATGGCCCTAAGAAACAAGCTGGAGTAGCCATTCTAAAATCTCCAGCTCGAGAACACAAAGGGAGAGACTCATGGCTCCACCTGTAAAAGGTAGTTGAGGGTGGCCTTGCCAGGCATCAGTGGAAGTGGACAGCCTTGATACCTGAAAGTTTGGATTCCCTAGTGTTAGGGAATTTCAAGAGCAGGGAGGTGGGAATGAGAGGATGGTGGGAGCACACCCTCATAGTAATTGGAGGAGGGGACATGGGGTAAGGGGTTAGGCATCAGTGGAAGCAGAGGGCCTTGGTGCCTGAAAGTTTGGATTCCCTAGTGTTGGGGAATTTGAGAGCAGGGAGTTGAAAATGGGAGGATGCTGGGAGTACACCCTCATAGAAACTCCCAGAATTATATGGATTAGACATGACAGAGGCAGGCCACCAGAAGACTAGATTCCAGAATTCAAACAAAAAATTATCTTGATAGTAAATTATCCTGATACTAAAATTTGTTTTCAGAATTGTATATTGCAGAATACACAGCCTCAGTGTATCTACTCATCAAGTGAGTTGAGCAGACTTGCTCGAACCTCTGATGTCCTGGAATTGCAGCTGGATGCAGTGAAGACACAGATGTTAGAGGCTTATCAATTTACTCTTCTCCCTGCCCCTCTTCTAATATCTCAACACCCATAATCAGCTTGAAGAAGTTAATGAAGAGTCGGTGCCCCTATTCCCTGGGCTTGTGGACCGAGGTGGTTAATATTGGGCTGTCTTTCTAGGAAAAAGTAGTGGTTTTGTTGGAAGAGGGAGGATTAGCTAGGATTTATTGCATAGCCATAACCTATTGGTAGAAATATGTATAATTGTTATTAAGATGAAATTATAATTTCTTAAATGGTACAAAATTTACTTTGATTTCTAATGTAAGATTTTCATTGATATCAGTTTCTTATTGATATAAAATGAGATTAATATTGTTACTCTCATAGGCATTGTGCCTATATAACACATTTAGGAATACAAGGCTTGGACCCAGTCCTTCTTTAACTTTTAAAACTGATTTGAGATGGTTAGCCTGTGAGTTAAAGGCCTATAGCAAGTTCATGGCTCTGAGTTTATTGTTAAGGTGTTTTTTATATTTTATTTAGCTGAGAGGAGTTAACAAAAAATAGTCCAGATTGCTTTACATGGAAAGTTGGTTTGCAAAATGTCAGAAGTCCACAGAATTGACATTATAAACATTTTTGTATTAATGTCCATTTTGATTAGAGACCTGTCTTCTCCTGACAGCTTCCTGTCTTGGATTCTAAGAAGAAATTGAACATCTTTGGAGTTACTCCAGCTGTGGTGAGACAGCCAATAGGCAAGAATTACCTATTTTCATCTACAGACAAATCACTGTCTAGAAAAGACACACTTGCAGAATAGTCGACTGATTATATCTGCCAAGACAGAGTAATCAGCCCTTAATAATTGTACATCACTTGGTCTGTCATGATCCTGGGCCAGAAGGCTGAAGATCAGATGCTCCAACATTTTGTAATACAGGGACTGTCCAGGTGTTCAGCGTACTCTATAAATTGGCTAAGTTTTAGAAGCTATGCTTTGTTCTTTCCATAATTTTAGTTAACTCAGTCATTCTGGATTTCTGACGGGTTGAAGACTTATAGTCTCATAGCCAATCCTGGTTATTTACTTTGAGAGAAAAGATTTGAGAGGATGGTTTTCAGCTGACATTCATTCTAAAGCCAAGAAAAAAAGCCAGGTTCAGAATTAAATCTTTTAGTTAGGTGGGATGACAGAGGTTCTGGTTAGTCAACAAAAATGATGAACTGGGTATTAGGTCTATCTTGTACCTTACTGATACAAATTGGTATAGTTATGCTCTAATTGTATTCTAAGAGAAAAGTTTTATTTTAACAGGAACTGTGATATGTAGGAGGAGCTAAGGTGGGAGGAGTAAGGAAAGGAAGATAAGGAATAAGGAGAGGAGGAGCTAGGTGCCAAGGGGGGTGGGCATGGAGGTGGATGTTTGTGTGTCCCTGCCAGTCAAAGATAGTTGATATATCTAGGTTGGGTATTGGGTTACACTTCTGATTGATATTGAGCATTACCAAACTTATAAAGCCTTTGATTAACATTAAAAAATAGTATAAAAGCAAAAAGGAGAAGTGGAGGTGGGATAGGGGTTTTCTAGGGAGGGGAAATGAGGAAAGGGGATGGCATCTGAAATGTAAATAAAATATCCAATAAAGATTTTCACATAAAAACAGAACATATCATTAATCATGCAGGGACCATTCTTCAGAATAGGGCAGATTCCTGGTCCAGAGGAACTCCAAGGATGTGCACAGGACTTAGGTGAGGAAAAAATATATCATAAGTCTCATTCACATCTGTTCAACAGCATAGAAAAGTTTGGGGGATGTTTTCTCATTGCATCAATAGGCCAAACGCATATGTCCACCTTGCCATGGCCAACTCTGGTCAGGACTGAATGGGCTTGAGGCACATCTAAGCTGCATCACTGTCCATAGCAGTTTTACATGAATGAGAGCCTTTGCCTATCTTTCCTTTTGCTCCTTACCCTTTACAAGTTCAGCACACTGTGGCTAAAATGTCTACATTGATTCAGTCATCCCACTAACTTCTGTTAGCTCTAAGTTGAAAATTTCTACTTCAGAAGGGAATTTATATTGAGAAATGAAGATAAAGGTGAAAGTTTTGAACCTACAAGGTCCAAAGATTACCTGAGGGTGAAACTCTACCCATTCAAGAAAGAGGCATTAAGCTAGACAGATATTCTGTGGTGGCTTCCTGATGTTTTGTGACTGGTAAGGGACTCACCCACCCAGCTGAAGGTTTGTGTATAGCCTGCAGGTGTGTGGGGAGCACTGTGGTTCCATAGCACAGAGATAAGTGCCTGAGTCTGTGGTCTGGGAGGAGGAGATATGCAGAGAGCTTCGACGTTCCCTAGTGACTGTGGTGGATGTCAGTCTTCCACTCTGCTTTGTCCCAGGATTATAGAAGAGACTGATGAGGCTTCCCCCAGGACGTTGGTAAAACCACTGCACTTGGTTTGCTGTGGAGGAAAAGTTACACTGCAGTTCTGCGTCCTCTCCCTCCTGCAGGACCAAGGACACAGGACTCTGATGCACTTGCTGCCCTTTCACCCCTGATTAGAAACAGAGAAAGAGACACAGATGGCTGTCATTGCAGTGTCCACAGAGCCCTGAGCACACCCATGTCCTCTGAGAAGGTGGGAGCTCTGTAGGACTCCTGAGCTGCCCTCTCCACCCCTCCATGTGCTGAGCCAGATCCTCTCAGGTGCCCTGAATGCTGACAGCCAGACTCACAGCAAACTTGGGAGCACAGAAGGCCCAGCAGAGAGCACAACGGCCTCTTCATGATGCTTGTGTAGTTGCTAGAGACAGAAGCAAGTAACCAGCCCCTGGGTTGTGGTGTCAGGATGGCTGTTGAAGTGTCCCCTCCTCCTACAACTAGTCAGCTCCACCCAGGAACCCTGCCAGGCCACACCCTGCTGAGTTTCCTCCTAAGAATAAAATGTCTCAATTGTATCAAGAAGCCCCTGAGGAATGGTGTAAAAAGAACAACTAAATATTATATCTAGAATATAGGTGCATGCTCTGACTAAAATATTTTCATTGACCAATGAATTAATTTAAAGGAGATACTCCAATCATACAGAGTAATAATATAATAATTATTATGTAATATAGATTTAATGACCTCCTTTTCTTAGAATGGATAAAGCATGTGTATTTGGATACTCCTGTTACAACCCAGGTTTGTGATAAATATTTTTAAAGAGCCCATGAGGAAGAGGTGGAGAGGAAAACCAAACCAAAGTCCTGGAGTTTTTCAAGCTCCAGAGGAGCAGGAGCAAAAGACACTGGTGTCCCATTGTGCATGGCAACTGCAGGGAACTATGTACTGTGCATTTGCAACAAGACGCATGTATTTTAAAGTTTTTCAGAACATGGCAATATCCCTGAAAGTGCCTAAGGCTGAGATCCTGGTGTCTTACTGTTCAAGTGTCAGGTGGTTTGTGTTCAGCTCTGCACATGTGACTCAGTGCAGAGAAGCATGAAACTGCCTCAGTCTCATGGTCAAGGGAGTTTCATCCTTCCTGCACTCAGTCTGAAAGTCTTACATACCTGAGACAGGCTGACTTCCTGGTCTGAGCTTCAGAAGGCACTGGAAACTGAGGTGAGGGTGTCACACATGCAGGGAAGGACCCTGAGGGACAAGGAATGAGCAGCTGCCCCTCAGCTCCAGAGCAGCTGCTGCACATGCACAGATGCAGCAATCAGGCTGGGGCAGCCCTGGGCTCTGCATCCTCCTGTAGCATCAGTGATGGGGGGGGGGTGTTACTCAGCCACAGAAGGGTCTCTGTTCAGAGAAAAGCCACACAGTGTCCTTTCTCTGAAGCTGAACTGAAGCAGAATGACACCCACAGAGGTCTCCAAGCTTCAGGATACACAGCAAGGTTACCACGGTGAGCAGAGAGCAGCTCACTTTTTTCTGGGGTTCTCTAGAAAACAAATATTAAACAGGACACCACAAATGCCCAGAGAATTGTACAGAGGTTGCTCTGAGCTTAAAGAAATGTTGATTCCTTCACAACAGGGAGACTGAAGGGATTGGCAGGAAAAGCCATTCTTGGCAATAATCCTTCCTCTGGTATCTGAGAATTTTCCCTCATTGTTTAAAATTCTCTGACTAAAATATGCCTAGTCAGGACTGTTGCCTTAGCAATAGAGTACAGGCTTAGATTTTTCATAACCTACTTTAATAAGGATTCTTAAATGCTTTAATCTCCCTTCTAACCTATCGATCAAAGGTAGGAGAGAAAGATGGTTAATCGGATAAGGAGGATATGGAGCTGTTTAGAAGTAGTTCTTTTGGAGGCGATTCTAATCTTCATTGTCAGGATATCAGCTGTCTTGTCCCAAACAGCAAACATGAATCAGTCACTAGTGGCATTCCAGTTCAATCAGCAAACACCAAACATGAATAGTAGCAGCAGCTATATCTAGAAAAACTCATGAGGCTCCATCAAATCAGCAAAAATCTTTTGGAAGCAGCTGGAATACTATGAAAAGTTCTTTGTAGGGTCGCTCTCTGTGAAGTCAGGACAATCAAAATCTGCAAAGACCAGCGAAGCAATGCAAGGCATACTAATGCGAGGGCATTGTCAGTGAAGACCAGTGAACCCGTGAAAGGTAAACCAGTGCAAGAGCATCCTCTCACTGTCTGTGGGGTTACATCCATGTTCTTTCTAAACATCATGTACCCTCTCAAGCATCTGCTCCAGCAAAACATCATATGCCTTCTCACAAGGCAGCATCCAGAAAAACATATGTGTGTGCCTCAGCAAAACATCCTCTCGTAAGACAGCTTCCAAAAAAGCATCACATGATACAACTGTGTCTCCAAAGAAACCAGAAGTTTCCACTTCAGTTGAGAAAGTAGACCTTTGTATCTTTCTTCTAATCTACAGAAATCTCATTTCCTATTTAGGGAACAGTGTCCTGTAGAGGATAAATTTCAAAATAAATTTGAAATTTTGTTGTGATGCTGTCTGTCTGGCTCTTACACGACATGAACTAGAGTCACTTGAGAAGAGGAAACTTCAGCTCAAAAATGGCTCTACCTCACTGTGGGCCTTGTGATCCTGGGTTGTATAAAATAGCAAGCTGAGCAAGTCATGGAAAGCCAGCCAATAAACATAATTTTTTTATGGTTCCTCTTTGTTTTCTGCCTGTCCATGCCCAGACTTTTCCTTAATGATGAACTATAGCCTGTAAGCTGAAATAAACCCTTTCTTTTCTAAATTGGTTTGGTCTATGTTTTATCTCAGTAACAGAGACAGGAACTAGGACAGAAATTGGTATCAATTCTGGTGGACTTGACCATGTGGATTTTCATGCCTTGGACTATTTTGTGTATGGAAAGTAGAAAATCTGGAGCTTTTGACTATGCTTAATGAGCTGTGGGACTTTGGAAGATAAGAATCCTGGTGATGGTTCCTGTTTGAAATGTTTTGAGGGAAGCTTAAGATTCCCTCAAGGACTCTATTTGGAATGCATGTATGATATTTTGAGATAAGAATCTGTGGCTTCTGCTCAGTTAGGGCTGAAGAATCAGCTGTGAAGTGAAATTTCTGCTTTACTAAGACAATTGATGCTGGTTAGATGAGTATAGAAAGATCACCTATGATTGATTAATAAGAGACAAGAATCATTAAGGTGAAATTTAGAAAGTATTTCATCAGGATTTATACAGAGATGTGGTCCAGAGGGGGCCAAAACTGCATCTGGAGACTCCAGATTTGATGATATATAAATATCCTTCAGAGAAAAACAGTAACCAAAGAGGTCATGTAGAGAATTTGAAGTTTGATGATTTGAGGCAGGTCAGAGTCCCTGAAGATGCTCTAAGAGACTATTAGTTGAATAGTCTATTAGCTGAAGCTTCAGTTGCAGTGGAGATCCTAGCATAGTGAAGTTGTCATGACTTTTGTGGGATGAGCACCAGGGACTGCAGTAGGTATGGAGAAGAGCTTGCTCGTATAAGCATATGAGACAAGGTATGCTTGCTGTGGCTTATACAGTCATAGAAATTGAGCTACCCAGACCCATTGGAACCCAGAAGACCATGAGTGAAATCCAGAGGCCAGATGCTAAGCTACATTATTTAATTTACATTGGAGAATGTTGGGCTTTGCTTTGATATGACTAACAATGCCTTAGTCCATCATTTTTGATTCTGCAAGAGAGTCTGAGTATTTTAGAGACTGGATTTATAGTATTCAAATGTAGGGCTTTTAAAGTTATCCCATGCTTTGTATCATGATATTAGCATGAGATCTTAGAAATAACAGGAAAAGAAAGACTGTTTTAATTGTGATGTCTTGTGTGCCAAGTTGTAAAAGGGTCAATTATATGGGTTAGTGTTTTGTCAACTTGATACAAACTAGGGTCACCTGGGATGAGGAAACCCCAATTAAGTGTTTGTTTCTTTCAGATTGGCCCGTGGGCATGTTTGTAGAGGAACTTTTTTGACTGGTGATTGATCTGGAACTGCCTAGCTCACTGTGGACAATTCCACTCCTGGACAGGTACATGGTCCTGCTTGTACGCGAGATTAAGCCAAGCAAAACACAAGAAGCAAGTAAAAAAGCAGCGTTCCTTCCTGGTTCTGCTTTAATGCCTGCCTGGAGTTCCTGCCCTGATTTCCTCAATGTCGGCCTGTAGACTGTAAACTGAAATAAGCTCTTTCACATACAACTTGCTTCTGGCCCATGGTTTGTTATAGCAAAAGGAAAAGTAGCTAGAACATTCATATACCAAGGAAAAGTTATATTTTCTAAATTTAGTTATAAATTCTAAACTGTTAGAATATAAAGTATTAAAGTTGTGACTTTAAAAACTTTTGTGAACTGGAAATGTGCACAAATATTTTTTAGAGTGTGAAAAATACAGTATCTTAATATATTTTAAAGGAATCTACCAGAAATATCACAGTACAGAAAACTATAAAGTAGTTTATTGCTAAAGCTCTAAACATCATCAAAATGTACCATAAGTAGAAATTTGATTGATGCTGCTAGGAATGAACATAGTATTTTTTTTCTCCATAGGAAACATTATAAATGTTCTGTCACAAGAAGACCCAAATAAGAATTATGGACCTAAAAAAGATTTACAAAAGTAAATCAAATAAATAACAACTAATGTGGCAGGCCTGAAATGTACTATTTCCAGTTATTTGCTGCACTAATTCAAAAGTTATATTCAACGTGTGTCAGACTGATTAGGGACTTAGTTACTCATGGAAAAGTCTCCTTGCCATTTTCTGAAGTGTAACCAAATCCTAGGAATGACACTTGTCATATTTTGTAGATGTTGTCAACAAGAGATTACGCCGGTCATGCACATAACACCCATGACAGGTGGTCCTGGATGGAATAAGAAAGCAAGAATGAGCAAGCCACTGGGAGCAAGCAAGCAGACAGCACTCCCCCAGAGCCCCAGAGCTTCAGTACTTTCTTCCTCCAGGTTCCTGCCCTGACTTCTGTGGATGATTGACTACAAACTATGAGATGAATAAATATTTTCCTCTTAAATTTCTTTTGGTCACTGCTTTTTTTTTTATCACAGCAATAAAAACCCTAACTAAAGTAGAAATTACTTTGACAGATATGACCATATTTTTAGGGAAGATTGTGGTATTGTGGGCTGGAAAATCCACCAAATGCTCAGAGCTCAATTGGCTATTCTATGAAAGTTTGGAAGATAAAGAGTGTTTAAAGCAATGCCAATGGTGTAGAACTGGCTTGTAAAGTTTCAGAGGAAAGTTTATCTCTTATAGACTTTATCGAAGCCATTTATGTGATGTTTTTAATTAAGAACCGCTAAAGTGAAACCTTTGCTTTGCTGGAACAATTGATGTTGATTAGCTGGAGCTGAGAAATCAGTTGTAATTAAGAAGAGCCCAGTAAGTGAGGACTGTAAATTTGGGAGTATTTCTTCAGGGTTAGCACATAGAAGCTGTAATCCAATGGGACCAAGGATGCATCTCACATTGGCAGCTAAACTCAGTAATGCGTTAGAGTCACTCAGTAAGTACTGGTTTTGAAGGCAAGAAAAGAGAATAGAGAGCAGCAGAGACTTGGCACTGTATGCAGGGTTGAAGTCCCTGAAGAGAGAGAGACTTGAAAGGCCATTGGTAAATATGCAGCCTCAGCTACAATAGAAGGACCCAGGATTGAAAACATAAGGGAAAGAATTTGCACCTGTAGTAGTATCCAAGTCTCTGAAGAGAGCACAGGGGAACCTTTTGGTGAAGGTGCAGCCCACAGAGAACTCAACATTTTAGAAATGCCAGTACTGTGAGACTACCAACAAGGACAGTGACAGTGGAGCCAGCCTGTGCCAAACAGAAAAGATGCATATATTGTGAATCACAGAGCCAGAGAAGTGCAAGTACCCAAGGCCTCCAGAGCCCAAAAGATCATGAGTGAGTCTCAGACATTAGACACTTGAGTTATTTACACAGCTGGAGTTCGATTTTATTTTGATTTGGCTTTCTTGAAGTAAGAAAGTTTTCAACTTACTTTGATTTTATAGGAGGTCATATTGAGAGACTTAGAGCTTTTAATGGGACTTTGGGATTTTAGAGAACCTTTGAAATTTTGAAAAGACTTTGGATATTTTAGGGGCTTTGCATTGTTTAAAAAGACTTTGGTTAGAGAGAATTAAACTGTGGAACTTTGAAAAGTTGGAATGGAGAGTCTTAATTTTTAGTCTTAACATTTATAAAAACTGTGGGACTTTAAAAAATTTGAATGTTTTATATTGTCATATTAATATTAAGATGGCATCTGGGGAAAATAAGAAAAGAAAGGTAATTCCTTAATAAGTGATGAATTTGACTATCAAGTTGATAAAGAGTCAATTGTGCTGGCTAAGTTCTATTCCACTTGACATAAGGCAGTGCCATCAGAGAAGAAGAAATCTTTTTTTCAATTTATTTTTTATTGGATATTTTATTTACATTTCAGATGCCATCCCCTTTCCCCATTTCCCCTCCCTATAAAACCTCTATCCCATCCCCCTTCTTCTTTTTGCTTTTATACAATTTTTTTTTAATGTTAACCAAAGGCTTTATAAGTTTGGTAATGCTCAATATCAATCAGAATTGTAACCCAATACCCAACCTAGATATATCAACTATTTTTGACTGGTGGAGACATGTGAACATCCGCCTTCATGTTCCCCCCTCTCTCTTTCTCTCTCTCATCACTTAGCTCCTCCTCTCCTTCTTCTCCTCCTCCTCTCCTTACTCCTCCTCTTCCTCTCCATACTCCTCCCACCTTAGCTCCTCCTACATATCACCCTTGTGTGTGTGTGTGTATGTGTGTGTGTGTGCAAGTGTGTGTGTCTGTGTGTGTGTTTTATGAGCATGAACATATATATGCACACAAACATGGATACAAATGTGTGGAGGTCAGAGAAAATTGTTAGATTTTTTTCAACCACTCCCCACCATTTTTTGAGATGAGTCTCTCACTGACGCTGAAGCCCACTGATGCTGGAGCCCACTGATGCTGGAGCCCACTGATGCTGGAGACCACTGATGCTGGAGACCACTGATGCTGGAGACCACTGATGCTGGAGACCACTGATGCTGGAGACCACTGATGCTGGAGACCACTGATGCTGGAGACCACTGATTCAGCTGTGCTCTCTGGTCAGTGAGTGCCAGGGACCCTCTTCCCTAGTGCTCAGATTGTAAGCACTAGCCACTAGTCCTAACCTTATTTTCAAAATTTTAGTTTTCATTAAGATAACATTGTACCATTTCTTTCTCCCTCTCCTCTTTCCACCCCCTTTGTATTCCTCTACTCTGTGTCAAATTCACAGACTCTTTTTAAAACTATTATTGGTACACATATGCATACACACATGCATGTGCACATGCACACACACATGTGCACATGCACACACACATTATATGTATGTTGTATGTATGCTGTATATTTATATATAATATATGGGACTAAATACATAAATACAACCTGCTGAGTCCATTGAGTGTTGCTTGTATGTATAAGGTTTTAGGACTGACTATTTGTACTGACTGGCTAGCTTTATTTTGAAGTGATGCTGGGGACAGAAGGAAGGAACTCACATTTACACATAAGCACTTTGCTCACTGAGCACATGCTTCCTGTCTTTTCAAGGTCTCCTAAGTACTATCATGTCATTTGATGTAAGGGAACATCTAAGCCTGTGTATTTTTTGTCTGGAACAAAATGATAATAAGGGCAAGCAGAGCAAAGCATGTGGGCTGTGGGCAGGTTTAACGATGGCAAGACAAAGGCAATGGCTACAAGCAGGCAAGGAAGAAGCTAATGGGTAAGGAATAGAAATGCTTTGTATCAAATGTAGTACCTGCCTAATAACTACCTTCATTAGGTATGTTTTCAAAGTAGAAACATATACCAGTGCACTGGATGCAGAATAGAAAGCCGGTAAGCAAAGGTTTGAGATCCTAAACAGTTGGAGGAGGGAAACAGTTTTAAGAGAAGGCTGGTTTTATTTTCCTTAACAGTGCAACTTAGGCCTAACAAAAAGCTCTAGCCAGAGGACTCCATAGCAACGAAGTGGAGATATGATGAACAAGATCAGGAGCTCTGAGATGTGGTGTGGAAGGTGAATAATTTCAGAAAACTCTTAAAATAGTAGCAAAATCTCTAGACTATAGCAGAGTCTGGAGCCTGATGGCCGTTCTCAATCACCTTATTAACAGAAGTTGGAGTAACACTCAGGTGTCCTGCAGTGATAATGGGTCTATGGCCCTTACCCTGCATGATGTGCTCTGTTCCGTCTTCTTCACTGGCCTGTCCACCTTTAACATGCCAGCAGCCTGTCTCAGTTAGGACTTGGATGTAAAGTGAAACAGTCAGGAATCCCACAAAAACACTCAACTGGAAGCCATGATATATATGCAGAGGACCTAGTGCAGACTTGTGCTGGCCCTGAACATGTACGCCTCAGATAACTGATTTAAAATGGACATCTCACATGAATTGTACTAAGGTTTACTGCCAAACCCTCTCCTATGCTACCACAGCCTCTGCCTCTTCCTGTCTGTGGAGTCTATTCTCAGAACCTTTATCTCTGGTTGAAGTTTTTGTGGGGCTCTTGTAGATGCCTCTGCCACTGTGCTTTCACTCATAGCACAGAAGTATACTGCTGAGTCCTCAATCTGTGTGGCTGTGATGATGAGTCCGATGGACCTTTCTGACTTCTGGAAGTTCAGGGAATAATGACCCTCTGTTGCATTTTCATTTTTGTAAGAGTCCTGACCAATAAGGAAAACCATTTCCCCACTCGCTGTTTGCTTGTACCAGAATAAGTAGTAAGAACTTTCCCGGGTTTCATACACACAGCCCATTGTCACATTCTTCTTCTCCATCACTGAAATTGAAGTCTGCGTCTGCGTTACCTTCTGAGCCATGCTGGTTGCTGGTGGAAAAAGCACAGAGATATCAGCCTCTTTAACTATAACAATGGGAGTCTAAAGGATGAAATACCTTATGAGCCAGAATTCCGATGATGTCTTCCTTCTGAGCTTCAGCAAAGAACAATGACCTCCTCTCCCAATGACCTGATGCTATGCTGGGGAACATCCTTACCAAAACAAATGGAGCCGAATGCTGCTCCCAGCAGGCTTAGAATCAGCATAATGTTAGCTCTTGTCTTGAGTGAAGTTTTCTATTCTATAGTGTTCTCTCTCAACCCAGATCTTAATCTATACTTTGTGCTTAAGAGGAACAAGCAAGGTTACTGGCCTGTATGGTGTAACCACCCCTACAGGAAATGCAGCTGACAGTTATGGGACTTAATTATGCTTTGTCATTACTTCCTGTATGGATGTGGAAGAACGCTAGACTGTCTTGAAGTCCTGTTGATCTTATTATAATGGTCTGGAAACCATTGTAAGAAGATGGACTAATTTTCAAAGCATTCAGATAGCTAAAGCAGGACATGTAATTTATTATGAAATCTGGTAATATGTGGATGATCTAGCCATGATGCTTCTGGTTTTATAAATTCATCTTTTTTTTTTCCCCTAGAGGAAAACAAAATGTTGATGATTTAACAAGAATGCAAAATTCTTGTTAAATCTTCATCTCAGTCTTTTTTCCTAAAATTCTGATAAAGGAATTTGGCAAATTTATATCAGAAATAGGTTATTCTTAATGAAAGCTTTCATATGTCTCCTTAGTAACAAAAATCTGTCATATGTGTGATGTCAAACAACAGAAGGAAAACACACACATGCACACATGTACACATGCACACACTCTACCTGTCTGTCTATCTGCGTGTATACGTGTGTTTCATAGTTACAAGAATGAACAAAAATAAATTCACAAAATTTTTATTGAATGAGAAGACAGCATGGCTTTCTCACAAGGACTCTTAAAATCTCCATTCCTCATAAGATCAGCACACCAGCCATCTTCCCTGTTGTCTTTTCTGGTGTCTCTGTCTGTAGAATGGTATATTAAAAACCATTTCACTCTAGTAAAGTGGAAGTAGTGTATTCTCCCCTAAGATCTGTGACCTCACTAGCTCCAGGTAGTTGACTAAGTTTCTAGCATCAGGTACTATTTCCTCCCTGTTGAGCAGATCTTAAGTCCCATTGAAGAGCTTTGGTTATGAGGAAGGTCTGAATATCACTATTGCGAGATAGGTATAGCGCCATGCTGCTTATTGTGTGCCTCACAGGTGTCATAGTTGAATAAATCTGTTGGTTGTTTCACTCTTTTGGCAGATTACACAGCACATTCTTGTACCATGAATGGCAGACTGCCAGAAGAAGATGTTCAGATTAGATCTATTTTAATCTTTGGAGTCCTGTGTCCAAAGTGTGTGATGTCCTCTGCAATAGGGACTTATCTTCTATCTCTGAGAGGTAAGTAAGAGCAAGAGCAACAGCTTATATTGTTTTGAGTGTCATGGTATTGGGGTTAAAGTTAGTCTATGGCTCTTATGTTGGACCAACCAGCATAATTTTAATATACCTATACCTATACCTATACCTATACCTATACCTATACCTATACCTATACCTATACCTATACCTATACCTATACCTATACCTATACCTATACCTATACCTACACACACACACACACACACACACACACACACACACACACACACTCAGCCCCTCATCAAATAAGCATCTTTTACAGTAATGAAGAAGGCTCTCGTAGAGAAACACAACTGACATCAAATCATTATCAAGATTTAAAAAACAAACAAACAAACAAACTCTGTCTCATGTATTAAACAAGACAAACACTTCCCTCAGCCTGGGAAATATGTTTAGAGTCAGTGGGGGAAGGGAGATGTGTTTAGAGGTGCTGGGTAAATTTGTATTTATCAACAGCATAGAGGGGTACCTCCCCCTTGTGGTTCCTGTCTGTACTGCAGCACGGTTTTCTCTGAATGTGGTAATTTATGCTGGATCATTAAGCTGTAGACAGGGTAACATTTAGCTGGATGGGAATGCAAGAATGTTACACCAAAAACATTCTACAGAGTTTACCAGGAGATCTCAGGCTGCAAAAGTGGGTATTAGCTTTGTCATCTGTTTGACATGTAAGGGCAAGAGGGCTCCCTATGTTTCCCCAGTCCTCGAATGTAATGTCTATTCTACTTCTCTTTATAATCTTAGAGCTTACTGTGAGCACGACAAATGATGTCCTGAGATCTCCTAATGTATGGACACTGTTTCCTTGGAGCCCAGGATGTACCTCTTGATTAGATACTTTTATTTGTCTCTTGTTTTGCCTGTTAACTGTTTCATAATTTTTTTCTGATTTTTTAAAATAACCTAAGAGTTCTTTAGTAAACCTAGCACAAATTTTGCTATTTAGCAGAGCCACAAAAGGTCATCTCAGGAAAGTATATAATGTGCCTGTAATATTATTGTGTCTATTGAATTTCAAGTATACACATACAAACAATGAAAATCCTCTTTCAATGGGAAGACAATCATGCCATTGTTAATGCGAATTCCTTAGAGTTTGCCCTTCGGTGGGTAATAGCCAAAGTTATACGCACGCTGTTAGGAACTTTACCAACAGAAACATCTATGATGTGTGGATTTGTGGAATGGTATCGTCTCACTTGTCCTTAATTTGCTGAAATTATAAAATAAAAGCGCCAAATCAAAGAGGATGTTCTGTTTTAAGCTAGACATCCAAATAATTAGAAATATGATTTTATGTAAAAAATGAGGAAATGGATTATATCAAATTAATGAGGTTTTATATAGAAAGCTAAGAATCTGTATAGTGAAGAGACAACCTAAAGAACAGGAGATATTGTTTTCCAACTATTCATCTGTCACAAGATTGATTTGAAAACAACAAAAAAGGAAGTTACACATTTAATATTGGGCAAAAGGTCTGAATGGAACAGCTACGAAACACAAACAGCCAAGAAGCAGGCGAGGAAGGCTCGGTGTCACTGGCCATTGGTGGAATGCAAAACAAAACCCCATTAAACACCAGATCACTCACTGTGCAAAGCCATGAGTGCTGATGAGGGTGTATGGTAATGGGATTCAGGGATGCTGATGGAAGGAGGGTGTTAATCAATAGAGACACAGCAGCGAGCCTTGTGAAACGCTTCAGAAAGTCAAAGCAAAGCTAGTGCTTATTCTCCTTCTGGAAATAAACTCAGAGAAGATGAAATTGGCATACCATAGTTATACACACATGTGTATGTGCCTCTAGTCATGACAGTTTAGATTAGAAGTCAGTTTAGGTTATCATCAGCAGATGGGCAGACAGGAGTATAGTATCACAAAGAAGAATACTACTCAGGAAAGGTAGACTAGAACTGTCGTTTTCAGGAAAACTGATGGGCCTGAAGGACATTAAGTGAAAAAAGCCAGACGCACACTTGTACCCCTGTACCACCCTGCAAAAACAAAAACAAAAACAAAAAAAACCAAAAAGAAAACCAAAACAAAACAAAAAAAACCTAAATTGAACTGAACTGAACTGAACTAAATTAATAAATAAGTAAATAAAAAAACATAATAGCCACACAAGTATCCTGTGTTCACCCAAAAACCTAGACGGCTTGGGAGGTGTGCCTAAAGAAGGGAGAGGAGGTTTGATCAGCAGACACTGTATGCATGTGTGGGAACATCTCACCGAACCTTAATAACACCTAAATTTATATACTAGTAAAAATGTAATAGGAAAATATTATATGCTTTAGCTTTTATTTTTTTTAACTTGGCACAAACTAGCATCACCTGGAAAGAGGTATCCTCAACTGAGAACTTGCTTCCATCAGATTGGCCTGTAACCAAGTGTGTGGTACATCTTCTTGAGTACTGATTGATTTGGGAAGCTCTGTTTGGGGTACCACCTCTTGGAAGAGCTCCAGGATTGTATGTCAATGTGATGAATGAATACTCTCGTCAGATGAGAAAAAAATTAGCTCTTAAAGAGTGAATGCCGTGATCTAGGCAAGGATGGATGCCTGATCTTGTCACCACACAGAGACTTCTGTTCACCTGGATCCTACTTGCTCCTTCCTAGCCCCAGCTCTTTCCTCATGAAGAGTGTGCTGCTATTCTAGTTCATATGTATTCAAACTGACTTCATTTCTTACTATTAAAGGCACTTGTTCTTCTTTCATGTCCCCTCCCCATAGCAATTTCAGTATACTTCCTTCTACATAGTATAGAATGTGACAGCAGGGAGCATGCTTCCCTGCTTGGATGGGGAACTGACTTTGTATATGTTTTCCTTTTCCCAGTGTGTAAATCAGGGCCTGAAAAAACACAGAACTCTTAAAGGCAGAACCAGATTTAGATGTTTGCTTCTTTGCCTTTGAGATTCAAATCTTTGCCTCCCTACTATGCAGTGGCTGCAAGCCCCAGCTGTAAAAAGAGAGGCTGAGGTAAAGTGCTTGGAGGGCTTCTTAGTCTAATGTCTGATACATGCTCACTGTCCTGGAACTGGAGAGATGCAAGAATGATTTTGGCCTCTCAAGGAGCCAACTAGACCTCAGGGCTGCACCAGGGACAGATGGGACCTTCCCTCATCCTGCGCAAAGATACCCTGATTATTAAAAGCCTAAGCCTGATGGCTCATAAGGTTCAATGGCTCAGATTTTACTTGGAGAAACTGGAGGAGTCACTGATGGTGAGCCTGAGGACGCATGCAGAACAAAGCCTGGCATTTCAGCATCCTGCTGCTCTCTGCCCCAGCTTAAGGAGCTAAAAACAAACAAACAGAAATGATACAATTAAGGAGGTTCTCTTTCCGGTTACCAGCAGACACTCATTACGGAGTGACATTATCAGTATTTCACTCACTGTTGGGCTCTAGGAAGCAGCTCTGAGGGTTTGTGTCGGGGCTGCAGGTGCCTGCTGCACACAGTGCATCTGTAGCACAGAAGTACACAGCAGTGTCTGCAGACTGAGCAGCAGTGATGGACAGGGAGCTGCTCTGGCTGGAGGTGTCAAGGGTGGCTCTTAGTCTTCCGCTGTGCTTCTCTCTCTCATTTGAACGTATTAACATTAACAGGGCAGGGCCTCCGCCTGAGTCCTGTCTGTACCACTGTACAACAGTTGTATAAGTCTTGTAACTGCAGTTCATGGTGACATTTTCACCCTCCTGGATGCTCAGAGCCTGAAGATTCTCTTCTCCCCATTGGCTATTAGCCCCTGCATAGAAACAAGGGTCAGAGAACAAGAGTCAGTGGATATGTTTTCAAATTGCATTTCCAAATGAACATGTCTCAGCCAAGTGGCCTCTGAACTCAAGTCTCCTCATTCCTATCACTACCAGCTGCAACTCACAGGCCATTTGAAACCATAGAGTCACCAAAGATACTCCCAGGAATTTGTTCATTCTTCTTGCTTTGTTGATGTCACAGGAAATGCTGTGCTGCACCGTGGAGCCTGGTTCGTAGGACAGAAGAGTCTGTTCTGGCTGATGAGTTTATATTTAATATTTCTTCCCTCTGATCTCAGGTTTTTGCCTACCCAATCAGAGTCAGGCTTGGTTCATCACCCTCTTCAACCCCATCTGCAACCCCTATCTTTATCAGAGAAGCACTGCCACCTGGTGGTGGGCACAGCATCTTGCCATTGGAACCCAAGTGTTCTGGAATGGTGATTTCTGCAGAACTGATTGTAGCAATTACAAGCCTGTTTTACTTTGTCTTCTTCTGGCACAGAGTGAGAGAATGCATAGATTAGTTTTGGTAAGAGGTCAGTGGAGAAGAATACCAAATTCCAGAATTTACAGAATACTTCTGAACAGCCCTGCTAGGGTTGCTAAGTGTCTTAGTTAAGGTTTTACTGCTGTGAACAGACACCATGATCAGGGCAGTTCTTATAAGGACAACATTTATTTGGGGCTGGCATACAGGTTCAGAGGTTCAGTCCATTGTCATCAAGGCAGGAGCACGGCAGCATCCAGGCATGACACAAGAAGAGCTGTTCAGAAGGCAGCTAGGTGAAGACTGGCTTTCGGGAGCTAGGATGAGGGTCTCAAAGCCGATGCCCACAAAACCCACATCATCTGGGAATCAGGATCAACGTGGTAAGGAACAGCACAAGTCATAGCACAGGCCATCCCTAAGAGGATCCCTTGGCTCTAGTCTGAGCTGCCGACTCCAAGCAGTGTGTGCAAAGCTGCTCACAAAAGACCTTATGTGCAGCCTCTGTCCATGGTCCTGCCTTCTTTATCTTGGTGAAATTAAAGCTACCCACCAAAGGGAAACTCTTAATTAGGGCTACTATTTCTGATGAAATACTATAACCAAAACCAACTTGGTGATGAAACGGTTTATTTAACTTATTTATACTGAATCACAGTCCACTGAGTGAAACCAAGGCAGGATTCAGACTGGATGGAAACCTAAAAGCAGGAACTCACACAGAAGCCCTGGAGGCAGGCTGCTTACTGGCTTGTTTTCTATGACTTCGTCACCCTGCTTTTTAAATATAACCCAGTACCACCGACCCAGAGGTGTCCTGCCCACAATGAGCCAGACCATCTCATATCAATCACTAATTAAGAAAATGCCCTACAGGCTGGCCTATATGGAGCCAGTTCTTACGAAGAAAATTTCTCAAATGTTGTTCCTACCTCTCAGATAATTCCAACTGTGTCAGGTTGACATAAACTTAGCCAACTCATTCTCCATTTGCCTCCAGTATTAAAAAAAATGCTTTTATGATGAATGGTAGATGATGTGTTTATAAAAAGATAAAGAGGAAGGGTATGTTCTATGGAGGTGTGGTGAGGTATGGGGGAAGTGGGCCCATGCCAAGACAGCCCTTCCCTGTGAGGGACCAGGCACATGGCTGAGCAAGAGCCTGCTTTGGGGTGTGGTAGAGCTGTGCCATATGGTAGGTTTGTTTGTTTGTTTATTTTTGAGACTTTTTTACGCCTAGTTCTTGAATGGCTGAATCTGTTTACAATCCCACCAACAGTGAATGATGGTTCCCTTTCCCCACACTCTCACCAGAGGTTTTGTCAGGTGTTTTCTTGATCTTAAGCATTCTGACTTCAATTGCACTTCTCTAATTGCTAAGGAGGTTGAGCACTTTTTGAGTGGTTCCTCAGTCATTTTCACTTCCTCTTTAAAAACTCTATTCAGATGTGTAGTCACTTTTTAAATGGGGTTGTTTGTTTGTTTGTTTACCTTTTTTATTTTCTTGATATAAGTGTGTGTGTGTGTGTGTGTGTGTGTGTGTGTGTGTGTGTGTGTTTTGGGAGGCCACACCTCCTAATCCTTATAACCCTTTAAAATAGTGCCACTCCCAGGTGACTATGCATTCGAATACGTGAGCCTTTGGGAGGCATCCTTATTCAAATCACCACAGTATTTATAGCTGGCAAAAGATTTCTCTACCTCTCTTTGGGCTTACTTTTCCCTCAGTTGATTGTTTCCTTATCAATACAGACGCTGTTTAGATCTCTGAGGTCCTACTTGTCAGTTGTCAGCCTCAATTCTTGAGTTAACGTTGTCCTATTCAGAAAGTCTTTTCCAATATCTATCTTGTAGGATGCTAGATCAGAATTATTCTAGCAGTTTCAGTGCTTCAGGCTTCACAGTGTGGCCTTTGATCCATTTGGAGTCGGTTTTTGTGAGGGTGTCAGGTCTTAGTCTAATATAATTCTTCTGCATACGGGGACATCCAGTTTTGGTCATGGTGTTTCATCATAGCAATAGTAAACGCAAGACACCTCCTAATCCTTCCCAAATAGTTCCACCAACTGAGAACAATGTATTCAAACATATGAACCTACATGTGGGGTGCTGAGCTATGAAAGACTGCCAGGCGCCTGGTCGAACGAGCTTTTGAACTCCGGAGACCCGCTGGGATGAAAGGCGTTCAGCTCTGTTCCTGGGCCCCTGGCTCTCTCAGCTTCCACCCTTCACAGCCCCTCCCACAGAGAGAGGTCTATGACCATCGGGTCATGTGGGAATAGTGCCTCAGGCTCGCCTCACATGCATATGAGGCATCCCCAAAAGTCTTAGACTAAGCCAATGGGATTACCTGCTGCTAAAACCTTCACCCACTCCAAACTGTATATGTTGAGCTTAATTGAGAAGTAAAGGGCTCGCAAGAATCATCCTGTGTTGTTCGAGAGCTTCTGTCGTGGACCCTCCCCTCTTCGGCAGCTAGCCAGGGGCCTCTCACCGGCTCCAGAGCTGTTGACACTGGGTAAGAGATCTGTTCTCTTTCCCTGCTACCTATCGGGCACCTCTCAGCTTAGCAAAGAGCTGTAACACTTCAGAAGACACCGGCTCTCCAGGAGCGCCCTCAGGGTTCTCCTCTCTCTGCTGCAGAGAGGGCGACAGGCAGCAGCGGACCTTCCCTGCTGACAGTCTACCCTGGATCACCCCCGGGCAGGGGCGGTGACAGAGACAACACAACAGCTGTTTGCACCCTGTCCTCTGCCAAGCCGGAGACTTTGTGGGACCTCACCTGATCAGCCTTGGCCATGAAGTTCTCTGAGTGGGGTCAAGGGGCAACTGTTTAATTGACTAAAACTTCTTTTCATATAATAAATTCTGATCACGATCACAGTTTCTCCTCCCCCAACTACTCTCCGATCCTCCCCAGTGCAACTTCTAGAAGGTAAACAGCTCTATCATCTTGAGAAGCTCACAGCAGTAACAAGCCACAAATACAGCTCATGGATATCCATAAGACAGTGCCTCATCCAGTGAACACACACACACACACACACACACACACACACACACACACACAGCCTTTATATTTTAATATACCTTATACAGCAAATAGCTGGGCCGCTGCCTAACCTTCATGCAGTTAATCCCAAATTATTACTGTGTATGCTGGAGAGAAAGCCCATTTTGTCATAACACAGAGTAGAGATCCAGAACTACCTAGAGTCTATGATTCAATAATGACCTTCTTGGGATCACAAATTAAGGACTAGCCAAGAAGTCATAATTTGACCACAATGCAGGGTAAAGAAAGGACCAGTGAAGAAATTTTGAGTGCAGAAGGACTGGACATTGGGTAGCCAAAAAGTCCAGGTGTCAGAAGAATCAGAAAATGTATAGGGATTGATAGCCCCACTCTCAGTGGTGAAGAAAAGACCTCATCAGCTGAGAATAATTTGGTGTCTCAGCCTGAGGCCATTCAGACTCTTTAAACACCTATCTGTCATTTCTGGCTGCAGAGCCAGAAAACCCTGAAGCTTCGGGAGAGAGCAGGACATCTACATTTGCCTCACTCATAATTAATTCTCAGCATAATTAATTCTCAGGAGCTCTTGAAAGCACAAAGGACAAATGCTGTGCTGGTAGGATCTCAGGGATGTGCTGTTTCTCATGCTTCTCTTACACTTGAGACTTATTCCTAAACTAAACATTAGGTGCCTCATATGGCAGCCAATGTGAGGAGACTTAGGAGGGTGAGAAAACCTGCCTAGTCCACAGTATGCTGTAACTCCCTGTATTCTAATGCTAACTATGTCCCCCCCCCCAAACAACCTGCACATAGCTTCAAGGAACTTGCCCCCCAGTGGGTTTTGATTGGTAAATAAAGATGCCAACAGCCAATAACTGGAGAGGACAGAGAGGCAAGATTTTAGAATTCCTGGGCTTGGGACTTGGAGAGAGAAAGAAAAAAAAACATCTACTGTGCCAGGAGAGTGTGGAGAAGAGAAGAGATTCGATGCCTGCAAATAGTACAGGACAGAGAGACACAGCCACCCACCATGTGAAGGAGCCAGGAGAGCACACTCCTGAGGGCTGCCCAACTGGGTCCAGGGCAGCCAAGATAGAATATAGGATTGGTAAGTAATAACTTGGGATTAACTGCATGGCGATTAGGCAGTGGGCCAGCTATTTACTGTCTAAGGCATATTAAAATATAAGGCTGTATGTGCATCATTCATTCGGGAACACAAACCATTGAGTCAGGTAGCAAAACTCACCAGGAATAATTAATTATTTCAATAGAATGCAAAGGCTAAATACTGAGGAGCCTGATACACAAAGAAGAGACACATTCAGTAGGAAGACAGCTCTGTTGGGCATCAGACACTTGTTCAGTATGGGCTCAGTAACAGCAGAAAGCATAGAAAGAATGTGAGTCCCCAAGTTCAATAACCATGAATAGAACTGAGTCTCTAGCTTTCTTGTACCCCCAAAAAGGTTGCTCCAACACCTCATCTTTTCCTTTTCCTTTTCCTTTTTCTTTTCCTTTTCCTTTTCCCTTTTCCATTTATTTAACCCTCATGACTTCCTTTTTAAACTACACACTTATTAGGAAGTTTCTTTATATTTTAAAGGCTTGTATTTTCATTTCTTTTAAGAATTATTTTGTTACTCTTTGAACATTTCATACACCTTCCCACTTCCCTCTCCATACCAAACCTCTCTCTCCACTTTATTGTTTTTTTTCTCCTTCTGTATCCCACTAAATCCAATTCTTTCTGTCCACATTTGGATGGGTGTAGAGCCATCCACTGTAGCACTGCACACCCACCAGTAACCACGCCCTCAAAAATGACTCTCCTTACCACAGAAGACATCAATAGCCAATAGCTCCTCAACGAGGACTGGACCATATTCCCATTTATGTACAGATTTTGGTTGGCTTGGTCTTGTATAGGTTTGTGTTTTGCATGTAAGCACAGCTACTGTGAATTCGTGAGTGTGACATTCATGCCACATGCAGAAGAGTGTTTCACAGAACTCCCTTCATATTTTGTCACATACATTGTTTCTGCCTCCTCTTCCTCAATGTCCCTTGGGCCTCGGTGGGCTTGGTAAAGGTGTCTATTAGGGGTGAGCACTCAGTATTTCATTCTCAGTATATGGACAAGTGTTATGCCTTCGCAGACTGTTGCCCACTGCAAAGACAAGACAGTGGACATAAATATACATATTTAGATCACAATCTGATAGTAAAATAACAATGGTGGGGTTTACTCTAGGGAATATGGTAAGGTAGATGCCACAGTCATGCGCTTTACTTATTAAACATTTGTCTATTTTTATTTTTTAAGTATATGGTGTTTTTCCTTCATGTGTGTTTATGTCCCATGTGTATTCAGTGTCCATGGAGCCCAGAAGACGGTATTGGATTCTCTGAAACTAGAAGTACAGATGATATTAGCTACCATGTAGGTGCTGGGAAATGGGCTATCTCTCTAGCCCCACAACAGGCTTTGGCAAGGGTTCTAGTACCAAGCATGACATTCTCAGGGAAGAGGGTATTAGGAAATTACAATGCTTATAGACATGTTTGTATCTAGGAAGAGTGTTGTACACAGGTGCTAGTCCAGAGAAACTCCAAGGATATAAAAAGGACTTTGGGGAGGGAAAAATAACCTTAAGTGCCCCTCGTGTCTTTATAACAGCATAGAAACATCTGAAGATGTTTTCCTGCTGTGTCAATAGGCCAGACACAAGTGCATGCCCTTGCTGTGGTTCACTGTGGTCAGGATGGAGTGTGCTTGAGACATCAATGTCCATGGCATTTTCTATGTGGATGACAGCCTTTGCCATTCATTCCTTTTACTCCATAACTTTTAGGAGTTCAGGACACGTGACTTAAATGTTCACATTGCCCTTGTGGGCTTTTCTCAGTTCAGGTTGGAATGGCTAGTGATATCATTCTTGTTCAGCTCGTGTTTCAGCAATCACATTGGTGGGATTTTATGTGTGTATCTCTCTGATGCTGACTGATGCTACTAAGATGTACAATCTCACAGCAATCTTCCCAGTCTCCTGGCTCTTGTGATTTGTGATTTTTCTGCCTCCTCTTCTATACTGAGCCTTAGCGTTCTCTCTCTCTCTCTCTCTCTCTCTCTCTCTCTCTCTCTCTCTCTCTCTGTGTGTGTGTGTGTGTGTGTGTGTGTGTGCATTTTGTTGATGTATACACTAGGACTAGGCTCCATAATTATAAATTTTAATTAGTTGTTATTTTCTGTATTAGTCTCCATTTGTTGCAAAGAGAAGTTTCTTTGATGAGGGATGAAGACTACAATTGTCTATGAGTATAAGGACAAATGTTTGTAGATTGAGAGCTCAATAAAGGGTTGTTCAATGCCAAATGGTCAGCCCTCAACACACATATAACTTATATACAAATATTGTACATGGACTAACAAACATTTAGTAATACATTATATGTACAAACCACTATCAAAGAAGAGGTCATAAATCTGAAGGAGAAAGAAGAGGATCATATAGGAGCTTTCAGAGAGAAAAGGGAGAAGAGAGAAACGTTGAAATTACATTATAATCTCCCCCCAATTCATGTTGATTAATTCCTCCCATCATATTCTCTGTTAGTTCCAAGTTGGACATTTGTGTTTCAGGAGGGAACATATGTTGAGAAATGAAGATTAACACCAAAGTCCTGGACCTATGAGGCCAAAAGCTTGACTGAGGGAAAAACACCGCCAGCTCTGGAAAGAGACATTGAACTAGACAGATGTTCTTTGGGGCTTCCTGATGTCTTGTGACTGCAAATGGACACACCCACCCAGCTGAAGGTTTGTGTACAACCTGCAGGTGTGTGGGGAGCACTGTGGTTCCATAGCACAGAGATAAGTGCCTGAGTCTGTGGTCTGGGAGGAGGAGATGTGCAGAGAGCTTCGACGTTCCCTAGTGACTGTGGTGGATGTCAGTCTTCCACTCTGCTTTGTCCCAGGATTATAGAAGAGACTGATGAGGCTTCCCCCAGGACGTTGGTAAAACCACTGCACTTGGTTTGCTGTGGAGGAAAAGTTACACTGCAGTTCTGCGTCCTCTCCCTCCTGCAGGACCAAGGACACAGGACTCTGATGCACTTGCTGCCCTTTCACCCCTGATTAGAAACAGAAAGAGACACAGATGGCTGTCATTGCAGTGTCCACAGAGCCCTGAGCACACCCATGTCCTCTGAGAAGGTGGGAGCTCTGCAGGACTCCTGAGCTGCCCTCTCCACCCCTCCATGTGCTGAGCCAGATCCTCTCAGGTGCCCTGAATGCTGACAGCCAGACTCACAGCAAACCTGGGTGCACAGAAGGCCCAGCAGAGGGAACAGCAGTCTCTTCATGGTGCTTGTGTGGCTGCTGGAGACAGAAACAAGTAACCAACTTCTGGGATGTGGTGTCAGGATGGCTGTTGAAGTGTCCTCTCCTCCTGCAACTAGTCAGCTCCACCCAGGAACCCTGCCAAGCCACACCCTGCTGAGTTTCCTCCCAGCCTTCAGAGCCTGAAGCTTCTCCTAAAGCAGACCTGCCTAGTGTCTGGGTGGAGAACAGTGAGGGGGTAGAGGCATTCTGAGATGACCCCTGTGTTGTATGGAAAACCAGGAGCAGGAGAGGACTATGCCATTCCAAGAGAACATGCCTCAGCTCTACAAAGTTTTAGCCTGGCAAACTCAGGAAAATAACAAAAATTTTTACTCAGGAAACAGGTGCATGTTCTAACTAAGGACCCTTTATTGGAGCCTCAAAGATAGCTTAGCAGTTAAGGGTACTTTTCTTTCCTAGAAGCCTTAGCTCCCTTGTTAGCATCCACATCAGGTGATTCACAGCAGCCTCTTTACGGTGCTTGTGTGGTTGCTGGAGACAGAATCTAACCAACCCACCGGTTGTGGTGTCAGGGTGGCTATTGAAGTGTCCTCTCCTCCTGCAACCAGTCAGCTCCACCTGGGAACCCTGCCTTCAGAGCTTGAAGCTCCTCCTAAACCAAACCTGGCTGAGAGTCTGGGTGGAGTGCAGTGGAAGGGAGATGACTCTTGGATACAGGCAGTGTAAGTGATCTTTGAAGAAAATTGTCTCAGCTCTATAACAAGAGACTAAAGAACATTAAAAAAGAAACAACTTAAATATTTATGTCAGGAAACAGATGCATGTTCTGACTGAAGAATCTTTACTGAGCTATGAATCAAATAAAGTGAGAGGGATTTCAATCATGTAAACTATTCTTGGAATAGATGAAATATGTATTGTGCCAAATACATCATTATAAAAAATATCTCTTACAGTCTAAGAGGTTGGAACTTTTGCTGAAGGCTGCTGTACCAGAGTATACTCAGCGTGTTTACCTAACCTGCCTTTAAAAGAATAGTGTAACAACCAACCTTATTTGCCCTGGCTTCCTCTTTGATCAAGTTTTACAATCTATGTTAATGCATAGTTGTGATCTTAAAATATGTATACTTCAATGCCCCTGACCCAGAGTAAGGCATATGTGTATGTATGCTATGGTAATAAATGCCCAAAATAGCAAACACACACACATTGAAATCAGTCTTATAAAATAATTTATGCCATAACTATTAAAGACAACATATAGACATTGTTTAACAGTGTCCAATGGCTTGGTATTGTTAGCTTGTTATCTGGTCCATTTGGTATAGGTCGGAGTCAATGAGGTATTCCTTTGCAAAATTCTTTTAAAATTTATGTAAAGTATCCCTCATTCTTTCTCCATGTGATGCCTTCTGTGCTGTTCAATATAGAACAGAAGCCCTTTGTGGGAGATATACCTTCACAGACATGGACACAGGAATAATGAAACAAAGTGTTTAGTATAGACTCACAGGTATAGACTCACAGGACAGACTGATACAGACATGGAGTGACAGAAATCACAGGGAAGAGAAGCAGAGTTCAAATCCAGGCTTTTTCTTAAATTACCCCAAAGGGAGTACTTTTTACTTTCTTTTCCAAAAAACAGCATTGAAACATTTGGGTATGCTGAGGCTATTATGAATGTGTTCAAACATGCACAATGTTTATTTTAAAAGATACTTTAATTCTAATAAGGGTTTGTGATACGTTTGACTGTTAAATGCCTGGGTAAGAAGAAAGTCGAAACTAATACAGGAGTGCTGCATTTCAGAGTGACAGGAGACATCGGTGGTGTGATATTGGCACTTGGTGACTGCAGGAAATAATGCACTGTGCATCCGTAACAACAGAGAAGTGAGTTGTAGAATTTCTACTACAAATATGATTGATTGAGAAATGAGACTAGGAACGTAAGGCAAAACAAGATACAGCTCAAAATTAACTCACAGCCAACCTTACTCCGTGTCAGCCCATCACTGAGGAGGATCCCGTAGGGTAATTGGGGTAGAACCTTGAGTTGGGCAAAAATGTTGTCCTTCAGGAATCAGATTGTTCTTTTGCAAAGTGAGAAACAAGTAAATGGCAACCATCTAGCCCATGGGAATGAAGCACTTCCCAAGATTCCATTTCTCTGTACTGTTGCCTTCAGGGACCATTGCCAACTCCCTGAAAGTACCTGAGGCTGGAACCCTGGTCTTTACTCTGTAAGTCTCAGGTTGTGTCCAGTTCTGCACTTGTGCCTCAGGGAAGAGGAACACCCAGCTCCCTCAGTCCCATTGTCAGGGTATCCTCGGATGGAGAGTTGTTCATCCTTCCTGCACTGAATCTGAAAGCGCCCCTCCCCCACTCCCGCCATGCCTGAGACAAGCCAACTCCCTGTGGGAGCATCAGGAGGCACTGGTGAGCCAAGTGAGAGTGTAACACATGCAGGGAAGGACCCTGGGGGGCAAGGGATGAGCAGCTGCCCCTCAGCTCCAGAGCAGCTGCTGCACATGCACAGATGCAGCCATCAGCCTGGGGCAGCCCTGGGCTCTGCATCCTCCTGTAGCATCAGTGCTGTGGGGGTTACTCAGCCACAGGAGGGTCTCTGTTCAGAGTGAAGCCACGCCACGTTCTTTCTGTGAAGATGGACTAAAGACAAGTAACACTGAACAGTAGGGCTTCTCCGATCCTCATGATCCGCATCCAGGTCACCAAGGTTAACAGGAAGCAGCTCATACCTTCCTGGGAGATTCCTAGGAAGGAAGTAAAGACCGAAAAATGGGAGAGGTAGACAGAGGTATTTTGATACCTTCTCCACAGCAACATTGATCAAACTATTAGGAAGTGTCAGTCTTGGCAATCAGCCTGTCTCATGTCTGAGATTCTTTCTGTTACTATCTAATATACATTCATTCAAAACAATGATTTAAATTGTAGAGGAATTAGGTTTTGGTGTCTGTGATCCAATCTGCATAAAAGCCCTTTCCGAGTTAGAGAGCAGTGCCCCCTAGGGGCCGAACTGAGAAATAAAATTTTACAATTTCCCTGTGCTTCTTTCTCACAATCTTTCTAGGACTGAATTTCAAAGCTTCATGATCATAAACAGAGCAAGATCTGTGCTTTCTACAGCATGGAATTTGTGACCTTTACTAAAAGAAGAGTATAAAGTTATAAACTGAAAATGGACACAAACTGTTTTAGTTTGAGACAATGACGGCACCTACATTTACACATTTCAAAGGAAAATGTCAGAAAAATCCCAGTATTCAGAAAATCACATGCTATTTAACTGCTAAAGTCTAAATGACATAATCAAGGTGCATGAAGAGTAAACAATTTGATTAATACTACTAGGAATAAAAACTGCATTTCCTTTTTCTTTCCTCAGGAAACATGACAAATGTGTTGTCACAGGAAAAGCCAGCTGGAAAGAACTGAGGCCAAATGTCTCAAGAAAACATGTGTTAGACAGCCTGCTACAGATAACTTTATTCTGATAAACTCAAAGTCAAATTCATCATGTGTCAGACCGATTAGAGGCTTAGCTACTTATGTAAAATCTTGCTGCCTTTCTTATGAAATGTAACCTAATTCTAGGGTGAAGTCTGTCACATTCTAGGTTCTTTCAACCGTAGGAGACTATGCCATGCATGCACACCAGGAGGCAGACATTGTAGCATCATCTTCCAATTCCAAGAAGTCACCCCTCTTCCCCTCATCAGCCCCCTCCCATCCAGTTCCTTTCCTCCATCTAACGCAGATAACTATTTTATTTCCACTTTTGAGTGAGATTCAGGCATCCTCCCTTGGACCCTTCCTGTTATTTAGTTTCTTTGGGTCTGTGGATTGTAGCCTGCGTATCCTGTACCTTATGGCTAATATCCATGTATGAGTGAGTACATGCCATTCATCTTCTTTTGGGTCTGGGTTATCTCATTCAGGATATTTTCTAATTTCATCCATTTGCCTGCAAATTTCATGATGTGTTTGTTTTTAATTGCTGAGTGGTATTGCATTGCATAATTGAACCACATTTTTTTTTTTTTTTTAAAAAAATCCATTCTTTGGTTGAGAGAAAATCTGGGTTCTTTACAGTTTCTGGCTTTTACAAATAAAGTAAATAGTACTTTTACAAATAGTACTACTTTGTCTGACCTCGGTGGGAGAGGCTGTGCCTAGCCCTGCAGTGACTTGATGTGCAAGGATGGGTTGTAGGGGTGAGGTGTAAGTGAGTAAATAAATAGATTAATGAAGAAAAAAGAGAAGTTATCCTAAGCCTTAACAGGTACCAGTCAGTGGGGCAATTTTGTGCCAAAGGAAGAGCACAAAGGACAGAATCCTCTTCGGACAGATCAGAGTGAGGTAGCAGTGAAGAGTGAGAGTGAAAAAATATTGGCGACAGGAAGGGAATAGAGATACACACTCCAACTGGAAACTGCTTGTAAATAAGTCATGACTATGAGCCTGGGTTCTTCTCAAAATAAAAAAAGAAATGTAACTTAGTTTGAATTTTATACAAACTCAAAGTTAAGAGACTTTGGATACTGAGATAACTGGAATACGCTTGGCTCAGGGAGTGGCACTATTAGGAGGTGTGGCCTTGTTGGAGTAGGCATGTTCCTTTTGGTATGGGTTTTAAGACCCTCGTTCTAGCCTGGAAGCCAGTCTTCTCCTAGTGGCCTTCAGGTGAAGATGTAGAACTCTCAGCTTCTCCTGCACCATGCCTGCCTGGATGCTGCCATGCTCTCACCTTGATGATAATGGACTGAACCTCTGAACCTGTAAGCCAGCACCAATTAAATGTTGTTCTTATAAAAAAAAAAAGGTGCCTTGGTCATGGTGTCTGTTTACAGCATACCCACTAAGGCAGATAGTTTAACGAGATTTTGTAATTTAGTGTTTCAGTTTTTAGAGACTGTGGGGATATATTTTTTAAAATAAAAACGGAATTACATCATTTTTTTCTCAACTTTACTCCCTGCACCTTCTCCCAGGAGTCCCCTCATTCTTGCTTCCTTTTAAATTCACAGACTTTTTTACTGTATTTGATATTTGTATATATGTCTGATTATGTAAATACATAAATACAGCTTGCTTAGTCTGTCTATTGTTATTTGTATTATATGAATTCAGATTTCACTTCTTGATATTGGATAACCAATAAGGGACTGAGCCCTGGGAAAGAGTAATTCTCCATCAACAGTTTTTAGTTGCCTATAGTTCCTTGTGTAGGGGTGGGGCCTGTGAGGTTACCACCTCCATGTTAACATATCTATTGCAATTATATTTCTTCAGGTCTTGTTCAGGCAGCCACATTGTTAAGGTAGCACCGAATGAGGACTCTATCATTTCTAGGAGACACACCCTCACAACAGCTTTCCTGGCCCTCTGGGTCTTAAATCTTTTCACCCCATCTCCCACTGATGTTCCCTGAACCTTAGATGCAGAAATTGTGCTGTCAGTGTATAATGGAGCTCAGTACCATTCAATTGTTACTGAATTTTGATTGGTTATGCTTTTGCACACTGGGCTTGATCTGTTATAAAGAGAAGTAGCTTTGAAAAACAACATATGAGAAAAGAAGGAGAGATTCTTTACGGAATTCTTTACTAGAGTTTCACAAGGGATCAAGGTATTTATTCTAAATGACCCTAAGTCATTAGAAAAGCAATCATTCAGTTATCAAATAACATTTATATGCTGCTGTTTCCAGCATCTATGGTGGATATTTGGTATATAAGGTTGGTTTCGACCTCTCTGCTGTTTCAGCAAATAATTATCATAAAACCATACATATATCATTCTCTGCATCAGTGGCGTGGAAGAGTACATAATTTAAGATTATTTTTATGCACTGGCTCATGTTGTAAAATTTCATCACATGGGGAACCCAAGGTAAGAAAGGTTACATTGTTTTCTTTAAGGCAGATAATACAAACAGGCTGAGTGAGAATGCAGCAGGATAGCAGTCTAAAGTGACCTAGATGTATTATTAGCTCCTCTGTGTGGTCCAGCAAAAGTTCTAGTCCCCTTGAGTGTAAGAAATGATTTTATAATAATGTATCACCACACTGACTGTTTAGTGACACTTCTCAGAAGTATTTTTCATAGGAAACAACTGAGCTAAAAACAGAAATATGCTGACCAAGAAGATCTCATTGCATGGCTGCCCTGAATGCCACTTGGGAGAGCAATGCAAGACCTCCAGTGCACCTGGCAGGAGGCATGAGAATTGAGGTCTTGGAGCATACTTCCATTCCGCAGAATTGGAGGGAAACAGCCTCTTTCAGGGCTGCTCATGATCAGGCACCTGCACCCCCTGAGACCCTGGAGGTACACCTGTACCCCTTGAAACTGTCCTCAGAGCTCTGGCAGTTTATGCTTCTAGAGCATGGAGTGTGTAACCAAGTCTGACCCCTGTGCAAATTGCTTTTCACATTGAAGATGGCAAAAGGCAAGCACAAGAACATAAGCATCAGCAACCCAGGGTATTTGGCCTCATCAGAACCTAGTTCTCCCACATTAGAAAGTCCTGAATTCCCCATATCACCAGGAAAGCAAGATTCAGATTTAAAATCACTTCTAATGATGATGATAGAGGACTTTAAGAAGGACATAGATAACACTCTCAAAGAAATTAAGAACACAGGCAAACAGGTAGAAGCCCTTAACGAGGAAACACAAAAATCCCTTAAAGAATTATAAGAGAACACAACCAAACAGGTGAAGAAATTTAATAAAACCATTCAGGACATAAAAATGAAAGTAGAAACAATAAGGAAATCACAAAGGGAGACTACCCTGGAGATAGAAAACCTAGGAAAGAAATCAGGAGTCATAGACACAAGCATCACCAACAGAATGCAAGAGATAGAAGAGAGAATCTCAGGTAAAGAAGATACCATAGAAAATATTGACACAACTGTCAAAGAAAATGCAAAATGCAGAAAGTTCTTAACCCAAAACTTCCAGGAAATCCAAGACACAATGAGAAGACCAAACCTAAGGATAATAAGTATAGAAGAGAGTGAAGATTCCCAACTTAAAGGGCCAATAAACATCTTCTGTCAGGGGCAGCCTTACTTATACACTGAAGGCCTAAAATCAGCCATAGGCCTAAAATCAACAATAGGCCTGACATACATGCCTGCTAAGACAAAGTCTTGGGTATTAGTGGAAAAACACTGATACAGATAGCTATAAGATATTGTAAACAGGCAGCTTTGGTGGAAATTTACCAGCTTGCATGAGAACAATTAGTCATAGGTCTTGTGGGTAGTCATAGACCTTGGGTGACCTGTCCCCTGAACCTTCACCAGCTGATACCCTGTTCTGGAAGATATCTGTACTCTCCCTGAACACCTATGCTACTGCATCATCCCTTTCCCCACATCCTGCCATTTTGTGTATATAAACCCTGTATAAAAAAAAAGTAAAATCAGCAGTTTGATCAGTCTATAGACAAGCAGCTATTCTTTGTGTTTGCCTGTCCCCCATCTTCTCTTTCAGGTTATCTCCCTGGACCCCTGTTTAATGCTCTAATGGATGGGGCAATCTTCAAAAAAGTTATAGAAGAAAACTTCCCTAACCTAAAGAACGAGATACCCATAAACATACAAGAAGCTTACAGAACACCAAATAGACTAGACCAGAAAAGAAATACTTCTCATCACATAATAGTCAAAACACTAAGTGCACAAAACAAAGAAAGAATCTTAAGAGCAGTAAAGGAAAAAAGCCAAGTAACATATAAAGGCAGACCTGTCAGAATTACAACAGACTTCACCAGATACTATAAAAGCGAGAAGATCCTGGACAGATGTCATAGAGACCCTAAGAGAACACAAATGCCAGCCCAGGCTACTATACCCAGCAAAACTCTTAATTACTATAGATGGAGAAACCAAGACATTCCATGACAAAACCAAATTTACAAAACATCTTTCTACAAACCCAGCACTACAAAGAATAATAACTGGAAAGCTCCAATACAAGGAGGGAAATTATACCCTAGAAAGAGCAAGAAAGTAATCCTCTTCCAACAAATCCAAAAGAAGATAGCCACACAAACAATGCCACTGCTAATAACAAAAATAACAGGAAGCAACAATCTCCTCTCCTTAATATTTCTTAACATAAATGGACTCAATTCTCTAATAAAAAGACATAGGCTAATGGACTGGATACTTAACAGGACCCAGTATTTTGCTGCATAAAGAAAACCCACCTCAGTGACAAAGACAGACACTACCTTAGAGTAAAAGGCTGGAAAATAATTTTTCAAGCAAATGGTTCTAAGAAACAAGCTGGAGTAGCCATTCTAATATCAAATAAAATCGACTATCAACTTAAAGCTATCAAAAAGGATAAGGAAGGACATTTCATACTTGTCAAAAGAAAAGTCAACCAATGTGAACTCTCAATTCTGAGCATCTATGCACCAAATGCAAGAGCACCCACTTACATAAAAGAAACCTCACTAAAGCTCAAAGCACACATTGCACCTCACACAATAATAGTGGGAGACTTCAACACCTCACTCTAAGCAATGGACAGATCATGGAAACAAACTAAACAGAGATAAGGTAAAACTAACAGAAGTTATGAACCAAGTGGATTTAACAGATATCCATAGAACATTTTACCCTAAAACAAAAGAATATACTTTTTCTCAGCACCTCATGGTACCTTCTCCAAAATAGACCATATAATTGGTCACAAAACAGGCCTCAACAGATACAAAAGAAAATTGAAATAATCCCATGCATCCTATCAGATCACCATAGACTAAGGCTGGTCTTCAATAACTACAAAAACAATGGAAAGCCCACATTCACATGGAAACTGAACAACACTCTGCACAATGATAATGTGGTCAGGGAAGAGATAAAGTAAAAAATTAAAGACTTTTTAGAATTTAATGAAAATGAGGATACATCATACCAAAACTAATGGGACACAATGAAAGCAGTACTAAGAGTCTTGGAAAGATCAGGAATCCAAGGCCCATACTTAAACATAGTAAAAGCAATAGACAGAAAACCAGTAGCCAACATCAAACTAAATGGAGAGAAACTTGAAGTAATCCCACTAACATCAGGGACTAGACAAGGCTGCTCACTCTCTCCATACCTATTCAGTATAGCACTGGAAGTGCTAGCCAGAGCAATTAGACCACAAAAGGAGGTCAAAGGGATACAAATTGAAAAGGAAGAATTCAAAATTTCAGTATTTGCAGATGATATGATTGTATACTTAAGTAACCCCAAAACTTCCACCAGATAACTTCTAAACCTGATAAACAACTTCAGCAAAGTGGCTAGATATAAAATCAACTCAAACAAATCAGTAGCCTTCCTCTACTCAAAAGATAAACAGGCTGAGAAAGAAATTAGGGAAATAACACCCTTCACTATAGTCACAAATAATATAAAATGCTTTGGTGTGGATCTAACCCAGCAAGTAAAAGATCTGTATGACAAGAATTTCAAGTCTCTGAAGAAAGAAATTGAAGAAGATCTCAGAAGATGGAAAAATCTCCCATGCTCATGAATTGGAAAGATTAATATAGTAAAAATGTCTATCTTGCTAAGAGCAATCTGCAGATTTAATGCAATCCCCATTAAAATTCCCACTCAATTCTTCACAGAGATAGAAAGAGCAATTCTCAAATTCATTCGGAGTAACAAAAAACCCAGGATAGGGAAAACTATTCTTAATAATAAAAGAACTTCTGGAGGAATCACCATCCCTGACCTCAAGCTGTAGTACAAAGCAAGAGTTATAAAAACTGCATGGTATTGAAACAGAGACAGGCAGGAGGATCAATGGAATAGAATAGAAGACCCAGAAATGAACCCCCATACTTATGGTCACTTGATTTTTGACAAAGGAGCTAAAACCATCCAGTGGGGGGAAAAAAGCCAGCATTTTCAAAAAATGGTGCTGGTTCAACTGGAGATCAGCATGTAGAAGAATGTAAATTGATCCACACCTATCTCCTTGTACAAAGCTCAAGTCCAAGTGGATCAAGGCCCTTCACATAAAACCAGCTACACTGAAATTAATAGAAGAGAAAATGGGGTAAAGCCTTGAACACATGGACACTGGTGACAGCAGATACTGGTGAGGATGTGGAGAAAGAGGAACACTCCTCCATTGTTGATTGGATTGTAAGCTGGTACAACCACTGTGGAAAGCAGTCAGGCAGTTCCTCAGAAAATTGAACATAGTATTTCCTGAAGACCCAGCTATACCACTCCTGGGCATATACCCAAAAGATTTTTCAACATACAACAGGGACACATGCCTCACCGTGTTCATAGCAGCCTTATTTATAATAGCCAGAAGCTGGAAGGAACCCAGATGTTCTTCAACAAAGGAATGGATACAGAAAATGTGGTACATTTACACAATGGAGTACTACTCAGCTATTAAAAATAATGAGTTCATGAAATTCTTAGGCAAATGAATGCAACTGGAAAATATCATCCTGAGCGAGGTAACCCAATCACAAAAGAACACACATGGTATGCACTCACTGATAAGTGGATATTAGTCCAAAAGCTCGAAATACCTAAGATACAATACATAGACTACATGAAGCTCAAAGAAGGGAGACCAAAGTGTGGGTGAGTTTGTCCTTCTTAGAAGGAGTATCAAAATCCTCAACCAGAGCTCCCAGGGTCTAAACCTTCAGCCTGAGAACACAAAGGTAGGAACTCATGGCTCCACCTGTATAGGTAGTAGAGGGTGGCCTTGTCAGGCATTAGTGAAAGTGGAGGGTCTTGGTCCCTGAAAGTTTGGATTCCTTAGTGTTGGTGAATTCGAGAGTAGGGAGGCAGAAATGGAAGGATGGTGGGAGCACACCCTCATAGAAGTAGGAGGGGCTGGGATAAGGGGTTTTGGGGGAATTTGGAGAGGGGATAACATTGAAAGGTAAATAAATAAAATATCCAATAAAAAAAGATAAGGGGTGTGGTAATTGTGTCGAGCAGTCAAGACTTTTGTCAACAATTTATTATGGAGATTTCCTATAATGTTCAAGGACAAGGTATTGTGGAAGAGGCCCATGTAACTTTAAAAAGATTGGAGAAACATAATTTTGCTGAGACAAAGAATGACGCTGACCTGTAAGCTTGCTGAGTCCCCTGGCAAGGCTGACTGGGGAGCTGCATTGGACATATGTTCCTAACCCACCTTTGCTAGACTATATCCCAGATGGGACAACCTGTCTTGCCTGAAGTTTTTAGACACTGTGGGATAGAAAAACAAAAAAAGAAATTATAATGTCTCTTGTATTCTTCTTAAAGGTGTCCAGCTATTAGGGTTCAATCATGTACTGGTCTAGAAATCAATCCAATATGGGAAATAACAGTCTCCTTTTGGAAGACTGGATCTGGTTTTTGTCAGAGACATATTTGGAAGTTAAATGTAACTCACAATGATGTTACAATAGCAAGAGATAAAGTTGAGACCGGATCTGGATTTCAAACAAGGGTTAGTGCATGTTTTAAGGCTCTTTTAATTGTCAAGCTAAAATTGGTTTTGTCTCTTCTACAGTATTTATTGTAAGTTGCATTGACTGTATAATTTCCAATTGTGTTAGTGTGTTGAAACCTGGCATGTCTGTTATGGGGGTCTATCAACCAGCTTTTGTCTTACTGCCCTGAGTATCAGAAAACCTTGATTCAGTGAAAAAAGCTTGAAAGTGCTGGAAGAAGTGAGTTAGGCTTTAAACAGAAGCAAGAGTATAGTGGGCTTGATTATTGCTGGTATAGCAGCTTTAATTCTATTAATTGCTAGCATCACTGCTTCTGCAATAGCATTGACACAAGGAGTTAAGACAACTATTTTTGTTAACCATCTAGCAAAAAAATGTTACTAATGTATTGAGTATACAGAAAGATTTATATAGGTATCTGGAACAATGGATGATGCTCTATAACCCATTCAAATTATCTGAAGGAGGTTCAGGATTCAAGAGTTAGTAGCCATCACAAGTGTCACAACAAATATCATTGGAGCATTGTTACTTTTGAAATTCACAATGATTGTCACTATAATTAGAAAAAAAGTTTAAAGATACCATAGGGTATTTGGCGTAATCCTAACACCTCTCTGGTCATGTTAACTTTCCATAGTGAGATTATGAATTTAAAGAATGCTGCTTTGTTGACCTTTGATGCTGCAGATAATGTCGATAAAATTATCTATAGCCTAAGGTCAGTATTTCCATTTTGGTCAAACCTCAGAAATGGCATATATAGCTTGTTCAGGCTAGCCCTTCTTGTCCTGGGAATACTTTTATTCCTGCCTATCATTTTAAAGCTTATCTTTAACAACATCAACATGTTGGCAGCCAAAGTACATGGCTTGAACCTAAAAATAGACCCGCAGACAGAATTATTAAATTAACAGGCTGGCAAGTCAAGAATGGGTAAGATTCTACACAGGGCCTTACCAACCTAAGACATAAGTGCATTGCCTTTGATAATGTACATACCATGATCGGTAAGGAAGGCATTCTTGTCAGAACGACCTAAGACAAGCTCAGTCTTGTTAGCTAAATAAAAAAGGGACAGAGATAGAGAGCCTTTGGGGCTGCTTGTCAAGAAGCTGACATGGGCCAAGGACAAGGAAATGGACTGCTTGTCAGGAATATGACATTGGCCAAGGACAATGAAGTAGGCTTCAAGCAGGAATCTGGCATTAGACTAGAACAAAGAAGTAATTTCAGGTAGGAATCTAAATATTAGGCTAGAACAAAGAAGTAATTTCAGACAGGATTCTAAATTTTAGGCCAGAACAAGGAAGTAGGCTTCAGACATGAAAATGACCTTGAGCTAGGACAGGGAAGTAGGCTCAGATTCACCCTGATAAGCCTTTAGAAACAGTGATTACAGGAGTGTTCATGTAATTGGCTTTAATGCCTTGCTTTTTCTTTGACTATTTGTGTTTATTGTATTGCTTGTTCCTTGACTATTTACATCTATTGTGTTGCTAGGCCCTCAACCTAGAACTGACCTTAATACATGCATGTAATCAAAATGGTATAAAAGCATAAAGGAAGAGAGGGTATAGGACAGGGGGTTCTAGGGAGGGGAAATGGGGAAAGGGGATGACATCTGTATTGTAAATAAATAAAATATCCAATAAAAAATTTTAAAATAGGCAAAAAAAGAGAATAGTTCCCACCTCCTGACCTTCTGAGGACAGTGCCAGTCACTCCTTTAGAGGGAGTCCTTGCACATCCTTCCTCCCAGTACACTTTTCTCCCATCACATTGATATAACATCTGTTCCTCTTCTTCAAACCTCAGAACAGTGCCCTGTGCTTCCCATCTCCCAACCTGTACTTGTATTCTTGATACCAGGAGCTTAATATTATCAGTCTCACTAATCCAGTTTCCAAAATGTACAGGCCCTTAGCTCATAAAACATGCCAGAATGCTGGAAAATGAGTAAATATATAGTTATATGTAAATATCAATGACTGTGACTGGTTGCCAAAGCTATCAGTTGTGAGTTGCAGCTTGTTGAAATGTTTCAGAAGCGTAACCAGTTTCTGCCAAGAACCCAAGGAGGAGTTGCATGAGTGACCTTCAGAATTAATAAAAATAGTGGCTCCTCTAAGTGGCTACTTCTCTACGTCCCTAAAATTACCCAGAACAGGCAAAATTAGCTCTAAATTGTTTATGTCACAGATTTTACACAATTACCAAATAAAACAAAAATCACAAAAATTCTACAAAATTCGATTTGCAATGTTAGTGAAAAGGATAATGGGACTAAGGAATTTGCTTGCAGTTATAACAAGACAGACAGACAACAGTGTAATTGGCTAAGCTTTTTGTGGATTTCTATTTTCTGTGTTGTGAGTAATAGTAAATAGGTTCTTTTCATTTCGTAAATTATTTCAGGAGTTTATTAATAAACATCACTCTACAATGTTACTGTTTAAAAAAAACCCACAAGGAGCCATCTCTGAGAAATACATATTGTGTGTTTATTGGTATTTGTGTCCATTTGATTTCATGATTTATATGAAAACAATGGACATGCACATTACATCCCGTTTTGTTTTTTATTTTTATTTTGTAGCCCTGGCTGTCCTGTAACTCTGTCTGTAGACCAGGTTGGCCGAGAACCCAAGAGATACATTTGCCTCTACCTACTGAGTGCTGGGATTAAAGACATGTACCATCACCATCCAATTTTATACCCTCTTACCATAGGAAGACAATAGTGACATTGTTAATACAGATTCCTTAGAGTTTGAAAACTTTACCAACAGAAGCATCTATGATGTGTAGATTTGCAGAGCATTTTATATCACTTGTCCTTCGTATGGTGAAAATCAAAAAATAAAAGCAGGGGAAATGTTCTATTGTAAGTTAGTCATCTAGGTAATTTGAAATATTTTTCAAAAATGAGGTGCAGGCTGGGTGGTGGTGGCGCACGCCTTTAATCCCAGCACTTGGGAGGCAGAGGCAGGTGGATTTCTGAGTTCGAGGCCAGCCTGGTCTACAGAGTGAGTTCCAGGATAGCCAGGACTACACAGAGAAACCCTGTCTCGAAAAAACAAACAAACAAAAAAAAATGAGGTGCAGGGTTATATCAGATTTAAAAGGTCTGCATAGAAGTCAAACAATCTGTAGAGTTAAGAAACATAGTAGGAGAAATTATTTTCCAACTATTTTTTGTCACAGGGTTAATTTGAAAACAATAAAAAGGAAATTACACATTTAATAACAGACAAACGGTGTGAGCAGAGCAGAGAAAACTCACAAACAGCCAAGGATGTGGAATGCTCAGTGTTGTTAGCCATTGGTAGGATGGGAAGCAAAACCAGGATCAGATACCAGGTCACTCACCACATCAAAGCCTGAGGAGAGGATTCAGGAATAGTGATGGGGTAGAAATAGATAGAGCCACTGTGGAAAGCCATGTGAAATGCTTCAGAAAATCAAAATCATAACTACTGTTTATCCTACGTCTGGAAGTACACTCAGAAAACAGTTTTACACACACACAAACCCCACATACACGTTTATGCTATAATATGGTTATACATGCACACATTGCACACACATGTTTATGTAGCTCTCTCTAGAGTAGATCAGATATGGAGTCAAAAAGAGTATTTTCAGCCAAAAGGATGAACAAAACTTAATCATTTTCAGTGAAAAAAATAGAAGTTAAATGAGACAGGTTGCCCTAGAATAAACCAATATCCCATATTTTTCTGCCTAGATGTTAACAAGCAATAGTCCCTGTGAAAACATCCTAAGGGTTGCTGAAGACTGAGAGGAATTGTATGGGGTGTGTGTAAGGGAGATTATATCTGATCAGTGCCTACAGTATGCATCCATGGAGTCATCTCACTGAATATTGTATAGAACAAATGTGCTAATGAAATAAACATTAATAACAAAAAAATTATTCTTCTGTCTAATAGAAAAACTCAACATCTCAAAACTCTTCAGTTTTTGAAAACTTCTCTACAGAAAGCCAAGACTGTACAGAATTCTGAGTAGTTTGGTTTCTGATGTAAGTACTCTGGCATGAACTCGGGTGCCCAGTGTCTATATGAGTGGGCTCAGCTGCTCTCCACTACAGCTCCACTTATGAAGACAGATGGCTCACCCTTCTTTTTGACTTCTGCTGGTAGCTTGATAACTCCTGCCACACTCTCACCATTTAGCCACACAGTTCCAGAGACATGAAGATTAGTCTGCCCAATTTTTAAGTTTCTTCTTTTTTGCAAGACTGTCATAGCTCACTGTAGAGAAGGAAGGAATCAAGTTAGTTACTGAGTAGAAAGAAGGAAAAGAGAGGGATGATGGTCCTCTGACCTCTAATACTGTGATGCTAAGTGTTCACAGGTGAGCAATACAGATAATTGTTTCTTTCATTCAAATGGCAATTAACAAGTAACCCAATAACATTTATTTATTCAAATTATTGTCAAGGTCATATAAAAACATATAGATGAAGAAATTAAAAATTAACCACTGTGTAGAGCTGGTGATTCCCATTGACACTGAAAGTACTAGAAGAACACTTGCCACAGTGAATGTCTGTGGTTTCTGGGGCTAGGCTTAGGCATCTGCAAGGTGAGAGGCAGATGTTACTGGAAGTCTCTGTGTGCTCATTTACCCGATGGTGCTACAAATGGAACTGCAAGCATGTTAGTCCAGCCAATATCAATGATCTCTGACCACGGAGCAATTTTTCTGTTCCTCATATACACAGCTACGAAATACTTGCAGAAGGAAAATGTGTTTGCTTAAAGGACTGGTGAGCCAGCTTACTGAGGAAGAGTCTTTGCCATGTAACTCAGATGCCTAAATCACTCTGAGGTCCCACTAAGGAAGGAAAGAAATGACCCTGGAAAGCTGTGCTCCAGCCACCACTGTTGTGGTCACCCTCCCCCAAACACACACACACATGATAATAACAAAATAAAAAAATTAAAATGTCCTTGATGAGCAAACAAAAACAATTATTAAAAAAGTATCTTTCTTTCTTTAATAATCAAAATTGATACCTGTTTGTTATGCCTTGTGATAAGTTAGTAAGTGGCATGTGGTACCTCTAGACTACAGTGAGTATATAGGATCTCAAAGGCAGCTCCATTGGAGGTGTGGGCTGCCTATCAGTCTGTTTGTAGACACACCAATTTGGTGTTCTGTAAGCTTCTTGTATGGTTATAGGAATCTCTTTCTTTAGGTTAGAAAATTTTTCTTTTATGATTTTGTTGAAGATATTCTCTTGGCCTTTGAGCTCGGAATCTTCTCTTTCTTCTATTCCTATTATTCCTAGGTTTGGCCTTTTCGTAGTGTCATAGATTTCCTGGGTGTTTTGTGTTAGAAGCCTTTTAGATTTAGCATTTTCTTTGACCTATATATAATTTCTTATGTTATGTGCTGGTGATGCTAGCATCTGGAATTCCTGTTCTTTCCTGGGTTTTCCATCTCTAGGATCCCCTCAGTTTGTATTTTCTTTATTGCTTCTATTTCCAAAGGACTTGAGCAGTTTAATTCATTTCCTTCACCTGTTTGATTTTATTTCCCTATATATTTTTTAAAGGATTTATTTGTTTTCTCTTTAAAGGCCTCTATCATCTTCATATGATTAGATTTTAGGCCATTTTCTTTTGCTTCAGATGTGTTAGGTATTCAGGGCCTCTGTAGTAGGATAGCTGATTTCTGGACGTGCCATTTTGCCCAGGCTTTTGTTGATTGTGTCCTTATGCTGGACTGTAGTCATCTGGTTGTTCCTGGTATTGGCAGGCTTTGTGGTCCCTGATGGCAACAGGTCTCTGGGACTGCAGATAGAACGTGTAGTCCCTGATAGCAGCATGCCCCTGAGATTAAAGATAGAGCTGGGTGACCTGGGTGGCAGTAAGCTTCCAGGGATGCAGGCAGAGCTAGTATCTCCGATGGCTTCAGGCCTCTGGTTGTCCCAGGTAGCCACATACCTCCAGGGATGCAGGCAGAGATGTTGGTCCCTGATAGCTGCAGACCTCCAGGATTATAGGTAGAGACGTGATCAAGAAGTTGGAGCACATAGGAGGTGGGGCAGACCTCAAGGCTGGTGAGCTTACAATGGGTAAGGGACCAACAAGGAGAGGATTAGAGCTCTGGGGTTTCTCCTGGTTGTTCCAGGTGGCAGGAGGCCTCCAGGGATGCAGGCAGTGCTGTTGCCCAGGGAATGGAGTACAGAAAAGAGAAGTAAGAATGTGCTCTCTCCACTGCTGGGTTTGCTGGAAGGTGCTGCAGCCAGACAGAGAATTAGGATAAGAATGTCACCTCCTGGTTCCAAATGGCTCATATGTGTATATTTTGTGCTTTTTATTTCCTTCAAAACATTTTTGCCTGATTTTCTTCTAAAGATATATAAAGAAAGTAGGTATAGTGTTTGTTGTATAGGGAGGTGAGGAGAATATGGGAGGAATTGGGGGAGTGCAAACTATAATCAGAATATAATGTATATATTTTTTCAATTAAAATAAAATGAAAACTATTTCAGCTACACTAATATGTGTACTATGCATTCTCAGAATAATAAAATAGTATCCCTATAAGTTAAACCCGCTCTTGTGTGGCTCTCAATTCCCATTGCATATGAAAGACAAAGAAAATAGGCAGAATTTCTCCTCCTTAAGTTCTGAACTCTAGCTCAGACCTTGTGGAAGCCCACTATGTTTGTGTGCAGGCTGCAGGTGCCTGGGGAACACTGTGTGCTCACTGCACAGAGGTAAACAGCCGAGTCACTGGGCTGGGAGTCTCTGATTTGCAGGGAAACATGCAGGCTGGCTCTATTGAGGTAAACTGTCAATCTGCCTTCTTTCTTGTTGCCATCAGAGAATGTGGATATCAGAGCCTTGGGAACTTTCCCAGGATGCTGTTGGTACCACCAGAAGGACTGAGAAGCACGATCACTGAACGTGCAGTTGAGAGAGGTCATGGCTCCCTCTGAGACACTGAGGGATTCTGGACTCTGCTGCACTTTGTCCTGGCTGCTCACCCCTGTGCAGAAAGACAAAGGTCAGACAAACTGGACTGGTTGCATATGGATGTTCACACTCTAGAATGTCATAGGTCTCCCACCTGCTTTTGTTGCAGCATATGAACATTGGCATTTTTACCCTCCAGCCTAAAATAGGCAACACCCTCATATATTGTGTTTTTATATTTCCGTAGAAATGGTGAAACTCACCACTCAGTTGAAGCCAGAGGACCACGAGTAAAACAGGTAAGGGATGCATTACTGTCTTCACTGAAGATTCACACTTCAGGCATTGCAAAAGGAGTGGTGTTTGGGCAGTTTCTGTTCTTCTGCTTGAAGATGCATAAAAAGAAAAAAAAACCAACTGTTCATCCAATTGTAAAGAAGGTCCTAGTTTTCACTGCTACATCAAAAGCCTTCCTCCTCCCTCTAAGTCACACCCCCAACACACACGCACACGCACACACACACACACAGGACCATATGGAGTGCCTCTGGGTCTTTGAGAAGATGCTGCCATCCTGTGGATTCACCTTAGTATCATAGAAACACTTCAAGCACAGATTCTTCTCATGTGAACTATTAAAATAGGTGATGGTTTAGTCAGGTGAGAAGCTTAAGACATTTACTCAAGTTTATTTATGTGTGTACTTAAGCATATATTTTTCACCAAATGACACCTTATTTTCTCAGTTAAAAAGTATTTCTCTGGTCACTTTTCCATAATCTTTCTAAATCTCTTACCATCAAATGATAGTTTATGTTCTTTATCTGTGCTCTGTGTCAGCTTATACAGGCCTACATTATTCCCTCACTATCAATTTTTAAAGAACATGCAACTGGATAGATCATAGGACATAGAGAGAACCTAGTACTACTATTAAGTGGACTTAACCTTCAAAAAGTCTCTTAATTCCATGTTGTTGTACCCGCAATTCAGTATGCTACCCAGCCCTCATCAGAGAAGCTTCTTCTCACAGTAGGTGGCAATTGACAGAGACCCACAACTAGTCAATGTGCAGAGAATAAAAGACTTTGGAGTGCTCAGTCCTAAGTAGGACATCTATATCCTACCTTTCCATGAAGACTCATGGATCTTCACAGGAAAGGGAATGGAAGAACTGTAAGAGCCAGAGGCAATGGATGCCTTCAAGGACACTGTTTTCAAAACAAAACAAACAATGCGTGTGTGAACTCACAGCAGTTGTGGCAACATGCGTATGACTGTGCAAGCTCAATGCTGACAAAATTCTTGTATGGAAGATGGGAAGGAGCAAAAATTCCCATCCTTAGCTAAGAGAAACTAGCATTCTATAGCAGCTGGGAGGAGAGTTAGTATAAAGGTGTGACTCCTGGTATATGGGTCACACAGCAGGGCAGGCTCCACAGGCAACAGTAGTTACCAAGACAAACCACACTTTATACGAGAGAGTGAGAAAGTGAAAGACAGACAGACAGACAGACAGACAGACAGACAGAGAGAGAGAAAGGTAGAAGGGAGTTGGGCAGGTAGGGAGGTAGAGTGGATTTGGGAGGTGTTGGGGACAGAGAATGAATATTATTAAACTATGAAGAAAATTGTATGAAATTTTAAAAAAATTAATAACCACTTCATTTAAATTAGTTTTAGTATAAAATCAAAAATAAATGAAAAATATCAGATGTTTCTTTCTTAGGGTCCATGGATCCTTTGGGAAGTTTCGACAGTAGTAGGTTTCCATGTAATTTTTTCAGTCTTTGATGGTAATTTCCTTCCCAGCAATCACTTCTCTATCCTATCTTCATCTTTGTCCATTTAATCATTAATCCATTCTGTTTTACAATTCCTTTTTAAACATTTTATATTGATGCTTCTATCAACCTTTCCTTGAAACCACCCCTTCCTCCCGCTTGCCCACCATCGCCCCTTTGTAATTTCAGGTCCTTTATGGGTATTTCAAATGAAACACATATAGCTAAACTCAAAGCCAACATGTACAGATAAAACATTTAGTGCTATAAATTTCTCCCTTAGGAATCTTTCAATAGATCCCACAGATTATGGGTTGGCATTCATAGTCTTTTAGGACTTGATACATTGCTGAAAGTTTTTCTGTCTTTTAAATTTTTTACTAGGACTCAGCAGTTATTACGATGTCTTGCCTTTTGTTTGTGATTTGTGGCTTCTCTCTTGCAGATTTCAGTAACCTTTTTTGTTTTCTATATTTTGTTTTGTTCTGTGTAATACATGGGGAGTTTCTTTTTTGGTGTTATCTCTTTGGTGTTCTTTGTACCTCTTATACCCAGATAGGCATTTCTCTCCTTGGTTTGGGGATTTTTTTCCCTATGATTCCCTTAGGATAGGTTCTAGACCCTTGAACTTGAGTTCTTTTCCTTCTGTTCTCATAGGTCACAGATTTGATCATTTCAAAATGTCCCAAAGTTCCTGAAGGTTCTGCTCAAAGAGTTTTATATTCATCATTTTCCTTTATTGAATTGAAAGACTTAAGACCCCCTAGAAGGGGACCCCAAGGGACCCCACTCGAGTCTCAGGACAGCACGCACCCAAGGACTCATGAGAAACCAGCTTGCTGCAAACACATGAGGTAGTTTAATGACAGAGCACTCGCTGCCTGACATGTGTCTAGTGCAAGAGACAGAGGGGACTACCCTAAGGCTCCAGTTTTTGGAGTCTTTATAGGTACGTAGTGGGGAGAAAGGGGAAATCTTCGCACGGGTACACATGATTGGCTGTTTTACATCAGAAGACTGTACCGGTCGATGGGGCAGAGGGCAGTTCCTGCAGGCGGAAGCTTATCTAAGTTAGCATAGTATCTAGTTAAACTTAAACTGCAGTTTCTTGGACCTTGAGAAGACCTCAAAGAGAGGGGAAAGGGTTTGGAGGAACACCAGATGGCCCATTATTCATTTAGACACACTCGGGGCACATCCCTATTCTCTATTTAAAGGTGTCCTTGCATACCTTTTTTATCTTTATGTCCAGCCAGGTCCTTAGATGATTCAACAGGCCTTTGTCCTATAACTCCACATCTTCTGTGGCTGACTAACTGGGCCCAAACCTGCTGACAGGCATTTTTAACTATTTAGGTTAGGGAAAAGGAATCACAGGGCCCTGCTATTTTTATTAGTTTGGGCCTGTTTCAAAATTTTCTTTCAGAATGATGTGACTCTTCAACTTTGTCTTTCAGCTTTGATATTCTTTCTTCTGTGTGACCCACTGTGTTGACTTGGGCTTTTCATTAATTTTTTAAAAATAGTTTTCAAGAAAAAAATCTGTCTCCACTTTCTTTAATGGCTCAATAATATTTTGAATTTTTGCTGATAGTCAACTTTTGTATGAAAAGTATCAAAAATAATTAAACATTTTAAATTTTACCTATGAATAAATCCTCTGAATTTTTATTCACTTTATTGAGTTTTTTACCTCTAGCTTCAGTTCAGTTTTTAAAGATACGTAATTGAAATAAAACTATTTCACTTCACCTTTTCATCTTTTAAGCTTCTCAAAGTTACCGTCTCTCAAACCTTCCTGTCCTCAACTCTCAAACTGATAGCATTTTTCGTTTATTATTATTGTTGCAAACGTGTGTGTGTCTGTCTGTGTGTGTGTGTTCATATGCACAAACATATGTAAGTAAAATCTACTGAGTCCATTTTGTTTCTTTTATGGCTTGAAGAACGACCACTCAGTCAATCAATAAAGGTCTCATGCTGGGGAGTGGCTAATTCTCCTCCTCCAGTTGCTTTAATTTGTTTTTCCCAAATCAAAGACACAGGAGCTGTGATGTAGATGTATCAGTTGCGGCTAGACCTCCCACAATCCTTTGGGTTTTTTTTTTTTTGCTTTGTTTTGCAATTGAAGTGGAAACTATGAGGGTTTTTTTGGAAAGTCAGTTGGATGGTGTTTTGCTGGGGCAAACACGTGAAGGAGTGTTGTCCTGAAGTGGACACAGATGAAAGACTAAGGCAGACTCGTGAAGGAATGTTCACCGAAGCAGACACAGGAAAAAGGACACATGATAAAGGATTCTTTGCTAACGACACACATGTATTGGTCGACCTAATACTGTATAGTTGAGCTCTAATTGTTGGGACTCCATAGAGAGAAACACACCAAAAAACTTCTGGTGGTGTGTTGTAGCTTCTTGCTGCTTCCTCAGACTGAGGCTGATTGGCAGAGTGATGTCTGCCAAGACAGTATTTGTCTCGGTTGACAGATACACATGCTGAGATAAGATTTGTGCTGAGGTAAGATCTGTGGGGAACACGTGGTGTTTAGAGGGTATAAATAAGACTCAATGCACAGTGACAGAGGCTGAGCTAGGCTTGCTTGTAGCGCTAGATCTACACTTATGAGTCTCCCATCTTCACTGATCTTCACTTCCTAAGAGAGTTGAGAATTCTCTTGACATTTTTATCCTCCTGTAGCTGACTTGTGTAGAGGTTGAGGCCTGGCTGTCTGTTAGGTCACAACACTGCTACTGACTTCTGTTTGTTATTCTGACTCTACTGAACTAGACTGTTAGTGTATACATGAAGTGTTTACAAGTTGGATCAAGTTGTCATTATTGACCTGTGAACTGAACTATCAAATTTTAGACAACACAGACACCGATGTCATCAACCCCAGGAAGCTGACTGTAGTGGGATATTTTTCCTGAAAGTTGGGAGGAGCTAAGGTGGGAGGAGTAAGGAGAGGAAGAGGGGAAGGGAAATGAGGAGCTAGGGGAGATAGAATCAGACGTGTGCCTGTCTCTAGCAGTCTAAGGTAGTTGATATATCTAGGTTGAGTATTGGGTTACACCTCTGATTGTGTGGGCATCTTGTTATCGAGCATTACCAAATATATAAAGCCTTTGGATAATCTAAGCATTATAGCCTCGTTCTTACTGGGCCCACAAGGATGGCAGGGTGGTCTAGGCTCAGCCAAGCATTGTGGAGTCAGCGTGGGAGATTGGCAGAGCCATCTCCCATGCTGGCATCTCGTGGGTGGCAGGGCTAGTTAGTGTCTCTAACCACCTGAGCTGATGGCCTGAGCTGAGCAGAGGCGGTATGGCTGCAGCTGCTCCTGGCCACAGGCCTAAGCTAGTCAGGAACATGGCTGATTAAGAAAAGCCAAATTGGCCAGGCGGTGGTGGCACACGCCTTTAATTCCAGCACTTGGGAGGCAGAGGCAGGCGGATTTCTGAGTTCGAGGTCAGCCTGGTCGACAGAGTGAGTTCCAGGACAGCCAGGACTACACAGAGAAACTCTGCCTCGAAAAACCAAAAAAGCCAGATTGGATGTTGACAATTTAAATATCTACAACAGCTGACTAGATCTCCATTACCAGGAATGGTTTTCTTCTTAAGTAGACCTTAAGTTCAATTAGACAGCTATTGGTTGCTAGCAGTGTGTGAGTGCCATTTATTGCACCCTTATGGATATCATGCCATAGTGGTCATTGTCATGGTTTGTAGGTGTCACAACTGTATAGGTAAGTTTAATTGCTTAGTCCTTTGACAGCTTGCATGGTATTTTCTGAAACAATAGAAACCATACTACAGGAAAGAGTTGTTCATGTCAGATCCAGGTAGAATAATCCAAGTTTTGTATCCTAAGTGTGGGCTACCCTTAGCCCAGAGATACCGCCAAGGGCTACATTGATAATCTATATTGCTTTGGGAGTTACTTGGACAAACTACACTGATCAATCATTTAAAAGGAGGCTTCCCCTGCCTGGTACTGTTGTCTTGTTAGTCAATGGCTCTTGTGGGGAGCACTGTCAGCCCAAATGACTTAATATTTATTAAGATAAAAATATATTTATACATAAAGAAATATATATCTTATTCCTTTATTGAGATATACATTATTGTACTAAGTATATATCATTGTGTGTTATCTTAATAAGATTATATACATTTATTTAAGATATATGTATCTTAAAATTCATGTATATATTATAAATATATAATAGATGCATATATTATAATTTTAGGTAAATATAGAATGATGTAATTCCTTGAGCCATTACTAAACAACCTTTGTGTTTCATATTTCTAGTTTCCTTTTGAGTTCAATTTCATATCCTGAATAGTCCACATTATTTCATTTAGTCACTTATTTGTGTTTCCTTGGATCAGTCAGGATTTTATTTCTGCCCACTATGAACGTCTAGGGATTAGTCTTTAGGGAATTCATGGATTCTTTTGCCATATTTATAGTTATTGTTTTATTAAGTTTCTCTTGTGTCACCTAAACTGCTCTCAATTGGGGAAGACTAGAACATGTTGGTAATTTGGGGAGGGGGTCTTGAATTATATTATTATTATGTTTTTCTTGTGGGCCCTCCATCCAGAGTTAGGTTGTTGGTTGTATCTTTGATATGAGATTTTAGTTCACTGACCATGAATCCTTAGTTAAAGCCACAAGGCAATAGATTGGAGAGGTTCAGAAATGACAGAGACTGGTTGGAGCTGGCTCACTCTAGACCTTGCAGACACCTATGGAGGACTGTTTCTCACTCTCAGCCCTGTGGTTGTTTGTTTGGGGGGGTGGGGCCTAAACAAGCTGATAAACGTGTGTGGGGTCTGGCTCTCTTATACTGAGTCCAACTCAATGGACTTGGCCCTGGCAGAGAATGACCTATGGCATGGGCAGAAAGACACACCAGGAAGTTTGAATTACTACTGAGAAGAGGTAGCATTCCTAAAAATGGTCTGCTTGGCCTTTTCATGAAGATTAGAAAATAATCTATGGACCTTTCTTACCACTTCTGTTAACACACATGAACAAGTCTACATTTTTTTCAGTAACATGAACTCCTGTAAAATTAGGACTTCAAAATCCAGATGTCTAGTGAGCTGGGGAAGAACCTACTAGTCACAGCAGAGAGAGTTAAGGTAAGAGAGCTTTAACCAGTCCATTGGTTACAACAGTAACCTCTAACCATTTGCTTTTAAAGTCACACCTGAGGTTTCCCTGTCATTTGTAGCAAACATAACTTCATATCAACCTTCCTTGTCCTCTTTCCAGTCCCTCTTCCATGTTCTTCCCTTAAGTGAAGGAGTTACGTCGTAAATGTATCAGTTTGGGGCGGGGTACCTCACTTGTCCTCGGCATCTAAACAAATCCTGAAGAAGCACACCACCAATAGTCTTGCTAACAGGGAGAGGGGAAATCTCATGAGGCTCCACCCAAAACCAAACAACCACAGGGCTGAGAGTGAGAAACAATCCTCCATAAGCTCCTAATTGGTTACAGCAAATAATCAGCCTTGAAATTATAGACATACAAGTAATGTCAAACAGGCTGAGCAGATTGTATTTGTATATTTAGGCAAGTGTGTGTCCCTGTGTGTGTGTGTGTGTGATAATAACATATAAAAAGAGACTATAATTTTTTTTTGTTTTTTTTATTGGGTATTTTACTTACATTTCAGATACCATCTCCTTTCCACATTCCCCCTCCCTAAAAAACCTCTATCCCATGCCCCCCTTTCCTTTTTGCTTTTATACATTTTTTAACTGTTAATCAAAGGCTTTATAAGTTTGGTAACACTCAATCAGAAGTGTAATCCAATACCCAACCTGGATATATAATCTATCTTTGACTGGTGGAGACACGTGAATATCTGTAAGAGACCATAATTTTGAGGGAGCAAGGGAACGCTTATGGGAGGGGTTGAGGGAAGGGAAAGGAAGCTTGAGTGATGTAATTATATTTACTTTATAAAGAAAATGAATAGCTTTGCTCAGTTGCCGCTGAGGTACTCAGTCCTTCAGAGGAGTCTAAGGCCATGTTGGGGTAATGCCTGCACTTCATCCTGTGACTTCTCCCTCTGTACTTTCAGAAGACATTATGCAGAAGCTCCCTTCCTGGCACATCCTGTTCCCTGCAAATATAAAATACAGCTAGTTCTACCAGAGCTGTGGAAGAAAATGCGGAGGACAGACTTCATCTGCTATGACAAGCACAAGACCAGCTCCTTACTCACAGAGCTCTACTGTGAGGCTCCTTTTATTTTTTGCATCAGATTTTGGGGTAGTCCCACTCAAGACGAGTATGGAAGAGTCGACTTCTTGTTTTTTCTGCAGTGGCTATTTGTGTAATTTTTGTGCCAGTGAGAGAAACCGAGAGGCACACAGCACACAAAGAGGAACCAAAGCAATCCTAGGGGCTCAACAGTCAAGCCTCTGCTTCTCAGAGTTTGTGCTCAGCTCTCCCTGTGGTTTCTACCACTGTGTCACCCAGAGCACAGTAGTACACAGCTGAGTCTGACTCCTGCACTGAGGCTTTCCGCAAGTGGAAGGAGGTGGTTCCTTTATCATACGTGGCTTCAAAACCTCTGCTGCTTCCCTTCTCCTTGTCCCTTGATGCTCTAAAGAGGAGCTGTGGACCTTCTCCGGGATACTGCACATACCAGAACAGAGCTGGGTATCCTGAGGCTGAATAGTTGCAGTGTATAGTTAGAAAGTCCTTATCTGAGAGGACCACTTGGCCTTCCGTCTGAGTCATTGAGTCTCCGTGAACCCTCGCTGGGGAAGAAAAACAAAACAAAGAAAAGCAAAACCAAATATGAACGTCATTAAAGACAAAGCTCTGGATGAAGTTAGGGCTCAAGATTTTTCTAACATAAAAACGTGGAAAGTTTAAAGTCACTTTACTTACCGAGTATGAGGATGATCACAGTCATGAAGCCTGGAGAAGTCTTCATCCTTAGAGTCATCACGGCAGTGTTCACGATTCTTAGCATGTTGAAAACACAGAGAGAAGCAATTAGTCTAAACTTAAATTCATACAGGAAATGCTATAGTGTTGGGATGCTGCGCCCTCTGGTGGTCAGAGAGTAAACCAAGTTAAACGCAGCAATATTTGCTAAAAGACACAATGAACTCTTGGTTAGGGTTGAGGGATCTCTTGTACTTCAAAGTCACGTTTTCTCTATTCTAAGAGAATGGTAATTTTATGGAATTTTTTATTAAAGTCTTTTCAGGAGAGAAACCATACTCTACAAAAAATACTCAGTATTTCTAAATTTCAGGAAAAGTGAAGAAACACAAGTTATTGAATTCCGAGGAGTGAAATGAATTTTTGGAAAAGGTTCCCGTTCTCCCTTGAAACATTTACTGCTAACATAAACCAGCTTGTTCGCTGAGCTAAGTCTACATAACAGACATGACTTTCTGCTTCACTTGTACTGTGCTTCTCTCAGTGTTTACGTTAAGCTCTATGTATTTAAAATATAAATCTCTTTCCCTGCTTCTACTAAGAAAATTCGGAGATTAAATGTAATAATGATAGTCATTCTCTTAGCTTCTTGTTACCATGTTTGCATGTAACTTTTTAGAGGCCATTTGTGTTGATTGTTTTAATTGTCTTTATGAATCATTTTATGTCATAAGGCAGAACAAAATAAAAATCTGTGGCTACTTTGTTTATGCACTGCTCACACTTTTTCTTCTATAGGAAAACCCAGAATCATGAGATACACCAGTAGCTCATGATAATTACAACCTCCCCGTTTCAATAGAGAAATGCATTTGAGAAGTAAGCCATGTTTCTATCTCATGGCATTATTGGATGGGGGAGAGATGGACCATCTATAATGGACTTCTTCTCTAGGGTAGGGGTCCACAGCACCATGGGGGAATAGGAAACACAGCTTGAGCTACCATCCTGATCTTCCTAGTTCAGATTTTATTTTGTTTTTCATTACTATCTTTGAGATTATTATTTAATCACAAAGTCTTTCCTTCGAAGTCTCCCATGTACCACTTCCAAACTATCCTTCAAATTCATGATCTCTTTCTTCTTTTACTAATTGTTACTGCTTGCATATAAGGATATATATATGGAACACACACACACACACACACACACACACACACACACACACACATTGTCTAGGCTCTGCCCAATAGTTACCTGTCAACAACCAGGTATGCCTGACTCACTATAAAAGGGGCTACTCGCCTCTCTCTCTCTCTCTCTCTCTCTCTCTCTCTCTCTCTCTCTCTCTCTTTCTCTCTCTCCTTCTTGCCCTAGCTCTGTCTTCCTGCCCCTTCCCCCTCTCTCACCATTCCCTTCCTCCCCAACATGCTCATGGCTGGCCTCCTCTCTCTCTCTCTCTCTCTCTCTCTCTCTCTCTCTCTCTCTCTCTCCTTCTCAACTTCCCTTCTTATGCCATGAATAAACTCTATTCTATACTATACTATCATATGGCTGTTACCTCAGGGGAAAGGGATGCCTCAGCATGGGCCCACAGAAGCACTCCGCACCCCCTTCCCCCACACCTGACTGCATATTCATCAAACATATTCCTTATCTCTTTATTTTTATAAGACACACACACACACACACACACACATATATATACATATATATTACACACACACACACACACACACACACACACACTCCTAAATAGAGCCTCTTTGATCCATGTAAAGTTATGAGTATGTAAATTTTCAGGGGTGTCCATTTGGCACTGGACAGCCAAGTAGTGTGCTGCTCCCTGGGTAAGACCCAGCTCTCATTCCCAGCATTCGTCAGTTACCTATTGTATACATACTGTTTTTGTGGGCTGTGTAAAAGGTTATAACGCTATCCTTGTGTTATTCAAAAGCAGATTTCTCTGCCCGCATATATTTTTTCAATCTGGACATGGCATTTTAATGCTCAGATCAAGAATCTCCTGCCTCAAGTTGGTGTAAACAATTCTTACCATTTATTCTCTGCTTGTTAATAAATACTGATCAAGCAATGGCTGGTCAGAAGTAAGAAAAGGGTGGAAACTTCTGGCATCCAGCCATCCAGGGGCAGAAGAGAGAAGGAAAGAATTTCTAGCAACAAGGAGGAGAGGGTCCAAAAAGACACCATGGTTGTTCTCAACCTTCCTACTGTGGCAACTCTTTAATACAGTTTCTCATATTGTGATGAGCCACCAATCATTAAATCATAAAATTATTTCATTGCTACTCCATAACTGTAATTTTGCTACTAGTATGGATCATAATGTGAATATCTGTTTTCCAATGATGTTAGGTGACCCCCTATGAAAAGGTTGCTTAGTTCCAATGGGGACAGCAACCCATAGGTTGAAATTTATGATTCTGATTTGGGATGATGTCAGTTTTGGGTTTCTCCTGTGTAGCTTTTGTGTTGGGGGATGTTTCTTCTAGCCCCACATTCTCTAGGACTTTCATCAAGAGGGCATGCTGGATTTTCCAAAGGCCTTTTCTGAATCTATTGAGATGATCATGTAATTTTTGTTTTTAAGTCCATTTGTGTGCCTTATTACATTAATTGCCTTATGCATTTTGAACCATTTCTACATTTCAGGGATAAAGCCATTTTGGTCATGGTATATAATCTTTTTGATATATGTCTGTGTTCTCTTGGCAAGTATTTTATTGTGTATTTTTGAGTCTACATTCATCAGGGATATTGTCTTATAGTTTTATTTTTTGATGTATCTTTGCCTGGTTTGGTTATAATAATAGTGGCTTTGGAGGACTTTGGGAATGCCCCTCTTTCTATTTTCTTTAATTGTTTAAACAAGACTGTCTGTAGATCTTCTTTGAATGTCTAGCGGAATTCTGCCATCAAATATATCTGGTCCAGGAATTATTTTTAAGGTTGGAGGCTTTTCATTACTATTCAAATTCCTCATTCGTTATGGGTCTGTTTAGATTGTTGGTTTTTTCTTGATTAATTTTAATGGTTTGGCTGAATCTAGAAATTCATGCATTTCTTATGTTTTCCAGCTTAACAGAGTATACATTTTAAAATATTCCCTTAAACTATTCTGAATTTCTTTGGTATCTGTTGTATTGATTTCTTGTTCACTTCTGAGTCTGATAATTTGAGTCATCTGTTTCTTTCTGTTATTTAGTTGGGCCAAATATCTGTCAATCTTGTTACTCTTCTCAAAGAACCATCTCTTAGATTCATTGATTAATTTATACGCTTGTTTTGTTTTTATTTCAATGATTTCTGGTCTTTTTTTTTCTATTTATTGCCATCAACTATTTTTGGGTTTTGCCTGTTCTTAGCCAATTTTTGAGTTGCATTATTAGCCATTTATTTTTGCTTTAATTTTTTTTGATATAGGTACCTAGAGTTATAAATTTCTCTCATAGGATTGTTTTCAATGTGCCCCAAAGGGTTTTCCTGTTTTGCTGTATTATGTTTTAGTTTTCCTTTAGTTACAGGAATTTTTTTTACTTGTTTCTTGATTTCTTCTTTGACACCTTCATCATTTAGTAATGAGTTGTTTAATCTCCATGAGTCTGTGTATTGCTAGAGGAGTATTTATTTTTGTCAGATTTTAGGATGGAAATTGCTGCTTGCATCCGTGTCCCATTTGACTGTAATACTTTTGAGCATCCTTTTACTCTAAGACGGTGCCTGACTTAAAACTTAAGATGTGTCTCTTGCTGGCAGCAGACAGATGGATTTTGCCTCTTCATCCATTTAGTCACACTGTGGATTTTGAGTGAATAACTGAGCCTATTGATATGTAAAGTTATTACTGAAATGTGTGTGTTAGATGTGGTCATCGTGTTGTTGATGTCTGGGGTTCTCTGTATTCTCAGTGGTGTTGTATGTTTTCATAATTACTGCTTTGTATTTCTGTCCAAAGCCTCTCTACTATCCTCATGTTTGTCTTCAGCCCCAAATAATGCTTCTCACATTTTCTTCAGGTTTGCTTTGTTCCATATATAATCTTTCTTGCTCCCTCAATCAATCATGGCAGATAGTTTTGCTGTATATTATTATTTTAAGATGGTTGTTATAGTCTTCTAGGATTTGGAATGCATTTCTCCAGCATCTTCTGGCTTCCCATTTTTCATTTTGAAATAAACTCTTATTATGATAGGCTTTCCCTTATTTATGACCTGTGTTTTTTCTCCTTTAGTTTTCAATACAATTTCTTCTCTAGGAATACTTAGTATTTTAACTATGGTATGCCATGGGACATTATCATTTTTGGTCTTGTCTATTCAGTGTTCTGTGTGCTGCTATAAAAATCTTTAGATGTTTTATTTTCTATTTCTGTGAAGATTGCTGTGTGGTTTTGATTGGGATTGTACTGAATCTTTTAGTTACTTTCAATTCAATGACAATTTTCATAATATTAATCCTATTAGTCAATGAGCATAACAGGGTTTTACATTTCTAGTGTCTTCCTCTACCTGTTTCTTAGGAGAAAAATCATTTTTCTTGAAGAAGAATGTAACTTCCTTAGGTTTATTTCTAGATGTTGGGAGCCGACTTTAAGCAGAAAGCGGCTAGAAAGCAGCTATCATCTTTGCAGCCATCTGGAACCATTTACCCTGATAGAGACTTGGTTTTTCAGCAGCCTACAGCAGCTGAGCACACTCTAACAATTATCTTGTTTATCCCACATAGCTTGTTTTGCTGTTTAGTGACCCCAGCTGCATAGTGCACGTGGTAAAATGTTTTCACCTGTGTTCTCCTGCATGTGTTTATAAATACCCAGGATTTCCTTGTAAGAATATATATACAGTCAATAGAGTTAAGAGGTATATGAGTAAATAGGGTTAAGAGGAATGAACAAGAGTGAATATGCGCCAATAGAAGAGAAACAATAAAGAAGACTTGAGACTTGACTCCAGAACCTCCGCCTTGTCTCCATTCTTCGAGACCCCAGCCCCGTGGACCGAAACAGCAGCGTAGGCCGCAACATTCTTGCCCCAAGCCAGTCAGAGTACGGTTCCCAACAGTTTGGTGCCAAGCGTGGGGCAGAACGGCCCTCAACATCTAGACATTTGATTTTTTGGAACACTTGTGAATGAGAAAGAATGTTTGATGTCAAGCACAGCATGTTTGTTGTTGACGTGTAGAAAGCTACCGATGTTTGTCAGTGTGTTTTGTATCCTGCTGTGCTGCTGAACTCATTGATAATTCTTAGAAGTTTTCTGGTAGGGTCTTGGTGATCTGTTATGTATAATACCACACCATCTGATAACTTGATTTATTTTTTTCATGTTTGTATTCCTTTGATATCTATGTCTTATCTTGTTACTCAAATCTCATAGTGGCCTACTCTCTAGACAAATAACTATAAACAATTAAGGGAGGGGGGAATTATTCATCCCTGAGGATAATCTCCCTAATTAGCTATCCAATAGTGAGTGTTCAGCCCTAAAATTATATACATACAACCAATGCTAATGAGACACAACTGATTGTGTTTATACATATATGTAATGTTAATAGTTAAAATGGATAGACTATGGGTCTGTGGTGGAATTGGGAATGAAATATATAAGGGGCTTGAGGAAGGAAAGAAAAAGGGGAATTAATAAAATTATAATTTAATTTTTAAAATCGAAATTTAAAAATGGAGAAAAATGTCCTAAATTGTTTTGAGTGACTTGAAGCTAACTTTCTTATTTTGTGTTTTGGATGTCTATATTAGTTGGGACCTGCAAACTAACAACTGGCAAATGCTGCACTGGAAGGTCTGTGACACAGGATGTAGACGGGGCTCCACACCCCATGCAGGTTTGAGGACAGGCTGCAGGTGCCTGTGAAGCAGTGTGTACTTGCAGCACAGAAGTACACGGCTGAGTCTCCAGGCTGGGTGTCTGCGATGTGCAGGGAGAAGTGTTTGGCTTTCTTATCCAGTAATAAGATGAGTCTTTGGGTCTGCTTTCTTTCCATATTTGAACGAATGTCAGTGATGAGCTTAGGATGCTTTCCAGGTTCTTGCTTATACCAAGGGAAGTAGTCAGAGGTACTGTCTACATAAGTGCAGTTGATGATGGCGCTGGATCCCTCCTGGACTCTGAGGATGGAAGGAAGCTGTTCCACCTGTTCTCCTTGGCTCATCCCTATGTAGAGAGGTGGAAAGAGAGGAAAAAAGCCTGTGACATCATCCCTTTCCAGGATTCTCTTTTTCTACAGTAACTAGAATAAAACTGAATAAAATAGAGTTCCCCCTAGATGTCTCAGAAATGCCTCCTGATTGTTCTGTGGCCTTCAAATATTAACTCACCATCCAGCTGTAGCCATAGAAACATGAATAATGTAGAAACATGTGTTTTCATTGCTCTTCCCAATTAAATTAAAATCCAGTATAGATTGCGATGACTAGCAGATCAGCTATAACTATCAGGATGTTGTTCTTTCTCAGTAACAATTCTACCTCTGGAGTCATCCCCTCAGCCACTGAGAAAAAGGCTTTGCTTCTGTCATAAGCCTTCATAATCAGCATACAAGGAAGTGAATTCTCTTCATAGTCCCCAGCAGTTAAGATCTACTGACACCTTGTGGTTGCACTTCTAACCACTGAGGCCTCAGGCTAAGTGCTTTCTGAACCTATGAGGGACTCAGACACTCAAAACAATAATAAGTCATCTCAAGTAGGTTTTAATATTGAGAGATCAAGAATGGTCTTTGTACACACTAGTGAGGCTGTTTCTTCTTTGCATACAACACATCATATACATTATGTTTCATATGTCAGGGTATATATATGATGTTTTCATAAATACAGGTATGTATGTTGTATGTTCATGTGTGTGTGTAAAACATTTCTTCTGTCTAGAACTGTATTTACTAATCAAATATGGCACAGTCATATCTACTAGAAATGATGAGAGTCATGAAACCAGCACCTCTGCTTGACACAGTTACAGCAAAGCTGAGCAGATTGCTGCAATCGCTCTCCTTTTGCCTCTAACTTTTGCTTTTTGGTCTCTGTGTGATGCATTATTGGGGACTTTCTGTATTATGATCCATTTTATGTCTTTTTCTGAGAAAACATGTGTCTGAGTTCTTTTAGGAAATCCTAAAATTAACTTTATCTGGCCACTATTTGGAAGTCTTCCATATTCCCTGGGGATCATTATACAGAGAAAATCACATAGCTAGATGAGATTACTCTAGTAATCTTCTTTGGGTATCTGCCCTGAACTATTTCAAATAGTATAACAGGTGCTGGGCAAACAGAGAAAGTTGTCCAACTCTTCCTGGTCAGAATAGGTGACAGAATTTTTATTAGAGGCTTAACAAGTCAGCTGTGAGATTACCCAGACTATCAAGCCTGGATCACTTCCCACCCCACCCTTGTTGACTCCCTATCTCCTCTTTGGGAAGAACCCTCCATCTCTCCTCTCCATCTTACCTCTCCATTACTACCAAGGCCCTCCAATCCTGGGACAATGTTGTTCCTATTTCAGTGAATTCCTTTCTGTAGACTCTCCCCAAACACCCCCATTCTAGCCCATTTCCTTTCCTTAGTGTCAACTATGAATACCTATAAACATTGTCTATCTGGAAACTCAGAGTTCACACAGGCTTGGGAAGCAGGTGGGTCATCTACACTGCTCTCCCTATCATTTCTCCTGGTATCATTCTCAACACTGTAACCTGCAGGAGGCTGTTCTTTCACTCTTCCTGCATTTACTAGGACTCAGCTGAACCTTGATGCATTTCCTCTCCTCACCTCCATTCCTTTGTTTCAAAGGCCAGTAGAGACACTCCACCTGAGAACCTGGTGGCCACACCTACCTAGGAAGCAGGTAGTTCATCTTAACTCAGCTTCATGTCCTACACTGAAATTTTTGCAGTTTTATCCCCAGCCCTGCAGCAGATCACTTGCAGGGTCCTCTTCTCCTTTGTACTTCCAGTTCCCAGGGACTCTAACAAAAATTGCAGATAATAGTTCCCCATTTACTGTGAACCTTTTAAGTTCTTTTTATCTTTAGTTCATTCCCTTTCCTTCTTGTCATCCTCTAAAGCATAAAAACGCTTCCTTTCCCCAGTGACCATACTAACAGGGACTCAAGTAGATTATTCACTCTATCTTTCCTGTCTTCCATTACAATTTCTCCATTCTTATCCTCAGCCTGGTAACAACCTGCTTACAGCTCCCCTTTTTGTACTTCAGTCACTGGACACTACAACTGTTAGTTCAGACACAGGGTACCTAGCCCTTTAATTCCTATCCCTCCACATAATTCTTTGCCTTACTGTAATTTATTTACTGGATCCTTTCTTTGCACCACATTCTCAATCCTTATGTATCCCACCTCTAAGTAGAAACAGAAGTGTCTGTCAGCCCACATCTATTCCTTTCTGCTACGTATTGGCCCATAGAAGCCAATGCTTCTATGGAAATCATGTCACCAAGATTCGAGTAACTCAACAAAAACCAACGAAGGAAACATCCACTTTACAAAGGCAATACCATATATCAACACTTGGAAACAAAGTCATCCCAGGCCCAGACCCCAGTACAAAAATACAATCATTAATAGCCAAGACAATATGTCGCCATGAGAACCCAGGAACCCTACTCCAATAGACCACAAAAATGCAATATAACTGAACACTAAGACAAAGACATAAAAATAGATATTATGATTTTTTTCCAGGGACTCTAAAGAGGGTATAAATAAATCCCTTAATGAGGTATGTGAAAACACAAACAATTGAATAAATTTAAAAAAAAGTTCAAGACATGCAAGCAGAAATAGAATAACTAGAAAACACACACACACACACACACACACACACACACACACATACACACACACACAAAGATGAAACTGTAAATTAAAAATCTAGGAAGCCAAATCAAAGCTTCAGAACAAGACATAGAAGAGGGAATCTCAGGCATTAAAGACAAGGTGGAAGAAATGGAGACCTCAGTCAAGTAAAATGTTAAATCTAAAAAAATCCGGGAGCAAAATATCCAGTACATCTGAGATATCATGAAAAGACTGAATTTATGAATGATATAGATATAGGAGGAAGAAGAAATCCAGGGCAAATCAAAGAAAATATCCTTAACAAAATTATAGAAGAAAAATTCTTTAACCAAAAAGGGGGTATCTATAAAGATACAAGAAGCACAAGGAACACAAAATAGACTGAACCAGAAAAGAAATTCTATGATGACACAAAATTATCAAAGCAATGACCTTATAGAACAAAGAAATAATATTAAAAACTGCAAGGGCAATAAGATATGAAGACAGACATATTATAATAATAACTGACAATTCAATGGAAACAACAAATGAAGAAATGTTATACAAACATTGAGAGAAAGATACTAGTCCATACTAACAAAACTAGGGAAATTATCAATTGATAAAGAAGCAAAACCATTCCATGATAAAAAGCAAATTTAAACAATAATCATCTACCAATCCAGCACTATAGAAGACGATAGAGGAAAATCTAAAGAGGTAAACCACACCCAAGAAAGCACAAGGAATAAATAATCCCAGTCATAAAATCATAAGAGTGGGGGAAACACACACCATAACAACAAAATAACATAAGTCAATGAACACTGCTCATTGATAACTTTCAATATTAATGGTCACAATTTCCCAATAAAAAGACAGAGACTAAGGTATTAGATTTAAAAACAGGATATATGAATATCAAAAACATCAGAAAATATACAATTTCATGGAAGCTGAATGAATTCTTATTGCCCCTAACTTCAAATCATGCCACAAAACAGAAACAGAGGGACCATTGTCTATTCTTTTTATGAGGACACAATTTCCCTGATATCTAAACCATATAAAGGCCCAACAAAGAAAGAAAATCACAGATCAATATCAGTTATCAAGATAGATGCAAAAATTCTCAACAAAATACTGCAAACTGAATACAAGACACATCGTAAAATATTAAACACCATGATGAAGTATTGTGATACAAATAGGAAAGGAAGAAGTCAAAGTATCTTGATTTGAAGATGATATGACTTTATATGTTAAAGAATCTACTGGAATCTCCTAGACCTGAAAACACTTTCAGCAAAGTAACAGGATAAAAAAATTAATATGCAAAATTCAGTAGAATTTCTATATTATAATGATAAATACACAGAGGGAGAAATCATCACACCTGTCATAACAGCTTCAAAAATAATGTCTTTGAAAAACCCTAACCATGCAAGTAAAAAACTTATTCAAGTTTTTTAGTCACCCCAGATTTCAAGTTATACAACTGAGTTATAGTTTTAAAAACAGCATCAGATATGCATGCAAAACAGACATGCTAATCAGTGGAATAGTACTGAATACCCAGACATAAGTCCACACACCTATGAACCCATTATTTGATAAAGAAGCCAGAACTACACACCAGAAAAAATGACAGCACCTTCAACAAATGGTGCTGGCCAAATTTAATGGCAACATGTAAAAGAATGTGGATAGAATAATTTTTATTACCCTGTACAAAACTCAAGTCCAAGTGGATAAATGACCTCAACATATGTCTAAATACTCTGAATCCAATACAAGAGAAATGTAGAATAATATTGAATTAATTGGCACAAGAAAAAACTTTCTGAGCACAACACCAACCAATAGCATAATAGCTAAAAGCAATACTTGATAAATGGATTTTTATAAAACCAAAACGATTATAAATGGGCAAAAGACACCATTATTTGAACAGAGTGGTTACTTTGGAAATGGAACATATTATTACCAATTATGCATCTGATACAGGGTTAATATCTAAAATATGTAAAGAACTAAGAAGACTGTAAACAACAAGAAAAGAAATAATCTGATTAAAAATAGGTACAGATCTAAACAGAGTTCTTGAAAGATGAAACACAAATGTCTGAGAAACACTTGAAGAAATGTTCAACAACCTTAGTCATCAGAATAATGCAAATTAAAACCACTATGAGATTTCATCTTTCTCCTGTCAGAATAGCCAAAATCAATAAAACAAATGACATCTTATTCTGATAAGGATGTAGTGTAAGAAGAACACTAATTAATTGCTATAAGAATGCAAACTTTAATAAGAAGCCACTATGGAAATAAGTGTGATGATTTTTCAGGAAAATGGGAATGGATCTACCTCAAGATTCAGCTTTACTACTTTTGGGCATATACTCACAGGACTCTATCCCATACTGCAGGGACGCTTGCTCAGTGATGTTTGTTGCTGTTCTGTAGTGACAATTTTGGAAATTTTATTTCTTTGAAATCTGTTGAGGTCCGTTCTCTGGCTGGCTTGGGGGCCAAAAAGTCCTGGCCTGTGCTGCTGCTCAGGTTCACGGGGCAAAAGACGAGAAGAATGGAGACAAGGCAGAGGTTCTGGAGTCAAGTCTCAAGTCTCCTTTATTGTTTCTCTTTGACTCCTCTACTAACGCATATTGTCCTCTTTACTCATATTGCTCTATACTCTATTGACTGTATATACTCTTACAAGGAAATCCTGGGTATTTATAAGCACACGCAGGAGAACACAGGTGAAAACATTTTACCACGTGCACTATGCAGCTGGGGTCACTAACAGCAAAACAAGCTACGTGGGATAAACAAAATATTTGTTAGAGTGTGCTCAGCTGTTGTAGGCTGCTGAAAAACCAAGTCTCTATCAGGGTAAATGGCTCCAGGTGGCTGCAAAGATGATAACTGCTTTCTAGCCACTTTCTGTTTAAAGTCGGCTCCCTACAGAAATCTATCTGGTTGTTTCTCAGAAAATTGGAAATAGTTCTACCTGAAGACCCAGCTATACCACTCTTGGGCATATAGCCAAAAGACATCCCACCATACCACAGGGATTTGCTCACCCCCATGTTCATAGCAGCCTAATTTGTAATAGCCAAGACAATCCATATTTCCCTCCACTGGAGAATTGATACAGAAAATGTGGCTCATTTACACAGTGGAATATTATTCAGCTATCAAAAAATGAGCACACCATAAATTTTGCAGGCAAATGGATGGAACTAGAAAATCTCATCCTGAGTGAGGTAACTCAGACCCAAAGGACATGCATGGCATGTACTTGATGATCAGTGGATATTAGCCAAAAGTACAGAATACCTAGGATACAACCTACAGACCATAAGAAGTGTAACAAGCAGAAATGCCCAAGTGAGAAGGCTTCAATCCCACTTAGAAGGGGGAAGGGAATAATCATGGGAGGGAGAGGGAGGAAGGGATCTGAGTAGGAAAGGAGAGATGGAGGGGAAAGGGGAACAGGATCAGATATGAGGGGTCGGAGGGGCAGGAGAGAAGCCTAGAGGGCCAAGAGAATGAATGGAAATAAGCAGCCTAGGGGAGTAGGAGGTGGGAGAACCCTCTAGAAAGTACCAGAGACCTGGGAGGCAAGACACCCTCAGAACTCATTGAGAGTGACCTTAGTTAAAATGCCCAATATTAGGGAAAGGGAACTCAAAGAGTCTACCTCCAGTAGATAGACAGGACCTCAATTGAAGCAACAGGGCTACTAACCCACAGTCCAAATTCCTGAACCAGAATTGTTCCTGTCTAAAAGAACTGCAGGGACAAAAATGGAGAAGAGACTGAAGGAAAAGATGTCCCATGATTGGCACAACCTGGATCCATCTTATTAGGAGTCAGGGGCCACCAAGACCTGACACTATTACTAATGATATGATATGCCCTACAGGCCTGGCATGGATGTCCTATGAGAGGACCTAACAGCAGTGACTGGGACAGGGGGAGATACTTAACGCAGCCATTAGAAGTCAGGGATCCTATGGTTGAATTAGGGGAAGGATTGGCAAAGCTCAAGGGGAGAGCCACCCTATAGGAGGACCAACAGTCTCATCTAACTTAGACCCCAGAGAGCTCCCAGAGTCTGAACCACCAACCAGGAGCATACCCAGGCTGGTCCTAGGCCCCTGGCATATATGCAGCCAAAGTCTACCTAGTCTGGCCTCAGTGCTTAATCTTTAAGAGACTGAGGTCCCGGGGAAGGGGGAGGCCTAGTGGGGTGGGGGAGCACCCTCTCGGAGTCAAGGGGGAGGAGGAATAGGATGAGGCACTGTGGGAGGGGGGACTGAGGGGGAGCAGCAACTGGAATGTAAATAAATATCTACAGCATTATTACTACACCTGAAGCTAATGGGAGATCACAGAAATAATTGGAATAACATTTTTGAAATTTTCAGGTTAAGAGTAAGTACCCTTTGTATATTGCTTAGGTCTTGATTTTTAAAATCACATTATAAAAATTGATTTTACATGTTTAAATCATAAACAGAAAATAAATATTACTGATGAAATTTTTAAAAAGCACAGGAATACTGTAAGAATGTATTTTTAGTTTAACTCCAGGTGTGAGAAATGGGTCTAGTTCAGATTCTACACAGCAGCTGACTGTGATTTGCCTCCTGATTTTACCAGCTGCAGATGGTTTCCACGATTGTATAATGTTTAGAATTTTGGAGACTTTTAGGATATATACATGCTAAGGTCCCGAGAGGTGTTGAGAACTGAACTGCTCCACGCTTTGGGGCTAAGTGCTCTGGTCTGAGAGGATCAGACAACAGGGTCTAGAAAGAGAGAGAGTGGGGATGGAGGGGAAGAGACTCAAAGAATGAAGGCAAGACAGGGTGTGTGATCAAGTCCCGTTTCTCGTTTATTGTCTCTCTTATTTATTGTCTCCTCCTTTATTGTCTCTATTGCAAGGAAATCCTGGGTATTTATAAGCACAAGCAGGGGAACACAGCTGAAGACACTTTACCATGTGCACCATGCAGCTGGGGCCACTAAACCGCAAAACAAGATATGTGGGATAAACAAGATATTTATCAGAGTGTGCTCAGCTGTTGTAGGCTGTTGAAAACCAAGTCTCTTGTCAGGGTATAGGGCTCGAGATGGCTGCAAAGTCGATAGCTGCTTTCTGCTAAAAGTCAGCTCCCAACAAGGAGGGATTGTTGGTTGGATCTTGGTTGTTTGTTGTCAGTGGTGGTTGGTCAGGGTTTATTAAGTAGTTGTATGCAAAGAAAATTAGATATCTTGATGGCAAAGATTGTACTTGCCCCAAGGAACTCACCCCCAAGCATCAAGAAGTATTCTGATAATAATAAAGTTGCCCCCTTTCAACCTCTAACTTTATTCAGGGATCTCTTTCCTTCTCTCTTTATTTTTTTGTTTATCTTATTTGAGCTTAAAGGTTTGAAAGGGTGAAAGAAAGAAGAATCAACAAGGTAGCAAATGACAGTTCAGTGTTCTATTCATAACAGACAGAAACTGGAGACAGCCTAGGATCCTATCAAGAGATGTGTAGATAATGAAAATGGAGTACATTTTAACAATGAAATATTACTACTCAGCTATTAAATCATAAAATTTACAGGTAAATGGGTGGAACTAAAAAAACCCAAAATCCTGAGTGAAATAACCCAGATCAAAATTCAGATATATTATGTATTCTCTTATATGTGTATACTACCTTTTAAGCCTTCAAAGGCTTGTCACAATCTGTATACCTACAGAAATTAGGAATAAATTTGGGACTGTGGGAGAAGGATGGAATCCTGAATAGGGTGAAAAAATAGAATAAACAGGAAAAAGAGAAGGCAGGTGGTGGTGGAACAGGTATGTTAAATAGAAAGGGGGAGAGGAGAGAGGATAAGGGAGGAGATATGGAGAGAGATAGCTAAAGCTAAGCTCTATTTAAGAGATCATATGGAAACATACTGCAGTAGAAGCTTCATGTGTTTGTGTGTGTGTGTGTGTGTGTGTGTGTGTGTGTGTATGAAAGAAATCTGAATGAAATCAGTAAATAACAGGAAAACAAACCACCAACTAGACATCTCTTACTAACAAATGAAACCACCAGTGCTAAGAAATGATGCCATCTAACTGAAATATTGAACAAAGGGGCCCCATGGAAATGCTCAAACAGCTCAGATTCTTGTCAATGTTATTGGTTGCTCTTCACAAACAGATGGTAAGTCTCTATGAATGAAGACAACAACTACATATCTCATTGAACACGGTGAAGCTGAGTGAGCTGGTGCCAACTAGAGCTTTCACTTCTTTGAGCTAGTGTCCATGGTATACAAGAAGGTAGTTTGAATGTTACCAGAAAAGAAAGGTAAACATCAACCCAGCTAAAAATCCTTTAATCTGCAATGGTGACATGCCTATATGATACACTGGTGTGATAATGACACAAATGATATTAGAGTAACCCACCACACTCTGAATGAACCTAAGACTCACTCTGTGGGATAGAATTTATGCCTTATACTGCTCCAGTAGCCAAAAACCTGAGACATGTTAGGTCATAAACCTAGAAGAAACCAAATATTATTGCACTCCTAAAGATATGTAGCAATATAATGACTTCAAATGATTTTTTGCTATAGCCATAGACCAATGTCTTATTCAGCCATTCAGGGAAGCTTCCACTTATAGTAGGTGGAAACAAATACCACTTCACAACTGGAAAATGTGCAGAGAATGAGAGACCTTCAACACTCAGTCCCCAGTGGAATGTGTCCATGAAACTTCTACATTAAGGGCTCAGGAAATTTTGCAAAAGAGGAAGCAGAAAGATTGTAAGAGGCAGTGAGGATGGAAGGCAGTAAGGAAATAATGCCCTCCAGATACAATATAACTGGCTCACATATGAACTCGTAGAGATGGTAGCAGCATGCATTGGTCCTGCGTAGGTCTAATGTAGATGTGGTCCCAGTACTGAAAGGGGAAGTACATGTGATTCTCCATCTCTAACCAATAAGCTATGTCAACCAATCACAAAGGAAAATTTAGTTTCACCTACAGAGTTTTACTAGTTATACAAACCACACTTAAAGGCAGGCCTCATGCCCAGCAGTAGAAGATCAACTCAAATGAACTCAGTGATACTTTCAGTGTTTTTTTTTTTTTTGCCCTATAATGCTTTATCTGGACATTGCTTACTGCATTGGTTGTTTGCTTATATATTATGGTTTCAAATATTGTGGTTTACAGATATTGTGTATATGTGCACGTGTTTCTGGAAGTATATGTGTTTCTCATACTTTTTCTCAGCTCATTTGTTTTGTTATATTCCAGTTTGTTTGTTGTTTATTTGCTTGCTGATTTTCTAGAGAAAGAAAGAGTGAGATAAAAAAGGTATGGAGTTAGATTGTGGGAGGTTAGGAAGATCTGGAAGGAGATGAGGAAGAGGAAATGTGATCAGAATATATCACATGAAAAATCTTTCAGATGAAGAAGAAGAAGAAGAAGAAGAAGAAGAAGAAGAAGAAGAAGAAGAAGAAGAAGAAGAAGAAGAAGAAGAAGTTTTACTTGCTCAAAGTGCCCATGCTTACACAGGTTGGAGCTTTGATTCTTGTCAGACAGATTGGACCATGTGCTTTCCAGACCCAACACACAGAACTGAAAATAGTGGATTTTCCATGAGATGCTTGTTCCTGCAGCCCCGTCTTTGGAGAAGTTGAAAATGCTGAATAAGGACAAGCAAAATTTGAAAATCAACTGAAAACAAAAGTAATGAAACTGGATGTGGTTCAGTAGTCAACAAGGGACGGGATACTTAGTTTTTGTATGATAAAATTCACTAATTTGAAAGCAATTGGAATAAAAATTTAGAGAATTAAAGAATACACAAAAAAGTCAGATAAAGAGAAGAAAGCTAATGAGAAACTGGCTCTGTGAAATAAGAAGGCAGAAAATGAAAACATCAAATTAAGAAGAATGAATAGCTTACTCAGGATATTATTGATGACCAGAAACTAATAGATTCACAAAGTCATCACTTTGATTAGGAAGTGGAGAAGACAGTGACAACCAATCACAGATGTCTAAAGAGTACTGTGAACTTGTTAAATATGTGGATGGAATCTATAACTTAATAAAAGTTAATGAGACAATTGAAGTTCAAAATGAAGAAATGAGAAAAATATCTAGAAGAGTCAGCACAGAAAATGGAGCAGATGACAGATGACTGTCACAGGATGGAGCTAATTGTGCATCACACAGATACTGTTGTGGACGAGATTTAAAAAGACAATGGGCCTTATCAACTTCAAGTGTGAGAGCTCACAGACCTTCTGAAAGCATGGGATGAAGGGGTCCAGGCTTGATGGCTGCCCATGCGAACACAGCAGAACGGAAGATGCTTTTCTCAACTGAGACAACATTTTCTAATTTTGTTTTTTTTATTTAACTTTAATTTTGATTTTAAGAATTTGCAGTAGGCAATAACATTCATATTGTATTTTTCTAAAAAAACAAACAAACAAACAAACAAAAAACACCTGTATTGTCTGAAAAAAAAAACCTCTAAAATTGCTATCTGTAGTCCTTAAACTCATTCGTTTACTGAACACTTTCAAGTCAAGATTAAGCAGGAATGGGATTAGGAAAAAGCTCTATCAAGATCAGTTAGAAAGCCTTGTTAGAATAAGCCCTGTCTGTAATTGTCACTTGCCAATGTCACCTGACTCCCTGGCTGTGCCCTATCAAGAAGCAAGAATCAGGATGGATGTGATTTGGGAACTCTCTGAGATGACTGAATCAGTAGTTCTTACATAAATGCTGTCACTATAATTACACAACTTCTAGCCATGCTCACAGAAATCTTACTGACACTCAGGGTTATTAATTGTCTGGGGAGCTCAGATAATCTATATTTTAAGGAGGTATAGTTGTGATGGGGATGAAGCTGAATGAATCATAAGGTTTCAGTTAATCTGTGAAGCACTAGAAAGAAAATGAAAGGCAATCCAGTCACAGTTGTAGCCACTCAGCTGCTGTTCTTGAGTGAACACAGCAATGAACAGACAATGCATCAATGAATTTTCCAATTTCTTACAGAGACAAGGACAGAACAGAATTTTCAATTGTGGAATGTAATCTGCCAACCCTTGGTTCACATTTAATTATTATACAATGAAGCAGTCCTCTATTGTATGATATTTAGGAGGTTTTCACGCTGTTTTCTTTTTAAAGCAGTGTTTTAATGAGAAATTTTATATTTAAAAATTTGGTAGAATCAATTGCTACAGGTATTATTGTGACATAAATTGCAAATATATCTCTCTAGTTGGCAACTTATCTTTTCATTCATAATTATGTGAAATATTTGTTTTACATTGCATAATTAAATGTTTCATATATTTAAAATACTAAGGCATTTCTATAACAATAAGATTTCTCTTGCCTTTCTACAACTTTATCAGATATATTAAATTAATTAATTTATCAACTTTATATTGAGCAGATTAGCTAAAAGTGTTGTCTAGTGCTCTTTAAACAAAGGATGAAAACAATTGTTCTCAGTTTCAAATTTTGAGAAGCGACCCAAATGATTTTTGGATATGTAAGAGTGGTTTATGTCCTATGACATTAGCACAAGCATATGAAAAAATAAAGTGTACATTTTATTCATGTAGACTGATATTTCTGAGCATTTGACATTCTAGAAGCCCGTGTCATGTCAGTTAGAATGTAAGTGTGAACTGTAGTGGTATTTTATGTTTCCTCACATTTTCTCTGTAATTTGTGGAGATCTGATGAAGACCCCGCTGTGCAAAGCCTCCTGCAGTCTGCCTGTGACAGGGGCTGTAGCTGCACACCCAGGTGCAGTTTGTGGCCAGGCTGCAGGCTTGCTGGGAGCACTGTGCCTCAGCAGCACAGAGGTAGGTGCCTGAGTCCTCCAGCTGGGCATCCCTGATGTGCAGGGTGCTGGAGCGCTCCTTAGAGTTGAATGTCGACTTTAACCTTCCAATCTCCTTTGTTCCTGAGGCCAAGTAGAACAGAGTGATGAGGCTGCCCTTGGGATTCTGTCGGAACCACTGCACAGATGTCATGGTGATAGAAAAATTGCATCTCAGAACAGAACTGGTTCCCTCGTGGAGACTCAGGGCTGAAGGACTCTGCATCACAGTATCTCCTCTCACCCCTGTTGAAAACAGAAAAGCAAACCAGAATCAAAGAGAGGTTTTCACCCACACCAGTCAAATAGCCCACCCATGAGGATGAATGCACATGAGCTTTGTGTGAGCTCTCTCCCCCTCCCCCACCGACATTTCTGGAGAATCCCTAATAGGAACTTAGCTAAGCACAACTCACAGCAAACCTGCACCCACAGAATCCCCAGCACAGCTCCGAGGTTTCTCTCCATGGCCCCTGTCCAGTCGCTGGAGTGTCTTCTCTCAGGCTCTGAAGAGTGTCAAGCCTTGTGCCCAGACAACTTGTGTTTACAGACTATAGGATCTCTGAGTCACTGAACTTCCTCATTCATCTGAACACGAAACTCCACCCACCTCCACCTCATGACTGCACTGCGAGTGCTCCAGGGCTGTGGAGGACATTGATGTAGAGCCCAGGGCACTGTGTTTCTAATGTAACAGGTAATATAAGGGAGTTTGCGGGGTGAGAATGTTTGAGAAAGAGGAATACATAAATACAGAATGCTGGTGGAAAAACTAATCACTCAAGTGTGTGTGTGTGTGTGTGTGTGTGTGTGTGTGTGTGTGTGAGAGAGAGAGAGAGAGAGAGAGAGAGAGAGAGAGAGAGAGACACCCAGGTGAACTCCACATCATCACTTGTACTTCTTGCTTCCTGAATGAATTGCCTTATGTCCGTAAGTCTCTTCTTAGCTCTTCAAATCTCAGGCATCAACTTAAAAAAAAGTACTTTGAGGATCCCTGCGGTGCCCCCTAGTGAACTGCCACCACCAACAATGGTGGCTTCAGGTCATCTCCATCAGCCTCATTAAACCAGCCCTTTACTTCCTGGTGAAGGAAATGCAGAAATCAGCAGACAGGACTGTCTAGATCTCTAGCTCTCAAAAGAAGAAATTAAAATGGCTAAGAAAAAAAAATCCCTCAAAATTGCTCATCAGCCTTAGCAATTAGGAAAATGCAAATTAAAACAACTTTGAGATTTCATCTGACACCAGCTAGAATATGTAACTCTATAAAACACCTCACAACAAATGCTGGGGAGGTTGTGTAGCTGGTCAAGGAACATGCACTCGTTCTCAGGAGACTATAGGTTGGTGCAACTCCTCTAGAAATCAGTATGGGGAATGTTCAAAACACTAAAGATCAATCTACCACATGACCTGGCTATGCCACTTCTTGGCATATGCCCCACTCTACAGATAATTGCTTAACTATGTTATAGCTGCTCTCCTCACGGTAACTAGGAAATGGAGACAACATCAATGTCCTTCATCTGATGAATGGATAATAAAACTGTGTGGTGCCTATATTATGGAATGTTTTTCAATGCAGAGAAAAATGGCATCATAAACTTTGCAGTTAGATGAATGGAACCAGGAAAGATTATATTTGAATGAGTTGACTGAGACCCAGAAAAACAAAGACCACATGTTCTACCACTGAACTCCTAACTTCAGTGGAAATTGGAGAGACTCCTAATTCCAAATCTTCAAATGGAAATGTACAACATGGTGTCATCACAGAAACCAGAAAGGTACAAAGGGGACATGTGGCTGAAGAGAAGATGGCAAGGGCAAGGCAAGCATGATGTAACAGGGGAAATAGGAAAATGAAGGGAGGTGGCTGAGAGGGGAAGGACATCAACATAGAAGGAGAGAAAGAGAGGAGTGTGGAATTTCAGTGACTCTGTCTAAACAGGTCGTAAGGAAGCATATTAGTATCTATTTACCAAAAATACATAAAATACAAATGAGTATATATGCATGCATACACAAATATAGTTTAAATTAATTGTTTCTAGTCATTCTGCCCCCAAGATCCATAGATATCTAGAAAAAAAAAACCCTGAAAACAAAGAAAACCAGAAAAACAAACCCAAACAAATAAAAAACAAAAACAAAACTAACAAACCAAAACTAAAACCATATTCCTTTCTCACTTCAACCTCCTCTTCTACACAGCCTCTTCCCTGATTCACATTGTCCTGCTGCTTTTCTTTAACTGTTGTTGTTGGGTTTTTGTGGATTTGTTTTGGTTTTGTTTTTGGGTTTTTTGGGGGGGGGCGGGGGAAGGTTGTGGTTTATTACACGCATAATTACAAATCTGTGCTAAGTGAAAATGTATAAAGCAATGGCAACCTAGGTTTAAGCCACACAGAGAAAGGACTGGACAATCCCATTAACCCTTCTGCTAATATCCATTCTGTTGCCTTGAACAAGATTGCTAGCATTTCTTAACAATTTGCATAGTACTTACTTGTGAAAATGCTTTCCATTCATTGTCTCAGTTTATCCTCACAACAACCCTGTGAGGTAGGTAGGGCAATTTACACTGTCCTTGTCTTTAATTGTTGTTACATATAGATTCCGAAATATATGGATACCACCTATGGATACCACCTGCTCAGACTACATAATGCAATTTGTATGTACATGATTTTAGGGTGGACCGCATGGTCTTCAATAATAAATTGGGAGGTTCTTCCTTGGGTAAGACTATTTCTCCTGCTCTCAGCATTTCTTAGTTGGCTGCAGTATTTTGTGTACAGTTGGGCTCTGCGAGATTTTTCTCCTTCAACATTAGTGTGTATTGGTTGTCTATTGGTGCCATCCTTGTTTACGTCTTGTTTAGGCAACCATGTCATTGAGGCATTGTGGAACTCACCATAAGAACTGAAACACAGCTCTGTCTGCTGATCGTCCAGTTCATGTATTGTTACAGAGAACAATGAAAGCTTTATCAAAACAACAGAAGGGAAAAAATCATGATTTCCAAAATCACTAAGATATTAAAACCATCCAAATATAAAAATTAGCAAATTATATATAAAAAGCAATCTTCTGGGTGAGTTAAAACTTTAATTCTTGGCACACACTTCTTTGGAAAATTTTTAAACCTAAACCAAGGATGCTGAGTAGATGGTGTAGGGCAGGCTTTGTCCTCCTGCTAGTGTCAAAAAGATTGAAATATCCCCTCTAACCCACTAACCCCTCACAAGCACCACAGCCTTTTCTAGAGCATGCCTATTTTGCCAGAGGGTGGAGAGAGAGGAGCCTGTGAGGAGAGTGGCGAGCTTGTCAGATCAATCAGCTCAGGTGACAAAGAAACTAGAGAGGAGGTGCAAGTAAAGTTTGAATTAATATTTAGACAGAAAGGGGGATGGCAATTAGGTAGAGGGAAACACCAAGAATAAATGGAACAGAAAAGAATGAAGCTAAATCTAAATCTTTCATATACTGAAATGGTGGCTGGATTACTATGCAGCCAATCTGGATAGTATTCCTTCAGATTCTGTTATTACCACAGGTCCCTGTACTCCCATCTTTCATAATTTGCTTCTTTGTGAATTACTTACAATTTTGTTTCTAGTCCTTCTAGAAACATTCAGGCAATGAAAGAAAAAAGGCAATCATCAAACTTACACATGATTCCCAACGGACTCAGTTTTGTGCATGCATACACATAATGTACTCATATATACATGCATACACACTCACATACACAATTACACATACACAGTCACACACATATACAAAAACATATACACACATTATTCACTCATATATAATAAAATCACATAAAAAGCAACAGTTTTGCTGAATCATCTTAAGGCTTGCTACATACACACTCCTTTAGGAAAGTCTACAATGAAACAACTCAAAATTTCAATATTTAGTATAAAATTCTTTTTAGAGTGTATGTGTGTGAACATGTGCATGTGTGTGTGTTAATGTGTCCAGCAGAAATCCATAAATATTAGAATAAGGAGGACTCAATAATCTTTATATACGAACATTAATCTTTTAAGGTTGTTAAGGACTGAACTGTGTCCCTCTCAAAACATTTATGATGGAGTCATCACACTGAAGATTTTATTGTGATGACACTTGAAGATAAGACATTAAATGGTAAGTAAAAGCCAGGCAGTGGTGGCACATGCCTTTAATCCCAGCACTTGGGAGGCAGAGGCGGGTGAATTTCTGAGTTTGAGGTCAGCCTGGTCTACAGAGTGAGTTCCAGGACAGTCAGGGCTACACAGAAAAACCCTGTCTCTAACCCCCTCCTAAAATAGTAACTAAAGTAAAATAAATAAATGGACACAGGAGGGCTGGACCGTCAGACAGATGATGACCATGGACCCACATGTTCTTCCCTCTGAGAAAGACCCAGTGAGGACTCACTAAAGGCAGCCATCTGTGGCCACAGAAAGAAATCTCTGGAAAACAGGGTCCTGCTCACACCTCCATATTGGACTTCCACCTCTAAGGCTTTGAGAAAAGAACTTGGTGTTGCCTCAGCCACTCCATGTGGTGTGGTGTGAAATCAGAAAATGAATGTGGTGTAGTAGTTCTTTTTTGGGGGAGAGGAAAGAGTTAATTTCATCTTATATCTTACAGTACGTTATGAATGGTAGTCAGGAAAGGAAATCAAATATGAACATGGAGGCAGGCACTGAAGAAGAGGCCATGAAGGAATAGAATTACTATCTTGTGCAGACTCATTTCTTGTTTCAGCTGTTCAGAGATGGCATTTGCAATAGTAAATCATCAGTTAAGAAAATACTCAATGATCTTCTGCCTATTAGACAATCTGATGGAGACATTTTCTTAACTGAAGTTTCCTTTTTTAGTTTGACTCCTGTTAGACTATATTTGATTAAAAACAAAGAAAGAAAGAAAGAAAGAAAGAAAGAAAGAAAGAAAGAAAGAAGTAGGAAGGAAGGAAGGAAGGAAGGAAGGAAGGAAGGAAAGGAAGGAAGGAAGGAAGAAAGAAAGAAAGAAAGAAAGAAAGAAAGAAAGAAAGAAAGAAAGAAAGAAAAATATTTTCTCAAATAATCAGTTCCTTGTTTTGTTGATTCTTTTTGTTTCTACTTGGTTATTTCAGCCCTGAGTTTGATTATTTCTGACTGTCTTCTCCTCTTGGGTGTATTTATTTCTTGTTCTAGTGCTATCAGATGAGCTGTTAAGCTGCTAGTGTATGTTCTCTCCAGTTTCCTTTTGTAGGCACTTAGAGCTATGAGTTTTTCTCTTGGCACTGCTTTCATTGTGTCCCATAAGTTTGGATATGTTGTGCCTTCATTTTCATTAAATTCTAAAGTCTTTAATTTCTTTATTTCTTCCTTGACCAAATTATCATTGGGTAGGGTGTTGTTCAGCTTCCATGTGATGTGGGCTCTCTGTTGTTTTGTTGTAATTAAAGACCAGTCTTAGTCCATGATGACCTTGATAGGATGCATGGGATGATTTCTATACTTGTTTTTTCTATACTTGTCTCTATATCAGTTGAGGATAGTTTTCCGTCCAATTATATCATCAATTTTGGAGAAGGTACGATGAGGATCTGAGAAGAAGGTATATCCTTTTGTTTTAGAATAAAATGTTCTACAGATATCTGTTAAAACCATTTGGTCCATCACTTCTGTTAGTTTTACTGTGTCTCTGTTTAGTTTCTATTTCCATGATCTGTCCATTGATGAGCATGGGGTGTTGAAATCTCCCACTATAATTGCGTGTGGTACAATGTGTGCTTTTAAACTTTAGTAAAGTTTCTTTTATGAATGTGGGTGTCCTTGCATTTGGAGCATAGATGTTCAGAATTGAGAATTCTTCTTGGTAGATTTTTTTCCTTTGATTAGTATAAAATGTCCTTCATATATATATATATATATATATATATATATATATATATATATATATAAAATAACTTTTTGGTTGCAAGTTGATTTTATTCAATATTAGAATGGCTACTCCAGCTTGTTTCTTGGGAATATTTGCTTGGAAAAATTTCTCAGCCTTTTAGTCTGAGGTAGTGTCTGTCTTTTTCACTGGGGTGTGTTTCCTGTGTGCATCTGTTAGTCTACATCTTTTTATTGGAGAAACGAGTCCATTGATGTTAAGAGACATTAAGGAATAGTGATTAATGCTTCCTGTTATTTTTGTTGTTAGAGGTGGAATTATGTTTGTGTGGCAATCTTCTTTTGGGTTTACTGAAAGAAGATTACTTACTTGCTTTTTCTAGGGTGTAGTTTCCCTCTTTATGTTGGAGTTTTCTGTCTATTATCCTTTGTAGTGCTGGATTTGTGGAAAGATATTGTGTAAACTTGATTTTGTAATGTAACATCTTGTTTTCTCCAACTATGGTAATTGAGAGTTTTGCTGGTTATAGTAGCCTGGGCTGGCATTTGTATTCTCTTAGGGTCTATATAACATCTGCCTAGGATCTTCTAGCTTTTATAGTTTCTGGTGATAAATCTGTTGTAATTCTGATAGGTCTACCTTTATATGTTACTTGACCTTTTTCCCTTACTGCTTTTAATATTCTTTCTTTGTTTTGTGCATTTAGTGTTTTGACTATCACGTGATGGGAAGAATTTTTTTTCTGGTCCAGTCTATTTGGTGTCCTGTAGGCTTCTTGTATGTTTATGGGCATCTCATTCTTTAGGTTAGAGAAGTTTTCATCTATAATTTTATTGAAGATATTTACTGACCCTTTAAGTTGGGAATCTTTGCTCTCTTCTATACCTATTATCCTTAGGTTTGGTCTTCTCATTGTGCCTTGGATTTTCTGGATGTTTTGGGTTAGAAGCTTTTTGAATTTTGCATTTTCTTTAACTATTGTGTCAATGTTTTCTATGGTATCTTCTGTACCTGGGATTCTCTCTTCTATCTCTTGTATTCTGTTAGTGATACTTGCATCTATGACTCCTGATCTCTTTCCTATGTTTTCTATCTCTAGGGTTGTCTCCCTTCTTGATTTCTTTTTTTGATTCTATTTCCATTTTTAGATCCTGGATGGATTTGTTCAATCTCTTCACCCATGTGACTGTGTTTTCCTGTAATTCTTTAAGGGATTTTTGTTTCCTTGTTAAGGTCTTCTACCTGTTTACCTGTGTTCTCCTTTATTTCTTTAAAATTTATGCCCTTCTTAAAGTCTTCTGTCATCATCATGAGATGTGACTTTAAATCAGAGTCTTGCTTTTCTGGTGTGTTGGGGTATCCAGGGCTCACTGTGATGGGATAACTGGCTTCTGATGATGCCACGTAGCCTTAGTTTCTGTTGCTTATGTTCTTGCCCTTGCTTCTCTGGTGTTAGCTGGTCTTGCTGTCTTTGACCGTGGCTTGTCCTTCCTTCAAGCCTGTGTATTAGTACTGCTGGGAAACCAGTTCTCTCAGGGATGAATTTGGATATGGAGAGCTGTGACACAGGGTCAATTCCAAGGTGCAGATGGAAACCTGAAGGATCCTCTTCCCAGCTGTTCTTTGATTCCTGTGTTCTGATGGCTCTTGGCTGGTTGCTCCTGGGCCAGAAACTTGAGCAGAAGTGGTGATATTATCTGTGCTCACAGATGTGGTGCCAGCACTCCTAGGAGACCAGCTCTCTCCCAGTAGTATTTGGGTATGGAGCCCTGAAACACAGAATCAGCTCTGGGTGCTGTGGCCAAGGTCAGCAAACCAGAAGGATCCTGTCCCAGGCTGCTCTTCAGCTCCTGTGTTCTGAGGTCTTCAGGTGGGTCCCTCAGAGCAGAAATGGTGGTATTACCTGTGTTCACAGGTGTGCCAGCACTCCTGGGAGACCAGATCTCTCCCATTTGGGCACTGAGTGCTATGGCACAGAGTCAGCTACAGGTGCTGTGGCACCATAGTCCATTTTTAAGTGATGCTGTATGAAGCAAGCCATAAGCATTTGAAGATATAACTATATAGAGATGAAAATACCCAATGTATTTTTATCATTCTCCCTTTATTCTTTCTTTTAGAGCAGCTGTTTCCCCAAAATAAAGTTACCTATTCTTGCCAAAATATTCATGAGAATTATATCTAAAGGTTTGATGATCTTAATAATTATGTCAAAGTGCTGGGAAAAGTGGAGTCTGTATCTTGTGTATGATGCACCCAATGCTAGTGATAAGTGAGTGAAATCCTACTGTAGTTTCCTAGCAAGGCTGTAAGTGTTTTCAGGTTCAGTACTTGAAACCAAGCATCCCTACATCTTAAGTTTGCTTAGAATAGCTATAGAAAAAGGCAAAATACCATGGCACGGACCTTTATGGTTTGCAGGGACCATTTCTAAAACTTTTTTGTAGATGTGTACATATCAACTACTAACAGAAACGATGTACACTGATGGAAGATCTCTGTCCCCGAGTACCACTCTACCCTGGCACCTCAGGTCACTGCAGGACTAGTCACATCCTCTCCCACTAAGGCCACACATGGCAGCCCAGTTAAGAGAACAGGATCCACAGGCAGGCAATCGTCAGGGTAAGCCCCAACTCCAGTTCTTGGAGGAGTTGCATGAAGATCAAGTCATACATCTGCTATGTATGTGCAGGGGGCCTAGGTCCAGCCCATTTATGCTCTTCAGTCTCTGTGAGACCCCAAGGGTCCAGGCTAATTGTTCTGTTGGTATTCTTGTAGAGTCCCTATCCCTCTGAGTTCCTCAATCCTTCCCCCAACTCTTACACAAGACTTCCAGAGCACTGTCTAATGCTTGGCTGTGGGTCTCTGCATCTGTTTTGGTCATCTGCTGTGTGGAGCCTCTCAGAGAATGGTTATGCTAGGGTACTGCCTGCAAACATAACAGAGTATCATTAATACTGTCAGGCATTGGTTCTTGCTCATGGGATGGGTTTTAAGTTGGGTCACATGCTGGCCGTTCCCTCAGTTTCTGCTCCATCTTTGTCCCTGCACTTCTTGTAGGCAGGACAAATTTTGGGTTGAAGGTTTTGTGCATGGGTGGCTCTTCTTATTCCTCCACTGAGAGTCCTGCCTGGTTACAGGAGGTAGTAGCCACATCAGGCTCTATATCCCTCACTACTAGGAGTCTCAGGTAAAGTCACTTCACAGACTCTTCCCCATCTCATGTCTCTGGCACCTTCTAGAGATGCCCTCCACACCAATATCTGGGGGTGAGGGTGAAAATCAGGTGTAGAGAGGCCCTGAGAGATCTAGCTCAGAGTGTGTTTCCTTTCAATGTTAATGTATATGTATATGTATATGTATATGTATATGTATATGTATATGTACATGTACATGTACATGATGTATATGTATATGTATGTGTATGTGTATGTGTATGTGTATGTGTATGTGTATGTGTAT
>JANHMN010000001.1:197557679-197631541 GCA_030674055.1 Rhabdomys pumilio | reverse complement strand
TGTATGTGTATGTGTATGTGTATGTGTATGTGTATGTGTATGTGTATGTGTATGTGTATGTGTATATGTATATGATGTATATGTATATGTATATGTATGTATATGTATGTGTGGGCAAGCATATGTGAATGTATTTATGGTGTGTGGGTACAAGTGCATGGTGGCATGTACAAACACATCTGTATTCATGTGCATGTGTATGTGTATTGTGTACATGTACATACTATAAATAAACCTTGAATGTTGTTTCTTGTATTTTGAAGAGCACGCACATGTGTGTGTGTATGTGTGTGTGTATGTGTATGTGTGTTTAAGTGCACATATGTGCACATGTGTGTGGATGTCAGAAGTCAATCTTGGGTTTCATTTTTCTGAAGCTATCTGGCTTGTTTATTGAAGACAGGTCTTTTACTGATCCCTGGAGCTCATGTATAGTCTAGGCTGGCTGGATAGCAGGCTTTCAGGATCTGTCTGTCCTCACCTCCCAGCACAGCCACCATGCTCAGCTTTTTATGTATGCTGGAAATCATACTCAAGTGCTCATGGGTCCATGGCAATACTTACTTCCATTTCTGAGCCTGCAAAAGCTATTAAATTCTCTCTTCCTTTTCCTTCTTATTCTGAGTATTCATCCTCCTATGCTGTATGAACAGAGGTTAAAGTATTTTCTTTTACCGTTGCCTCAAATAGAGGAAGAAGAAAATAAAACTCCGCACTGGAGCCAGTGAGCACTAATGTCCACTGTGATCCTTGCCTCTACTTCAGCAGGACATGGCAATATCAGAATAAAAGAATCTATGTTTAATATTACCATAAAAACCATGGAAATAAGGGAGGAAGCAATGCATACTAATAAAAGATGCAGAAGGAATCATGCTACAAATTCTCAAGTAGATTTGAAAAATTTAAGATGGCAACAAAAATAGGATAGTACATTTATAACCGTGAAGAACTCTCTGGAAAAAAAATCCAGTGAGCTACAATTCCTTATTCTCCTGTTTTATTTTTCATGGTGGCTAGAACTGACATAATTATGACAGATGTCTAAGCTTTCCTCTTTCTGGTAAATTTTTATATCAACTAACAATGCATCAAATTCTTTCCTAAATGGAAGTACCGAAATATTGTGACCAACTCTGATCGGTGTAATTAGAAAATTTATAGGACAATCAGCATGAAAGACAGTAGTGAAGGCAAACTTCAGGACAAAGCTGAAGAGTGCACCGTCCACCTTCTGTGTAGATGAAACATAAAATGACAAGTGAAAGCTTCTGGTCTTTCCTCACAGACACAATCAGCTGCTGAGGGTAGTCACTGTCCAAGCAATGCCCACTCAGGAAATGGTCCTCATGGAAAAATGTCACAGTCTCCTCCATTCTAAGAATTATGATTGTGCATTTTATAATTTAGAAAATATGAAAAGACCTTTAAGACAAAGTCAAACAGTAGATATTTCAGCTGGAAATGAGTTGTGCAAAGGCAGCTGGGATTGCACAACTTTCCCTTTCTCCTCACCAAGTTGAAAGAGATGTCAGCGTCCACAGGGAGAGCTCTTGAGTCTGAGCACCCACGGTCATGGGTGTTTATGTTCAGCTCCCCCTGCAGCCCCACACACTGTGCGCTCAGAGCACAGAAATACACAGCCGAGTCGCTGCAGTCCACAGAGGCTTTCTGCAGGTGGAAGGAAGACTCACTCTTGTTGAACTCAGCCTCAAAGCCATTCATGCCATGAACCACTGGGTCTCCTGAATAGTACTTAAGGAGCAGCTGCAGCCCTTGTCCTGGGTGCTGGACATACCAGAATAGATAAGGTGTCACAGTGGAGGAAAACTTGCATCTCAGCTGCAGAAAGGTTTCTTCAGCGACAGTGACATGAGCATCAGGCTGAGTCACTGACTGAGCTTGGGCTTCTCCTGGAAAGGAATACTAGGTCAGTAGCTGCAGTGCAGACTTCACTGAGGATAGTCAGAATCCAGAGATGCAGAGACCACAAGGAAGCTGTACTCACTTAGGAGAAAGTGTATCCCCAGCACTGGGAGGAGAGCCAGGAGCATGGTGGAGCCTTGGGAAGGCTGCAGCTCTGTTGGGGGAGGAACTCTGGAACAGGACAGGCAGGAAAGTGGCTGAAGAAAGCAAGAGCTTGAAAGCAGGAAGAATCTGCTGGAGAAGTCCCCGCTTAAATAAAAACTGACGCTGCAAACACGAGCCTGGAAGGTTTTGAGTATCTGATACTTGTCACTTGCCTTTGTTAAATATTCAGCCAGCTGAAAGCAGGATGAGATGTGAACAGGTGGAGATCTTCAAAGGAAGAAGGAACACTAGTGAGTGCAGCAGCGCCCTCTGGAGGCCATATGAGGAACCAAATGTCTTGAGGGTCTACAGCCTGCCTCCTGCTGTGTTCCTATTTCACAGACAAAACAAAACTCTCACAAAGCACATTGTGTCTTTTCCTAATTTAAGATACTAGTTCTAGCATCTGGTGAAAGTGGATGGCTTGTTAATATTCCCTAAGAGACCAGGTTATGAAGTGTACCTCGGACTTGGGAGCAATTGTCTCAGACTGAGTGTGAATGACCACCACAGCTACGGTGGCAATGCATTATGGTACCATATTGCATGAAGTTAGATTGCCTCTGCTATCTATGACAAATTGGGACTCCAGATGAGAAGGTTTTCTTACTAGAGTTAGAGGAACTAAAACCTAGAGACTCTCATGGCTGGTGAAAGTATTGTCCTCAAGGAAAGAAACTTGTGATTAAAAACTTTAGTTTTTTCTGAACCAATGGAATACATTGATTGAATCACAGGATGTATTTCTTTGCTCTCAGGAACAAGAAGGAAGATAGGTCTTCTCTCATCTGTTCCTTCCTGTAGGGATTGCCTTTCCTGGGGAAGGGTTACTTATGCCAGTGAATGTTTCGTCTGTAAATGAAGCTGTGGAGTGTGTGTGTGTGTGTGTGTGTGTGTGTGTGTGTTTCTTTCAAACTTCCCCATAACTTAAAGAACAACAGTATAAAGAAAAACCCCCAAATCCACAAGTGTTAGAAGAATGACACTCATCTAAGTGGTTAGATTCACAAGTACTTCCAGAAGATGCTGTCAAATTGAAGTTTGGTCCGAAAGAAAGAAGCACGTCAAAAACAAAGACAAGCAACTCATGCTGGTGTTCAGTTTACTGTGGCAGTTTACAGAGCCCAGCATATGTAAAATCAAAGGGTGCCATATTGCCTAGAGCAACACAGCTTTCTTGTCAGGGGGTATAATACAGCAGGATTCTCTACTCCTCTACATTGACAGAATTCAAATCCCATAGTAGAAGAACATCAGAAAAATCACTGGAATTACTAACCTCATATTGTTTAAAAATGTCAATAAGTCAGCGAGGAGATGGCTCAGTGCTTAAAAGCACTTCACATACAAACAGGAAGGCCTGAGATCAGATTTCCAGAGCTCCTGGAAGGCTGGACATGGCAGCATATATGCATAATTCTATTTCTTCTACAGCAGCACTTCTAAATCTGTGGGTCAATACCATTTGATGGATCAAAGGAACCTTTCACAAGAGTCTCCTAAGACTATCAGGAATTTTAGATATTTACATCACCATTCAGAACAGCAGCAAAACTACAGTTATTTAGTAGCAATGAAAACGATTTTATGGTTGGGGTCACCACAACATAGGAGCTGTACTGAAGGGTTGCAGCATTGGGAAGGTTGAGAACCACTGTTCCAGAGCAAGGTGGGTGGTAAAGACAGAATCTACTCCCAGGAAGCACTTGGGAGCAGCTAACCTCGAGTGCTGAAGATGACACACTGTCTCAAACAAGGTAGAATGTGATGACCCACACCCCAGGTGTCCTCTAACCAACTTACATGCACCAAGGCACATAAATGCCATCAATCACACAGATGAATGTTACACATACACTATACTCTTACACTTACAGACACACATTACACACACACACACACACACACACACACACCATACATGGCACTGATATCTATTGAATATATGCCACACACATATATACACATTACAACATCGTACAGACACAAACACATCACATGCACACACACAAATACCAGCATACATATCACACACACACACACACACACACACACACACAACATACACACACACAGCACCACAAGCATGCAAAAACAACCCATGTGATAAATATATAAGTAGTGTATATTATATATTATTTGAACCAAGAATTCACAACAGAGGAATCTCAAATGGGTGAGAAGCACCCAAAGAAATGTTCAAAGTCCTTAGTGATCAGAGAAATGCAAATCAAAACAACCCTGAGATTCCACCTTACACCAATCAGAATGGATAAGATCAAAACCTCAGGTGACAACATATGTTGGCAAGGATGTGGAGAAAGAAGAACACTTCTCCATTGCTGGTAGGATTGCAAACTGGTATAACCACTCTGGAAATCAATCTGGAGGTTCCTCAGAAAATTGGAAATAGATCTACCAAGTAATACCACTCTTGGGAATATACCCAAAAGATGCCCCACCATGCCATAGGTTCATGCATTCATAATGACCATATTTGTGATAGCCAGATGCTGTAAACAACCCAGATGTTCCATGACAGAAGAATGGATGCAGAAAATGTAGTTCATTTACACTATTGAACTTTAAAAGTTTAAAGCTTATTTAAAATATACAATGTCTCTTTAAAAGTCCAGTTTTTCAATTCTGGGCTCCTATAAAAATTACACATATATATAGTTATCATATATAATGTAATATATTTACATTACAATATCATACATAATGTTATATATTATATATCATAATATAATATGATATATCATATAATATATAATAATATAATGATATTATGTTATATTCAATGTAATATATTTATATATATACTTTTTACAGGATTCCACAATTAAAAAATGAACTTTAAAGAAATATTTTAAATATGTTTTGAACTTTTAAAGTTATACTGTGTTTTATTTACATTGTAGTATAAGCATTACATCATTTGGTACAAACAAGAAACGGGAGGTTATGGTTTTACTAGTGGTGTTTATGTGATGAGAAGTAAAGAAATCAACTTGCACTAGTGAAAGATCTGTATGACAAGAACTTCAAGTCTCTGAAGAAAGAAATCAAAGAAGATCTCAGAAGATGGAAAGATCTCCCATGCTCCTGGATTGGTAGGATTAATTTAGTAAAAATGCCATCTTGCCAAAAGCAATCTACAGATTCAATGCAATCCTCATCAAAATTCCAAATCAAGTCTTCATAGAGATAGAAAGAGCAATTTGCAAATTCATTTGGAATAACAAAAAACCCAGGATAGTGAGAACTATTCTCAACAATAAAAGAACTTCTGGGGGAGTCACCATCCCTGACCTCAAACTGTACTACAGGGCAATAATAATAAAAACAACACAAATAACCCAATTTTCAAATGAGGTACAGAGCTAAGCAAAGAATTCTCAAGAGAAAAGTCTCTAGCAAATCAAAACAGCCTTGAAACCTTACACACAACAGAATGGTTAAGATCAAAAATTCAAGGGACAGCACGTGCTGGTGAGGACGTGGAGCAACTAGGACACTCCTCCATTGCTGCTTGGAGTGAAAACATGTAAAAACCACTCTGCAAATCAATTTGGTGGTTTCTCAGAAAAAAATGGGAATAGTTCTACCTCAAGATCCAGCCATACCACTCCTGGTCATAAACCTAAAAGATTCCACCATCCCATGAGGACACTTGCTCAACTATGTTCAAGCAGCTTTAGTTGTAATACACAGAAACTGGAAACAACCTAGAAATCCCTCAACTGAAGAGTAGATAAAGAAAAATCTGGTTCATTTTAACAATGGAATAGTACTTAGGTATTAAAACCAAGGACATCGCAAAATCTGCAGGCAAATGGATGGCACTAAAAAGTATCATGCTGAGTGAGGTTACCCAGACCCAAAAGGAATGCATGTTTTGTACTCACTTTTACATGAATATTAGCCGTAAAGTTCAGGGTAACCATACTATAACCCACAGATGTAAGGAGCCCAAATAACAAGAAGAATCTAAAGGAGGCTGATTAAATCTTTCTCAGAAGAGGAAATAAAATATATATTGAAGATGGATGGAAAAGGGGAACAGAATGAAAGGAGGGGGAATGGGGGATCTGGTATGGGAAAGAGAAGGGAAATCAGTGTTGGGCAGAGGTGGTGAGTGGAGGAGGAAGATGTGCCAGAGACCTGCACTGGTGAGGGGAGAAGGTGACTATGTGTGCAACTCTAATTGAGACTCCTAGCAGTGGGGGATATGGATCCTGAAGTGACCTCTTCTTGTGGCCAGGTAAGTCTCCCAGTGAGTGATAAGGACGGCAACCCACTCACAAACCTTCAACCCCAAATTTGTCCTGCCCACAAGATGTTCAGGGACAAAGATAGAGCAGAGACACAGAAAGTGACCAACCAATGACTGCCCTAAATTGAGACCCATCCCATGGACAATAATCAATCTCTGACACTACTAATGATACTCTGTCATGCTTGCAGACAGGACCTTAGCATAACTGTCCTCTGAGAGGCTCTACCCAGCAGCCAATGGAAACAAATACAGAGACCCACAGCCAAACATCAAATGGAGCTCAGGGAATCTTGTGGAAGAGTTAGGGGAAGAACTGGTGGACCCAACGAACACAGGGAATCCACAGAAAGACTAACAGAGTCAACTAATCTGAACCTTTGTGGACTACTCTCAGAGACTGAAGCACCAACCAAAGAGCATACATGGGTTGGACCTAGGCCCCCTGAACATAGGTAGCAGAAAGTACAGCTTAGTCTTCATGCAGGTCCCCCAACAACTGGAGTGGCAGCTGTCCCTGTATCTGTTGCCCTCCTGTGGATCCTGCTCCCCTAACTTGGCTGTCTAGTCTGGCCTCAGTAGGAGAGGATACGTCTAGTCCTGCAGTGACTTGATGTGCATGGATAGGAGAATTGAGGAGGGTATATACTCAGAGAGGCTCCCCCTTTTCAGAGAAAAAGGTAAGGGGGGATGGGGGTTAAATCTGTGTGAGAGGGTATTGTGAGAGGAGGGATAATATTGGGATGTGAAGTAAATAAATAAATCCATTGATAATGATGATGATGATGACGATGACGACGACGATGATGATGATAATTTGTTTCTGGTTTTAGTCTTATGCAATTCACAAGTCACACTTTGCTCTATTGTTCAGGAATTTAAAACTGTTTAGGGAAGATCAAATCCTTTACTCTCATACCTGGATATAACTAGCAACACTAGGAACACGTTTGAGTAGAGACTGCCTGTACTTGAATGGGACTCTGGCCAAGGTCGTGTGTGTGTGTGTGTGTGTGTGTGTGTGTGTGTGTGTGTGTGTGTGTATTATATAGTTATATATGACATAAGGACTACAAATGAACTCCCCAATGGTATACAAAATAATATAATACTAGCACTAGAAAGATGGACCAATGGAACAAAATCAAAGACCCAAACACTAGTGCACAAAAGTTCAGCCATTTCCTATTTGACTAATTTGCTAAAAACAGCACCTTCCAAAAATGATGCTGGAAAAATTTGATGTCCATATGTAGAAGAATAAACTTATTTACACCTGTATCTATCACCTTGCACAAAGTCTAACCACAAATAAATCCAAGTTCTCATTGTTAACCCGAAACCCTGAAACTGCTAAAGGAAAACATACAACAACAGTACAACTGACAACAAATGTTGGGAAGGCGGAGGGGAAACTGGAACCCTCATTGACTATTGATAGGAGTGCAAGCTGCTCCAGCCACTCTGGAAGTCAATATGGCGAGCCCTAAAATTAAATCTACCACACAACCTAGCCATATTACTCTTATGTACATGTTCAAAGAATACCATTATATTCCATAGACACTTGCTTAGTCATGTTTACTGGTATTCTGTTTATAATAGCTAAAAGATGGAAATGACCTAAATGCTCTGATACTGCTGAAGGAATCATGAAAAAAATGGTATATACGCTATAAAATAGTATTCAGGTATAAAGAAAATAAAGTCATTACCTTTGCAGGTAAGTGGATGGAATTTGGAACTGGAAAATATTATACTGAGTGAGGTAACCCAGACCCACACAGACAAGCATCACATGGTCTCTCTCTTAATTGTTATTTCCCAATCACAGTCTTAAGATGTGAGTAATTGACCTAAAGAAATTAAAAAACTAGGAAAGTGAAAAAGTATCATAGTAGGAGAAAACACTCTAGTGAGAGGCTTAGAATGCCAAGGGTGTTCTTAATAAAGAAATGGGAAAATGAGAGAGAGTGGATAGAGACCAATATGCAGAAAAAAAGGAAGAAGGAGGGAGAACGAATAACACTACATATGTTTTAGAAACCAAAGGAGAGCCAGGTTTAATGGCACATGCCTTTAATCTCAGTACTTGGGAGGCAGAGGCAGGTGGGTGTCTGAGAGTTTGAGGCCAGCATGGTATTCAGAGTGAGTTCTAGGACATTCAGAGATGCATAGTGAGACCCTGCCTAAATTAAAGAAGAAGAGGAAGAAGTAGAGGAGGAGGAGGAGGAGGAGAAAGAGGAAGAGGAAGAGGAAGAAGGAAGCAGCAAACATAAGGGATCATATTTAGTGTTTATCTAAAATAATATATATGTAAATGAAATACAAACAAACACATATCAAGTTCTACTACTTAAGGTGGTGGTAACACTCTTTATAAAAGCCATAGACTGTCTAACAAAATCCCAGTGCCAAGGATGAAAAGTCTCCTTTAGAGTTGGTGAAGTCCAAGAGTTCACTAAACAATATAGGTTATTGCAGTTGCCTATGCTTGTCTTTCATAATTTAAAGCTAAATAGCTATTGTTAAAGGCAGTGGAAGGTACAAAAGGCTGCCCACGACAAAAACAATCAATAGTTCTACCTTGCTGTAAAGTCTTTCAACAACAGTAATCGCCCACACAACAAAATATCCCCCAAAGATGCAATGGTGTCAGTCATATATCTTTGTAGTAACCAACAGCATCTAATTGTGCTTACAGCCCACTCAGTAGGAAGGAAGTCTTATCTGTCACTGTAAACCCAGCCAACTTCCTGACATTGGTGAGGCCATGGAACCTAGAGGAGAACCTAATGCTGCCACTTTCCTCAACTAGTTTGTTTAAGTACATTCTCAAAACTTACCCTTATGTCCAAAGATAAGTGAATCTCTCACCAACAAAGAAGTTCCTTTTTGGAAGACTACAAAAATCCCAAACAGGTCAAAAGTCATAAAGAACTGAACAAAGGCTGCCCAACCCCAGCTGCTGTACCCCTCCATTGCCCATGCATTTGCTTCTACTTCCAGGTTTCCATCCTGTTTGAGTTCCTATCCTGACTTCCCTCATAGATTGACTATGTTGAGGAAATGTAAGCAGAAATAAACCCTTTCCTTCCCAAGTTGCTTTTGGTCATGGTGTTTTAGCACAGCAGTGGTGACCCTTACTAATATCCAGGGTCATTGGAATAAAGGAGGAAGACATTGCATGTACTAATTAAAGTCGTAGTAATGGCCAACAAACCAATAAATATGTCTAACATCAACTGTTTGCTATAAGATATTTCAGAAAACATTTGAGATGGTTTTTAAATACATGTATCCCAAAGAAAAGATATGAATTTGATCATTAGCCATTTCATCAATAGCAACACTGTCATTTCTAATGATGTATGTGAAGTGATCAATACTCTTCTCACGGTAATGACGGCATCACACAGGAAACAGATATACACAAATTACACAGGTGCACAATGAGCACTGGTAGACCGTACAGTGGAGGCCTTCTGTGGTACAGACATGACTAACTCACCATTCCTGCTAGGGACAACATGCTGGACTCTGTCTTGATAATTTTATTTTATAATTACATCTACTCTGTTCTTCTTGCCTCTGCCTGGAATGTTTGTAATAAAACAAGTATACCCCATGATAAAAGGAAACCTTAATGTCCTAATTTAAAATCACAAATTCCCTTTAAAATGATGTAAAACTGGAAAAATTGCAGGAAATTGAGAGGATTCAATGATGCAGTAAATGAGAGCTCTATCAAAACAGGGGAGGAGCTAACAGAACTATTATTCTAGAGAACTTAAATTACTTCAAGAACCAGTTTATCTTTGCAAGAGGCAATATCACACTTCAGGTACCTTCTTTCGGCTCAAAGAGAAGATGTTTACAATAGCTATAAGAGAGTGCTGTGAAAATATGTCATAAAATCATAAAAAATAGTTTTATGACTTGCAATTGTGAAATGGTTATGGCAGAGCAAATGTGAAAGTCAAGGCTGCTCCTTATGGCTCTAATTTCTATAATACTTTAAGAAAATAATTGCTTTCTATCTTAATGATTTTCTATACTGTGTATTAATATCCTAGTAAACATACTAAGTACCATTATTAAAAGATAAGAACCTTTCCATTCTGAGTATTCTCTTACAGTTGCACTGAGATGTCTTCAGAGTGGGGGTGATCTAAATGGCACCTGACAGTCAACTCTAGATTAGTTATTCTCACTAAGATGTCATCCAAGATGCTCTAGCACTCATTGCATGTTTTACAAACAGGATTTCAAGACATTTAAAGTATCTGTCTACGAAGCATAAAATATAGGAAGTTCTTTGTTTCAACAGAGGAAAATACATCTGTCTCCAGCCCTGGTTTCAGGTTTATGTGCAGACAGGACGTGCATGGGGAGCACTGTGCACTGACTGCACAGAAGTACACAGCTGAGTCCCCAGGATGGGGAGCTGTGATGTTCAGGGAGAGTTGTTTGTCTTTCTTGTTCAGTAGGACAATGAATCCTTGTCTTTCTTTTATTTCCATGCTTGAGAAAATCTCCATAAGCAACTGGAGACCTGCCCCCGGTTCTTGCTTGTACCAGAAGAAGTAATAGCTGTTAGAATCTGTGTAGGTGCAGGTGATAACGGCGCTGTCTCCCTCCTGGACACTCAGGTGAGAAGGGCGCTGCTCCACCTGCTCTCCTCTGCTCACACCTGTGCGAAAGGAAACAGCAGGAGATCATCAGGCTGCCATTCTCTAGACACTGCTTTCCTTCCTATGGTGATTTCAGGCAATCTGGACAAGGCCAGTCTGCTCCACAGACTGATAATGAACACTGACCAACACCTTGTTTCCCCAAAGCTCTCACTCACAGTTCAGCTGCAGCCACAAGCACAGGAACAAAGGTCCAGTCACTGTCTTCATTGCTCTCCCTCCAGACTGTAGCCTTCAGACAGACAGAATGCTTCTGTGACCAGCTCACCCCCTCTGTCCTCCACAGCACAGAGGGTTTCTTCAGCTGTCTGCACAGAGGGCTGCTGACTACAGGCTGCTCTTACAACTGGCAAGGAAAAAGGCCTCTGTGAGTTTGCAGGAGCGGAGATGCTCTGCCCCCTTGTGGTCAGCCTCGTCCTATGGCACCAGCTGCTCCAGTCCTCTTTATGACATTACTTTTTTACATCTATTTATTTTTGCTTTTATTAAAAAATTGTCTTACAGTTATAGAATGCAGAGCTGAGAACTGATTGAAAGTTATCTACCTCTAGCACACAGTTTCACATACTTCTATCATCTTAGAATAATATTTCTGAGACATTCTTGGCAGAATATTTAATGCTTTAATTTAAGAAGAATTAGAAAACATTGAGACAGGTACTCCATTGATGGATTTCACTGTTCTCCTGCCTCCCCAACATCCCAACGTGCCCAGGACACAATGCCTGTTTAGACATTAGTCACCCCAGAAATTTGGAATTTCTGGAACTAGTAGGAAAGTGCTTAGAAAGATTTTAGTACTGATAGCGGTCAGACTAGTCAAGTGCATAGAAAAGGAGCACACCTGAAGTGAGTGCAACACGTTTGAGCGAAAACACACACACACACACACACACACACACACACACACAGAGAGAGAGAGAGAGAGAGAGAGAGAGAGAGAGAGAGAGAGAGAAGAGAGGAGAGAGAGAGAGAGGAGAAAGGTAGAAATGGAGAGAGAGAGACAGAGATGGAGTGACAGATGGAATTTATACACTAAACCATATTTCTGTCTGCATAACTGCTCTTAATGTATCTAAAAGTTTTTTTTTTTTTTTTTTAATAATTTGTGGCTTATTTTTCATTTTATTCTAAGAATTTTAAAGTTTTTTTCATGCTTGTTTTCAATGAATCATTGGCCCTTTCCCCATCTCCATGTACTTGTACAGTTTCTCTTGCTATTAACTTCTAATCCTACCCCACCACAAGCTTACAAGATACAAGCGATTACTTTTATTCTTTTGTACTTGTTAAGGCTTAAATCATGATGACTAATGTGAACTATTTTAGAACTGTCGCTTCTCTATCCGACCAGCAGACAGGAACGACGCAACTCAGAGTTCTTCAGACAGGAACAACCCGTGCAGTTTATTCAGGAACCCTTTACAACCTTCTCCATGGAGGCCCCTCATCCCCTTAATGGCCGTCCTTTTATCCCCCTGCCTGTCCCATTCAGAACCTGCCACATGGGCATGCCTCATTGGTGCACGTCAAATGGCCCGATTCTGTGTGGCAGCGAGTCTGCACAGTAGTTCTGCCGTTGTGGCTCTGTCAGAGAAAGGAGGGCGGCACGCACAAACCACCAAGAAGCTGCGCTTGAAACTCTGCAGGCGCCATTCTAACTGGCTGCGCCGTGGCACCCGCTCCTCACATAAAACAAGTTCCACGTGCTATTGAGAAGAATGTGTACTCTGAAGTTTCGTGTGGAGTGTGTCTATTAAGTCCATTTGATCCATGGTGTCTTCTACTTTTGACATTTCTTTCCTCATTATTAGTTAGCATATTCGATGTAAAGATGAATGGAGTTTTGGTGATGTGAGGGTGAGCACCTTTCAAAGATGTGTGCGAATTTCATTCACCAACTGCTAAACACTAGGTTCTCTTCCCCCCTCTCTCTTTCTCTTTCTCTCAATCATGTTTTAGGTAAAATTGTTTAAAGCAGTTTGCAGTTTTAAAAGAAATATTTATAATTATAAATACTTTCATTGGAATAGCAGAGAGAACCCTCTTCTGGTGAGACCCATTTATAACACCTGGGAAATAAGCTTCAGAATTCTCCATGGGCATATAAACCAGACCCACCTACAGCTCCCAGTAATCCCTCGGAATTTGCTTCAGAAGTCTAGCATACAGAGCCTCCTACAAGTAAGAAAACAGAATTCCTGTACTTAGACATGCCTACCCAACCCAGAAACTTGGTAAACAAACACAACCCATGGGCCTCCTCCAGAAAACGACTTGTCTTCCCCTCTTTAGGTGTACACAATTCAGAAACTATCCTCCAGTCCCTGGCCAGCCTGCTGTACTAGATACATCTAAATCCTCTAGGAGCTTTGTTCTAGGAGCCCAGGCCATAGAGCCTTTTGTAACAAGTAGGCTTCCTGACTGTTCTAGCTTAGGACAACACATACCTCTCTGGAACTTTATGTACCAGCCCCATGTAGAAAAATTACTCTCACTTAGTTTTCTTCTGTATATTATAAATCCCTCCACTAAGAAGAAGAAAGGCAGAGTCAAAAAGGATGATGGGATGTGGGAGTAGCAAAGGAAGAAAAAGAAGATGGAAGAACTGTAACCAACAATGTACTGTAGATGTGAAATTCCAACACAGAAACAGAAACAAGATGTGAAACCAAGGTATAAATCTATTCCACAAATTACTAATCTCATATTAAGTGTAAATACACATTGCCTGGAAGAAATTCCAGACAAAGAATTCAAAAGAATGATTATAAGTATGGTTAAACAACAAAGACATGAATACAGTTCAGAAAAATAAAAATAAAAGCAAAGCAAAACAAAGAAAAAAATACAAAGAGATGAATGAAATAAGGAAGTCAATCTAAGACATGAAAATGCAGTTTAACAACAAGATAAAGTTGCTAAAGAAAACCAAAATGGAAATATTTCATAAAATTAATCAATGAAATGAAACTTCATTGAAAAGCCATGGAATAGATCACGTAGAATATTCAACACAAGCACTGAAGAATACTTCATACTCCATGAAAACTTTTTAAAATTGACAGAGAGCAAGTCTCAACAAATGTAGGACATTTATAATAGCATCTTGTATTATATCTCATAACACTGCAATAAAGATAGCTGCTAAAAGCAGTTGAAACTGTGGAAAGAGCACAAGACCATGGAGACTAAATACCACACTCTTAACTGGTAATGGAGTCAAGATGGAAATTTTTTAAATCCCTAGAGTGTAAAGAAAATGAAAACATGGCATAATATTTATGGGGCATAATGAAGGCTTAGTCAATTGTTTTTGTTTATTTGAGACAGAGTCTCACTGCTTGTAATCCTGGTTGTCCTGGAATTCACTATTTAGTTGTGAGTTCTCACCAGGTTGGCCTCAAAATCACAAATATCCACCTGCCACTGCCTCCTGGATGCTGAAGTTGAAGGCATGTTTACCACACCCAGAAAAAGAAGAATCTGTAACAGTATGAGCCTACATCAAATCAAACTGAGAAATCTCCAGTTCATAGCTAAATATGTACAGGAAAGCCTTAGAAATATAAGGACAAATGACACCCCTAAAATAATAAATGAGAAGAATCATCAAATCAGGGATGAGGTTAATTAAAAGCAAAGAGTGCAAACCTAGGCTTGGTGTTTGAAAAGACTGATATGCTTTTACCCAAATTAACTAAAAGAAAGTGATAAAGCCAACATTAATAAAGTTAGAGATGAAAAGGAGACATTATGACAGACACAAAAGAAATTTATAGAATCAGAAGAATGTACTATAAACATTTATATTTAAGTAAATTACAAATTTAAAGAAAACAGAACAATTTCTTAAGACTTGCCAAAGTTAAATTAAGATGAAGTAAAAACATTGCATCAGACACATTACAACCTATAAGATGAAAGCAGTAATTAAAGATTCCCTAACTGGGAAAGCAAAGAGACACATGCTGTTAATCCTAACAGTAGGGAGGCAGAGGCAGTTGAATAACTCTGAGTTCCAAGGCAGAGTTATTGTCTACATAGCATGTTCTAGGACAGCAAGTGCTACATCACAGAAAGACTCTGTCAAGAACAAAACAACAAAAAACAAAAAACAAAAAACAAAAAACAAAAAACAAAAAACAAAAAACAAAAAACAAAAAACAAAAACAAACACTCTTTATCCATCTAGAAAAAGACAAGGGCCAGATGAATTCAGCACAGAGTTCTACAAGACCTTCGAAGAACGAACACTGATATTCCACAAATTATTCCATAAATCCACAAGGAAGGAAATTTCTAAATTCTTTTTATGAATGCAGTATTACCCTGATAACAAATCTAGTCAAAAATCCAACAAAAAGAGAAAAGTGTAGATCAATTTCCATAACATACATACAAGCAGAAATTCTCAATAAAACATTTGCAAATCAAACTCAAGAACACTTCAGAAAGACCACGTCAGCCATGGTAGATAGGCTTTATCCTACAAAATATAATTTGATCTTCATCTTTCACTCTGAACAAGCTTAATTCCAAGTGTCTCAAGAGCCTCAGCATAAGCCCTGATATCCTGAACTGTAGGGAATTTGCTTCAACCTGAACAGGGTTCCAGTAGTACAATCACTAAGACCATCAATCAATGATCAGAACTTCGTGAAACTGAAACCTATACAGCAAAGAAGACCATCATTTGAATGAAGAGGAAGCCTAGAGAATGGGAAACACCTTCCTCAGCTATATACCACTGAAGGCAAGTACTAAATACCAAGACAGAAACAACCTAATAAAAATTGAGATTTGAAATAAACAGTTTCAAAGGAAGAAATACAAATTTGAGGAAAAATTTTATATAGTCAAAATCATTACCCATCAGGAAATGAAAATTAAAACTATTTTAAGGTCCAGCCTGGTCTACAGAGTGAGTTCCAGGACAGCCAAGACTATACAGAGAAACCCTGTCTCGAAAAACCAAAAAAAAAAAAAAAAAACCTATTTTAAGGTTTAGTCTTATTCCAGTCAGAATGGCAAAGAGAAAAATGACAAACGATGATATGGAGACAGGGGGTTCTTATTCACTGTTTGTAGTGCAAACTAGTGTCATTGCTATGGAAACTAATATGGATGTTATTCAGAAAAGTAAAAGGAGACCAACCATAAGATGAAGACATACCACTTCTGGACAGATTCCCAAAGGACACTCTATTCTACTACAAAGATACTTGTTCATCCATGTTCATTGCTACATTGGTCACAATAGTTAGAAAATGGAAACAGCCTAATTGTCCCTTAGTGATTGAATGGATAATTGGCTGTGACTACACTCACAAGATCTATACAATCAAGCCATCCAAAATTCCCACATAGACAGGAGAAAGGATCATGGAGTTCTACCCCTAAAAGACAAGCTACTGACAATCAATAGCTGCTGGAGAAAGAGAGTCATTATTCTTCAGTCATGTCACCACGGAGGTCTACCCATGATCCAGTATATGGTTCCACATTCATCCACACACTGAAAATTTTAAGTAGACTCAGTAGTTCTAAACAAACAAAAGACACGAGGTTTGTGGGGAAGGGTGCTATGAGTTGAATAGGATGGGATTTAGAAATGAGGGAATGAGGATTAAATTTGATTAAACATAGTGCATGTATAATGAGATTCTTAAATAACAGATAAAAAGATAAGCAAGATAAAAATAAAACAAGAGGATTATCAAATAAACAAACAAATGTTAATGATCTACCTCAGGGTTCTAGAAAAAGAACAAAGCAAAACCTCAATACAGAAGCAGTAATAAAACAGCAGTAATAAAATATAATGCAGAACATGAAATGGAAGGTATATGACAAAAACATTTAAAAAAAACAAAGATAGTTTGTTAAAGGAAAAGATTGGAAGTCCTGATCCTAATTAACGCAGAGATGCACTAACACAAATTCATGAGGCTGTAGGTGAAAATAGGTGTCACAAGAGTTACAAATAGATCTCATGAGCTGTTAAGCTGCTTATTTTGAAACTATACTCTAAGAAGCTGAAAATATAAAAGTAGATGAATTACTGAATATATATGAATTATCAAAATTACATGAGGAAGATATGAACCACATAAAAAGATCTGTAGTAGGCAGTGAGAGTGAAGTAGCTAGAGCCTCCACACAGAGAAATGGTCAGGACAGGACACTGAATGCAAGACTCCCCCAGACCTTTAATGAACTGTAGCCACGCTCTTCAAAATGCTTCATGAGTAGAAACTGAACAAACTCTATTAAAATGTTTTATGATGTCTACTTTACCTGCTATAAAGCACAGTTAATAACATAATCATACACACACATGAAACACATAAACCAAAGGAACTAGACTTGAAGACTCAGAAGTAAAACAACACAACTCCAGGACATGCAATGGTGAAAAGGCACTTTCTTCAGTAAATGGTGCTGGTGAAAAATAGATAACTCTCTATAGAAGAATAAAACAATACCTGTCACCCTGTGCAAAATTAAGTAAAAATTAACCAAACTCAAGTCAAGATCTTCAACATTAATACTTAAAAGACAAAGAAAGGGAAATCACATTAAGAATATACCAGAGATTTTTATTATGGTTATATCATATCTATATACTGGGTTTTGGTAGGATAGCAAGTTTTACAAGATTAATTCATATAAACCTTAAACAAAATTTCAAGGCCATTTTTTTATAGATATATAGAGAAAACTAATCTACAAAATTGATATGGAGTTACGAAAGACCAAAGAGAGCCAAAGCAACCACACACAACAAGGTGATGAAGTTACAGATTTCAAATTTACTACAGAACCATAACAATTAAAACAGCATGGCGAATACTTAAGGATGGATGTAATTTCAGTGGAGATCCAGGATTAAAGAAGACAATAGTGAGCAGCATGGAGAGGCTTTAATGAAGGTGCAGCCTCAACAACACTGGAGACTCCAACATGTTGAAGACATTGGGACTGTGGGACAGTCATCATTACAGTGGCAGCTGCAGAGTGGGCCCACCTTGAGCCTATGAGAGAAGCTACATGTTTTGTGGATGGCAAACCTATTGAAGTGAAGATAATCAAGCCCTTTGGAGCCCAGAAAACCATGAGAGAGAACCAGATACCAAACAATGAACTATTTATTTACTCCTGTGGATCTGGGTTTAGCTTTAATCTGATCGAAACTGTCCCCTTGTTTTAATTTGCTTTTATTGTACTCATCCTTTTTATTGTATTCAATAATTATTGTTTTATTGGATTCATCCTTAAGCTCTTAAGATAGACTCTTAAATTTGAATATTTAAAGGGTCTCTGAAAATGTAAAGTGAGAACTGTTTAAAGACTGTGAGCATTTTAAAGTTATGCGCTATGTTTTATATTGTAATATCAACAAGAAATCCTAGGAATCACCAAGAAGGAAAGGCTATGATTTAGTAATGATATGCCTGTATGTCGAATTAACAAGTGTTCAACTATGGAATGTATATTTGGCAATTTGACACAACCTGCAGTTGTTTGGGAAAAAGAAACTTTAACTGAGAAATGTCTTCACTCAGACTGACATGCAATCATATCTACACATTTGCGCAGTGCTTTCTTTATTAATAATGTCTATGAAGAAAAAAAAGGGCTGGAGAGATGGCTCAGTGGTTAAGAGCACTGACTGCTCTTCCAGAGGACCTGAGTTCAATTCCCAGCAATCACATGGTGGCTCACAACCATTTTTAATGGGATCCAATGTCCTTTTCTGGTGTATCTAAAGATAGAAACAGTGTACTCATATAAATAAAACTAAAAAAAAAAAATGTTTGCGAGCAGGCCTAGTCCACTATAGGTAGTTCTCCCTTGAACAACTGGCTTCTTGAAGAAAGGATGCTGAGTGGGCCAGTGAGTCAAACCAGAAAGCAATTTTTTTTCTGTGATCTTGGCTTCAGTTCTGTTTTTTTGATGTGGTTTATCACCACAACAAAGACACAAACTAATACAAAATGTTTTTTTATATCCACAGGCTGTCAGTAGTGTCAGTGTTGTTCAGAGAAGCTTCTTTTGGCAGTGGGAAGCATTCAACGCAGAAACAGTTCTCTGGTCAAAGAACTAAAGATAAAAGAACTATGAGCACTCAACCCTACATGGGACATTTTTATTAACCTCCTTGTCAAGGCTCAGGGAACATTAAAGAAGAAAACATAGAACAAATGTCAGAGCTGGGTGGTAGTGGCACACTCCTTTAATTCCAGCACTTACATGAGACTCAACCAGCCCAATATGCCATATAAATAGGGAAGTGCTCCATGGACCTCACTCCATGCAGAAGACTATTGTCAGTTGGTAACTTCTGAGGAATGACAAATCAGTCTTCTTTGAAGGTGTAGACATTCATAGGTTTCCCATGCCCACACTGATTTAAGTATTGACTACACTTATTGGAATTGGTATCTGTTGCTATGACTAATATCTTGACCAAAGCAAGCAAACAAACAAACAAAAAAAAAAACCAACAACTTGGGAAAGGAAAAGCTTTGCTTTAGGTTATAATTCCAGATGATAGTCTATCACTGAAGGAAGTCAGTACAGAAACTTGAAAGCAGCCCTGCCTGCTATTTTGTCTAGTATTACCTCTGGCCAAGCAGTGCACTTTACAGCCAACGAGATAGAACATGAACAAAGGAGATGTTGTTTACTATCTGTCTTGCAGGTTACCTTATACACATAGATTTCTTATACAGTTTAGGACCATCTGCCTAGGATGAACTGGCCCATAGTAGGCTAGACCTCCTGGTAGTTATTAACAATCAAATTTCCAAAGACAAATCTATGAGTGTTCCCCCTCAAATAGGACAAATATCCCCAATTGACCAAAATACAAAGAATACGGTGATAAAAACTGCAGACAGAGGTAGGATCAGTTTCCTCCAGGGACAAACTCCCACATAGGTTTTCCAATCCTACCTCCTCAGGCCTTAAACACATTCATATATGGACAACACCCAATGGACTCAGTAGGTTGCATGTAATATATATATATATAATATACATATATATATGTGTGTGTGTGTGTGTGTGTGTGTGTATGTGTGTGCATGTGTATGTATATATGTATATACATATATATATGTATATATATACATATATATATATACATATACAGAGAGAGAGAGATGCAGACTGGGAATATCTGGAGGAAGATAACACTAGCAGGAGCAGGGATGAAAAAAGGGGTGGTGCTGAAGTAAATATGAGCAAACAATGATATATTTGGATAAAAATGTCATAAAGAACACATTGCTGTGCACATTAACTAAAACAATTAAAATTTTCTTAGTGACTATAATTTCTTCCCCTGTGAGAACTCTAATAAACATTTAATTACAAAGGAATGTAGCTAAGCACATGTGTGTCGTTCAGTAGGACAACATACTCAGTTTCCAATAAGAGCACAGGAAAGCCATGCTGTGATGGGCATTTTGTGGCACTTGACAAGGTATTCATTTCCTCATACACATAATTTCCCTTACTGTCATTAACTTTGTACACTTTTGACATGGGTCACTAAGCACTGGCAGCCATCATAGTGAACTTTGCAGTACATATTACCAATAATCACATGCAGGAATGAGGAAATCAACTGCAGAATTCATGAAGCAGTTTGCTAAATTCCCCTCAGCTACTAATTGTTTGGTCCAGAACTTGAACCCAAGTCCTCCTTTCCTGAGTGCTGCTATGTTGTTCCAGGAGGGAAGATTCAACAATGTTGGCATGTCTACTGAGTACTAAAGAAGAAACACATGGAAACCACACAGCGCAGGAGTTCCCCTACTTCAGATGCTCAACTGGATTTGCTTACCATGTACTCCATAAAGACTAACAGGTGTGCTCTGAAGTTCCAGTGTCTCTCATAAGACAAACTGGTAGAGTCCTCTGATGTCTATTTGACAACGCATCCTAATGACAGCTTTCATGGCTTCTCCTGGATATCTGTGATCAGTCACATGTCCTACTGCCAATGGGAACTGTTCATTTAGTTGAGAGGGTAGATGGAAGAGTGGAAGGCAACAAGAGATCATTATGACATGCCACCTACAGCAGCTTCTCTCCATCAGTGACTTGTTCCTAGATCTCAGGGTATTTCTGTAGTACAAAAAAAAGTCAAAATATAGCCATAAATTTCACTTAATAAATTAAAAATGCCCTGCCTTGGACAACAAGGCTAAGCTCCATATCTTAAGCAGTCTTTTGCTCTCCAGTGCAGAATATAGATGAATCGTACTTGGCATTCCTACATGAATCACCACTGTATCTGACAGCTGTAAATCAAATACCGCAACCTTCTTCCTGGATCCTCCTCTGCTACAAAATTCTAACTTCAAATCAGCAATGACAGCTACTGCTACCACTAGGTGTTCTTGCAATTTAACTCATGAGCACTAGAGGGCAGCCAGGAGCTCAGCTCAACTATGAAATGCTTCGGTTAGACCTGGTGGCAAATTCGGTCAAAATCATTTTTTTCTTTGTCAGAACAAACACTGCATGTTTTCTCTCATACGCATGTCTTAGATTGTGATGTTAATGTATGCATAGATAAGTGGACCAATGTCATTGGCCACTGAACTAGAAACGGACCAGGAATGGAAAAATCTTATGGGAGGGCAGGCGGGGGCTTGTCGTCTAGCGTTTTGCACAGTAAATTTCCCGATATGGAAAAAGGAGTGAATGTTAGGGAAGGACAGATGAGCCTCAGAGGGTAAAACAGTAAAATTTTATCCCTTAGGTATGGGAGATGCCCTAAGGCTGGGAGCTCATTAAAATGATGTGAATTGAGTCTTTTATGGCCTTCTGAGTCCTCTTTCCTCTGTTGGTCCTGTTTAGACCCCATACCCTTACTTTCCAGTCACTTTTCTTCACGTGTCTTCTAGGAACTAAAATAGTTCCTCTCAGGGGGTTACTTATGCTTTCCTGTCCACCCAAATGCCTCCATCTCATTCTTTCAGAAGTTCAATAATTTAGGTTTTATTTAAAAAAAAAAAAAACAATGAAAATATTTAAGATATAAATAAGTTTTTAAATAACTATTTTCCTATTCCACATTTGGAATATGCTAGAGCCTGATATTTCAAGGAAGGAAAATGTTAAAGATATGGAGAGTCTTCACAAGTGGTTGAATTTAGACTTACAGAAAGAGCAGAGTACCCACATGTTGGAATTTGATGGGACAGGTCCTGATAGGGGAATCTGCCCTGTGTGAGGTTCCACTTTCCCTCAGAATTCTTGTACATCACAGCACAGGACTACAGAAGAGCCTTGCTGAGACATTCAACACTGTTAACAGGTGAGTTAATGATGTTTAGATCTGTTGTTCTTTGGACAATGTGTGTTTATACTTAGCATTTTCTCCATTCTCTTAGGTCAGATACAACCAGCTTTGTCACCATTACTGAGATATCCAGCTATCTTTCTCTGTTCTCCAAAAAGAAAACAGAAACCCACACATTAGAAACTGTTCTTGTACAATTTTCTGCTGAGGTAAAAGGACTAGTTCAACACAGTGTAATAGTCTGGGGTTATTATTTCTTTAAAGAAAGTAAATAACTATTGCCAGAAGACTGTCCAGGCTGGAATGGGCTGAAGCAGGACACAGAGGTGGATATAGAGATATCTTTAAAGACTGGTAGTCTCCGGCCTTCTAGCTGTCTAACTATACTGAATGCTTGCTGGTAACTTCTAAGAAAAAAAAAATCTGAAGAATGTCTTGTTTGTTCTGAGCAAGAATGAGTTAAAAACTGCTAGCTTGGGTTATTAACACTTGTAGCCTAACAGCAAAAGATTAAATAAAGGATTAATTAATTGTTAGGAGTTTTTTCTCTCTTGCCCAGAAGCCTGGCTTTTCCCTTGTCAGGCAGGAGGGAGGTTTGGAGCAATAAACTTTTATTGAACAAAGAGAAGAGAGTCACTCAGGAAAAACTTTTACACAAGCAAATATGCACAAACTCACACACATCCATATACAAAATCATGTATATATATTCATGCATTCCAGTTGGGCCAAGCTACATACTTACCTCATAATTACATACTTGCGCACATACATACTTTCATACTTGCATATGCATATGGAGTAAAAAACCAGCTTCAGTGTAGAAAGAACTCACCCATTTTGGATGAAAAGTGAGCTCCAATCTTTATTGCATAGAGAAAAAAAAGCTTCTACCCTTTTATTGCTAAATGAATTAAACCCAAGTCTGTGAGAAAAAAAGCTTTGTCCTCTTTAGTAAGACTAAGCCTGCCTTGCTGAAGCCAGTCTACTCCTTCTGCTCTCTCTACAGCTTCTTCTTTGACCCTCTTTCTCTCTTCATTCCATGCATTGCTCTCTTAAGTTCTAAGTTCCCTTTTAATTTCTAAGTTACTCTGCTCTGCTGCCCTTCTCATCTTTCTCCTCCTGCTCTAACATAATAATGGCATGCAATGTAATTGTTCCTAGGTTTTTGTGCCTTTTCTAGGAGAATACATTACTTGGTTTTAAACAAAAATTCACTAAAAGTTCAAAGATAAATTCAAATCATAAATTGAATAAGAAGTTTATAATAGAGATGTTTGCATATGTTTTCATTAAGGGTAATTATCTGGTAAATTTTTTTGTTACTGGCTCCTACAGGTTCACAAAAGACTTCAAGTTCATAATTTTTGTATCTAAATTGACACTGAAGTTTTGTGTAAATAAACCCAGCCAATATTTTATCTTCTGTCTTTGCACCCACAATAAACCATTATTTCTTTTTTATGACTTTTGGTTAATTGTTTTACAACCTCTTGGAATGTACACTAAGTTGTAAATGCCTGTTTTCTCTCAGAAGCAACTAACTTGTAACAAGTGAATACTGGCAGAGTTCAAATTGCAGTTTTCATATCAGAGGGGACTTAAATAGCAGTTCTACTATTAAATGGTTTAATAATTATTAGTATAATTTTAAGAATTCTTATAGGATCATCATTAAGAATTAAAAAATCATCTGTCTGTTTAGCATCACTACAAGACAGCACATCTTTATTTATTTGCAAAAATCTGCCCAAAAGGGTAAACTAATACCTAGTGATTGCTATATATATTTAATAATAACAGGAAAAGCATATTAATAGCAGAAATCTTTCCTAAAATGTATTCCCTTTGTCCTTGCCTAGAAGGGCTCATCCATTGTGATTTTATAGTCCATGGTGAAACCATCTCAGAAAGATCATGGGCTAGTTTTTAGAATTGCCTAGATGGCTCCTAACAAACTATGCATTGCAAAAACAATTTTCCAGTATGCCAGTGAACTTTCCAGCTTCTTAACTTTGTTATTGCTTTGTTTTAGGCAGGATGTAGGTGTTGTATTGGGTTGCTTCAAACTGGCAATCCTCCAGCACAGGTACACAGGTAACAGGCAGTGCCATTAAGTACAACTGAGGAAACTTTTACAAGGACAACTACAAACAAGTTCATAGCATGTTACAGTTTTTTATTCATTAAAATGTTCTTTAAATTTTTTTCCCTTGTTGACTTCTCAGGCTTTTTAATAAAGCATCAGGCTTTTGCTTCTTAGATGAAAGAAGTTTACATTTGTTAACAAAATTTTGTTGTTTGTATTTAGTGAGTTCTCTGAGTGCACATTGGCTTCCCTTCTCTGCCTGGGATTCTCCTGCCAAATTCAGAGAGGTGAACTTGCAAGATCCATTCTCTCTGAAGTTTCTCTGTTGGTTTTTAATTTAGCAAGGCTTGCTAAAGTCACAGTGAGGCATTGAAGTCTAAGATCATTACTGATTAGGGACCCATGTGACATCTTATGTTACTTAGTGTTTATTTTGTTGGACAGAAAGCTAAAGCTCCATGCGCTCACACGCACAAGGCTCACCCTCTGTGGTGATGTAGTGGCTCTCTTTACTAACTAGCTTTGGTCTGAAGTCTACTCTTTCAGATGTGAGACTTGCTGTACCATGCTTACAGCTTTCGTTTGCCTGATGTGCTGAGCTCTCTCGGTTGACTTTCAGTGTTTGATGTTTTTAGCTATGGGAGGTGTTTCCTGGAGTCACAGATAGTATAGTATTCTCTGTTAATGCTCCCAGGTAGCCTATGGTTTTTAATTGATGAATCAAAGCTATTTACCTCTTTTATCATAAACAATTTATGCAAATTACCTAGAAACAGAGGCTGCAACATACACTCACTAGTTAAAAGCAGTCACTGTTAAAAGCAGAGGACTCAGATTTAGGTCCTGACATTCACATGGTTAATCCTTCCCTTCAATAATTCTAAGTTTCAGAATCTAATATCTCCTTCTGGCCTCCAGGAGCACCAGACTTAATACCCAGTACACACATATACATGCTGGCAAAAAGTTTGCACACATGATATAAAAAAATAATCTTTATAAAAACCTATCTGGAAACCCATTTCTCATAATTTTCTTCTCCATGTTGCTCTGTTTTGAGAGTGGACATGGAAAAAGCAACTATAGAAGACTTGAGAAACAGGTGTGATATATTTAATTGTTTTTTTATATAGCGCTGCAGATTCAGGCCCCATAAACATTTGATGTCAGTGAGATTTCATCTCACTTTACCATTACCATTCTACGCCTCACTTCCATAGCTTTTCTTTATTTGGGTCAAGTCTGTGTGTAGCGTGTTGGCAAATGGAATGACTTCTGATGTTCGCCCAGACAGAGAGACTGAGGGGGTGGGGGAGATTGATCCTTCTAGATTCCATTGGTTGTCTGGATCTCACTGAATTCTCACAAGTCTCAATGCAGTCAGGTGCTGTGCTCACACAACTGCCCTTCCAAACTGCTGGCCATGCTGACCTTCAGTACCTCAGGCTCAGTATGAGATGCAAAGATAAAGATTTGTGGGGCTAACCCAGTCACTACCAGTATTTTATGGGGTAAAATCTTTATAATCTGTCTCTGGCTACTTTATTCATGCTGGATCTCCTTCTCTGAGTGTAACTTTCACCAGGAAATTATGATCTTTGCTACTCCAGATATCTAATCTGAGGTATGTGCTGTTACCAAGTGAAAAAGAAACTTTAGATTATTATAGTGCAAGATTAGCAACTGTAAAAATTGCTACAATATTCTCTGTGGTCTATTTTTATTTTTTATTGGATATTATATTTGCATTTTAGATTTTATCCCCTTACCCCATTCCCTCCACTGCCCAGGAACCCCCTATTCCACCCCCTTCTCCTGCTTCTATGAAGATGTGCCCCCACCACTCCCACCTCCCCACCCTCAAATTCCCCCACACACAGAGTGTTCAGCTTTCATGGGACCAAGGATCTCCTCTCCCACCTATGCCCGACAAGGCCATCATCCCCTAGATATGCATGGGTCATATAGTCATGAGTTGCTCCCTATGTGCTCCCAGGCTGGTGGTTTAGACCCTGTGGAGCTCTGGTTGGTGGGTATTGTTGTTCTCTTCATGGGGCCACAAACTCTTTCAGCTCCTTCAGTATTCTCTCTAACTCCTCCATTGGGAATCCCTTGAGCAGATCAATGGTTAGCTGTGAGCATCTACATCTAAATATGTCAGAATCTGGTAGACCTCTAAGGAGACAGCTATATCAGGCTCCTGTCAGCATGCTCTTCCTGACATCCATATCAGTGTCTACCTTTGGTGACTGCACATGGGATGGATAGCCAGGTGGAATGGTCTCCAGACGGCTCCTCCTTCAGTTTCTGTCCCACACTTTGTCTCCATATTTGCTCCCTTGATTATTTTTGTTACTCCTTTTAAGTAGGGAGGCACTCATACTTCTTCATGAGCTTCATGTGGTCTGTGAGTTGAATCTTGGCTATTTCAAGCTTTTTGGCTAATATCCACTTATCAGTGAGTAAATACCATGTGTGTTCTTTTGTAATTGGGTTACCTAACTCAGGATGATATTTTCTAGTTCCATCCATTTACCTAAGAATTTCTCAAATTCATTGTTTTTAATAGCTGAGTAGTACTCCATTGTGCAAATGTACCACATTTTTGTATCCATTCCCCTGTTGAAGGACATCTAGGTTCCTTCCAGCTTCTGGCTATTATAAATAAGGCTGCTATGAACATAGTGGAGCATATGTCCTTGTTATATGTTGGAGCATCTTCTGGGTATACGCCCAGGCGTGGTATAGCTGTGGTCTATTTTTAACTCTGTTTTAAGACAAAGCATTACAGAAAGCCGCTCGCCATAGCTGTTTCCAAACTGCACGGACTGAGGTTTTACTTAGAAACACAGTACTGATGCAAAGCACAGATGCAGCATCCGCAGTGGAGACCTTCTGGTTCAGGATGTGCAGCTGTGCTTCTCAGCTGGGCTCTCTCCTTCAGGGGGCTCTGCTTAAGGAGCCCAAGTTTTTGCTCAACATGTGCCGTCATTTCAAACACTGTGTCAATTTCCCAGAGAGCACAGTAATACTTTGCTGAATCCTCTGGCTGTAAGTCTGAAATGACAAGACTGATGGACTTGAATAATTTCTGGAAGACGATAGAATAGCGGCCACTCCTCTTGTTCCGAGAATCAAAAGAAAGTTGGTGAATAATGAAAACCATATCTCCACTAGGAAGCTGTTTGTACCAGAAAAGATGGTATAAGCTCTGACTTGTCTCATATGAACAGTCCAGGGTGACTTCTTCTCCCCACTGCCTGCTTGCTGGTGACTGGATCTGAGTCACTTTCTGGGCCACATTACACCCTGCAAAACAATCAGAAGAAAGAATTAAAAGCTTATCCTCTTATAGTGTAAACAAAACACTGTTGGAATTGGGCACCTTAAGACCCAAAGAGAAACCTAACTAAAGACACATTCTGCTGGCTTCTCTCCAATCTCTCTTCCCCCTCATGTCTATAGGAACTGCCGTATGCCTGGGCAATGCTTCCTGTTTGATATCCTTAGTTATACAGAATGCATTCATACCAGACAAAGCCAAGGCCACCAACACACAGAGCAGGCTCTGAGGAGGCATGTGGGTCATGTCCCTCTGTATGAGTGTGTCTGTTCTGCCTCAGCTCAGCTTAACTATCTCTTACTGTCTGAGTGACAGGCAGTGTGCACGTGTACTGCCTGTGTGTATTACATTACCTCAAGTAGGAAATGGGGTTTCGTGTGATCATAGGCCACAAGTTCCATGTACAGAGATCAAATGTGTAGCTCCCCACAGACTTTTACTTGCTTCCTTGTCTTTCTTAGTAATCAAAAGAGGCAGGACTGAAAAGGGAGCTTCAGAAAATTCAGGCCTGCTGAGGGTGTAGCTGCTTTACACACATGGGTGTTATTCTCTTGTCTAATTAAGCTTAATAAAAAGTAATAAGTCCCCAATGGAATTCATGAATTTCCCCATGAAACATTAGGATCCGAATAATCTTCCTCCCTTAGTGGGTGTAATGGTCCATCTGAATTCTGCAATGAACAAAGTTAGTTTTAGATCACATGGTAAAGGGTAGTCCATCAGAATTATAGAAGACCCCTGTTTGTTTATATTCTGTAAAATAGTAAGAGGAATGAAATAATAATCTCTAGAGGCTAAGTAGATGTTCAGTGCCAGTTGTCGCTATGAATCATGAGGGCCTGTGTGTCATCTCCAGCAGTCACATACAAATCCAACTGCTGTGAGGGCACCTCAAGTCTGAGCACTAAGAAGCAGAGACAAGAGAATCCTGGAGTCTCACTATTCAGTCAGTTGGTGAACTTCAGTCTCAGTAAAAGCCTCTACTGAATCAATCAATCAATCAATCAATCAATCAAACAAGTGTTCAATCAATAAAGGTGGAAAGCAATAGAGAAAAATACCCAATGTTGACCACTGGTTTATACACACACACACACACAAACACACGTATACACAGACAGAGAGACAGATGAACAGAGAGACAGAGACACATACATACATACACACATACGCACATGGAGAGACAGACAGAGATGAACAGAGACAGAGAAAGACACACACATACACACACACACACAGAGAGAGAGAGAGAGAGAGAGAGACAGACAGACAGACAGACAGACAGAGAGAGAGAAGAGACACAGATAGATCAACAGACGTTAACCCATTGCTACAAAAACTGATTAGGTTTTAAAAGTCTAACATCAAGTTTTATTAAGAAGATACGTTCTGTTCTCTCTAAACTGAGAACTATACTTATTACGTGTCCTTGAAGTTTCTATCCCATTGCCATGAAGTATTCAATCTCACTTGTTAAATTCTGTGTATTTTTAATTTACAAAACGGTCTCATAATAAGCTTGCCAGGTCTCTCTGTGACTCAAGTCTCTCTGTGATTACATGTCCATGCTATACATAACCTGTCCATACTTAAGGACACGTTGATTCCAGGTGATTTGGTGGTTGAATTTTTGTTTGCTGCTATATTATATTTTGAATGTCACTCTTCATCTTCCACTTGCAGCCATTAATCCAATGGATGAATTAAAATAACTCAAGAGGCGATCAAAAGAATAAATACAAACAAGGTCTCTGAAAGAGCCTCAGGCCTCTCTATGAAATCAAATGACCTACAAGCAAGTTCATTGGGGATGACTGTCTGGTATCTGAGGTGTACTCCTCTGTCCATTTCACTGCTGAGAACTGAGAGCACATGCCTTGGACTGCAGTCTCTGTAGTTAGCAGGAGACCATGGGAGCCACAGCAGCCTGGGGAGCTCAGGATGGCACTGCTCTGCTCCTGCTCTTGTTTGCCACAGAGCAGGTGGGTGCTCTCTTGTTGCACAGCCACGGCCTCTGAGATGCAGCTTTGGATTACATTGGGTTTGAGTCCTGGGCTGGACAATCGGTCTTATTCTAAATGTTGTTTTGTCTTTCCTTGCAATTTAGTTAACTGGCAATACTTCCTAGTGAAGATAAAGCTTAAGGTTGGTGGAGAGATAGCTCAGCAGTGAAGGGCACTTGCTGCTAATGACAAAGGCAGGAGCTCAGCTCCCAGGACCCATTTGACAAGCTAGTGTCCTGTAAAACCTGAAACTCCAGCCTTGAGGGATCAGACGCAGTTTTTGGCTTTCACATGCACACTGTGTGACTAACCTTGTATAATCACAAGTTTTTGTATACTCACAGAGATGTGGGTGCTAGCACACTCGCGCATGCACACACACACACACACATGCAATTGGTCAATAAAATATTTTAGAAAGAATAGAGCTTAATAATCAAAAATTATGAAAAGAAGTTAGTAATTCAGAAAAATTTGGATAACAGTGTGCTTAGTTCATAAGTGGGGAGGAAGTTCAATACGGAAGGAAAGAGAGAGAGAGAGAGAGACAGAGACAGAGACAGAGAGACAGAGAGAGAGAGAAGATAAATATCACTGAGGATGTTTGAAAATACCCTTAAAGGTACTTATTGTTTCATGTTTACCTGGATTACATTGCTTGAGTTGTGTGTTTAGGTGAGGCTGGAAGTGGAGGACACAGAAGGTGCTTCAGGGAGGAAAGAGAAGGGGAAATTGAGGTAAATATGTTTTAATTAAAATAAAAATAATAACTTAAAAAATCAAAGTTAACAAATCAATCTGTGTTCTGTTATAAGGCCTGAGGGGTCATCTCAGAACAAAACAGTAGTCATTCTTTTTTATTGCTTCATAAACAGGTTTTTATGCAATTTTTTTCAAAAAAGAATACAGTTATCTTTAAAAATATTATATATTCTTTTTTTAATTTAAAACACTTTATCAATATTTGTATAAACATATATACTTATACATGTATACATATATACATACATATATAAACAATAATTAAATAATAAGATGTATTTAAAAAGTATGGGGGGTTGGGAAGAGTGGGAGGAAGGAGAGAAAGGGGAAAATTATGTAAATACAGTGTTCATATATGAAATTCTCAAAAAGGAATCCAGTTTTTTAAAATGTTCAACATATTAACTAGCATTTTACAATATGAAAATAAATATGTCCTATAATTATGTTGAAGGACATTTTAACTCATTACAAATTTTGAAGTTTAAAATGAGATCAATAAAAATTATTTTACCCAACATACTAACACAAACCACAATAACATTTTATAATTCAAAGTATTTCTGAGAACAAGAAAATAGATTGTCAGGAGCTAAGTCAGCAGAACCAGGGATACACTGTGTGTTAATTTTTTTTTTATCAAATCATAATTTTTACTTTTTAACACAGGGGTTATAAACATAAAAATGCAGGATGTGGGGAAGGGGGTGACACAGGAGCATAGGTGTTCAGGAAGAGTACAGATATCTTTCAGAGCAGGGTATCAGCTGGGTGAAGGTTCAGGGGTCAGGTCACTATGACTCTTCCTATGATTCACTTGTCTTTATCTAATTTGTTACTGTCTGCCAAAGGCTGCCTATTTACAAGGTCTATGACTACTCAGGCTGGTAGATTTCAACAAAAGCTTTATGCAATATTTTTAATCATATTCTTTTCCTTAAACCAACACCTCCCAAATTCTCCCCACCTCCTACCTAACACAACTCATGATCTGTCTCTCAAAACAATTATTTTTTTAAAGAAAATCTAATAGATTAAAAAACAATGAAAAGACAAAATCAAAACAAGACAGACAAACAAAACAAAAGCACAGAGAGTACATGGACTCCATTATGCACTAGTGAACTCCTCCTATGCAGGGGTCCTACCCTGGAGTGTGGTTGGAGTGTAGACTACCATGCAAATTAGGGTAATTATAAGATTATAAGAGTTCTTTCATTTTGTGCCAGTGACCAATAAAAACAATGCCTCAGATCCTTCTGAGGTCAAAGGTCAGGCGTTCAGCATTTTTTTTTTAAACCCACAAAAGCCAAAGTTGTATCAGTGTTCAGTTAGTGTCCTAGTAACTTTGTAACTTTTATTTTGACAGAACATAGTAGGTGTTTCAGGCTGAAAATAGTATTTAATTTTGACTTCCACTGTCTTCGGTTATTTTAGTTCATATTTAGTATAAACATCAATTATTTTGGTTAAATGTCTAGACCAAGGTCAGGGTCATAGAGATTCCCAATGTTTTGCCAAGGCAGATGTGACTGATGCAAAATGGAGTTAGGAGACAGAGCTACCTCAGTGACATCATGGTTGACATACTAAGTGTCACTCTATCGGAGAAAAGTGGTTTTCTTCAGCACCAGGAGCCAACTGCAATAACTTCTTTCTTCTACAATCAACACTTTTGTTCATAGAGTATATTTATTCAAGTTTTCCCTCCTATAACTCCTGCCAGGTCACTTTTGCTTTGTTTTGGCATGTTTAAATTTTACTGGCCTATTTGTTTGGTTTGGTTTTGATTTTGTGGGTTTTGTTTTTGTTGTTTGGGGCTGGATAATTTTTTTTGTTCTGCTTTGTTTTGTTTTGTTTTGTTTTGTTTTGTTTTGTTTTGTTTTGTTGAAACTGAAAGAGAAAGAACTGTGAAGTTGGTGGCCTGGAAAGGGGGGCGGGGAAGACAGCATGAGTTCCTACTCTATTGCTATAATCACTCAACTTTCAACTCTTCTGATTCCAATCTGATTGAAGATGAAACCAAACCTGGCTTCCCTGCAGAGACAAACCAGAAATCCTTACCCTTCCTTCCTCCTTACTGCAAATCACTGGGAATTCACATCCAGAAAACATCATCACAGAAAAATCAAATTAAAACAGATTTGTGGGACTAGAGTGACTGGTTGGGTCCTGGGGAACCAATGGCCTCAACAAATGCTTATCTAATGGCACAGCTCTGTGGGGCTCTTGGCAGGAGTCTGGAGAAGGAGAAGCACAAGAGTGAGGAGCTTCTGGGTCCAGATGTTCAATAATGCCACTCATTGTCACGGGAACACGGCCATAGATGCTGTTCTGAAGTTATTGTTAGTTTTCATTAAAACAAAGCCCCTCTGTAAATGATCTTTCTCTCGCAAAACCATAACTAGGTGAGCATGGCCCAAGATAACATTTCTGTCTTCAGACACCAAAGGCATGGAGACGTCCCTGCCTTGAATGCATGCTGAAAATGCATCTGGCAAAGAAATTTATGTCAAACCTCAAACTCTAAAAGCAGATTTTTGCTTGCCCACCACAGGAAGACACTGAAGTGGTGATTATTATGTTACTCTACGTCAACCTGTTATAACTTTCTCTCAGCTCTCTTTAAATAATTCCCAGGCTTTCACTCCAGAGGAAGCTCAGAGTTCTGTCCTGAGGTACCCAGAGTTCCCAAATTCTCTGTTCTGCATCCTTACATATGCCTTCACTCTCCTGCTGACTTCCAAGCTTAGTGTTCATATTCACTGAATCCTATCCCAATCAGATACAAATACTGTTTCTGACTCCAGTTTAAAACGTGACAAGGATAGAAGATTTTAAAGAATGAGGATGTCACCTACTGGTATTTTGAGATATATCTCCTATGCTAAAAGCTAACTAACTTTATTTTACTTTGTAACTTCCCCTTTTTGGTACTGAAAAAATATTTACTGTGGATGAGAAAGAAAAATTATAGGCTTCACATTCTTAAATTAAATATCTTCCACAGTGCTTTTGTTCATTTTGCTTTCGTGAGACAGAGTTCCACCATGTTGCTCAGGCTAGATTCTCAATCCTAGTCTCAAACATTCCTCCTAACTTTACTTCCTAGGTAGCGTAGGGCTACCACAACCATCAACTCTGTGACAAGAAAATATTTAAACTTGGAAGACAAAGTTTTCCCACTAGAAATTCAGTTGGCATTTCTATAGCATTAAATGAGTAAACCTAGCAAGTGTTACGTAATAAGAGGTCGCTTTTCAATTCTGTGCATTGCTAATGGCCATAAAGAGACCAGCTGCTTTTATATGATAGAAAATTCACATCCATTTCATAGTTTGTTCATCTATGAAATATACATGTGAAATGATGTCTTTAGTGAAGGCTATGTATTTTCAGTATATGTGGAAACTGAATTCTTCCTTCTCCACTGATGATGTCATTTGTCTATTGTAGACATGACTGCATCCTTGTGAATACCTCCTGGTTTACATACTTGAATTTCTTGAAGGTAGAGGAAGATATGAGAGGCAAAACAAGAGGAAGTAGAAGTCTGTGGTCATGTGACTCACCACTTCTCTGGTCATCAGAGGAAATTAAAGTAAAAAAAAAAAAAAAACTATGTGATTTCTAACCTAGAAGCCAAAGTTAAGGTTTCCTAATGCTGGGCTGTAACAACCACACATTCATAATGCTGTTGACAAGAGTGCAGGGAGACAGGGCCTTTGTAATGTACAGTTGCCACAAACCAACCACACAGAGAACTATTTGTGCAACCACTCAGGGAAGCGATTTGTCTAAACTAGTTAAGGAAATAGATGTAAAACTCCGGCTGCAAAGGGAGACTGGAGAAAGCAAGCCATGTCTTCAGCTTCATCTATCTCTGGCCCAATGGTCTAATCCTTACACTCACTGAGTGACCCCTTCAACTGATCCTGTAAATGAAATTTCCCCTGCATCTCTGCCTGGCTCAGGCCACAGCAGGGCTTTGCTGGAGCCTCAGCTGCAGGTTTGGGTATAGGCTGCAGGTGCCTGGAGAGCACTGTGCACTTGCGGCACAGAAGTAGGTGCCTGAGTCTCCAGGCTTAGAGTCTGTGATGTGCAAGGAGAACTGTTTCTCACTTTTACTGAAGAAGACTGTGAATCGTCCATCTTTCTTTTCACTGGACACTGATCGTATGGCTATCAGGAATGCAGGGCCTTCCTCAGTACCATGGTACTGCCGGTACCATGGAAAGTAGCTAAAAGTGCTGTCCTCATAACTGCAGTTCAGAACTATGTTTCCTCCTTCCCGGACTGTCAGAGATTGGGGACTTTGTTTCACTTGCTGCTGGTCACGTTGCTCCTTCTGCTGGCCACTCACCCCTGTGTAGAGAAATAACAACTGTTGTTAGGTTCCCAGGAATGTACTTCCTGCTTAGATATCATGACTTGCCTGGTGCCCCAATTCTATCGCGCCTCCACATTAATCTCACATCCTCAGGTTTCTCCTCCATGACTCACCAGCCAGGTGAAGGCCTAGGAGTAAAACCGATGCTGTCAGGATCTTGTCCATTTCTCCTAGACTGAAGCTTGGGGGACTCAGGGAACTTTTATCTCCCACAGAACACTGACTCCAACACTGACTCCGACTTCACAGGCACCTCAGTTCTCTCAGCTCCGCCCTTCACAGACGCTCTGTCTGAAGCTCTTTCTGACATAGGAAGCACTTCCTGTTGTGCTCAAATTTAGTATCATTGAAACAGCAATTGAGAATCAGAAATTCCTTCCTTATAATTTTATCATTATACACTGTTGGTAGAAATATATGTTGATATAGCTGCCAAGAATAGAAGTTTGAATTTTTTGAATGATTGAAAGAAAAGAGAGAGGTAAAAAGGAGAGAAGGAAGGAAGGAGGGAAGGAAGGAAAAAGGGAGGGAGGGAAGGAGGGAGGAAGGAAGATCAATGATCCAGTTAATACAACATATGGGCATTTATCTAGAGGAACTGAGGTTGTCATATAAGAGAGATACCTGTATATGCACATTTATTTTAACACCATTGGCCATTGCCAAAATGTAGGTGCAATCAATGTACCACCTGTCTACTTATGAATGGAGAAAATCTTGTACCTAAAGCAACAGAGTAATATTCATCGATGAGGAAATATTTACTCATGACACCTCTAGGAACATGGATGGTGTTGAAGGACATGATATTATGAATAAAGCATACATATAGAGACACACAGCACATAAATGTTGACAAAAATTATCTATTACAACTTACCACCTATCAACCTGATACATAAGAACAACATTATTAAACCATAATCTTTCCTTTCTTGTTGATCCCCAAGTTCTCATTTTAGTATCACAATATAAAACAAAATATAACTTTTAAATAACCAGTCTTTTAAATATTTCAAAGACATTAAAGGTACTTTTTTTTTAATATCTAAAGTCCTCTAACACTGTGTTCCTATAAAATCCAAAGCAAGTTACAAAGTTCTTGTTCCAAGTGGTAAGAACCAGAGTACACTTAAATCAAACAAAGCAAATTCCTGGTGCCCAGCCTTAGCTTCTTCCCATGTTCCCTTCAGTCCTCCAGCTTCTGCTCTGCAAAACCTGTATCATATGTGAGACTCTTACACATGGTCAAGTTGGTTTTACAGTTGAAGCCCTGATCTCCCCAGACCACAGTTTCTGTGTGTGGAACCTTAGAAGATAATTCCAAGAAGATTTGCTTCAATTAATCTAACCCCATATTCATTACAGCTGACTCTTCAGCACCAGCTAATCAGGATCAATTGTCCCAAGAAAGCAGAGGTTTCATTTGCACAGATTCTTAATTTAAAGCATCCAATCCAGGTAGAGTTTTCTCTCCTGTTTTAAATTTCCCAAGCCAAGCCTACACTGTCTGTACATCTCACAATATTATAACGTTCTAACCTTCCAGCAAAAGAGCTCATTAAATTCTGAGCACTTAATGGCTTTCTAACCTCAAATTCCAAAACACTTCCACAATCTTCCCCAAAGGCATCATGGCCAGGTTCATCACAGTCACACCCTCATGCTCCTGTGATCAATTTCTGTATTAATTACTTCCTGCTGCTGTGCTGAGACTCTGACCCAAAAAAAAAAAAAAGGAGTTATTACATCTTACCAGTCCTACATTACAATCCTGCACTGAGGGTGGTTGGGACAAGATATGAAGCAGAGAAAATGGAGGAACAGTGGCTTCCAGTCCGTGGCCCACTCAGCTTGATTTCTAATACAACACAGGCCCATCTGGCCAGGGTGACACTGCCCAAAGTGGAATGGCCCCTCTCATATCAAGCATGAAGAGCATACCAACATAACATGTTCACTGGCCAATCTGAGGGGAACAACTCCTCCACTGGGGTTATCCCTTTCTGAGAATCTCTACTTTGCATCAATTTGACAAAAAATAACCAGAACTCTGCTATTGGCTAGTGTAGACTCATAGATGACCCCTATCAAACATTATAGGACACTAAAAATGTTCTTGATTACCCTCCAGAATTTGATGGTAAGTGCTAGTTGCTGAAGATATCACATAAGTGAATCATAGAACTTGGATAAATGAAGCTAGTACTGACCTGGACACTCCGTCCTTACTGGATAGGTGAGGGATCTCTCATACTGCCAGAAAGAATGGGTGATTTCAAACAGTTGTACTGACTATTTCTAAGGTTTTCATCAGATATTTTAAGGCTGTGACTGAATATAGAGACTTGAAAACTGAAAAAAGTCAAACAAGAATGAAGAAGTGCTATGCATTTGCTGAGTGTCTGACTTCCCACTGTGTGGGTTGTGTTTTTGTGTCATTCCCAACAAGCACAATTCCAGTCTTTGAGCTAGTCTCAGCACTCAGGAACAGAAAACTAAAGACTACCAAAGCTACCTGTGTGTCTAGTCGAGATGATGAAAGGGTGTGGACACTGCTTCTTGATCCACTGAGAGAAGATCCCGATGGAGGAGAAGACTGAACTAGCTTCAAACAATGAGCAGATTTCTCAGTGGAAAGCACAGGTAACATACTTTTAGGCACAAGTTATATCAGTGAGGCAGAAGGACCATGTGTGGATGACAGCTTTAGAAATGTACATTAGAAAAGTTAATGTGGCCTTGAAGGATAACATGCATCTTCGTAGTGTTCACCTGCAATTTCCTATTTATCAACACTGTGAGTCAAGGATTAACAGATATAATATAGGTAAAGGGCTGAATAGATACATGGATTTGATCTCTAATTAAACTTAGGCAACAGAGGAGATAAGGCTTTACTTATTTTAAACAATTTAAATCACAGCTTATTGAGGAGTATGCAATAAAGCCAGAGCCTTCAGCTGCTCTGAAGCAGCACTGACCCCCTGTGGCCACATTGGAAGGTCTTCACTCAACAGTTTCCTGAGCTTAAAGCCCAGGTCTTAAGGAAATGCATAGACTCTCTCTCTGGGGACACTATTTTTGAGATGGAAAGAGATTTTGTCTGTGTTGTGGTCAGCTATAGCATGGTTTTCTTTCCTTCCCCTCCAGCCTTTTCTCCATACACCATCATGAGCCTCCATCTTTCTATCTTGCCTTAAACTACTTCCTTCTGGAAAATGAGGGAGCCCACACATAAGAAATGAAAAAATGAAAATGCTTACTACTTATATTAAACTATTATAAAATAAATGGTTGAATTTGATATGAGTTTTATTTTATTTACCCCTTATACAGACCACTTGTACAAATGATGATTACTAAGCCATAAACATATTTTCGCTATTTTTTATGTTTCTCTTAGTTTGGGGGATTATAAACAATCACATCAATCCCTCTTCCTGTTCCCCAAACTGCCCATCTATTTCTCTTTGCTCTTTCAAATTTATGGCCTCTGTTTTCATTAATTGTTGTTACATGTGTATGTGTATACATATTTATTCATAAATACATTAAATACAACAACTTGTTCAGTGTATATAATGTTACTTGCATGTATGTTTTCAGGACTGACCAATCAGTATTGAATAACCAATTGGTGTGCTCGTCTCAGGAAAAGACTATTTGCACACCATCAGCATTCTTGGTTTTTCAGTAGTTCATTGTCTAAGATTGAGACTTTGTGTGCTTTCTTCATCCACTTTAGCTGTTGTGTTTCACCTCATGTTGAGGTGTTATGTTGGTGAGACCTCATCTGTGCAGCTTCCGACATTCCTAGGTGACATAATTACACAGCAACACCCTGATCCTCTGGCTCTTGCCATCTTTCCTTCTGTCATCTTTAGTGTTTCCTAAGCCTTAGCAGAGGCAAGGGTTATACTGTAGACACATCTACTGTTACTAGGCTCCACAGCTCTGCACCTTGATTTGTTATGGTTTTTTACACTGGCATTCATCTTCTGTCAGGAGCCATAATGAGACAAGCTAATAATTAGCAGGTGATCATCCTGAAATGGCTTGCCTTGGATTATTATATATTCTGCAACAAGTGAGCCCTTATTTAGCAAGGCTGTAAGAGACTTATTTTTAGGAAAGATTCCTGCTATTAATATGCTTTTCCCATTTTATTATTAAACAAATATAACAATCACTAAGCAATAGCACACCCCTTCGGAGCAGATCTCTGCAGATCCACGAAGATGTATTGTCTTGTACTGATTCTATACAGACAAATAGATGACTTCTTAAGTCTTAATAATGATCCTATAAGAATTCCTAAAATTATATCAATGATTATTAAGCTCTTTTATAATGGGACTGCTATTAGGTCCTTTTCTGATAGTCAAAACTGCAATGAGAATTCTGCCAGTCTCCCAAGTGTCATCAGTTAATTGCTCTTAGACAGTAGCCAGACTTTCTCCTACTCAGTGCACATTCCAAGAGATTGTAAAACAATTAACCAAAGGTCACTAATAGGGAACTCACAATTTATTATAGGTGATAGGACAGAAGATAAAATATTGCCTGGGTTTATCTATACAAAATTTCACTAATTTTTTAGTTATAGTTTTAAACCTTCAGTAAACCTGTGGAGCTAGACAGGTGATGGATGTTTAGCTAGATAATTACTCCTAATGGGTATGCATGTAAACATTCTCTGTTGTAAACTTCTATTTTGAATCTCCTGTTTGGGTTCCTGCCTTGATCACCATCAATGATGAACTATGACCTGGAAGCAAAAGTTTAATAAGTTCTTTCTCCCTCTAGGTTGCTTTTTTTCCCTCAGAGTGTTTTAGCACAGCAGCAGAAAGAACATTAGAGCATCCAGTTATCTGTACATCCTAGCTTACATGGCTTGATCTTGTTGCTGTTGTACTTTGATTTCTCCTCACAAACTCTGCCCCTGCCCATAGTAGTTCTACCTGGGTACCTGCCTTTGATTTACATTCCTTTTCTCACCACTTTTTGCCCTTCCACCCCTGATTAGAAACAGGGAAAGAGACACAGATGGTTGTCATTGCAGTGTCCACAGAGCCCTGTGCACACCCATGTCCTCTGAGAAGGTGGGAGCTCTGCAGGACTCCTGAGCTGCTCTCCCCACCACTCCATGTGCTGAGCCAAATCCTCTCAGCTGTCCTGAATGCTGACAGCCAGACTCAAAGCAAACCTGGGCGCACAGAAGCCACAGCAGCCATTTCTGCACAGTGTGGCTTAAATGATTGCATTGAGTCAATCCTTCTGTAAGCTTCTCTGTTAGTTCTAGAATGGACATTTATACCTCAGGAATAAGTATGTGTTGAATAATGAAGATAAAGACCAAAGTCGTGAGTGTCCTGGGCCAAGGCATACCTGAAGTTAAAACTCTACAAATACAAGTAAGGGATATTAAACCAGACAGCTATTCTTTGGGGCTTCCTGATGTCTTGTGACTGGTAAGGGACTCACCCACCCAGCTGAAGGTTTGTGTACAGCCTGCAGGTGTGTGGGGAGCACTGTGGATCTACAGCACAGAGATAAGTGCCTGAGTCTGTGGTCTGGGAGGAGGAGATGTGCAGAGAGCTTCGAAGTTCCCTAGTGTCTGTGGTGGATGTCAGTCTTCCACTCTGCTTTGTTCCAGAAGGATTGTAGAACAGTCTGACGAGGCTTCCCCCAGGACGTTGGTAAAACCATTGTACTTGGTTTGCAGAGGAGGAAAAGTTACACTGCAGTTCTGCGTCCTCTCCCTCCTGCAGGACCAAGGACACAGGACTCTGATGCACTTGCTGTCCTTTCACCCCTGATTAGAAACAGAGAAAGAGACACAGATGGTTGTCATTGCAGTGTCCACAGAGCCCTGTGCACACCCATGTCCTCTGAGAAGGTGGGAGCTGTGCAGGACTCCTGAGCTGCTCTCCCCACCCCTCCATGTGCTGAGCCAGATCCTCTCAGGTGCCCTGAATGCTGACAGCCAGACTCACAGCAAAACTGGGAGCACAGAAGGCCCAGCAGAGAGCACAGCAGCCTTTTCATGGTGCCTGTGTGGCTGCTGGAGACAGAAACAAGTAACCAACACCTGGGATGTGGTGTCAGGATGGCTGTTGAAGTGTCCCCTCCTCCTGCAACTAGTCAGCTCCACCCAGGAACTCTGCCTAGCCAGACCCTGCTGAGTTCCCTCCCAGCCCTCAGAGCCTGAAGCTCCTCCCAAACTAGACCTGGCTGAGAGTTTAGGTGGAGAACAGTGAGGGAAGGGGGACATTTTGAGATGACCGTAGGGTAGTATGGAGTTAGGAAATCAGAAGCAGGGTAGGACCAGGAGCATCTAAAGAGAACATGCCTCAGCTGCTCAGGATCCTGGAAACTCAGAGAAACAACTGCCAGAAAACAGGTGCATGTTCTCACTAAAAACCCTGTAAAGGGGACCAGAAGGTGGCTCAGCAGATAAGGGTGCTTGTTGTTCTTGCAGGACCTTAGGTCCCTTCCTTACATCTGCATCAGGTGCCTCACAGCTGCCTGCAACTCCAGCTCCAGGGATTCTGATGCTCTCTTCTGTCTTCCCCAGAACATGTACACAGTACCAGACATTGACATAGACTCACTCTCACACCTTCCAAAAACCAGTCTTCACTGTGAAATAATTTAAGTAAAATCACTGCAGTAGGGTAAAAAGAAAAAAATAAACAGGAACATAAAGATATAGCATCAGTGTAATGGTTTCCTAGTTTTGGAATGCATTTTAAAAAGTGGGACACTCCTTTAACAGTCAAAGTGTGTCCTCAATACTGTAGAAAAATGTGACCCCATAAGAAGGAAGTGCACCAGAGAAAACTAATGCAGGGCCACTGCTTTTCAGAGTGACAGTGTGCTGGTGCACATGGTGACTGCAGGGAACCATGGGCTTACACTCATAACAACAGAGGAATGCATTTTAAAATTTCATCATAAAGAAGATTGAGAAATGAGACTAGTAATGAAACACACACATACACAAAACCTCCTCAAAAATAACTCACAGCCAACCTTATGACATGTAAACCTGTAATTGTCTCATATGAACTTAAAACAATTAATGACCTCTAGTTTGATCATAATTCAGTAATGTAATTTTGTACAATTTAACTCTTGGGTAAAAATGTTTATCAGGAGTCAGATTTTCCCAACAAGACACAAGTAAATAGCAGCTAAGATCTATCCCATAGGAATGAAGCACTACCCCAAATTCCACTTTCTCTGACTGTTGCCTTTAGGAAACACACCAACTCCCTGAAAGTGGCTGAGGCTGGGACCCTGGGCTCTTACTCTGCAAATCTCAAGTTGTGTCCTCCTCTGCACTTGTGACTGAGGGCAGAGGAGCACCCAGTTCCCTCAGTCTCATTGTCAGAGTATCCTCAGGTGGAGAGATGCTCACCCTTCCTGCACTGAATCCGAAAGCCCCCCATGCCTGAGACAAGCTGAGCTTTTGTGTAATCGTCAGAAGGCACTGCAGATGCAGGTGAGGGTGTCACACATGCAGGGAAGGACCCTGAGGGACAAGGAATGAGCAGCTGCCCCTCAGCTCCAGAGCAGATGCTGCACATGCACAGATGCAGCCATCAGGCTGGAGCAGCCCTGGGCTCTGCATCCTCCTGTAGCATCAGTGATGGGGGGGGGGTTACTCAGCCACAGGAGTGACTGTTCAGAGAGAAGTCACACAGTGTCCTTTCAGTGAAGTTGGACTAAAGCAGAGTGACAGTCACAGAGCTCTCCAAGCTTCAGGATGCACAGCAAGGTCACCACGGAGAGCAGAGAGCAGCTCACTCCTTCCTGAGAGCTTCCCAGGAAGCAAAGAAAGCCTGAGAGTGAGAGGTATGTGGAGCTTGCTCTGAGCTTGAGGAGGTTTAGATGCCTTCATCCTAATAACATTGGGGAGAGAATTATAAAGAGACACTTTCTTTTCCTTGGCCTGCCTCTACCATCGCTGTAAAGTTTGTTCTGTCAGAACATTTACTGAAAGTGGAGGAGGTTTTAAAAAATAATTATTTAGTAATTTCATACATGAACATAATGTATTCAGACCATAATATCCATAACCACCCCCACTCTACTCCTCCTACAACTCTTTCCAGAGCCCACTATACCCCACTCACCCTCCCAAAGCCGGCAAACTAAAATGGATCAGTAAGCCAAAAAGAGTGAGCTTAAGAGTAAGAAACAGCAGGGTAGTAGAGCACAGGTGGTATAAAGTTAAATATGCCATGGAGTTAAGACAAGAGGATGATGGCAAGGCAGGGCAGACAGGGAAGATCCTTCAGCTGATTCTAATCTAACAGAAAGCTGTTTACTTATTAGAAGGGAGTATCCTCAAGAGGCTCAACTGAGAAATGAGCAGTTCACAGCTTCAGTGGGCTTCCCACTGTCCTTGCTGCCTTCCCAGGGTGAATTACAAGGACTGCTGATCATATGCAGAGAAAGGTTTATGCTGTCTAAGTGTAAAACTTATAAGGTTTTTAAAGAGAATAAAATAAAGTTATGAACTGAAATTGGAGAAAAATATTTCAGAGTGATAAAACTGCAACATATTTACCCATTTCAAAACAAGAGTCAGTATTGTAGAATTCAGACATTGAGTAGTTACTAGAGTTCTACACTATGCCACCAAAATGCCTGTGAAAAAGATGTGGTTGATGCAGCTAAGAATATTGCAGATGTGTTTCCATATGAAAAGGTGAATTAAGACATACATATTCAAATAAACACTGAAAATACATTTAAAATAACAAGCCCAATACTGACAGTCTTCACCTTGGTGAACTCAAAGTCACATCAACAAATGGTAAAGTGATGAGATACTTAGTTACTTGTGCAGTGCCTTGGCCTTACTTATAAATTCAATGTAATTAAGGAGTGTCACCTGCCATATAGTTCCTGCCCACAGGAGAAGACTACGCAGAGCCTGGACACCAGGGGGCAGGAGTTATGAGCATCACCTTCCAGTTCCACTACCACAAGTCTCTCTCTCTCTCTCTCTCTCTCTCTCTCTCTCTCTCTCTCTCTCTCCTTTTCTCTCCCTCCATATCTCTTGTGTGTGTGTGTCTGTGTGTATGTATGTGTGTGTGTGTGTGTGTGTGTGTGTGTGTGTGTGTGTGTGTGTGTATGTCTATGTGTCTATCTGCATGTGATCAATCAAAATGAGGTCATTGAGAACTTTAACAAGTACCATTCAGTGAGGCACTTTTGTGTCAAAGGCAGCACACAAAGGGCAGAATCCTCAGAATCCTCAGACAGATCAGAGAGAACCGTGTGGTAGCAGTGAACAGTGAGAGCAGAAAGCAATATTAGAAGCAGTTAGGGAGGAAAGATACAGATTCCAACACCAGACAGAATGGAAATAAACCAACTTGATTTGAGTTAAGGAACCAGGAAACAAATACTCATAATGTAAACCAGCACTGGCTAAAGGCTGAGAAATCATGATGGCAGCACCTATGTGCACAATAAAGAGACTATGGGTCATATGAACACACCAACTCCTCCATGTATCCTAGCCAGATCTGAAACATGTTTATAGCCACTTTATCATCGCCTGGTGAATGAAGTTGTAATTGAGGACTTTTTGGTAAAGAATAGTCTTCAAAATGTTTTACTTTTGCTAACACAATTTAAAACTCAAGACTATGCCATGTGATTACACCACTGGGCTCTTCTTATATCTGGAGTCTATCTGGATAAGGGACTCTCGAACACAACTGGGACTAGAGACCTCACAGTCACTTACTCTCTGCATTTTGATCAGTTGTCTTTGCTGTAGAGGCCTCATCTGCTTCAAAATGAAAGTTCTTTGATGAGGGGTGAGAACTACATTTATCTCTGTGCTAATTACAAATATTTAGAACACAGTTAGCAGCTACACTGACTTAGGAAAGAGGCTGTAGTGGGCTTGCTTCTAGGGTCTATGACCTCCTCAGCCATGGGTACTTAACTGGGTTTACAGTATCAGGCCAGAATTCCTTACTTGACCAGGCTCTAAGTCTAATAAGACATATATTAGTTTTTTCCAATATGGAGGTGCTACTATTACACCCTTGTCGATATCTTGACATGGTAGTCATCGTTTTGATTCCCATGGAGTCTTACAAAATACCTCTGTACACTATGAGAACTTATCCTCAGGGAGGTGTCTTCAGATCAGATCTAGCTATATTCCTCCAAGTCCTATGTCTGAAGTACATGGTGCCCTAAGCAAATTGGCCTTACCTTCAAGTTCTATGAGGTAATCAATGGCAGTGGTAATAGTCCATTTCCTTTGGAAGAAACTCTTGAAACCCCCTGACCAACAACTTGAAGGGAGGGATCTCTTGCCTGACACTGGGGCTTTTATTAAATTTAGCATTCATTCCAGCTTTGACAAGCTGTCATCTGAGAGATTCTATTCTATGCTGTGCCATTAGAAATAGTTTTGGGGATTTAAAATGCAATTTAACATTCCACTTTGCTCCATAACCAGTAAGATAGCATGCACTTCTTTGCTGTTCTTTGTGTACAGAAAACTGAGTCTCTCTTAAGACACTCCACGGGTGCATTTTTTTTAATTTCAAGTCTTTCTTCCTTTAGAAAGAGATAAATATGAATACTAGAACATTTTAATTTAAACTAGCATTTTGTTTAGAGAATTGAGAAGAATTTACACTTTTTTTTTACTCCTTTCTCATATTTCAGAATTATCAGAGAACCCAAGTCCCAGGTAAGTCACTATACCAAGTCATCAGGATTCAGTCAAAGTGTAATGGAAGAAGAGAGTGCTCATTAATGGGGAGACCTTTCTCTATAGTGTCTTATGACCAAGCTCCCTCCTACACAAGGTGTAGAACTGGAAAGAAATTCCCTCTCCAGGATCATCTTGAAAGCTCCAAAACCTTCACTAAGTGAAGACTGTCAAGGAATATGGTGGTTTGAATGAGAAAGGCTCCCATTGACTCAAATATCTCAAAGTTTTGTTCCCAGTTGATAGACTGTTTAGGAAGGATCACGAGGTACCGTCTTGTCAGGAGAGGCATGTCATTGGTGGTGAACTTAGGAACCTTGAAGCCCAAACAAGGCCCAGGCTCTACCTTTCTGTGCCCCTTGCTTGTGATAAGATGTAAGACCTTAGCTACTGCTCCAGGGCCCTGCCTGCCTGCCTGCCTGACTGCTACACTCCCCACCGTAACGGTCACCCTCTAACCAATCCCTCAATTCAATGTTCTTTTTGTAAATTGTCTTGATCACAGTGTCTCTTCACAGCAATAGACAAGTAACTGAGACAGAAAATGAGGTGGAACTCTCTCTAACATGGACCTAGGAGAGGAAAAATGTAAAGAACTCATGGAGTGAGACTGAAGTAGACTTTGAAAGTTGGAGTCTACGTTCTTCATTTGTCATAAATTTATAGGGTAATATCAGAAGATTGTTGGAAAACTTAAATCACCTGAATTTGTAAGACATCTTGGTAGAGATGTTAGGGTTTCATGTTAGGGTTTCCCTGAAGATGTTTGCTGGGAGAGGTCCTGCACTTACAGAGAGTGCATTATTTCTAGGGATCAAAGCCTGGGTTCTTTCTAGCACTGACATCGATCCTATCCTGTCAGAATTAACACAAATAACCTACATTTGTAGGAATTTGACCTGCAATTTGTTGCTGTTCTTAAGGAAGCATCTTTAATGAAACCACTTTAATGAAAGCACATAGACTCCATCACAAGCCCTCCCCACTCAGACCTCCTGCACCTAGGTTCATGTGCCGCTTCCCCTGCAGACTCCCTCACTGTGTCACTCAAAGCACAGTAGTACAGGGCAGAGTCTGACGGCTGTGCTGAGGACTTCTGCAGATGAAAGGAGCTGCTGCTCTTATGGAGAGTAGCATGAAATCCTTGGTGCTCTGTCCTCTTGTTGTCTGTGGAGCTCCTCAGGAGTAGCCGAGGGGCTTCATTGAGATATTGCACATACCAGAACAGGTAAGCATTTGAGTAAGTAGTCTGATAGGTGCAGTTCAGCATCACAGGCGACCCCTCTGTGAGAGTGACCAGGCCTTCTGTCTGGGTCACAGAGTCTCCATTGCTCCCCTCTGAAAATAACAAACAAAGAAACAAATAAGAAGGAATTACTTTTTCTGCAAGGAGGACCACTGAAGACTGTCAGCGTCATAAGAGAATGACGTCACTAATGCTTAGAGTAAATAGAACTCACTGAGCATTAGGAGAAGCACAAGAACTGAGCAGGTGTCAGCAAGCATGTTCATAGAAGAAATGACACTTGGTCCTTGAGTGCACCAAAGTCACAAGACAAGTCTTCTGCAGGATCTCCCCAAACTCCTCACTCATAGACAAGGACCTCTGTCTGCACAGAGTCTGTCATGTTAAGTCACCACCTGAATGTTAACCACATCTGAAGAGGCAGCGCCCTCTGCTGATTTCCTTCCACCTGCACCACAGATGTCTGCACAGCACATGGTGAATAAACTAGGAACCTCACCCAAAGGAGGCAGGTCTCAAGTCTCCAGTGGATGCCTGAAATCACTAGTGTTACTGAACTGTTTGTATCCTACCATATTTAATGTGGTGAGTGTACATGAAATAATATACACACTCAAATATACTTCTGATAAAATGTATCTACCTTTTCTCATTAGTTCTTAGAGAGTGTTATGCAATGCAGCTTGTTTTTATTTATCTGCTCTTTCCAGTCTAACCCACTTCTGTGTCCTCAACCTTTTTCTAAAATAAAACACATTAAGTTTTGTGTTACAGGTTGTGCTGTCCATATACTCTTAGATATAAGGCCTTCAGTGGAGGATAATGTGTGCACCAGAAACTGCACTTTTAAAGGAAATAGGTGGGGATGGCCACTTATCTTTTCTGATGGAATTTAGTTTGGTCTGATCCTTTGCAAGTCTTATGTGTACTGTCTACATCTCTGAGTCCATATGAGCAGCTGCCCTGATATGTCCAGAAAACACTGCTTCTTTGTAGTCACTCGTCACCTATGGCTCTTACAGTTTTCCACTCCCTCTTCTTCAATGACCTCTGAGCCTAGGGAAGAGGGTGTGGGATATAGATGTCCCATCTGGAACTGTGTCAGCTACAGTCTCTCCTTCCCTAAAGCACAATAAGTTCTGTTCTCTGATAATCTCCAGGAGCAGCGCCAAGGGAAAGGATGAAATTATAATTCAATTTTTAAATGAGGGAAGATGCAGAAAACTGTCTTAAATTGTTTAAGTGACTTGAAGCTAACATTCTTGTTTTGTAATTTTACGTCTAAGTTATAGCTGGCTCTTGAAAACTAGCAACTGGCAAATGCTGCACTGGAAACCTGTGATGCAGGATGCAGACAGTGTTCCAGTCTTCATTGCAAATTTGAGGACAGGCTACATGCCCGTGTGGAGCAGGGTGCACTTGCTGCACAGAGATACATGACTTAATCAACAGGCTGTCTGTGATGTACAGGGAGAAACATTTGGTTTTCTTTTCCAGTAAAACTCCCTAAGTATTTGGGTCTATTTTATTTCTATATTTGAATGAACGTCAATGATGAAATTAGGATGACTCCCAGGTTCTTGCTTATACCAAGGGAAGTAGAAAAAGGCACTGTCTACATAAGTGCAGTTGATGATGGCACTGGATCCCTCCTGGACTCTCAGGAAGGAAGAAAGCTTTTCCACCTGCTTGCCTTGGCTCATCCCTATGTAGAGAGGTGGAAAGAGACGAGAACGACTGTGAGATCATCACTTTCCAGGATTCTCTTCGTCTACAGTAACTAAAGAAAACCTGAGTAAAATAGTGGTATAGATGTCTCAGAAATGCCCATTGATGGTTCTGTGGCCCTAGAATTAACTCACTAATGAGATACAGCCGGAAAAAAAAAAAAACAGGAATAAACTAGGAACATATGTCTTTATTGTTCTTCCCAGATCGTGATGACTGGCAGGTCACCTACAGTTATCAGGATGTTATTCTTTTTTTGGTAACAATTCTAGCTCTGGAGTCAACCACACAGCCACTGAAAAAAAGGCTTTACTTCTGCCCCAAGCCTTCACCATCAGCATACAGAGTAAGCTCTCTGCATATTCCCTAGCAGTTGAGATTTACTGCCACCTTGTGGTTGCAGTCAGAACTCTAGTTAAGTGCTCTGTGACCCTATGAGGAACTCAACCACATGAAACAGCAATATGACATATCAAATGTGTTCGAATGTTGAAAGGTCAATAATGGTTGTACACAATAGTGAGGTTGTTTCTTATCTTTAAATCTAATGCATAATATACACTATATTTCACATGCAAGTGTATATATGTGATGTTTTAATATATAAGTACATATGCAATATATTCCTATATAAGGGGTGTGTGTGTGTGTGTCTGTGTATTTATGTGCATGTAACATTACTTCTATCTAATAGTGTATTTACTAATCCATTCCCATATCACAGAATGCATTGATCGTTTATCAAGCAACTCTCTCTTTTCTTGGAGACAAATATTCAGGTCTATGTTTTTTTCTTGAGAGTTATAGCACCCAAGAAATGGCTTTTTTTCAAGTCTTTTAGGGTTTTCAGTTGCAAGAGGACAATGTTCCTTCTATTTCAGAGAATTCTAATTGACAATACAGACGTGATATTTTTATACTTGTGTCTCACCTTCCAGAGACATCATCCTGAAATCACAAATATTCATAACTACTCTTAGGAAAGTTCCCAGAAGTCATTTGACCTTGTGGATGGCACCATCCATTTCACTCACTCCCACAGCATCCAGTGTTGGGAAGCTGAACCCCCATGATTCTGTTATTTGCTGAAAAACACTGATTCTAGTTGTGGTGTGGCTCTACCTTTAGCAGACACCTTTAGACCCTTTGGCTGCATACAGACATGACCTTCATACACATCTTTAATCCCAGACAATGAAGGTAAACTTAGTTTATAAGCATCAATTTTTTAAAATGATGTGTAATTGAGTGGTAGACAAAGTGACAAATCAGAGAAAGATTTGCCAGAATAGGATATGCCTAACTCATGGGAAAGGGCTTAATGGGCATTGCAGAGAGAGAGAGAGAGAGAGAGAGAGAGAGAGAGAGAGAGAGAGAAGGCAGTTTTACAAAGAGAGTTTTAGAGAGACAGGTTGAGAGAACAAACCAGACAGGTGAAGACAGATTGAGACAGAGAATGAGACGGAGCCAGAAGATTAGAACTAATTGCTAAAGTTAATTTGAGGCCAAGCAGAGCAATTCAGGGAGAGAAGCCAGATTAAACCAGTCAGTTTGAGCCAGAACAGCTGAGTTGAAACAGCAAACCAGAGTTTAGAAGGAGCTAGAAAGGATGATCTTGTCCAGCAGTAAATCTCAGAGGCTGAAAAAATTCCAGGCTAAGATTTTATAGAAGCTAGAAGTTTCCACAACTAGGCCTAGGCTAGAAGACAGAGGCGGTAAGGTTCAAAGACTACAAACAATTACGTCCGAGATTAAAAGAGACTTTTACAAACATGACTAACAAAAAGCAATTGACCGATTTAATGCAATCTCTATCAAAATTCCAACACAATTCTTCATACAAATAGAAAAAAAAATTTCAGCTTCATATGAAACATAAAAAACACAGATGGCTAAAACAACCAATAAAAATAAAAGAACTGCTTGTGATCCCACAATCCTGGATTTCAAGTTGTACAAAAAATTATAGTCAGAAAGAAAGCATGGTATTGGCATTAAAACAGACATGTTGATAAATGGAATAGAATTGAAGACCAGACATAAGTCTATAAAACTCAAGTCCAAATAGATCAAGGACATGAACATATGTACAGATACTCTGAATCTAATAGAAGACAAATGTGAAAAAGTCTTGAACTCATCGGCAGAGGAACAAACTTTTTGATCAGAACACCAATAGCACAGTTGTTAAAAACAACAATTGATAAGTGGGTCTTCATGAAACTGAAAAACTTGTGTTATAGGCCACGGGCACCATGATTTGAACAATATGGGAGTTTATGGAACAAGAAAGTATTACTACCAATTATACAACTGATATAGGACTAATATCTAAAGTATATAAATAACTAAAAAGGCTGCTCATCAAGAAAAGAAACAACCTAATTAAAAATGTGTATGATCTAAACAGAATATTTTCCCAATATAAAACACAAATGACTGAAAAATATTTAAAGAAAATTTCAACATCTTTAGACATCAGGAAATGCAAATTAAAACCTCTGTGAGATTTAACCTTACACCAGTCAGAATTACCAAAACCAATAAAATAAATATCTTATGTGGGTGATAATGCAGTGTAAGGGGAACACTCACCCACTGACGGAGAGAATGCTAACTTTAATAGCTACTATGGAAACACGTGTGACAATTCTTCAGGAAGATGGAACTAGATGCACTTCAAGATTGAGCCACACCACTTTTGGGCATATAGTTGTTCTACTACATAGACACCTGCTCAGTAATGTTTATTGCTCTTCTACTCATAATAGCCAGAAATAGAAAACAGCCTAGATGCCAATCAAAAGATCAATAGATGATGAAAATATGCTACATTTACATGATAGAATATCACCAAGCTTTTAAGCCACAAAATTTACAAGTGAATGAGAGAACTAGAAAAAAATCATCTTGAATGATGTAACCCAGATCCCCCAAACAAATATAGTATGTATTCTCTTAAATGTGGATATTAGCTTTTAAGTCTTCAATAGGCTCCCCACAATTTTTACACTTACAGAAGTTCAGAATATAGAAGAAGTTTCTTAATATATACATACATGCATCTGTGTGTGCACGTGTGTGTGTGTGTGTGTGTGTGTGTGTAAATAAAATTAACAAATAACAGGGAGACAAAGCGCCAACTAAACATTTCTTACCAACAAAGGAAACCACCAGTTGCAAGAATGGGTATCATCTGAGTTGTTGGCCAAAGTGCTCCATGGAAATATTCAAACAACTCAGGCAATTTTCTAGTTTTTAAGGCTATTCATTGCTATCCACAAACTGATGGAACACACTGTTGTTGAAGACAATACTTATACATCTCATTAAACGTGGAGAAGTCAAGTTGTTGCCTAACTAGAGTTTTCACCCCTATGGGCTAGTGTTCATGGTACAGGAAGGTACTCTGAAGACTATAAGAGGAGAGAGATAAACATAAACACAGCTCTAATACTTTGATCTTCAGTGGTGACTTGCCTAAATGATACTCTAGTGCAATAATGCCACAAATGATATTGGACTATCTATAAATGGGATTAAAGTCCATTCTATGAGAAGGAACCTATGCTTCATACTTCTCTGGTGGCCAAAGACCTGAGACTAGATAGGTCATAGACCTAGGGGAAACCCAAATATTATTGTTCTCCTAAAGATATGTATCAATATAATGACTTCTAATGACTTTCTGCTATAGCCATAGATCAATGTCTTGTTCAGACACTGTTAGGGAAGCATCCCCTTGTAGTAGATGGAAACAAATTGACAGACGTACAACTCCACAACTGGAAAATGTACAGAAAATGAGAGACTTTGGAACACCCGGTGCTAAAGGGAATGCTTCCATTGAACTTCTTTTCTCAAAACCCAAGTAATTTTACAAAAGAGAAAGCAGAAAGATTATAAGAGCCAGTGGACATGGAAAGCAATAAGAAAATAATGCCTTTTAGAACCAGTAAGACTGATTTACATGAGAACTCATAGAAGTAGTGGCAACATGCACAAGGCCTGCAGAGATATAATAGCTCTAATACAGATAGAGTTTTGTTTCTGATAGAAATGAGTGTGGTCCTCATATCTGAACAAGATGTTTCCAACTGACAAGTCTCACAGAAAATGTAGTTTTCTCTAGCAGAGTTTGACTGTGTATACAAACCACATTTGAAGGCAATCTCATGCCCAGAAGTAGATGGCAAACTCAAATAAACTCAAAAGTATGTTTAGGGATTTTTCTTCTCTCATGATTCTCTATCTGGCCATTGTTTACCATATTTGTCACTTTCTTGTATATGAAAGTTTTGAATTTTATTTTTTATGAATTTTTTGTATGTGCATGTGTCTCTGCATTGTATGTGCTTCTCATGCTTTTTATTTGGTTGTGTTTTTCTGTTTGTTTCTTTTGTTCTATTTTGATTTGTTTGTTTATTTGCTTGCTTAATTTCTAAAAAGAGGGAGAGAAGGTATGGAGTTATATATGTGAGGTGGTGGGGAGGATCTGATAGGAGATGAGGGAAGCAAAACTCGATCAAAATATATTACATAAAACATATATTTTCTTTTTTTATTGGATATTTTATTTACATTTCAGATGCCATCCCCTTTTCCCATTTCCTGTCCCTAGAAAACCCTTATCCCATGCCCCCTTCTCCTTTTTGCTTTTATACAAATTTTTTCAATAGTAATCAAAGGCTTTATAAGTTTGGTAATGCTCAATATCAATCAGAAGTGTAACCCAATACACAACCTAGATATATCAACTATCTTTGACTGGTGAAGACACATGAACACCCGCCTCCATGTTTCTCTCTGCCCTCCCCCCTTGTCACCAAGCTCCTCTTCTCCCTCTCCTCCTCCTCTCCTTACTCCTCCTCTTCCTCTCCATACTCCTCTCACATTATCTCCTCCTACATATCACCCTTCCTGTTACAATAAAACTTTTCTCTCAAAATACAATTAGAGCATAACTTTACCAATTTGTATCAGTAAGGTGAAAGAGAGACCTAATACCCAGTCCATCATTTTGTTGACTAACTATAACCTCTGTCATCTCTCCTAACTGAGAGACTTAGTTCTGAACCTGGATTTTTTCTTGGCTTTAGAATGAATGTCAGCTGAAAACCATCCACTCAAATCTTTTCTCTCAAAGTAAATAGCCAGGATTGGCTATGAGACTGTAAGTTTTCAACCCTGTCAGAAATCCAGAATGACTGACTTAACTGAAATTATGGGAAGCACAAAGCATAGCTTCTAAAATTTAGCCAATTTATAGAAACTGCTGAACACCTGGACACTCCCTATACTACAAAATATTGGAGCATCTGATCTTCAGCCTTCTGGCCCAGGATCATCTGACAAACCTAGTGATGCAGAATTATTAAGGGCTGATTACTCTGTCTAGGCAGATATAATCAGTCAACTATTACACAAGTGTGTCCTTTTCTGGACAGTAATTTGTCTGTAGATGAAAAAAGGCAATTCTTGCCTAGTGGCTGTCTCACCACAGCTGGAGTACTCCAAAGATGCTCAATTTCTTCTTAGAATCCAAGACAGGAAGCTGTCAGGAGCAGACAAGTCTCTAATCAAAATGAACATTAATACAGAAATGTTTGTAAGGTCAATTCTATGAACTTCTGATGTTTTGAAAACCAGCTATCCATGTAGGTAATCTGGACTGTTGTCTGTTAACTCTTCTCCACTATTTCTAAATAAAATATAGAATACACACTAACAATAAACTCAGAGCCATGAATTTGCTATAGGCCCTTAACTCACAGGCTAACCATCTCAAATCAGTTAAAAAAGTTAAAGAAGAACTGGGTCTGAGCCTTGTATTCCTAAATGTGATATACAGGCACAATGCCTATGAGAGTAACAATATTCATCTCACTTTTATATAAATAAGAAGCTCATATCAATGAAAACCTTAAATTTGAAATCAAAGTAAATTTTGTACAATTTAAGAAATTATAACTTCATCTTGAGAATAATTATACAGATTTCTACTAATAGGTTATGGCTATGAAATAAATCCTAGCTAATCCTCCCTGTTCCAACGAGACCAGTACTTTTTCCCAGAAAGACAGCCCAATATTAACCACCTCAGTCCCCAAGCCCAGGGAATAGGGGCGCTGACTCTTCATTAACTTCTTCAAGCTGGTCATGGGTGTAGAGATATTAGAAGAGGGATGGGGGGAAGAGTAAATTGATAAGTCTCTGACATCTGTGACTTCACTGCATCGAGTTGAAATTACAGGACATCAGAGGTTTGAGCAGGTCTGCTCAGCTTGCTTGATGAGTAGATACACCAAGGCTGTGTATTCTGCCATATACAATTCTGAAAACAAATTTTAGTATCAAGAAAATTCTTTGTTTGAATTCTGGAATCTAATCTTCTGGCGGCCTGCCTCTGTCATTTCTAATCCAAACAATTCTGGGAGTTGCTATGAGGGTGTGTTCCCACCATCCTCCCATTTCTGCCTCCCTGCTCTCAAATTCCCCAACACTAGGGAATCCAAACTTTCAGGCACCAAAGCCCTCCACTCCCACTGATGCCTGGCAAGGCCACCCTCAACTACCTTTTCAGGTGGAGCCATGAGTGTTCTTTGTGTTCTCTGGCTGGAGATTTAAGAATGGCTACTCAAGCTTGTTTCTTAGGACCATTTGCTTGAATAATTGTTTTCCAGCCTTTTACTCTAAGGTAGAGTCTGTCTTTGTCACTGAGGTAGGTTTCCTGTACTCAGTAAAATGCTGGGTCCTGTTTATATATCCAGTCCATTAGCCTATGTCTTTTAATTGGGGAATTGAGTCCATTGATGTTAAGAGATATTAAGGAACAGTGATTGTTGCTTCTTGTTATTTTTGTTATTAGAGGTGGAATTATCTTTGTGTGGCCATCTTCTTTTGGATTTGTTGGAAGAGGATTACTTTCTTGCTCTTTCTAGGGTATAATTTCCGTCCTTGTATTGAAACTTTCCTGCTATTATCCTTTGTAATGCTGGGTTTGTGGAAAGATATTGTGTAAATTTGGTTTTGCCGTGGAGTATCTTGGTTTCTCCTTCTATGGTAATTGAGAGTTTTGCTGGGTATAGTAGCCTGAGCTGGCATTTGTGTTCTCTTAGGGTCTGCATGACATCTGTCCAGCATCTTCTAGCTTTTATAGTATCTGGTGAGAAGTCTGGTGTAATTCTGATAGGTCTGCCTTTATATGTTACTTGACCTTTTTCCCTTACTGCATTTAATATTCTTTCTTTGTTTTGTGCACTTGGTGGTTTGATTATCATGTGACGGGAGGTATTTCTTTTCTGGTCTAGTCTGTTTGGTGTTCTATAGGCTTCTTGTATGTTTATGGGCATCTTGTTCTTTAGATTAGGGAAGTTTTCCTCTATAATTTTGTTGAAGATATTTATTGGCCCTTTAAGTTGGCAATCTTCACTCTCATCTATACCTAGGTTATACTTAGGTTTGGTCTTCTCATTGTGTCCTGGATTTCCTGGATATTTTGTGTTAAAACCTTTTTGCATTTTGTGTTTTCTTTGACAGTTGTGTCAATATCTTCTATGGTATCTTCTGTACCTGAAATTCTCTCTTCTATCTCTTGTATTCTGTTGGTGATGCTTGTGAGTATGAATCCTGATTTCTTTCATAGGTTTTCTATCTCCAGGGTAGTCTCCCTTTGTGATTTCTTTATTGTTTCAACTTCCATTTTTGTGCCCTGGATGGTTTTGTTCAATTCTTTCACCTGTTTGGTTGTGTTTTCTTGTAATTCTTTAAGGAAGCTTTTTGTGTTTCTTCTTTAAGGGCTCCTACCTGTTTACCTGTGTTCTCCTCAAATTCTTTGAGAGTGTTATTTATGTCCTTCTTAAAGTCCTCTATCATCATCATTAGAAGTGATTTTAAATCTGAATCTTGCTTTCCTAGTGATATGGGTAGTTCAGGACTTTCTTGTGTGGGAGAACTAGGTTCTAATGATGCCAAGTACTCTAGGTTGCTGATGCTTATGTTCTTGCACTTGCCTTTTGCCATCTGGATCTCCTTAGTGCTACCTGCCCTGTCTCCGACTGGAGTCTATCTTTCCTATTATTTTGGTTGTATCAGAACTGTGTGGGATGGGTGTTACTACTGGGGTTAGAGCTGGAGCCCAAAATCTGCTCAGTGCTCAGGCGCAGACAGGAAAGTACCAGTGCTCATGGCCAGGAGTGACTTCCTCGGTCCTAGTGGGTCCCAGTTACTCCCTGTTTGGGGCAGGCATTACTGTCTGTTTAACCTAAGATAATGCCCAGGTTAGAGCTCCTGGGAGGCCTGCTTCCTCTATGTTCTTAGAGATTGGGGGCAGAGCTGCCGCCCAAGACCTGCTTAGTGCTCAGGCCCAGACCAGAATAAACCAGTGCTTGGTGCCTGGAGCAACTTCCTGTGTCCTTGTGGGTCCCAGTTACTCCCTGTTTGGGGTAGGCATTACTGTCTGCTTACCTAAGATACTGCCCAGGTTAGAGCTCCTGGGAGGCCTGCTTCCTCTGGGTTCTTAGAGATTGGGGGCAGAGCTGCTGCCCGGGATCTGCTCAGTGCTCAGGCCCAGACTAGAAGGAAAATATATATTTTCAATTAAAAAAAAAAAAAAAGAATAGCAGTGGTACAGCCTGAGACTTGTTTACTCCAAGTGCCCATGTTACACAGATTGGAGCTCTTGTTTCTTGTTGGTAGACAGATTGGGCCATGTTCTTTTCAGACCCAACATATATAGCTGGAAATGGTGGATTTTACAAGAGGTGATGGTTCCTGCAGGTGTGAGGTGGAACACAAGCCTAATCCCTGGCTGCAGGATACCTCCTGGCTCTAGACAATGACAGAGGCCCAAGATGAGGAAGGATTCACTTTTTTTGATTGAACCTCCTTGAAGAACTGCTGTGGTCTGTGATACCACAGGAGGCTATGTTGCTGTTGGTGGTCCATTCTGCTACCCTAGACTGTAACAAAGCCTGAGATCCATGTGGACACATGCAGTCTGTACAACTGCTTGATGCCTTGGTAATGTCCCCGGGCTTTACGCCCTTGTGGAGCCATGTTGATGTGAGTAGTATGTGTAAACCACCTGAGACCATATTGAGGTTCATCATCTATACAGATGCTGAGGGCCATGAGTCGGTCACTGGTCCTGATACAACCGAAGGTCAGTGCTATGTCTTCAATGTTATCACCTAACATTGTACTGCTTGAAGCCATGCTAATGCCCAAGGGTATAAAAGAAGCTGGCTCTGCTCCATAGTGGCTGTCACACAGAGGCACTAGCTATGGATGATGAAGGGCTGACACTACACCTCACTGGCCCACAGCACTGCAGTATGTGGGTAGGGGCAGGGAATGGGAAAACTAGCTCCAAACACTTCATGGCTCTCTTCAAATAATGGCTTCTAGCATGGATGCAGAAGGAAGATTCATTCTCCCTTTGGGGTATGGCCACCAGGAATTTGACCATGCTCCAGTGAATATATAGCCACACAAAATGGACATTTTCCCCCTTTTGTGGGAGGAGATCAAGAGGGGAAGGCATGGCTATGAGAAGATTGGGAGGTGAGCGTGGTCAGGACACATGCTGTGAGATTCTCAAGTAATAAATTAAAATTAATAATAATAATAATAATAATAATAATAATAAATGTTTATTTTGTGTCTTACCTAGAAAACTTCTAAAAATGCTATCTGTAGGCCTCTAGCTCATTAGTTTACTAAAGAAACACTTTCAAGTCAAGATTAATTAGGAATGGAATTAGGACAAAGCTCTACTGAGATCAGTTAGGAAGCTTTTTCAGAGCACCATCTTTCTTGGCCATGTTTCCATGTTACAATCTCATCTAATTCTATAGCCACATCCTACCAAAAATCTAGTATTAGGGTAGATGTTATTTGTGAACTCTCTGAGATGACTGAATCAATAATTCTTATGGCAAAGGCTGTCACTCTAGTGACACCGTATCTAGCCATGCTCCCAGCAATCTTACTGGCAATTAGGAATTGTTTATTGTCTAGGAAGCTCAGAAAAAAATATATTTTAAAGAAGTATAGTTACAATAGGGATGGAAGCTGTATAAATCCCCAGGGCTGTCAGTTAATCCCTGGAGCTCTAGAAAGAAAAGGTTTTAGCCAATCTGCTACTATTGTAGCCACTCAGCTGCAGCTGTAAAGGGAAAACAGCAATAGACAGACAGTACTTGAATAAGTAAGGATGGCTGGTTTTCAGTTCCTTACAGAAAGTTTTTTCAGCTGTGCAACATAATGTACCAACCCTTTTGGAAAAGCAGTTGTTGAGATTACATTTAATTATTTAATTAAAGAATTTTTCTGCTATTGTATGATATTCAGGATGTATCCATTTTTTTCTTTTGAAAGCAGTGTTTTAATGAGAAGTTTTGTATATGTATATATATATGCATATATATAAATATATACACAAATATACATATATAAAAATATATATTACTTATAGATATATAATATAATACAATATAATAATATCTATAATATAATATATCAACATTTGGTAGATCCATTGCTGAAAGCAGAATTGCAATATAAGTTGCAAATATGTCTCCATAATTTATAATTCATCTTTCGGTTTTGATTCTTTTTGAAGCAAAACATTTGTTCTATAATACATAATTAAATGTATTATATTTTTAAATGTTAAAACATAATGGAAATGATGTGTTCATTTAATAATAAGATTTGTTTTTCTTGCCTTTTGATGACTTAATTTATTATATCTTCAAGAATTAGTACTTTTATTCACTTCCTGTTGATCGGATTAGCTGGAAGGGTTGTCATGGTTCTTTAAACAAAGGATGGAAACAGTTGCTCTTAGTTTCTCATTTTGGGAAATGACTCAGGACTACTTAAGAGGAGTTTATATTTTATGACATTAGCACAAGCATTTGATAAAATGCAGTGTATATTTTAGTCATGTGGGCTGATGTTTATGGGCATTTAACATTCTACAAGTCATAGTCACATCAGCCTGAATTCATGTGTTCTTCTGCAGTGAGGTTTTTCTTTTTTCCTAATGCATTCTCTGTAATTGGTGGAGATCTGATGTAGCCACAGCTATAAAAATCCACCTGCAAAATCTGCCTGTGGCAAGGGCTGTAGCTGCACACCCAGCTGCAGTTTGTGGCGAGACTCTAGGCTTGCTGGGAGCACTGTGCCCTGGCCGCACAGAGGTAGGTGCCTGAGTCCTCCAGCTGGGCATCCCTGATGTGCAGGGTGCTGGAGCGCTCCTTAGAGTTGAATGTTGAATTTAACCTCCCAATCTCCTTTGTTCCTGGAACCAGGTAAAAAAGATTGATGAGGCTGCCCCTGGGATTCTGTTGGAACCACTGCACATATGTCATGGTGATAGAAAAATTGCATCTCAGAACAGAACTGGTTCCCTCGTGGAGACTCAGGGCTGAAGGACTCTGCATCACAGTATCTCCTCTCACCCCTGTTGGAAACAGAAAAGCAAACCAGAATCAAAGAGAGGTTTTCACCCACACCAGTCAAATAGCCCACCCATGAGGATGAATGCACATGAGCTTTGTGTGAGCTCTCTCCCCCTCCACCATTGACATTTCTGGAGAATTCCTAATAGGAACTTTGCTAAACACAACTCACAGCAAACCTGCACCCACAGAATCCCCAGCACAGCTCCGAGCTTTCTCTCCATGGCCCCTGTCCAGTCGCTGGAATGTCTTCTCTCAGGCTCTGAAGAGTGTCAAGCCTTGTGCCCAGACAACTTGTGCTTACAGACTGTAGGATCTCTCTGAGTCACTGAACTTCCTCATTCATCTGAACACGAAACTCCACCCACCTCCACCTCATGACTGCACTGCGAGTGCTCCAGGGCTGTGGAGGACATTGATGTAGAGCCCAGGGCACTGTGTTTCTAATGTAACAGGTAATATAAGGGAGTTTGGGGAAAATGTGTGAGGAAGGGGAATACATTAATGAAGAATGCTAGTGGGAAAACTAATGGCTCCAGTGGGTAAAGTAGAGCCTTGCAGAAGCCTAGCAAGACTGTTTGACCTTTTGTTGTTTTGAAATTTTTTTTCATACACTATATTCTGATCATTGTCTCCACTCCCCCATCATGTCCAAGATCTTTCCCTCCTCCTCACCCATTAAATTCTATGGCCTTTCTTTTTCTCTCTTTAGAAAGCAAACAAACAGGCAAACAAACAAATAATAATCTCCTTAAAACTGAATTAAAGTAAAAAATAACAAGAAAAAAAACATAACACACACACACACACACACACACACACACACACACAGACAAGGCAGGTAACCATAAAATGTAGATGAAAGACCAGTATGACAAGAAAAAGAAAAGAGTGAAGGAAGGAAGGAAAGGAGAAAGAAAAGAGAGAGAGAGATAAAGAGAGAGAGAGAGAGAGAGAGGAAGGGAGGGAGGGAGGGAGGGAGGGAGGGAGGAAGGGAAGAAGGAAGAAAGCATTCAAACTAAGCAATATGACATAACACCACCACTGAATTCGTTCTGTATTAGTCATCTACTGCTGAGCACAGGGCTTGTCCTTAAGTGTGGTTATTGTGCTCAATTAGAAAACCCTGATAGGATTCTTAAATTACACAATTTGACAAGTCAGAGTGCAATGTGCTATATAAAAAGAATTTCTTGCAATTAAATTTTTTATATGTATAGAAAATGTTCTCAACATGGTTTTGTTGTTTTAAGACAAACAAGGCATGTCTGTGTTTCCATCCTGATTTATTTTCTAACTTGCGACTTCTGCTTAGTTCTTTTGCTGTGCCCAACAGGAAAACACAGCTGATTCAGAACAGGTTATGGATGCTTGGTCAGATTAAGTAAGGCCCTCTCCCTTCTTGTTTTTCATGTGTTATATTGACCAGTTTTCTGTTCAAGAAGTGGTTATTATTTTTCTTTCTAGTTTAGAATGCATATATTGTATATATTATATATGACATAAAGAATATTTCAATAATTTTTAGTTCTTTGATGTTTTGAAATTTTAGGTATAAGACTAAAAAACAAAAAACAGTGGAGATTTTTTTTTCTCTTGTGTATCCATCCTCACAATACAGGAGATTCTATTTTGTTTACATCTGTTCAGATAATTGTCTTTTAAATAGATTTATAGACACATGATATCCGGTGAACAGGCTCTAGATATCTGTTTTAATACAGATTGACTGAGTGCTAAAGATCTTGGTAACTACATGCCATCATCCCAACTTGTTGCCTTGTGAGTGGGTTGCTTATGTCCTTATGTCTCTTCTCAGCTCTTCATACCTCAGAGCATCTTAAGAAACTGTAGTTTCTAAGAATCCTGCAGTGCCCCCTAGTGAACCCAAACAACCAACAAAAAATGACTTCAGGCTCTCCACAAGCCCCATTAAATCAGCCCTTCGCTTTCTGATAAAGACAATGCAGAAGTCAGAAGACAAGAGTGTCTAGATGGAGTTCTCAATAGAAGAAATAAAAATGGCTAAAAGTTATCTCAAGATTTTTCATTAGCCTTAGCAATTAGGGAAATGAAATTTAAACAATGTTGAGGTTTCACCTCACCCCAGTAAAAATATCTAAAATAAAACAACTGATAACAAATTCTAGTGGTGTGTATAGGGGAAAGAAACCCACATTCATTGTTGGAGAAGGTGAAAACTGGTGGAACTGCACTGGATATTAGTGTGAAAAAATCTTCAAAAAATTAAAGATAACTGCACCACATGACCCAGCTATGTCACCTCTCGGTATATGTACAAATAACCCTACATCCTACTTCACATACTTGCTTTAGCTATGTTTGATGCTGTTCCAGCCACAGTATCTAGGAAATGGAAACAACCTAATGTCTTTCAACTAGTGAACATAATGAAAATGTGACACCTATATGTAATAGAATGCCTTCAATGTAATGAAAAATGGCAGCATATACCAAGTAGACGGATGGAACTAGAAATAATTATTTTGAATGAGTTAATCCAGACCAAAAAAGACAAATGCCATACGTTCTGCCACTGAACTCCTAACTCCAATGGAAACTATAGAGGTTCCTAACTCCAAATCTTCAGATAGAGTATATAACCTGGTGTAATCACAGAGGCCAGAAAGGTGCAAAGGAACATGTGGTTGGGGAGAAGCAATAGATTAGGGAAGAGCAATACAAGCAAAATTTAATTGAAGGAATAAGAATATAAGGGGAGGATAGTTGGAAAGAGAAAGGACGTTAACACAGAAGCAACAAGGAGAAAGATAAAATAACAGTAACCATGTCTTTTTTTAAAAAAAAAAAAGGCATAAGGAATCACATTAGTATCTATTTACCTAAAATAACTTAAATTACATAAACTTTGTTATATATGCACACATATACACACATAGTTTAAATTAAATGTTTCTATCTGAATTGACAATACTCCCCCAAGAGCCACAGATATCTAAGAAAATCCTCAGTACCAGTTATGGGATCCCTCATTCAAGTTGGTGGTCATGGAAATAAAATATTATAAACTATTACTCTTTAACTTTGGATGTATTCCAGAAGTTTTTGTGAGTTTCTATTGTTGATGACAGTGCATTTTGAACAGATAACCCAGAGGATCAAAGCTTAATTGACTTGAAATTTACCTCCCTGATGATTAACTTTCTTGGTATCAGAGGGTACCATGCAAGCTTGCAGGGGAGAGAAACAGTCAATTATTCTACCTAGATACAATGCCAATAAACTACAATGACCAGTATGGTATGAAAACCTAAGGACATGATAGGTGTATCTTGGTTGGAATAAACACCTTTCTAATTGGACATAAGAAATAACTCAACAAGAGGAAAACCAGTGTGGTACTAGAAACCTAGCCAACTATGCTAGTGAGGTTACAGATCTTGGAGTGGAACCTACAGCTCCCACCTTTCAAAACCAGCATAATTCCTAATTACATTGTAAATATCAGTCATTTTACCCAGAGATAAGTATAATCCTCACTCTCCTTCAAACAATTTCTTCTTTTCAAAGAATATAAATCCATTACAGAAAACTACAACCAAGAAAAATGAAGATAACAAAGTGAGCAGTGGTGTTCTGTCTCAACTGATCCATCTACTACACAACTCCAGCTAAAGTTCAGCCAATATTGGGGCAGAGAGGGCCAGAATGTTTTAAGAGCCAGAGGAACAGGAAGGATTGTGTGAGATTCCATCTCTTAGACTTGTCAGGGAATCTATACACATCAAGTCTCAATGATATGTTTGCCAAAACAAGACCTGAACAAGGTTGATGCCCATAGACATGCTAAGACAAAAGGGGAAAATCTCACAGAGCCTCAACTCTAGACAACGAACTACAGGCAGCTAAGGAGTGCTGACACCAGGGGAAACAGTCTTAGTCAAGGAAAATTAACCCAATTTCTAATTGCAACAATGTGGTCATCCCTGAAATCATATACATAAAAGTTACATTATGCAGTATGAACATGTTGTATTATATATTTAGGAATCTATATGTACGAACATTTTTAAAAAGAAGTAGCCAGAGGCCTTGAATTGGTGGTGAGGTGGGAGATGCTATGTTGGAGAGGTTGAAGTGAGAAAAATTAAAGGGAAAAATAAAGTGCTTACATTTCAATTTCATTTTTTTTTCAAAAAAAGTAAAAAGTGGTGCAAGACATTAGTTGTCAATCTAAAGAAGACATAGATACATTTATTAACATATAATCAAAGAATAAGACCTTGGGAATGAGATGATTCGAGGTACATGAAAGACTAATACATGGAAATTTGAGCAAACCTTATGAAGAAGATAGACTGGAGGGAGAAAGAGAGAATGACAACAGTCTCTGACCTGCCAATTCTGTGTATCCCCTGCACATACATAGGGTTCAGGCCATGCATAGAGACATTAATCATTTATTATTTTTCTTATTATAAAGGTGTATATTAATGATAAACATCCTGAGAAAGACATTAGGCAAACAACAACCTTCACAATAGCCACAAATAATTTAAAATATCTTGATGTAACTTTAACCAAGCAAGTAAAAGACATGTATGACAAGAAATTCGAATACTGGGAGAAAAATTAAAGAAGATAAAATGCAGTGGGTTAGTCTGATGCTGGTTGTATTCTAATCCTAAATACTGGTTCTTCAAGATGTGGGTGCCCTGGAGGAGCAGAGCCTCAAGTACTCAAAGTGATGTCATGTGAAGCTTCTCCCAAATTTAACTGGTCAATAAAAGGTTAGAGCCTGTGATTGGGCAGTGGAGGGAAAAAGGTGGAACTGGAGGATCGAGTGTGGGAGTAGTTTCAGGTAGAGAGAGAGGAGAAAGAAGACAGAGGAAGAAGAAGCCATGATGGGCTAGAACAGCATGGCAAGGAAAAATGGCAAGCAACAAGGGACTTATATCTGAGGAATAAATTAGTATAGTCTCAGTTGCCCAGTTTAGGCTGATGACTTGTAAATAAAATAACTTTATTGTTTATCTTTTATATGGGATTGTTAGGATTATAAATTTTTTCTACAATAACAGATGGAAAGACCTCCCATACTCATAGATCAGTAGAATTAATATAGTAAAAATGACCATCTTACCAAAAGAAGCCTACAGATTCAATAAAATTCCCATCGAAATTCCAACACAATTACAGACCTTGAAATGGCAATGCTCAACTTCATATGGAAGAGGAAAAACCCAGATATCTAAGACAATCCTGTACAAACAAGCAAACAAAAGAAGAATTTCTGGAAGTACCACCATCTCTTATTTCAAGCTGTAATACAGAATAATAGTCATAAAAATCACATAGTATTGGCATAAAATTACACTGGTTGATAAAAAGAATTGAGTCAAACCCCCAAAAGTAAATGCACACACCCATGAACACTTTTTTTTTTGCAAAGAAGCCAAAAACATACAATAGAAAAAAAAGCATCTTTAATAAATGGTGTTGTTCTAACTGGATACCTGCATGTAGAAAAATGCAAACAGAACAGTATCTGTCACTCTGCACAAAACTTAAGTTCAAGTGGATCAAAGACCTCAGCATAAAAGCAAATACATTAAATCTGATAGAAGAGAGAGTGGGAAATAGACCTGAATGAATAGCATGGGAGACAACATCCTAAGCAGAACACTGACAGCTCAGGCACTAAGATCAACAAAATAGGGCTCATAAAACTGAAAAGCTGCTGTAAGGCAAAGAATAGTATCAAAAGATAAAACAGCAGGCTATAGAAGGAGAAAATTGTTTCACCAACTCCACATCCAACAGAGGACTTATATCCAACATATAGAAAGAACTCAAAAAAATTAGACATCAACAAACCAAATGACCCAACTTAAAATGGGGGTATAGCTTTAAACAAAGAATTCTAGACAAAGAAATCTCTATTGGCTGAGAGACAATTAAAGAATTGTTCAACACCCTTAGTAAGCAGGAAAATGAAAATCAAATGACTCTGAGATTCCATGTTATACCTGTCAGAATGGCTAAATCAAAAACTCTAGTGACAGCTCATATTGATGATGAAGTGGAGCGAGGGGAGCATTCCTCCATTGCTGGTGGGAGTGTAAACTTGTACAATCATTTTGGAAATCAATTTGGCAGTTTCTCAGAAAATTGGGAATAGATCTATCTCAAAACCCAGCAATACCAGTCCTAGGCATATACTTTAATAATTCTCTGTAGGCATAATGCTTTGTATGCTGTATAAAGTTCACCCTTTAGTTATTCAAATGCCCCTATGAATGATTTCTCTGCCCTCATATTTTGCTTTAATCCAGATAAGGCATTGTAATACTTATAACAATAATGTCCTTTTTCAAGGACATTATTAATGTTAATTAATGTTAATTAATTAATTAATATTAAGTACTGTGTAAACAGTACTTAACATTTATTATCTGCCCTGTCAATAAATGCTGATCACCCAGTGGCTGGGCACAATAGAGAATGGGGACGTCTGTCATCCAGAAGAAAGAGAAAGGAAGAGAGGGAGATTCAGAACAACCAGGAGGATGGAGGAATTGTAGCCATGAAGAATGGGTTCAAAAAGCCAGATCAATAGTAGCATGCAAGTATCATAGGATGGGGCTGGTAGGTACCTAGACTAGCATAGGAGGTAAAAGTCTTTTAACTGCTTAATCATTGAGGTATAGTTTTTAATAAATCTTATTTTTTCTGTGCTTATTGGGGAATAGCATAAGGTAAAGAAATACAACTGCCTGATTAATTCGCTGTTTATATTTATGTTAAAGTTAATTCATTTACAATGTTCCACATTTCCACAGGGACATTTGCTCAAATATGTTCATAGCAGCTTTATCCATAATAGCCAGAAACTGGAAACAACCTAAATGTCCCTCAACAGAAGAATGGATAAAGAAAATATGGTACATTTACACAATGGACTATGACTCAGTTATTAAAACAATGACATCATAAAATTTGCGGCAAACAGATGGAACAACAGAAACAATTATTCCCAGTGAGGTAATCTAGATCAAGAAAGACAAACATGTTATGTACTCACTTATTAGTGAACACTCGCCTTAAAGGAAAGAATAGCCATGCTACAATTCACAGACCCAACAAAGCTAAATAATAAGGAAGGATGAATGTAGGGGAGAGTCATGATTCTCGCTGAGAGGAGGAAATATAATAAACATAGTTGGTGGATGTGGAGCTGGGGCTGAGTGGGAGTGATCGTGGGGATGGGAACAGAAAGGATCGGGGAGGACAAAGGGACAGAATAATGGGACAGACAATTGGAATGGAGGGGATGTGTCTGGGATGAGCTAGAAACCTATGGCAATGGAAAGTTTCAGAAATCAGTAAGATGATCTTAGTTAAGACTCCTAGCAAGTGGGTTATGGAGCCTGAGCTGGCCATCTCCTGTAAACAGGCAAGACTTCCAATGAAGGGATTGAGACATAAGCTAGCCACAAAACCTTCAACCTACAATTTGTCCTACATACAAGATGTGCAGGGGTAAATAATGGAGCAAAATTTGAAGGATTTCCTAGCCAATAACTGGTCCAGCTTGATAACCGTGCATGAGATGAAGCCCACTCCTAACACTGTTAATGATATTATGCTATAATTGCAGACAGGAGCCTAGCACAACTATCATCAGAAAGTGTTCATGCAGTGACTAATGAAAACAGATGCAGAGCCTCACAGCTAAACATCAGGTAGAGCTTAGGAGTACTGTGGAAGAGGGCAAGGAAGGACAATGGGAGCCAGAGAGGACAAGGGCACCACAAGAAAACTTACAGAATCAGCTTGCATGGGTCCATAGTGACTCACAGAATGCTGAACTACCAACCAAAGAGCTTGCGTGGGACTGGCCTAGCCCTCTCCACATGTGGAACAGTTGTGTAGCTTGATCTCAAGTGGTACTCCAAACAGCAGGGGCAAGGGGCTATCTATCTCTCACTCTGTTTCCTGGGCTGCCCCTCAAGCCTCAACTGGAGAGGATGTGCTTAGTTTTAATGGAACTTTATATGCCAATGCTGTTTGATACCTATGGGAGATATGCCCTTTTTTTGAAGAAAGGGAAGAGGACTGGATGGGGGTGGGCAAGGAGGAGGGAGGGGAAAGGACAGGAGGATCTGTATATTTTCTTTCGCCCCTTCTTTTTTATTAAAAAAATGAAAAAGTGGGTAAACTTTTATTGCCCCTTATAACTTATTAGCCTTGACACTTGGATAAAATCATGAACATATAAATTATTTTTGAAATACTGAAAGCACATTACACTCAGGCTAAAAAGCCCATGGTCATAAATGTCTTCATCCATTCTGCTGATTTCATCATTTGCCATCTTAAACTTCTCCTTCAGTTTGTCATTTTGGAGCTCATGCTTCCTGGTGATTTATTGAAGAATCATAATCATACGTTAAATATACAGAACAACAGGAATGTAAAGTATTTCATGTCTCATTCTCGGGTTGATTTAAAATGTCAAATTTGTATGGACAGTTTTGTAGTTTTCTTTCAATCTCAAAGCCTTAGCTGGAAATGCTGGAACATGCCTGGGATCCCAGCAACTGAGTCTTGAAGTTCGGTTCAGTTCTTCTTCCTCTCCCCATGCTCCCAGAAATAAGATTCAGACTCAAAGTACATTTACAAATACCATCAGCCATTTAGTCTAGTCACTATCCAAGCAATGTCAACTCAGAATACTGTTCTCAAGTATAACACTGTTATTCTCCATGAATAACATTGTTATTCCTTCATTCTAAAAAATTATGATTGAGCATTAGATAATTTTGAAAATATGCAAAGGACTTCTGAGATGAAGTCAGACAGTGAATATTTTAGGTAGAAATGAGTTGTGCAAAGACAGCTGGAACTGCTCAACTGTCCTTCTCTTCTCACCAAGTCCAAACAGATACTTCAAAGACCTCAAGGAGAGAAATCACCAATCTGAGCACTCCCTGAGATGGGTGTTTGCGTTCAGCTCCCTGTACAGGCCAAGATATTTTATCACTTCCATTCCACAGAACTACAATTGAGCATTGGATATAGTGGATGGTTTAGCTGGAAATGAGTTGTGCAAAGGCAGCTGGGACTGTGCAACTTTCCATTTCTCCTCTTCAAGTTGAAAGAGATGTCAGAGTCCACAGGGAGAGCTCTTGAGTCTGAGCACCCACGGCCATGGGTGTTTGTGTTCAGCTCCCCCTGCAGCCCCACACACTGTGCGCCCAGAGCACAGAAATACACAGCCGAGTCTCTCCAGTGCACAGAGGCTTTCTGCAGGTGGAAGGAAGACTCACTCTTGCTGAACTCAGCCTCAAAGCCATTCTCTCCTTGAACCACTGGGTCTCCTGAATAGTACTTGAGGAGCAGCTGCAGCCCTTGTCCTGGGTGCTGGACATACCAGAATAGATAAGGTGCCCCAGGGAAGGAAAACTTGCATCTCAGCTGCAGAAAGGTTTCTTCAGCAACAGTGACATGGGCGTCAGGCTGAGTCACTGACTGAGCTTGGGCTTCTCCTGGAAAGGAATACTAGGTCAGTAACTGCAGTGCAGACTTCACTGAGGATAGTCAGAATCCAGAGATGCAGAGACCACAAGGAAGCTGTACTCACTTAGGAGAAAGTGTATCCCCATCACTGGGAGAAGCACCAGGAGCATGGTGGAGCCTTGGAACTCTGAGAAACAGGACAGATAAGAAAATAGCTGAAGAAAACAAGAGCTTGAAAGCAGGTGTGGGAAGAGTCTGCTGGAGAAGTCTCCACTCAGATAAAAACGGTGATGCTGCAAACATGAGCCTGGAAGGTTTTGAATATCTGATTCTTGTCACTTGCCTTTGCTAAATAGTCAGCTGCAAAAAGGATGAGATGTGAACAGGTGGAGATCTTCAAAGGAAGAACATTAGTGAGTGCAGCAGCGCCCTCTGGAGGCCATATGAGGAACCAAATGTCTTAAGGGTCTACAGCCTGCCTCCTGCTTGTTCCTGTTTCACAGACATCAAAAAATTTCACAAAGCACATTGCTTCTTTCCTAATCTTTGATGAGTTATTAGTTCTAGCATCTGGTGAAAGTAGATTGTTTGTTAATATTCCTTATGAAATCAGTTTATGAAATAAATCCCAGACTTCAGATGCAGTTGTCTCGGACTGAGTGTGAATGGCTACTGCAGCCATGGTGATGATGTCCTTATGGTAAAGATATAGCCCTTGGTGGATGCTCTGCAGCACAGAGACAACTGAAAAGCACTTGAAATTAGATTGCCTCTGCTATCTATGACAAGATGGGACTCTAGATAGAAAACTTTGACTGCTAAAGCTAGCAGAAGTACAACTCTGAGACCCCCATGGCTGGTTAAAGTACTGTCTTCCAGGAAAGAAACTTAGGATTAAAAACTTTAGTTTTTTTCCCCTTGGTCAATGGAATGCATGACTAAGTGTTAATACATATGTTCTTTGATTCCAGGAGCAAAAAGGAAATGCTTCTCAAGGGTCTTCTCTTATTTGTTCTTTCTTATAGGGATTGTCTTTCCTGGGGGAGGGTTATCTATGCCAGCTATTTGTGAATGTTTAGCCTATAAATGAGCCTGTGGGGTGTGTGTGTGTGTGTGTGTGTGTGTGTGTGTGTTTCTGTTTCTTTCAAATTTCCCCAAAATAAGCCAAAATTCACAAGTGTTAGAAGAATGACACTCATCTAAGAAGTCATATTCATAAGTACTACCAGAAGATGGAAGGAGACAGTCATATTAAAGTTTGGTCAGAAAGAAGGAAGCTCACGAAAACCAAAGACCAGTTTACTGTGGTAATTTGCAGAACCCAGCATGTATTGTGAGAATAAAATCTGAAGGCAGCTTGAAACAAATAACAAAAATTCATGGTCAGCTAAGAACACCAAATATAGCCATAACAAGAATACCAGGACCCTCCAGGGACAGAGTGACCAAGAATAAAAAGACAAGCAAGGACATGCCCTGACAAGTTTAGACTAGCCCAAGTGAATAATGGGCCATCTGGTGTTTGTCTTTCCCACCCTTCCTGGGAGGTCCAAGGTTTCATGGTCAAAAATAACTAGACATCCTGCCAGCTCAAATGATTGCTAATGCAAATTGCTGATGTTTAAAATATCCAATCAAATGTAACTGCCCCAAATTTTCCCACCCTCCCCAGCCTCTACCTATAAATATCCCAAGCTTTCTGGGGTCTTGGTTGAATCCTCTGTCTCCTGTGTGAGATACGTTTCGACCCGAGGGCCCCCGCCATTAAACTGCCTTTTGCTGTTGCATCAAGAAGGTCTCTTGTGTGTCTTTGGTTGCGTGCCTATCTGGACTCGAGAGAGGGTCTCCCTTCGGGGGTCTTTCATTATGTATGCATGTGTATGATTTTGGAGGTTTGAATATGCTCTGCCTAGGGAGTGGTACCTTGTTGGAGTAGGTGTGACCTTTGTGGAGGAAGTTTGTTACTGTGGGAGTGGGCTTTGAGACCTTCCTCCTAACCACCTGGAAGTCAGTTTTCTCCTAGCAAACTACAGTTGAAGATGGAGAACTCTCAGCTCCTTCACAGTCATGCCTGCCTGGACCCTGGCACATGCACCTACTTGGTGATAATGGACGGAATATCTTAATCTGTAAGCCAGCCCCAGTTAAATGTTGTCCTTATAAGAGTTGCCTTGGTCATGGTGCCTCTTCACAGCAATAGAAACTCTAACTAAGACAGAAGTTGATCAACCAAACTTAAGTCCTTGAGACCTTAACAGGTCTCATTCCATGAGGCAATTTTGAGCCAAATACAGCACACAAAGGACAGAATCCTCTTAAGACAGACCAGAGTACACAGGTAGGAAGGAGAGATACACATTCCAACACCAGACACTGTCTGGAAATAAACCAACGTGACTTTGAATTGAGGAGCCAAGAAGCAAATACTCATAATGTAAACCAGCATTAGCTAAAGGTTGAGAAATCATGAGGACAATACCTATGTGCACAGACCATTGGTCACATAAATAAGTCTAACTCAGTTGCGCATCTAAGCCAGATCCAAATCATGTTTATGGCCACTTTATTGTCACCTGGTCAACAAAATTTGTAATTGAGGAGTATTTGGTGAGGAATAGTCTTCAAAATGTTTTACTTTTTGAATACAGTTTAAAATTCAAGACAATGACATATGTGATCACACCACTGGGCTCTTCTTATACCTGGAGTCTATCTAGAAAAGGGACTCTGGACACAACTGGGACTAGAGACCTCACAGCCACTTACTCTCTGCATTCTGATCAGTTGTTGTCACTGTAGAGGCTTCAACTACATCAAAATAAAAGTTCTTTGGTGAGGTGTGAGAACTACACTTATCACTGTTAGTAATTATAAATATTTAGAACACAGTTAGAAGCTTCATGATTTAGGAAGGTGGCTATAATTGGTTCTCCTCCGAGGTCTATGACCTCTCCAGTCATGTGGCATTAACTAGATTTATAGTTTTATGAACTTGCTTCCAATTGAGCACTCCTTAAGTTCAATAAGATGTATGTTAGTTTCTCGCAATATGAAAGTGACATTATTACATCCTTGTGGATATCTTGACATTGTGGTAGTCATGGCTTTTAATCACATCTTGGTTTGATTATTTATTGCTTTTCTCTCTTGGAATTTTACATAACATCTCTGTACACTATAAGAACTTGTCCAAAGGAAGGAGTCTTCAGGTTACGTCTAGCTCAAGTTCTCCAAGTCTTATGTCCAAAGTATGTGGTGGCCTAAACAAAACAGTCTTACCTTCAAGTTTTATAAGACAATCAAGGGCAATGGCCATATCCCATTTCATTTGGAAAAAATCTCTTGAAACTCCCTGAACAACAAAATGAATGGAGGGTTCCCATCCCTGGCACTGGGAGTTTTATTAGATTTAGCACTTATTCTAAGTTTGACAAGCTCACATCTAAGCAATTCTATTCTATGCTGTGCAGTTAAAAGTAGATTTTGGAGTTTAGAAATGCAATTTGACATTCCATTTTGCTTCCTAACTAGTAAGATAGTGTGTACTTTCTTTCTGTTATTTGTGTGCAAAAACATGAGTCTCTCTTGAGACACACCCTAGTATTTTATTTCAGAACTTTCTTTCTTACAAAGAAATGAATATCAGTACTAGAGCATTTTATTTTAAACTAGTACTTTGTTTAGAGAAACAAAATGAATCAAAAACTTTGGTCTTCTTTCCATTTTTCAGGATTATCGGAGAACCTACACACAAGTGAGTGACTACATCAGGTCCTTCAGAGATGAGCAAAGTGCAATGGAAGAGGAGAGTGGTCATTAGTGGGGAAGGCTTTCTGCATAAGGTCTGTTATGATCACCCTTGTTCTTTTTAAATTTATTTTTTATTGGATATTTTATTTACATTTCAGATGCCATCCCCTTTACCCATTTTAACCTCCCTAGAAAACCCCTATCCCATGCCCCCTTTTCCTTTTTGCTTTTATACAATTTTTTAAAAATGTTAATCAAAGGCTTCATAAGTTTGGTAATGCTCAATCAGAAGTGTAACCCAGTACCCATCCTAGATATATCAACTATCTTTGACTGGTGGAGACACGTGAACATCTGCCTCCATGTCCCCTCTCTCTTTCTCTCTCTTTCTCTCTCTTTCTCTCTCTTTCTCTCTCTTTCTCTCTCTTTCTCTCTCTTTCTCTCTCTTTCTCTC